>CM053793.1:202302606-203000106 GCA_028749045.1 Cupressus sempervirens | reverse complement strand
TTGTGAGAAGGTTGGGGATTTGGTAACTTGTCAATTTGGTGTTAGAATGGGAAAGCTCATTTACACCTTTCTAGTTGTGCACTTTGCATCAAGTGGACATGAGACATGTCCTCTTGTGACATGCTTTTTGGCTTTATATCTTTTGAAACAATACTTATACCCAACTGATCAACCAATAGAGTTATTGAAATCAATAAATTCCTTGCCCTTTGGTGTTTAGTAACTTTGAATATAAAGAGTAGAGATTACTAATAATTATGTTTTGAAAATAGAAAAGACATTCAAAGTCAAATCTATAAGAAATCTAATCACCTTCAACATCTCTTTACATTTCCCTCAACAGGTGAATAGAGAAGCTTCTCTTTATGTATATGTATGTTTATATACATACATACACACACACACACACACACCTGTGTGTGTGTGTCTGTGTGTGTGTATGTGTGTGTGTGTGTGTGTGTGTGTGTCTATGTATGTATGTATGTATGTATGTATGCATGTATGTATACAAAGAGATCTTTTTTAAGGTGCTTATTACATCTTAGCACAATAGAAAAATTGATCTAGATGCATACATATTCTAGAATACAAATAATAAAATAATAAAATAATAAAACTCACTCAAACCATGCTAAGTAAATAACCTCAAAATCCTGCACACAAATAATGTAGACCAAGAAAGTGGGGAGAGTTTGCAAGAAATTTTACAAAAACATATCATAGCAGATATTTTTAGAAAGAAACAAGCCATAACCTAGTTAAATAGGTCTAGTTTCTAATTAGTTGGCTTGATTACAAATTCCTGTAGATTTGTCATCAAATTAGGTACAATAAAATTATCAATCAGTTGTTCCCAACTAGTAGGATCAAATACAATTTTCCAAGGTGATAAAATTGCATATGCAGATGTATGTATGTATGTATGTGTGTATGTGTATATGTATGTATGTATATATGTATGTATTCATGTATGTATATGTATTTATGTATATACATATATATACATATGTATATGTATATGTATATATATGTATATATACATAGATACACACGCTTATGTCTATATCTATATATGTATGTATGTATGTATATATTTATATATGTGTATATATACACATACACACATATGTGTGTATGTATTTATATATATACATACATATACATATTAAGAAGATTCTCTAATCACCTACTAGGGGAAATGTAAAGAGATACATGTTTAGAAAGAAAAGAAAAGAACATTGACATAGGAACCTCTTCTTCCCCTTGAACAAAATCACAGAACGAGGGCACAAAGATCAAAAGGATATGGTACGACAATGAAATCATAGAGCAAGGGAATGAAAAAAATGTAGAGATCACAAGGGAATGATAATGAAATGCAAAAATCACAAGGGCATGCCAACAAAATCCTTGATCTTCACTAATCTCCACCAAGGGCACAAAAACAAAAAATAGAGATCATAATGGCAAGACAATGAAATGTAGTGTTCACAAGGGTATGATAATGAAATATACACCCTTGTTTGGAGCTCTCCACCCTCTTTTGAGTGCATCTCTTCACAATCGATCTTTAAAGACATCTTCTAGAAGAGTCTAGACTTTGGATGAGGATAAAGACTTTCTAGAATAGTCTAGAATTTCCTAGGATGAGGATGAAGACTTTCTAGAAGAGTCTAGAACTTCTTAGGATGAGGATAAATTAGATATTTAGGAAATAAATAAAGTTTTATTTATTTCAAGGGTTTGGGTTGAGGAGATACTTATTAAAACTTTTTTAATAAACATGAGGATTAATATTTTATCTTAATTAAATATTTTGAGTTGGGATTAGGGGTAGCAAATGATGAGATTAGCCTTTAATCAAAATTAAAGAAGGATTAGAAGATTTTGGAAGAGGTTAGTGTTCTTAAGGAAATTGCCCAACTTTTGGGCAAAAAATAAATTTTTTATTTATTTTAGGATTTTTGGTCAATTTATTAATTAAATAATTAATAAATAAAGAAATAATGTTTAAATAAGATTTAAACATTTTTGGGAGGGATTCCTTAATTAAATATTTTTAATTAAGATAAAGGGATTTAATGGCATAAAAATTAATTAATTAATAAATGATGATGTCATCAGAGATTTTTTTCAGAAAATAAAAATACTTTATTTTCTAAAGGATTTTTAGGTGTCTACATTTTGGCCCTCTTTGATGTGATGCCGCAAGTGGCATGGCATCAAAGATAAGAAAATAAGATGCCCAAGGCTAGAGCAGAAGAGGAGAGAATGGACTGTGAGATAGTATGCTAATAGAAACCAAATTTAAATAAAGCTTCTACAAACTAAACAAAATTCATAAACTTCAAGATAGACTAAGATGAGCTCTCAATTGAGAATATGAGCCATTAATGGACTCTCTCAATAAGAAGCTCTCTTGTTGAGTGGCTTTGTCTAAATAGATAGGATGTATGCTCAAGCTTATGCTTCAAAAATGGCTTCAAATGGAGTTGGAATTTGGGTGTGGGTGTATGGTTTTAATGTAAAATGGCTTCTCAAAATGGCATTATGACTTTACTTCATGGATTTGTGTTATTTTGCAAAGGGGAAGGATCCAATTTATAGGAAAGAGGCTTGAGGGATTGAGGGCTAAGATGCAAGGATGGGAAAAAGCTCATGGAGGGCTCAGATTGCATGAGAAGAGAGCACATGGATTGTGCTTCCTTATAGCCAATCAAGGAGTGACACATGTCACATGGTGAGAGGATGGAGGAAAGGGGAAGGATGAGTCAACAAAGGAGGCTCAAGGGATAAAATCTTCATAAAGACCCTCATAATGACTTGTAAGAGCCATAAAAGGGTTTGTAAGAGTTATTTATGACCTAGTGGACTTCATAAAGTTTTATGGTTGAGATATTTTGAGGGTGATGAGAGAAATTTCGACTTGGACTTGATTAGGAAGGTTTTAAGCTTGCTTAGGCTTGTGCAAATGATTAGAGGATGGATTAGGATGGTTTAAGATTAGCTTAGGGATAGGCAAGTGGATGGCATTTAATGAGGGTGGGTGAAGGAGGAGATATTTGCTAACTTTGGCTTGGGTTAGTAATTCTTAACCCATGTTTAGGGAATGTGACAAGGTTAGGAGGGGATTAGGATTAGGTTTAAAGACATCTTCTAGAAGAGTCTAGACTTTGGATGAGGATAAAGACTTTCTAGAATAGTCTAGAATTTCCTAGGATGAGGATGAAGACTTTCTAGAAGAGTCTAGAACTTCTTAGGATGAGGATAAATTAGATTTTTAGGAAATAAATAAAGTTTTATTTATTTCAAGGGTTTGGGTTGAGGAGATATTTATTAAAACTTTTTTAATAAACATGAGGATTAATATTTAATCTTAATTAAATATTTTGAGTTGGGATTAGGGGTAGCAAATGATGGGATTAGACTTTAATCAAAATTCAAGAAGGATTAGAAGATTTTGGAAAAGGTTAGTGGTCTTAAGGAAATTGGCCAAGTTTTGGGCAAAAAATAAATTTTTTATTTATTTTAGGAATTTTGGTCAATTTATTAATTAAATAATTAATAAATAAGGAAATAATGTTTAAATAAGATTTAAATATTTTTGGGAGGGATTCCTTAATTAAATATTTTTAATTAAGATAAAGTGATTTAATGGCATAAAAATTAATTAATTAATGATGATGTCATTAGGAATTTTTTTCAGAAAATAAAAATACTTTATTTTCTAAAGGATTTTTAGGTGTCTACATTTTGCCCCTCTTTGATGTGATGCCGCAAGTGGCATGGCATCAAAGATAAGAAAATAAGATGCCCAAGGTTAGAGCAGAAGAGGAGAGAATGGACTATGAGATGCCCCCTCAAGAAGGTAGCGGGGAGAGAAAGCGAGGCTCGATGGCTTCTTGAAAAGTACAAGAATCTCGGATGAGCAAGGAAACTCAGATTGGCAAAGAGAAGGGGCTGAATTACCTCAAACTCTCACTATGGGAGAATGATAAAGGAGAATCAAATGCAGAAGAGGAAGCAAGCTTAAGACTTTAGGGAAGGTGGAGGATGAAGGAGTAGAGTGCTATAAAAAGGAATCTAGGATAGGGAGATGGATGAGGGGATTATAAAGCTGATGCAACAGGATTTCAAAGAGTCAAATTGGTGAAAGATGGGTTTCGGAGATCCCTAGGACTAGGATTGTGGATCTCAAAAGATGAGGCTTGGTGGATTGATTTGGATTGGTGGATCCCTAAGACTAGGATTGTGGATCCCTAAAGCTAAGAGTGATGAGTGATTCAAAGAGATAATGATGCATAAGCTGGGGTAGGAGAGACGGATGCTGGATATGGATGGGGGATAATGGAGATGAAGGAAAACCATTGAAGCTTTTTGAGCGGGGGGATACTTCAAAGAGAAGTACCACCATGTAGTTGAGCAGTAGATTTTCTATAGGACTATTGGTTAATTGCCAAGGTTACCAAGAACATCAAGGCCTTTTCACCAACCGTCCAAAGGACTGACAAACTAACTCAAAAAAAACATGCAAGGATTGCCCCAGCATCACACATGAATCCTAGAGGAAGCAGTGTGGAAATGACACTGGAGAACCCACAAGCAGAAAAGAAAAACAAACGAAAGACCTGATCAAGACCTTACGCTCTAATTGCCCCATTCGTAGCATACCATGATATGGAAGATCATGGCAACCTTGAGGGGGGAACAAGGAGATTGCTTGGAAAAGATACTTCAAGACCCAAAAGGGAAGATCCCAAATCAAAAGAAAGTGAAAATCCAAAAGAGAGTCGTTTGCCAACGAGATGGGTAGGACAAGGTACTAACAGACCAAGATCAGACATGAGGAAAGCTATATCCTGCAAGGACCTATTGGAGAGCACTGAAGCTGGTGGATTTGGATGAGTGATGCATCTGGCAAGCTGAACTAAGAAAGATAACATTTTGGTGACAGGAAATCTAGCTAAAGGATGCATTGGAATAGCTAACCAAGATGTGTGATGGGTGCAAGATGCTGATCAAGGGCGAACTGACACGAACATTGGATAGATGCAATGGTACTAAGCTAAAGAGGATGTACAAGTTGACAAACCAAGATATTTACAAGTGAGCTAATCAAGATATGGTACAAGCTAATGGACCAATGATAGGGATGATACAGATGGATAAAAAGTTCAGGATGAGAGGATAGTGGGATGGCTCAATTTGGTGCAAGAGGCAGAAGCTAAGGATGAGGTGATAATGAAAGATATGGATTTGACAAGATGCATCCAATGATGATGAGAGATTTTGTGACCAAGGATAGCTAGAGGAGCAGGATGAGATGGCTGGATAGGATGGTAGATAGCTAGGATTATGATGGATATAAGGAGATGACATTGGGTTTGCATGAGGATAGCCTAGAGCTAGATATCAATGACAAGGGTGGATGGACAAGACAAGATCTCCAAGGAATATAGTGCCCCCAATCAGAAGATAACATGTGGAAGGAGGTCTTATGATGGATGTGATAGGATTGAAGCTAGGATGGAAAAAGCTGAAGGGGCTAGGGAGATGGATGATAGCTGAGATGATTGGCTGAAGCTGCATAAGATTAGTGGATGGTGTGAGCTGGAAGCTGGAGGATGGAGGATAGGTGGATAGATTGGAAGATGGAGGTGGATTTCAAGAGATGACCAAAAGCATGAGGGTGATAGGCTAAGCTAGGGATGGCAGGATTATGCATGACGCTTGTTTGCCAAGTTTTCATCATGGTACTTGTCCAAGGTGCTTGAATTGCCAAGTTTTCACCAGTGGACGCTTTATTTTTCTTTTCTTTTTTTGACTTTTTGACTTTGGACTTAGCTGGAATGATTTTGGCTTTCTTCAGCTATTTTGGCTTTTTTGGGATTTTTCACTGGCTATTGGAATGTTCAATTTTGTTGCTAGCTATTGGTATACTAGACGTGTGATTTATGCAATAGATCAGATTAGATGGGATTGATGGTAGGAGATGGAGGGATGAAAATGCTAGAAAGGAGCATGAGATAGGGATGCTTGCAAGAGCAACATTGACACATGTTGGGATGGGTGTGAAAAGAGCATATGGGGGATAGATGGTAGATGCGGGCGTGATGGAGGATTTTTGGAAGCGTGCTTGGGGATATAGGCACCCAAGATGGAGTTAGGAGATGGGGGACATGAGTCACTAGATGGGGGATTAGCAATGGTGGATGCCATTATGCATTGGGTCTCAACTTTTTTCTTGGGGATCCACATGGTTTTGGATTTTCTTTTCATAGGCTTTTGCATTGTTTTGCATTCTTTGATTGGATTTTGCCTTTTTGGAGTATGTCTTTTAGAATAGACATATGATTGCCTAGGATGTGGATTTTTAGCTTTATACATTTTGAAGTTGGCATTCACATTGTTGTGGTAAGCTTTGGAAAGATGGTTAGGAGAAGCTTTGTGAGATGGAGAGGATATGAAAGAGCATGTAGGGGGATGATGATGGATGATGTGCCCTAATATGTGCCTTTGTTGATCTTGCATAGGAATGGATGGAATAGGATTTTTATGATGGCTAATAGGAGGATGGAGGATGGTAGATTTTGGGACATAGGGACCCAAAATGGATTTATCGGATGAAGGGGGGATATGGTAGGTTGTTTTGGGTTGCAAAGATGGTGGAGGGGCGATGACATAAGATTTCTTGAAGGAGTGATGGGAGGCTGGCATGGTGGGCTTGGAGATAGGCTTGGTTTGGGGGTGTGGTGTACCAACACCTTTAGATGGTGAGCCTTTGGATACATATCCAAGACCATGAAATCCTAGATTTTTTGTGCACTAATAGGCACTCTGATTCCTTGCTCTTGTGGTCCTAAACCTTGACCTTGATAATGCCATCGATTGAACATTTGAACAAGCTGAGGAAACTTTTTGCTTGCAAAAAATGGTAGAAGTGATTTATTAGGTGTATTGAAATGGGAAGATATTGTTCTTAATTCTTCTGCTGAGAGAGGGCCACCGTGGATGAATGTAAGTGAACCAAGAGGGTAGATTATAGATGGTGGAATAGCTTGGATAGGTGGTAAGATGGAAGCATGGAGCGGGGGAGATGGAAGGATAGGATCTTGATGTAGCTGGTGGGATGACAAGATATCTTGTAGTGGAGGAGATATGGCTTGAGGTTTTAGAGATGGAGGAGATGGTGATTGCACTATGGATAGAAGACATGGTATGATGATATCTTCATTTATGCTTTGGGGGATGTCAACATGCTTTTGGGCAGGATCTTGATAGGATTGGTTTGGAGTAGATGGTGCGATAGGAGGTGAAGGGATGGATTCTTCAAAGGCAGCGGATGGATAGATGGGAGATTCAGTAGTGGAGATGGGTGAGTAGAAGATGGATGCATAAGGGTCATTACGAGAGATTTGGGAAATGCTTGGAGGCGATGTGGATAGGATTTGGAGGGATTTGATAGGTGGTGGGATTTTGATGCTTGCAGGAAGTGGAAGGATTTTAAGCAATTTGATGGATGGTATGGGGATGATAGCTATGGGAGATGAGGGTGATATTATAGATGGGGAAGCTTCATCACTGACTACTTCACATGGTTGGATTAGATGACATGGCTTATCGACTGTTGGAGGCAACTTTTCTTGTATTTCCTCTAGGAGATTCCTTGGAGACTCGTGTGTTGAAGGTGGAGGTGGATTGATAGGAATAGCTAGTGTGATGGGGGTGGAAGATTGGAAGCTTGGTTGATTGGGTGATGGAGGGGAAGCTAGAATATCAGATGGCATGACTAGATAGTTTGGAATAACTCTTGGATTTTGGGGGATGCTTGGGGGAATGTTTCTAAGGCTTTCAATATACCCGTCATAGTCAACAAGATTTTCATCATCATTGGAATAGGAGGTGGTGGGAGCAAGGACAATGTGACCAAACACATCATGATAGGATTGGTACTTCATGCTTTGATGGTGAGTTTGATGGGGATGGGGTCTTGCATATGGATGAACACGGAAGCTCATGGTTGGATTTGGATTAAGCATAGATTTTGGATTGGCTGATGAAAGATTTCCTAGGGAGAGTCAAAGCTCCATGATAGACCTAAGGAGGATTGGCTGGAGATTTTTGGCTTTCCTATGGATGGAAGACTTCAAGGGCATGTTGTCAAAAGGTGAGAGTTTTTCTTTCCTATGCGCTAGATTTGGTGGTGGCTGTGTCAACTTGAGGATAGACTAATGATCCTATGGGCATGACACAAGATTGACCACTTGTGGATCCCAACCTTTAGCTCAAGGTGATGAGGGATGCAAGTGAGAAAGCTAGATTACCCTAGACAATGCTCTGTCAGAGGGATAACCTTGGTGAGATTGGTTGATTGGTAGGATAGATTGATTGGATAGAAAATTTTGGCAAAGTGACAACAACTCTTTAAAGGCTTCGGTGATTTTGGATTGGGTTGCTAACTGGCTAGGGGGATGATTTGGATGGACTTTGGATTTGGGATTGTTCTAAGGCAAAGAACTAGATAGATTTGGTTGCAGCGGGGGAGCTTGGATGATTTTTTGATGAGGCAGTGACTACGCTAAGTATGCCTTGAGCTGGGAGATTTTTGCTTTTTTGGGATTTTGACCAAAGTTGGCAAAAATTCATTCAAAAGCTATGAACAAATAAGCAGACAAAATTTTTGAGCAAGCATGTCAAACACACCAACATCCTAGGAAGCTTTCTACAAGGATGAAATTTTTTATAGCTAGGGAGTCCTTGATATACGCAAGGTACGTGAGGCCCAAATCCGTAGATGAAACCAAAAAAGATGTCACACAGCCGAGAGGAGTGGTAACCCACTTCTCCTCTTTCACTTCTCAAGGGTATAAAGTTCCTTGAGGCTTAGCCCAAGTGACAAAATCTTGATTCCAAGAGACGTGTCTTTGGATTCACCTCCTGATCTTTATACTTCGCCGGAACGCTGGAGTTGAGGTTGATGAAATCCCCAAGCAGGCCTTCTAAAAAGAAACAAGGTTTTGGATCCTAATCTTATGCACCCAAGATGGCCTCGAAAGACGACAAGGGGAGAGAAGACTTGGATGACCTTGGGCTAAAAAACATGTTTTTTCTTTTACCAACTGACTCTTATGTATGCTGATCTAGACTTTGCAAGCACTCATGTTTAAGAGACAATTTTCAATTCCAACTTGAAGTGCCAACAAAACAAAATCGAGCGAAGAATGAATACAAGAAGAAGAGTTAGGGTCAACAAAAAAGTAAACCCGCGTGCCCGAAGGCCCTCCACGTCAAGTATCGATTGATTTTTCTTTAAGGCATT
The DNA here is from genome assembly GCA_028749045.1 of Cupressus sempervirens. Taxonomy (NCBI): domain Eukaryota; kingdom Viridiplantae; phylum Streptophyta; class Pinopsida; order Cupressales; family Cupressaceae; genus Cupressus; species Cupressus sempervirens. Next base: position 202,990,787 of record CM053793.1, on the reverse strand, counting down.
CAAGATTGAGTGTGAGTTTATTTTAAGCCCAGAACAAAGGTGTGTGAGATTCGATTTCAAGCGCGCGCCTAGAGGCTCTCCACGTCAATAGTTGTTCAATTTTAGTACCCAAATGAAGTGTGATCGATTTAATCTAGATTTTTGGTCATTTAAGAATTTTGATAAAGTTAAACCAAACGTTCAAAGACCAAGTGAGTGAGTTAGATTGTGGAACATTTAACACCTTTTTCAAGTAGACCCATCCCCATGAATGGCGCTGAGATTGCAACCAATGGTTAATATTTGATGGGTGATTAGAAAAGAGGTGAGTCCAAGGAACTAATCAAATTGATTTTTGCAAATTTGTGTTTAACTTAACGAAGTTTCTTAAATGTCCAAAAATCAAACTTTAACTAAATTGCATGTGGAAAAGAGATTTGTTTTGTTCAATTTTAGAAGCTCCAAATGAAGTGTTTGATATTGCAATGGTTAATTGATCCTTGGCATTCAAGATTGGATTTGTTGTTTTAATCATGCATTCATAAAAAAAAAAAACTTGATTTTAATCCATGGCACTCAAGAGTATTTTAGCAACATGCATTCAAAGACAAGTGATTAAACATTCAAGTTTTTTCCTTTGAGCATTCAAGATTGAGATTTTGTGTGTTGTTTTAAGAACTTTGAAGTTCTTTTTTTAAACCTTAGATCATTCAAGATTGTTTTGGACTCAAAAGTGAAAATGACTCTTTGGACTTTGGTTTTCATTCAAGATTTTTTGTTCTAGTTTGCATATTTTAAGCCCAAAAATGATATTCCTAGATTGTTTTGATGCATGAAAAACCTAAGAAACATTCAAGATTTTGCAACAAGACATTTGTTCGGAACAAATAACAAAGCTTTTAGGACAATTTTTGGCAACCATTTAGGACTCTTAGTTTTCATGAGATTTTTAAAAGAACTTTAAAATATTTGCAAATGAGGTTCATTTTATCCTTGATTGATGCTTTGAGTTTGATTTAGATTTTAGTGTGCACTTAGTGTTGATTTTGAACCTTTTGAAATGGAAACTTGAAGTTCTTTTTAAATTCCCAAAAATGAAGTGTTCCTAACTTTGCATGAATGCATCTAAAACCTTGATGTTGCAAGGATGCAAATTATTAGATTGGTTTAGTTTCACTTGTTAAAAGATTTTTTCTTTTTTGCAAAATTTTAATTTTTTAATGGATTTAAGTATGACTTGGGGGTTCATTTTAAGCACTAAAAAAAAGTGTGTATGATTTTGCTTCCTTAAAAAAAAATGGCCAAGATCTCCCACAAGAAGAAGAAGAAGAAGTAGATGGAATAAGAATAATATAGACAAGAAGAGGAAGAAGAATTCCAAGTGCTTTGTCCACCTATAAGCGTGAAAAATCTGCAAACACTATTAGATACACTATGAGTTCCTTTGTCTTCTTCATGCTCATGTGGACCTACAAAACCAATTTATACAATCCTACCAATCACAAAAACAAGAAAAATTAGCCAAAATCATAAAATGACATACAAAACTTGACTAAAAAAGCTAATGAAGATGACCCATGCAGGGTCCCACTGGGTGTACCAAAATGTATATGAGCAATGTTAGTATGCTAATAGAAACCAAATTTAAATAAAGCTTCTACAGACTAAACAAAATTCATAAACTTCAAGATAGACTAAGATGAGCTCTCAATTGAGAATATGAGCCATTAATGGACTCTCTCAATAAGAAGCTCTCTTGTTGAGTGGCTTTGTCTAAATAGATAGGATGTATGCTCAAGTTTATGCTTCAAAAATGGCTTCAAATGGAGTTGGAATTTGGGTGTGGGTGTATGGTTTTGATGTAAAATGGCTTCTCAAAATGGCATTATGACTTTACTTCATGGATTTTTGTTATTTTTCAAAGGTGAAGGATCCAATTTATAGGCAAGAGGCTTGAGGGATTGAGGGCTAAGATGCAAGGATGGGAAAAAGCTCATGGAGGGCTCAGATTGCATGAGAAGAGAGCACACGGATTGTGCTTCCTTATAGCCAATCAAGGAGTGACACATGTCACATGGTGAGAGGATGGAGGAAAGGGGAAGGATGAGTCAACAAAGGAGGCTCAAGGGATAAAATCTTCATAAAGACCCTCATAATGACTTGTAAGAGTCATAAAAGGGCTTGTAAGAGTCATTTATGACCTAGTGAACTTCATAAAGTTTTATGGTTGAGATAATTTGAGGGTGATGAGAGAAATTTTGACTTGGAATTGATTAGGAAGGTTTTAAGCTTGCTTAGGCTTGTGCAAATGATTAGAGGATGGATTAGGATGGTTTAAGATTAGCTTAGGGATAGGCAAGTGGATGGCATTTAATGAGGGTGGGTGAAGGAGGAGATATTTGTTAACTTTGGCTTGGGTTAGTAATTCTTAACCCATGTTTAGGGAATGTGACAAGGTTAGGAGGGGATTAAGATTAGGTTTAAAGACATCTTCTAGAAGAGTCTAGACTTTGGATGAGGATAAAGACTTTCTAGAATAGTCTAGAATTTCCTAGGATGAGGATGAAGACTTTCTAGAAGAGTCTAGAACTTCTTAGGATGAGGATAAATTAGATTTTTAGGAAATAAATAAAGTTTTATTTATTTCAAGAGTTTGGGTTGAGGAGATATTTATTAAAACTTTTTTAATAAACATGAGGATTAATATTTAATCTTAATTAAATATTTTGAGTTGGGATTAGGGGTAGCAAATGATGGGATTAGCCTTTAATCAAAATTAAAGAAGGATTAGAAGATTTTGGAAGAGGTTAGTGGTCTTAAGGAAATTGGCCAACTTTTGGACAAAAAATAATTTTTTTATTTATTTTAGGATTTTTGGTCAATTTATTAATTAAATAATTAATAAATAAGGAAATAATGTTTATGTAAGATTTAAACATTTTTGGGAGGGATTCCTTAATTAAATATTTTTAATTAAGATAAAGGGATTTAATGGCATAAAAATTAATTAATTAATAAATGATGATGTAATCAGGGATTTTTTTCAGAAAATAAAAATACTTTATTTTCTAAAGGATTTTTAGGTGTCTACAAAAACAAATGAAGAATTATTTATGTCATGTTTTCTTCTTCTTTTTTGATACTCATGTGGGAATATAATTGCTACAACATCAAGGATAATTTCAAAAAGAAACATAAAAATCCAAAAATTACCCTATCATTGCAATTTGATCCAAAATGTTGTAGTCTTAAGTGTTTTTAAGACGTTCATTTTGAAGATAGTAAAACCTATGATTGAGGTTCCTATTGTTGGAAGATAGTTATCTAATCTTGTGATTAAGAGTAGAGGAAGAAGAAATAAAATTTCTAATAGGATGAAGGATTGCAACAAGTATGATTCATTTGATCCTGGTAGTTGCAACAGCAAGAGAAGAGATGATATTTATGATGATACAATTGGTTGTAGTAGTAAGTTTGAACAAACTTCTTGGATGATTGATGAAGAGGATTTGTGGATTAAGAATGCTCATGGGATTTATGTTTTGAATTTATTTAGATGTTAATAAGTCCTTATGGAACATCTTTTTTTTGAAATGTTGTGTGTCTAATATAGGTGCATCCTTGGGCTATTGACAATCTTGCATTGTTGGGCTATATTATCTTAAGCCCTACTTATAGTATCCCCTTAGGAGAAGTGATAGGCTCATGGATCACTTTGATCAAGATTTCTCTTCTCCTCCCTTTAGGAACCTTAGTGATCCTATGGTTTCTAACAACCCTAATCATTCTATGGAGCATGACTCTTCTCATTCATTTCACGATGAAGATGAATATTTAAGGGTTCCACTTGAACAAGTTCATAATATTTCTATTGAGATTGATAAAATGCATGATTGACTTCTTTAAGAGAATAACAATACCAATAATATTGCTACTTTTGATGCTCTTAAGAAAGTGATCTATAATGATGGACATGGATCTTTTATGCAGTCTTACTCACCTTGTCTACACTCATGTTAAGCCTTCAACTCAAGCCACATCTAAGATAGGAATGGATTCATGTATCACTAGTGTTGAACATACCTTGTCTCTTTCCAAACCTATCTCTAGAATTCCTTCTTATGTTGCTCCTATTGTGACTACTTATATTCAACCATCTAATCCAACTATTAGTAGTATTACTGTTTCTTCTCTACCTATGAGTGTTCCACTTGTTTCATTTCCTATATCAAAACATTCATACAATAGTGTTCATTAAGCTTATCCTAATCCTCCTACTATGGTTCCTAATGTCCCACTTGTAGCACCTTCTATTTCAACTAATTTTTACACTCTTTCTAGTGTGTCAAATGTGTCATTTCCACCTATTTCCTCTATTCATTCCACTATCATTAGTATTTCTCAAATTTCTTCTTTCTTGCAACAACAACTTTCTTCCCTTAATCCAAGTTTAATGTACCTACATGTGATATGGGTAGTCCTACACAATAATAATGTAGACTAGGAAAAATGGGCAGACTTTGGAAGAAATTTTACAAAAATAGATCATTGTAGATATTTTTGAAAGAAGCAATCCATAACCTAGTTAAATTAATTTAGTTCTTGATTAGTTGGGTTGATTAAAAATTCATGTAGAACTATCATCAAATTAGGTAAAATGAAATGAACAATCATCTTTTCCTAGCTAGTAGGATCAAATATAGTTTTCCAAGGTGATAAAATTGATATGCAAATGCATCACTTGCATGTTAGGAATGAAGTGCATCCCCCAATTTATAAAGAATAGTTGTATATAATGGTTCCATATGCTAGCCCAACAATGGAAGCCAAGGATGTAACCATGCAAGGATCCCAAGTATATACTATTGTTATTAATTTTGAGTGTAAGGAGTTGAAGAAGCTAGTTCTACTTCTGTGTAAATGGCATAATCACATGGTCATTCCCTAAGCCTCTACCACAATGGCATTACCTCTAAACCATGCAAAAGATGCATATGTATGTATGTATGTATGTATACATATATGTATGTGTATATGTATGCATGCATATATATATATATATATATATATATATATATGTATGTATGTATGTATGTATGTATGTATGTATGTATGAAAAATGAAAGAGAAAAAAATGAATCTACTTAGCAATAGGCATTGCAATGATACATGTTGAGTGAATTTAATTATTTTTATGTTGTGCCAAGATCTCTTTCTTTATATACATACATACATAGACACACACATGTGTGTGAATGTATACACACACACACACACACACACATGTATATACATATATACATATATACATACATACATACATACATATATGTATGTATGTATGTACACAAAGAGATCTTGTGGAATGTGGTGATTAGTAGAAATCTATGATTTTGTTGTTGTACCCTTGTGACCACTGCATTTTGTTGTCATGCCCTTGTGATCTTTGCATCTCGTTGTCGTACTCTTGTGATATTTATATATGTGTGTATGTATGTAGATACATACAAACATACATAAATACATACATACATAAATACATATATATATATATATATATATATATATATATATGTATGTATGTATGTACATGTGTGTGTGTGTGTGTGTGTGTGTATACATTCACACACATATGTGTGTGTCTATGTATGTATGTATATAAAGAAAGAGATCTTGGCACAACATAAAAATAATAAAATTCACTCAACATGTATCATTGCAATGCCTATTGCTAAGTAGATTCATCTTTTTCTCTTTCATTTTTCATGTGTTTATTTCACTTAAATTATTATTTCTTAGGGGGCATTTTGTAGTTTCGAATTTATTTTATGCAAGACAAGATAAGGACATTCCTAGATGTACCTATGTTAGATGTACAAGAATCACTAAATAATTATGATGAATTTCTCATGACTAATGAAGATGGACTTCCCCTCAGAGTAGCAAGAGGTGATGAGGACATTCTAGGTACTTTAAAGATTGATCCTTTCTTAAAGATTTTAGATGTTAATGAGGAATTTAGATGTTGGGGTAGGTGGGGGGGGTGCAAATGAGTTTCCACCTTCACATGGTTGGCCCTAATTAGTAGAGAATACTAAACTATCCTTGAAACCAAGTAAAGGTCAACATTAACCTATGATTGCATGACAACCAAATGTGTGAATCTCTTAGCTTCAGGCAATGTAGAAGGGTGCCATGGTTCAATATGATATCTCAATTTATATGCATACGACATTAGGTGGAGCTAAAAAAACTCAATAGGTTTGAATTTTTGTTAGAGTTTTGCATAGACCTATTATATAAATGTAAACATGGTGGATTTTTTCAGCTTCGCATATTGTCCATGCATATAGAACATGGTTGCACATGCATTCTCAATTTAGAGTGGCATTCACAAGTTTATTGAATCAATTATATGATGTTAATGGGGAATTTATTAATGGAATAAATGAATTTAATCAATTAATAGATGAATTTTAGATATTAATGGGGAATTTAGATGTTAAGGGGGCAAGAAAATGAACTTCTACCTTCACATAGTTGGTGGCCCTAATTAGTATTAAACTAATCTCAAAACCAAGTGAAGCTCAAAATTAACATATGATTGCATGACAACTAACAATGTGAATCTCTTGATTTTAGGAAATCTAGAAGGACGTCATAGTTCAATATGTAATCTCAATTCATATGCATACTACATCAGGTGAAGTAGAAAAAACCCAACAGGTTTTCATTTTTGTTAGAGGTTTGCATAGACCTATTAAATAAATGTAAATATGGTGGATTTTTTCATCTCTGCCCATTTTTCATACATATAGAACACAATTGCACATCCATTCTTGATTTAGAGTGGCATTCACAAGTTTATCAAATCAATGGGGTGATGTTAATGGGGAATTTATTATTGGAATGAATGAATGGACTAATAGGGAATTCAAATGTTAGGAGGGTGGTACCAAATGAGCTTCCACCTTCATGTGGTTGGGCCTAATTATTAGAGAATATTAAACTATTCACAAAACCAAGTGAAACTCAAGATTAACCTATGATTGGATAACAACTAACTATGTGAATATATTGTTATTCCTCAAACTTGTGTTGTTTCTTGAATTATCAAAGTAAACATAAGAAATATTTTAGAGCTCATTATAACTAGAGAGGATGGATGCCCTATCCATTATTATTAAAGTCATAAAAGGAAGGCATTGACTTCACCTATTGAGGAGGAATATCTCAAGACCAAAGGTGGAACCATGCCATGACTAATAAATCCATACAAGAAGGCATTGATTCCACCTTGATAACCTACTTTGGAGACCAAAAGCAGTATGGCAGTTGTCCATTGCCAATGCCCCCACCATGTCCCTCAAGTGATTAGGCATTCTTATCTAACCATCTTTGTCCTACTCAAAAAGGCATCTATTGAAAGAGTTACCAAACCAAGTGTTCTATAAAAATTAATGTCCCATGCTATAATGTCCACACTTCTTCTTTCTCCAATGAAGAAACATGATCCATCCAAGAACATATCCTTCTCTTGCTTCCCTAGAGAATCATCACTAACTTTGAGCCTCTTTATTGTGTCCTCATGGGGAATTTGAGAATGCTTATTCAATATTTTCTGCCAATTTTTTTAAATAATTTGGCAAGCCACCGTAATTGCAACTGCTTGTTCTGACAGATAGTCATTACTCCTATAACACTATTGTTTCACAACCATCACAGATGTGAATATTGAAAAAATATAGTTAGACCAATAAACATTACATAAAAATAAAATATCTAAATAAAAATATAATGAATCAATGAAGAATATGTTTCACAAATTCAATAGTGCTAGATTAAAACACTAATGTATGCATAAAAAAATGAGTAGTGATGACTTTGATTTGGATTAAATGCTTATACTGATGTACCATACAAATTACATAATATAGTTAAATGAGGTCCTAGAATCAAAATATGAATGCTTGAACAACAATGTAACATGTCATATACAAATATAATAAAAGTGCTAAAATATTGTTCTAGTTGTAAATAATAAATTGCTAATTGCTAATATCAATACCAAAAGATATTACCTTCATTAAAGTAGTTGATGCTTAGACTTGCAAACATCTGTCTCCATCCTTGTGTTCTAATAATCATAGCAAACGCTTTCAACATTTCATTTATTAGGGGTTCTACTAACTAAAGAGAAGTTGTATGGCCTTAACTAACTAATGTTCTTTGTACCTAAGCATGACCTAGAAAAGGAATAGTGGAAATGACATGATTCACAAAGGATATAAAATTTGTGGCTTGAGATAAAGATCATTACTATGGATTTAAAATTTCAAAAGAATTATTCATGAATTTTGAAGTCAACCCATCCAAATTCCTTATATGAAAAAATAGATAATATCATCAAAACATACTTTCATTTGTTGTCTAAAATCCATTGAATAGGTAAATGGTTGTCCCCATAAACCCACAAAGGCATGATAAGAAAGCTTCATTGCAACTAATATTTGGTGTTCTACAAGAACATGCCTCTTAAGGTTTTCATATACATAAAACTTTAGTCATGCAAAATCTGATTTCGAAATCAAAATGAAATGTATTGTTGATATGATATCAAGAAGTTTTTTTTAAGATTACAAAGTTGATTGATGTGAAAGGTGCATATCAGATGAACTCAGTGGCAATATTCTAAATGAGAATGTTCTTCCTTCAATTATCATGGACACAAATCTTAATGAAAGTGATGCACTAAATATGAACAACCAAATCAAATTATTGTGAAGGTGGCAACTAATTATGACACTCTATGAATATTTACAAACAAACATGTTTAAATCTACAAATAATTTATTGTTATTTATAGTACTTATATATAATAAAAAAAATCCCATTTTCACCTGCAATAAAGTTTTACTTCATATGATTGTAATTAAAAAGCCTAAAAAATTAGGGTAATTCCAGTCTAATAAATTAGCGCAATTATATAAATCAAGATTTTCAAAGATATTATTTATTAATGGTTATTTTAAAATGAAATTGATAAGTAGGAGATAATTTCCACAAGAAGCCAAATTTTGATATTGCTATCAGGATTTAATTGTGTGATTTTGAGTTAAACTCAATGAACCATGTTCATGAGTAGCGATTCAACATGAATCCATCTCTCATGAGAATAAATGGAACACTTAGCACTCATTGGAAAAAATTGGATAGCATTCTAATTTAAAATGTCAAAGCTAAAGAGGCTATTTCCAAGTATTCTAGAGAAATATGGATCTCTATTGGGCATGAGAAGTAACTATAGTTTTTATTAAACTTAGAAACATGACATTCAATCATTGTAACCAAATACATATAAACTTGTGAATCTAAAATGCACATCCCTACAAACAAGGAGTACTTATGTTCTCAAAAACATGATAAAAGTCTTATGGTTAAAATAAGACCTTAAAGAAAAACAGGAAGCAATGCATATGGAAAGGAAAATACCCATTATAATTCTTATTAATTTATCTCCATGATAACAATATCATGATACCATGATAACACACAAGCTTTGGATAAAATACTACAAAAAATAGGATAAAATAGAATGTGGCTTACTTCTCAACATGTACAGTCCAAACTCCTATATATAACTTCAATGTATGATTGTATAACTCTTGTTGTACACAACCAAAAAGTAATAATGTCAATCAAAGCAATTTTGCAATTTCAAAAATATGATGTAAGAACAAGTCAAAATATACTAAATTATACCACCTCTTCCCAAGCCTTGCAAATTATAAACCCATGACATTATAGACTCATTCTCAAATGACACAAAGAATACACATGCTCATGGTATATGTATATTGACAATCAAATATTTTCTCCTCCTTGGTGGACAAGTGTGATACACAATCCATTGGCTAAGCCTACCACGTGTAGTCCAAATCGTTACAAATTGCCCCTTCCACATCATAGTGAGAAAATTATATGTTTTTAAGAACAAAAATAAATCATGATATATATATATATATATATATATATATAAAGTAATTTGTTTCTGATTAGAGGAATGCAAACAACCAATAAAATAATGGAAGTACATGGATTCTAGAATCAATTACATTATATTTTGAAGATTTGACTGTTAGATAAAAACTAATAGATTTCATAATAGCCAGTGAGAGAAATAATGGAATTGTAGGCAGGTTGAGATGGAAGAGTAAGGCTTTATGTGTGTGTGTGTGTGTGTGTGTGTGTGTGTGTGTGTGTGTGTGTGTGTGTGTGTGTGTGTGTGTGTGTGTGCATGTGTGTGTGTGTGTGTGTGCGCGCGTGCGTGTGTGTGTGAGTATCTACTTTGAATTTGAATGGTAGCCACACTTTTAGAGCAATTTCCATGCATTAAACAAAACTTTTCTTCCCCACACTTTTCTAAAGAAGTTGACATGTCAAGACAAATGAAGAAGATAGAAAACACCTTTTGTATCAAGTATATAAAAATAACTGCTAACTAATTCCACATAGTCAATAACATTTAGCATATAGACAATTTTTAATCATGATTCATGCTAGACAATGTTGGGTATTGATCATCATGCACTAAAATCATCCTTAACTACCCTAGCTAAGCTTAATCTCCACACTAAACCATATATATCAAAATGAGAAGTGTTTTTTATCCATGAATTAGGACATAGTGAAAGGGGAAAAGATAAAGATAGAAAGTTTTGGATTAGATATAGACAAGGAAATATTGAAAAATGAAATAAAAGAAAGAGTGAAAGAGGAAGGAAGAAATATGAATGTAAAGAGAAAGGGTATGGACAAAGAGAGAGATATAAATAGGAATATAGAGAAATACATAGAGAAAGAAAAAGAGTTTGGAAAGCTAGAGGAAGGGAGACAAGTATATAGACTATAAGAAAAATAAATAGATAAAGAGGAAGAGATCTATAGAAAGATATAAAGGAAGACAAAGAGTGAGTGAGGAGGTCAAGATTAAAGGAGAGGCTAATATGTGTGTAATTACAATTTTGTATTAGTATTCAAGAAAACAAGAATGTTGTTTGTATAAATAATAGTCCAAAAGGCATAAAAGGCATATATGAAACTATGTTGTTCATTTTTCACAAATACATTTTTTTAATCTATTTTTAAATGTTACAAACATTTCAAATTCAAACTTCTAAGTTACAAATAGCTTAATAAGTAATTCATAGTACTTAGTTTAAGGCTATTTTAAGGCTTTCATCTAGAACCTTCTATGTTCACCCACTAAAAGTAAGTTTATTCAAGTGTCAAGTTAGTAAGGCATTCGGGAAGAATTGATGGGACCATATATTGTTGTTTAGTTTTGATAGGTTTAGTTTGAGCTTCACTTGGTTTGGAGAATCCTTTTACATTCTCTACTTAATAAGGTGAACCAAATTAAGATGGAAGCTCATTTGGCCTCTCTCCCCACCCCCTCCCACCTCCCCAATAATAACACTAAATTTTCCATTAAAAACTAAGTAAATATTTCACTCATTCATTTTAGAAGTATATCATTGAATAATTATAATCAGATAACATTCATTAACATGACATACAATTAATTAATGCGTAAAAACATTCATTAATAATTTGTGAACACATCAATCATTATATTCACATCACATTCATTAGCATGACATATAATTCATTAATTCATCAATACTTTTTGAACATGTCAATTATCATAATCACATAAAAATATTCAATAACATGACATAAACTTCATTGATAAGCAACATTCATAAAAAAATCATCAACACATTCATCATCAAACAAAGTTTTAACATTCATTTCTTCTCTTCTTTTTTTCTTTTGTTGAAGATAAAAGCTAATAGGAACATCATGACTATCTTCTACATTCCTCTATGGCTCTTGTGTTTTTTATCTTACAACATGAAGCTTCCTCTTCTTCTTTTAAGGACAGGGCTAATGCAATCCCCTGCAATAAGAAATACATGGGTTTATTTCTAAACATTTTTTAAAATATTATAAGTATTTCATTAATCTAAAGAAAATAATAGAGATTTTTATTTACTTGATAGTGCCACATCATCTACTCTCACATTTTTTTCAACTCCTACCTCAACATGCTCAACACTAACATCAGGCTCTACATACTTAAAAATTATCACATAAAGGTTACACCAATTGTAATTTAAGATGTTATATTTATATATAATTCCATAATTAATTTTTAATAGAAATTGAATATATAAATGTTTCATTATGATGCACATCAAGGAATTCATCATGTGTAGGATCCATGACTTCATCATCATTAGTAAGATCTGTGGTAGGAGTAGTAGGATGCAATGAAATGTCATGCACGCATTATTATCATTGTTTAAAATTAACATCAAATAGATTATTTCTCATGAATTTAGATCAATTTTTGTTATTATTCATTAGACCTATTTACCTATGTGTGAACTAGTGCACCAAAATCTTCTACATCTCTTTGGCCATTGAAATTTGTGCGGTAGTGGGCAATCATTACTTTATAGCATTGTTTGAAGCTAATTTGGTTGTCCTCTTTTATGGGTGCTATATTAAATTCAATGCCCTATATTTTTTTGCATAATATCATCAATATTGAATGTAGTGCTTATTTGTAATTTTATATTAAAATATTGATATGAAATTTTATTTATGGCTACTTACAAGGCATGAGTGAATTTTCATATATCCACTAGAGCCAAGATGGTGTTGACCAACCTTCTCTTTCCTAGCTTGTGTAGCCTTTGATGTGTCTTATAGTCTATGTATGTAAAGTTTGAAATATGTTAGAAAAATGTTAGATTATATAAATCCACAATCACACTTCTAAAAATATCTACCAAAATCCACAATATAAATAAACATGCCATTGTTTCCATACTATGTTCATTTTAGGGTGCTACAAATATGGTGCAAATTGCATCTTGTAATTTGTGGTTAATGCTTCAAGCATGTTGTTAGTGTATGTCACATGAGCATTAATTTGTGTTATTGAATAGCATCGATTAGAGACTAAAAATTGTATATGTATGTGTGTGTGTGTGTTTTACATACACTCACATACATATACAAATCAATCTGATAATATATCTTAAATCTGATCAAGCAGTTCATATCAAACTAAGATGAAAATCTATACATATACATACATTCGATACCAAAACATGATGGTCTTATAGATTGATCCAATATACCTCTTTATATGAATAACATATTAGTCACAATTACTTGGTACTAACTAACTAATCTGATCCTATAGAAGATCAAATTTAGAAGAGTCAAGGCTTCACAGACACTCCAAGATAGTCTATTACATTTGTTAGAAATGTCTATACATTGATTTATTTTAAGAAACTACAACAATTATTGTAATCATGTACAATATTTTAATGAATAAGTAGAGATCACTAATTTTTGCATAATTATATTAATACCACCACATACCTATTTTTGTCAAGTGGTGGGTTAATTCCTTTATCTATTAGTCTCATCTTTTTTACATCTTCAATGATTTCACCCCACTCTAGTTGTGGAACCATAGGAGGTTACTTGTACCTTGGGCCAAGCTTTAGAGCCCTTCTATATTGGTCTCACAATCTTTATATGTTTGCAAGATTTTTTTTAGAATTTGGACCCTGTTCAAAATATTTTGACCAAAGAGCTCCTCCATAGTTTTATGAGCTAGTCTTTTAATTGAAGGCTTTTCTCATTCCACTTTTTAACAAAAAACAAAATTGTTAGATTAAAAAATTAGATCAAGCTATGTACCTTGAATATATTACAACAAATGGATGAACAAAAATTTGTAGCAACCAATTATATCAAGCTACATACTTTTTATGTAATGTGGACCCAAATATCTTCAATGCTAATTCATAAAAGGTTTCATAAAAAAGATTGTTTCCTCCAAAATCATCATAGGATCATTAGTCAAAATGAATTATAAATAAGTAAACTACAATTACACTCTAAATAATTACAATTTTAAAGTACCTAGAAGCTTAAGAAATTTGAAGGGAATTTTATCTTTCTTAGCCACCAACAATGATGTCTCCAATGATCCAGTAGAAGTAACATGGGCTTCTCCAAGAAAGGCTAGTAAATTATCCCTAGTATTGGTATTGATTCTATCATCATGAGAAGGTGTACATGTCCCTACACAAAGTTACTCAAATAAAAAAAGAAACTACAAATCAAACCATATTCAACACACAACAAAATTTAGCAAACTAAGAATTTACCAGCTCTAGTTGCAACAAGTGTTACAAGCTCCTTATTGTCGATCCTGTAGTATGAAATCTAGAGTATTGAATAGCCTCATGGAAGTAGGCATATAAAAATCATCAACACCTAAAAAAAATCATATATATATATAGTATTGTATTTTTTTAAAATATAGATTGAAAAAACATGACAATAATAATATAAAAATGTCAATAATAATCATGAAGAAAATAATGTCCCTTCTGATGATTGAGAATTGAAATTACATAGTTGTATGAGGTACACTAGTACCCTTGTCAAGTGGAACAACTTGGTGTGGTCTCAAAAATTCCCATAACAAAACATACATATTGTGGTTTATGATCCATAAATTAGTATAAAACACAAATCTTTATTGAACTATTGTCCTAGCAAAAGACCCTTTGTTTCTTACTTCCAGATAGTATGCTCTATGACACAATTTATTTCTTGTACATTTTTCTCTTCTATTGGATTTGGATCCATCACAAGCCCAAGAATTTTTATATTGATGAGCTTGAGGGCCTCTTTACACATGGTTATAGGGTTACTATTATATGTGATGTCATCATCACATAATATTGTGGTTGTCATATCAGCAAGTACTTGCTCTTGTGTAATATGTTCTTTTTCCTTTCCCTAAAAATCAAATTGTGATAAAAACATCACTAAAACAATCAAAACAAGTCCAAAATCTTAATGAAAGTATCATAATAATTTGACATTTTGTAAAATTACAATTGCATAAATTACTATACATAAGTTTTAGTTGTGTTGGAGGAGGGGTGAAAGCAACATCCCTATTGTCATCCAATGGATTAGCCATGTTGCCCTGTGACAAAGAATATATATATAAACATCAACATAATGAAAGGAATAGTCAACTTAGAAAAAAAACTTATTATTAAAATGGTATATTGTATATTGGAGTTCTAATTGGAAGTAATTAGTTGAAATGTTACATATATATAGTACTTACAAGTCCCATGATAGCAAATTTATTTGTATCTATACGATTCAAATTGAAATCTATTAGCAACTCTTCCCCTAAACTTATTGATGTTATCACACATACAAAAACATGATTTCCTTCACACACCTAAAAAATATAATTAGGTCACTTATTAGTTGACCCAGGATGGATACTACTTATAAAACCTGCAATGTTCCCTATTACTTTTGGCCTTCCATCAATTTACACAAAAAGTCTTTTACTTTGAACATTTTTTTTCCATTGTAGATAATTTTTTGACATTTTGTACCTATGCATCCTTTTTTTTTTATTGAACTATTTGCATCCAATTATTATAATTGTAACAAGGTCTTACATACTCCATCAACTTAGCCACTTTTTTTATAACTAACTTTTATGTCATCCATGGAAAATAGGCCCAAACCATGTAATGATGATGGAGCTATGCAATATATCCTCTTATTAACACAAAAAATAGTGTTAATTGGAAGTAATTCCTTGGATACCCATTCTTTCTAAAACTAGGAAAATTAATTTCAAAGTGCCCTCTCTATGATTGTGAACTAGAATATTATTGATGGGGCAGTACAATAAACTTCTGCTATAAAATTTGAATCCTTGCACTAAATATCTAATACATGTTTAAATCTCATCCACAACAAAAAATAGAAATGAATTAATTTTTCATCTACCTCTTCTTAGTAGAAAAATCTCATTAAACAAGGGTAGGTATATGAATTTTAAAAAAATTGATGTTTTTCAAGGAAAATATAGACTAACTCTAGGGTTCAAGATTAATCAGATATGATCTAGGAATTTAGCACATTATTGCTTATATGCTAATTAATATACCTTGTTTACAACAACATCATTTTGAGTGCAACTTAAGGGATAATGAAAGAACATGCAAAGATAGGTCATTGCTACAAGACCATGTGAGGTACCTATGTATAAAGGAATCTTTCAAAAACATCATAGAGGAGAAAAACCCATGGGAAAAAAGGCCCTCCAAAAGAGAAAGAAGACGAAGAAAAATGTACAAGTAAAAAATGAAGGAGGAACCTACAAGGAAATTTAATCACCAATGTACAATCATTGTTCCCACCCATTGGGGAGAACAATAGAAGGTATGTAGGCCCATAATGTATAATCAAAAAAATCAATGTAGGATGTTTAACAAACAATGATGAAAAATCAAGAATGTTAAACAATGTTTCTCTTTTTGGGAATAAGAAAAACTGAATATGTATGCAAGGTTTCTTTGCATGCAAAATAGTAAAATATGGGAAGAAAATCATAATGTATGATGTCTCTAAACTCTTCTCAAATGTTACACAAAATAATTCCACATCCAAATCATGTAAGAGCCTAATTAATAAAGATGGTGACAAGATAAGGCAAAGTGGAAGCTAATAAAAACCAAGATCAAAAATGGGGTAGCACCTATAGTAGAGTCATCATCAAAGAGCTTAATAATGTCCTCAAGTGTATTGATCAAATTTGCAAAATGAGATCATGAAAAAACCTACATTATCTATCAAAAATTCATCCTACTAAATTAAATCTAAAAGATTGATTAGTACTTCTTGCAAAAAATGACTAGAATCAATAATTGTTAGAAAAGTGATATCAATGTATGTCATGCTATGAGACTATCTATCCCATGATGATGTCTCTAGACAACATATTTGAATACAAACACATCAAATCAAATTTACCAATGTTTGAATGCAATA
Source organism: Cupressus sempervirens (assembly GCA_028749045.1). Lineage (NCBI taxonomy): Eukaryota > Viridiplantae > Streptophyta > Pinopsida > Cupressales > Cupressaceae > Cupressus > Cupressus sempervirens. Next base: position 202,973,837 of record CM053793.1, on the reverse strand, counting down.
TTTCTTGACCTTATAATACTAACACAAAAAAAAAGAATGCAAACCTTTAAATCTAGATTAGGATCTATTAAAGTCAAAAAACTAGTAAGACATGTCTTAATGTCATCACAAATATCAAGATATTTCAACTAATAAGTTCCATTTGTATAGTGTCAAATGGTAGTTTATCACAATCATATATAAAAGGGTCATCTAGGAATAGAGAAATATGTGGGTCTCCACATGTCTTCCATATTCTAGTCTAAGGTACACACAAATTACTTAGTCTCTAACAATGTTATCTCATATCTCCCATTAAATGTTACCATCAATCAAAGGGAATGATCATTCCTATAATCCCATGTTTGTTTCTTATTATATGAACCTAGTTCAAGGACAACTAGAGATAGTGCAAGAGATGAAGCCACCTAAGATGTTTTAAGATGCCAGCTTGCGAAGACTTATAGTTCCCTATAGTCAAAATTCTTATGAAAGGATAAATTGCAAAACCCAATAGTTACAATGATAGATTCCTTATATAACAATAAGAAATGAAAACATTTAAAATTGGAACCCCTATAGTGTAAAAGTGAGCCCATATTTTTGCAAAATGTCCAAAGTAGAATTTTAAAAAAAAGACATTAAATTAGACTAATAGGTACCTAGGGAAAAGTTTGAAAGAAAAAAAGATATGGTTGTATACTAAATGGAACTAGCTTTCCAATTTCTACACGTATGGAAAAATACAATGTTGCATATGCAAGATATGGCTCCATAAAATAAACAGTTCCATTATGCACAAAAAAATTACACTACAAAATTGAGGTGGCTAGAGATCTGCACTAGGGTGACCAATATGAGAAGATAGCATTAATCATGTGTGTAGGGAAATAGCCAAGAGTGATTAGGGGCTTCAACCATCCTATCTAAAAAATATAACCTACCAATAAAATCTCAAACTGATGTCAAGATAAAACAATAATTACACCTTCCAATGGAACATGTTAATTAAAATGTAAATTGTAGAGATCTAACATTGTGAATGTAAATTTTAAAACCTATAAAAATCCATTTAGGCTTATACATTTTGATAAAAACTCTCTAAATCCTCACAAAAAAGAATAAAGCTCTCTCAAAAAAGACTTTTGGGAGCTTCATTCTCCATGGTGAGGTACATTTTATACTAGGATGTATCATATGAAAATTCCTAGGAGGTTGATGAGCTAGGGCATCATTTTGGTTCATTACCAAATTGTTTTAGGATGTTGTATAGAGGTCAAAAGCCTGTATGTTACACCTATTATTTTGAGGTGGTCGATGGTGATTTCAAAGGATGGAGATGGTGTGCTCAAATGCTAGTGAATTTGGGATCAATCTGTTGTGCTATAGCATAATCAATCAAAATTTACAACTTAGTTTCCCTAGCATACTCCCAACTCAATACTAAAACCCTTACCTTGAAAGATGCTAAAAAGATCTTTGTCATACCACTGAAGCCTCTTGCCCATACTTTTTTGTGTGAATAAATGAAGTTTCGCTTTTCTATTTCCTTTTTTATATCACTGACAATGTTGAAATTTTGAAGATAAACTTAATTATTATCAAAATTTTAATGTTATTGGGATCATTTTTTTTTTAAATGACTTTGACAAACCAAATTAGAATGTCATCAAAAATTGAGGTTGTGTGAAGATTAACTCTTGCCCATGCCTTCTTCCAAGTTATGATATCTTTATCCATCGCAATTGTGATGAATGCCCTTGTTGTCACAACTTGTAATAGCAAAAGTCCAATGCCCATCTAATAGGATCCAATTTTGTGGTACTGTCACTTTGGTGATGGGTGGCTATCACAATTATGATATGATATGCAGTCATAATTTGGGCCAAAATGTAGTAGTGTGGGAAAAACCCAAGTGAGCACACACCTTTCACCAGTGATTCAAACTCATTATAATGAATAAGCTCTGTAGAGAGAAAGACTCCAAATTTATGTTAATTCATTCCTCTCAATTATTGATATCACATATATTGAGGAAGCCTTGACTATTTTACTAAGTGACATCACTCCCTATTGACACTTTCATGTGTCATGTGGTTAAGAGGCCTAAATATTGCGTGTAGGACTACCAAGGGTAAATGTGAATGGAAGCATATTAAACACTTTATAGTTAGTGGCCTACCCAATTCACCTCTAAAAGGGGGCATAATCTTTGTGCAAGGAGGGGGAATAATCTCTCTTGTAGATCCTTACTATAGGTATGCACCTAGACTCTTGAAGGTATATGACACTGGCCCCTGCCACAAGGTTAACCTTTGAGCATATATTATTAAGTCCTTGGAAACACCAAAAACACAAGCGTCTGCTAGGGGTGATAGAGTTGTGTAAGGTGAATGCATACACATAAGGTGTGAGACAAAGGTTTTTCCTTCTCTACCATTTTCTATTTTTAGGGATAAAGCATGTCTTTTGAGTCCAAATTGTTCAAGTTGTCAAAATCTTATCAAGACTCCCCTCGTCCTTCAAAGTTTATTTTTCCTCAATTGGATTGTTTTTAGCTACTGCTTGTGTCCCTACTATGTTTTTACAATAATCTAAAAGAAAACTAGTTAAATAGTCAAATCTATTTGATAAAACAAAAACTCTATAGAACTATCAAATCTGGAAAACTCACTCAAAATTATTTAAAAATTTCTCAATCATGTTATTTACTTGCCTAATCTAGCACAAAATCTTGCACGATTTAAAGTCTTATGAATTTCTTATTTGGTTGTTCACCTAGTTATTGGTAGATTCTCTACTAGGATTCTATATGTTCTCATGCAAACCTTTTCTAGATTACTACCAAAATCTTGTCAAAATTGTCAAACTAGTCAATTGTCTCACCTGGAAAGGCATTGTCTTTCCTAGCTTTTGCATTTACATGTGTGAGCCTGTCAAAATCTCTTTTGGAGAAGAATTTTCTTGCACAAGCCTATCTAAAAATTGCCCAAAATAAAAAGCTATTCTTTTTCATATTGTCAAAACTTTGGTCCAATCTAGTCTTTGTACACTTCTATATCTACAAGCAATCTAAAATTGAAAACTTCTTGGTTGATTTCCTATGACCCACATTTGAACTACTCTCATTTCTACACAATACCACTTCTCCTACTATGTTGTTATACCTTGATGTGATGATAGTCAATCTCTCAACTATTCTACTCACTACTCAAACTACTCATTCCTTAGTGTACATGACCCTTTCTATCACTTACAACTACTTTGAGATGAAGTTATAAGTGTTGTCCTAGTCTAAACCTATTGCATGTTATTTGCTATGACTGTTGCAAATAGAAAAGTATACATGTTTCCCTTGCATAGAGCTAGAAGACATAGAGATATAGGTATTAATTGAGGTAGAGGTCAGTCCAAGTTCTATACATAATTTGAGTATAGTGGTCGATCCTCATAGTCTCCTTCACCTAGTGAGAGATCATCACAATCTCCATCACCTATTGTTAGACCTTTTGTCAAATGCTACTTTTCTATAAACTATAGTTGTTGGAAATAATTCTTCAATTGTATATTTTCATTCATGTTTACATAAATGATAGTATTAACCAAGAAATGTAGATTTTGTAGTATTAACCTTGTCTATCTTAGTATTAACTAACCAGTCAAGTAAAGAAGACTTTCTTGTATTAACCGAGTAGTTGTAATAAAAGGAATCCTGCTTGCAGTATTGAATGAGTGGTCAAGCATCAAAAGGAGTATAGTATTGAATAAGTGATTGGGTATTAAAGGAGTCACTATGTCAACCAAGCATTCCATCCTAGTATTGATCGAGTTACAAAAAAATGCATTTTTCATATATTTGATTAATTAAGGTTGGCTATTTGGATGTTTATTGATGTTTTGAAAGGGTATTCAAGCCAACTTTTTATAGCTTGTGATATATAATAAAGGACAACTTGTGAGGATAAAATGTAAGTAGTAGAAAATGAAATAAGATGGATATATGATCAAAGGAAAGGTAGAGAAGAAAAGTGTGGAAGACAAGCTGCAAAGAACATCTAATCAGGAAGGATCTAAAGGTCAAACCAAAATAGATATATGATTCTGCAAAGAAATTTCCTTCATAAATCAGGTCAAAATTGTTTTTTCTTTCTAACCATTGTAGTAGTAAAGGAATCTCTTAAGAGAGTTGACTTAATAGTCATATTATAAATCCTCCAACATTGTGACATTTCAAGATTGAAGTGTTTGAAGACCTCTAATCAGACCACTCCTAATAGGATGATCTAAAGCCTCTAACAAGGTCATACTTAATAGTATGTTTTGTAACCTCTAATAGGGTTGTCTCCTAATAGGGCTCACTTCAAAAGAGTGAAAATTATTTTGACTAGTTGCAAGGTGGTTTTTCCCAAATTGGGTTTCCACATTAAATATTGGTGTCATATGTGTTCATGTTATTTTCTTATGCTTTATTTTTTTTCAACTAAGTTACTAAAAGTTAAATTAGATTAATAATCTTATGATTGCTTTGTTAACCAAGTGACACTAAAATTCTAATGTTAACTAATATATTTAGTATTGCATGATTTGTGGAAGCTTGTATTGACATCTAAGGGACAAGGATTTATTTTTGTGGTAACTAATTCACCCCTCCCCTCTTAGTTACTCCTATTATATTTCTAATAATTGGTATCAGAGAAGTTGGTGCTTGCATGAAAAGGTTTTAAGGACCTAAGCTAAAGATCAGAATGTCTTACAGGAGGGAGATCCCTAAGCCAAACAAAGAAAAGTTTTTAGCATGGCAAGTATTGATGAAGCTACATATATCAAGAATCAATGATGTTGGTGTCTTCTAATTGGAGAATAAATATGTGCCACCAACCAAACCTATGACTATGGAGCAAATAAAAGAGGCTAAGGACCATAATATCATGATAATTGATATTGCATCCTCTTTGAACTATTCTGAATTTGATGAAGGCAAAGTTTGTCCTACTACATTTTACATGTTGGAAAAGTTGTATAAGGTCTTTGGAGGTGACAAAAATGAGCAAAGAGTTGAGGAAAGTTTGACCAATTGCAAATAAAATAAGGTGACAACATTACCCAATACAATGAGAGGATCAAATAAAATGCAAGCGCAATTATAGTTGTAGGTAGTTAAATTGGTGATGAAACTATAATCAACAAGGTACTAAGAACTCGTCTTCCTATTTATGAAATTAGAATTTCATCTATTCAAGAGATGAGATGTAACCCAACACATAATTTAAGCTTAGATACTCTTGTGGGAAGATTGACTGCTTTTGAGTTAGATAACTTTGGTAACTATGCTCTTTCTATTGAAAAAATTGATTAATTGTGTATTATCTTTAATGTTACACAAAATTTCATAGTATTGCCAGTTAGTGTATGTCAAGCTCACTTGGGTGATGATGATAGCTTCCTATGTCTACCAAGAATTCTAGAGTTTTCTAAGCTCAGAAGATAGTGTCTACTGAGTTCACTTGGTTGTCATAGGAAAGTTTATAGAAGTTGAGTGTTAACTGAGCTCACTCTGTTAATGAAGAAAAGTTGGATGGAACCAATGTTAACCGAGCTCACTCAGTCACTAAAGGAACTTTGTGAAGATGCAATGTTAAACGAGTTCACTTGGTTAATATAGGAAAATTATTCTTGAGTTAGTGTCTATTAAGCAGGGTCGATTAACAAAGGGTTTTCTTGTTTTGGCATATTGAGTTTAATTGATTTATTTGTTGGTTCTAGTTGACAAAGGAGATGAATATTAAGTATTCTAAGTTACATTCAAGATTAATTGATGCAGAAGCATCCAGAGGTATAAGGGCAATCTTGTGTCACCCAAAAAATGTACTTAGACTTAGTTTCTGTTTCATGTCTTTACATTTTTGGATACCCATTTGGGTCAAATAAAGGTTCCAACTCTCACAGTTCCACTATTAGTGCATTTGAAAATCCTGTAAAAATAGGAGCATGCAATTTGGCCATCATTTTGGTGACCTGGAAGGTGTGGATTGACCAGATGAATGTAATTGTGATTTAGAGCATTCCAAAAAAAGAATCAAGTCAAAAGGCCCCATGGTTTGAAAGTTATTGCAGTTTTTTGGGTTTTGGAGACCCCTTAAGAATGCTTCAAAGTCAAGTTAGGGGCATTAAATGACCTCAAAAAGGGCCAAAAAATGGGGGATGAGAAAAGCTTGTCCATAGGGCTATAGAGCACTTTGAGAGCTTTTCAAAAATGTAAACGGTTCGTCAATCAAAGCTACTGTTCAAAAGTTATGCTTCCCGAAAGTTCAATTACCTTTTCTGGATTCTTCTAGAATTGCACCGACTTCTAACGCAGCTTCTAAAACCTTCTATTTTGTCGATGGATGCCTACTGGCAATTTCTAGAATGTACTCCTAGTCCTTAACCCTCTGGGGTCTATTTAAGGATATTTTTGGCATTGTAAAAGGCAGTTTGGAGTGGAGTTTGAGAGGATGTACTAAAAGGAGAAATTATCTCCAAACTTATGCTATTGTAAGCCCTTAGGGCATGTTTTGAAGTTTATTTTCTTTGCACTGTTTGTACTAGCTTATTTTCTCAGTTAGCATAATTTTTCCTTTTTGTTGGTTCCATTCTGTTCTTGGGTTGTGTCCCCATCAAGTGGTATCAGAGCGGGTTTTCCTGAGTGTGTAGACAGAGCGTCGACTGTGAGGCAGTTTGCACCAGGACTGTGTGGTTGTGGGTTCAAGTTAGAAGATGCCTCCATGAAGAGAGCATGGTGGAAGGGCCAGAGCTATTAATCTTGAGGAGGTTAGAGCCCTCCAAAGGTAGGTGCAGGCATTGCAAGAGGAGCTTCGTAGAGGAGAAAATGTTGCCGCAAGTGACAATAGTGAGGATGAAAATGAAGAGGAAGTAATGGGACCAGAAGAGGAAGTTAACAGGGAAGTTTTGTATCCTGTAGAGGAAAGGCTTTTTAGGGCCATTACTAAGTTTGGGAAAAGACCTACAATTGAAGTGGGTATATTTTCAGGAAATCTGAAACCAGATGAGTTGATCGATTGGATCAATGAACTGGAAGAATACTTTGAGTATGAGGATATAAGGGACCCAGATAGGGTTAAGTTTGCAAAGGCCAAACTGAAAGGCCATGCCAAAATTTGGTGGCAAGAGGTTCAACTGGAAAGACTTAGAAGAGGAAAGGAGAAGATTACAAGATGGGATCGCATGGTGGACAAATTGAAGAAGTAGTTCATTCCTATGGACTACGAGCTTGATCTATTTAAGAAGATGCATGGGTTAAAGCAAGCAGGAAGATCAGTCCAAGAATATACAGAGGAGTTTTACCGACTCTTGATTAGAGTGGGGCATGCAGAAGAAAATAAGAAGAAGGTTGCTCATTATATCAGTGGGTTGCAACCTAGCATCTAGGAGGAATTAAGTCTGGTAAGAATGACCAGTGTTGAAGAAGCATACCAATTTTCCCTACGAGTTGAAGAGAAGCTGAGTAAAAGGTTTGAAGGAAGACAAAGAGGGCACGGTCAAGGAGGAAGGGGAAGTGGTAGATCATCTGGAGGCCGCAATGAAACCCAAAAGAAAAATGAAGATGTGGGTACTAGCAGAAACCAAAGGAATGAGGGTTTCAATTGCCCCCATGATCAAGACTTTGGAAATCAAAGAGGAAGAGGTAGAGGACATGGAAAAGGAAGAGGAGGCTTCCGTGGTACCTATTTCCATTGCAATGAAGAAGGTCATCGTGCCTTTGAATGCCCTCAACGACAAGGAAGGACAGATAGGAGAGCTGAGGGCCAAGCTAGGGTTGCTCATATGGATGACGATGCACAATCATCACATTCAGAGGATGCAGAAAGAGGAGAGACCTTGGTAAATGAAAGAGTCCTACTAAGTGGTGAGAATGAACCAGGACAATGGAGGAGTTTGTTCTGTACCAGATGCAAGTGTGAGGATAAATGTTGTGATGTGATCATTGATGGTGGTAGCACTGATAACTTGGTATCAGAAGAGATGGTCTCTAAGCTGAAGCTCAAGAGGAAGAAACATCCCCAGCCCTATCGGATCTCTTGGGTAAAAGATGATCATAAGGTCCTGGTAAGTGAACAATGTTTAGTGAAATTTAAAATTGGGAGTTACCATGATGAAGTTCTCTGTGATGTTATTTTGATGGATGTTTGCCATCTATTGTTGGGTAGACCATGGCAGTTTGATAGACATGCAATGCATGATGGACATGAAAACACATACTCTCTAACAAAGGATGGAGTTTGCCACAAATTGAAGCCCATGAAAAAGGAAGGTGAAAAGGTATGTAGCAATGCTAGGATTTGTCTTGTTGATGGAAGGAAGTTTTTAGATGGCATGAAACATCAGCATATGTGCTATGCTTTGATTCCTAGGAAAGATAAAGAAGGTAGTAGTGAAATACCATTTGAAGTTTCAAATTTACTAGGGGAATTTGGAGATATTATCTCTGATAATGTTCCAGATGGATTTCCACCAGTAAGGTAAATCAATCATCAGATAGATCTGATTCCAGGAGCGAGTTTTCCTAACAAGGCTGCTCACAGGATGACTCCTACTAAAATAGAGGAGCTAAATAGATAGGTTCAGGAGCTGTTGAGGAAGGGCTTGATTCGAGAGAGCCTGATTCCATGTGTAGTACCTACAGTACTTGCACCAAAGAAGGATGGAGAGTGGAGGATGTGTACAAATTCTCAAGCTATAAATAGGATAACCATCAAGTATTGGTTTCCTTTACCAAGGATGGATGATCTTATGGACTGCTTGAGTGGAGCTCAGTACTTCACAAGGATAGATCTGAAGAGTGGCTATCATTAGATATAGATTCGAGAAGGAGATGAGTGGAAAATAGCCTTCAAGACCAAGGAGGGTCTTTATGAGTGGTTAGTCATGCCCTTTGGATTGACGAACGCCCCAAGCACCTTCATGCGGCTCATGAATGAGGTACTTAAGAAGTTCTTGGGAAAATTTGTTATTGTCTATTTGGATGATATTTTAATTTTCAACAAGACTTTGGAAGAACATTTACTACATATTCATAGTGTCCTTGAAAGGCTATGGGAAGAGAAACTATTAATCAATCTAAAGAAGTGTGTCTTTTCAAAAAGGGAGTTAGTCTATTTGGAATTTGTTATATCACTTGAAGGTCTCAAAATGAATCCAGAGAAGGTAAAAGCCATCTTGGAATGGCCTACTCCAAGGTCTGCTACTGAGGTAAGATCATTTCATGGTCTGGTTAGTTTTTACAAGAAGTTTATTAAGAATTTCAGTGGCATATGTGCACCCCTAACTGATACAATAAGAGGGGATAGAAAAGAGTTCAATGGACTGCAGCAGCTATGAAAAGTTTTGAATTGCTGAAGAAGAAGGTGACAGAACAGCCTGTGTTGGCACTTCCAGATTTTAGAAAAGTGTTCCAGGTGGATTTTGATGCTAGTGGCAACGCTATTGGGGCTATATTAAGCCAAGAAGGTAAGCCTATTGCATATTTTAGTGAAAAATTGAATGATGCAAAGAAGAAGTATTTTGTTTATGATCAAGAATTCTATGCAATAGTTCAGGCCTTAAAGAAATGGAGGCATTATTTATTGCCAAAGGAATTTGTTTTGTATACTGATCATCAGGCATTACAGTACCTAAATAGCCAAGGTAAATTGAATTAGAGGAATATGAAGTGGGTAGAATTCTTGCAGAGTTATACATTTGTGTTGAAGCATAGAAGTGGAAAATCTAACAGGGTTGCAGATGCACTAAGTAGGAGATAGTCACTGCTTACAGAAATGTAGGTTGAAGTAGTTGGGTTTGATGAGCTCAAGATTTTGTACCCCGAGGATCCTGATTTTGCTGAAGCATGGAAAGCTTGTAAAGAGCCTGTTGCTGTAGATAGAACCAAGTGGTTAGATTATTTGATTAAGGATGGCATGTTGTTCAAAGGTATTCAATTGTGCATTCCAAGGAGTTCCATGAGGGAAAATTTGATTAAGGAGAAACATAGTGGAGGGATGGTGGGACATTTTGGTCGAGATAAGACCATTGCCATTCTTAGAGAACATTATTTTTGGCCTCAAATTTCACAGGATGTGAAGAAGTTCGTACAAAGTTGCCAGGTTTGTCAAGTTGCCAAGGGGTTTAGTCATAATACTAGTCTATATCAGCCATTTCCTATTCCATCAAGGCCATGGGAGGACATAAGTATGGATTTTGTTCTTGGATTGCCAAGGACACAAAGGGGTAATGACTCAGTATTCGTGGTGGTTGATAGGTTCTCCAAAATGGCACATTTTATTCCATGCCACAAAACTCATGATGTTGTCCATATTGTAGACTTGTTTTTCAAAGAGGTAGTAAGACTACATGGTCTTCCAAGGAGTATATTTTCTGACAGAGATACTAAATTTGTGGGGTATTTCTGCAGGACATTGTGGAAGAAGTTGAGAACAGACCTAAAATTTAGTTCTACGCATCACCCACAGACTGATGGTCAAACAGAAGTGGTAAATAGAAGTTTGGGCAATTTGCTAAGATGTTTAGTTGGGGATAAGCCCAAGGGATGGGATTTGATTCTACCACAGGCAGAGTTTTCTTATAATAACTCTGTAAATAGGAGTACTGGAAAATCACCATTCCAAATTGTATATGAGAATAGCCCAAGGACTATACCAGAGCTGAGGAAGATAGAACAAGGGGAGAGGAAAAGTGCTGAAGCTGAGGAATTTTTTGAACATATCAAGCATCTACATGAGGAGGTTCAGGCACACATAACCAAGATGAATCAAGAGTATAAAGCTAGGGCTAATCAAAGGAGAAGACATAAGGAATTCCAAGTAGGAGATTTAGTCATGGTACACTTATGAAAAGAAAGATTTCCAGCCGGTACTTACAACAAGCTGAAAATGAAGAAATTTGGCCCCTATAAAATTTTGAAGAAACATGACTCAGGAAATGCATATGAAGTGGAGCTACCAGATGGTATTCAAATTTCTCCCATTTTCAACATTGCAGATTTAACAGAGTATCATGATGATGGTGCAGATGAGGAGCTGGTGTTAGAGCCATGTCCAATTCCTGCTTCTAAGAAGGAGGGGATAGAAGACATTCTAGATCATCATGTGGGTAGGAGTACTAGAAATAGGCAGTATGAAGAGTATTTGGTCAAATGGAAAGGACAGCCAATCGAGGACTCAACTTGGATTTCAGCAGCTGAGGTTTCCCATTTGGGATTTCCTCTACCATCCATAAAGTAACAGGGTCACTTTTCAATCTACCCTGGGTGTCTGATGCAGGAGCATCTAGAGGTATAAGGGCAATCCTGTGTCACCCAAAAAATGTACTTAGACTTAGTTTCTGTTTCATGTCTTTACATTTTTGGATACCCATTTGGGTCAAATAAAGGTTCCAACTCTCACAGTTCCACTATCAGTGCGTTTGAAAATATTGAAAAAAATAGGAGCATACAATTTATCATCATTTTGATGACCTAGAAGGTGTGAATTGACTAGATGAATGTAATTGTGATTTAGAGCATTCCAGAAAAAGAATCAGGTCAAAAGGCCCCACGGTTTGAAAGTTATTGCATTTTTTCGAGTTTTGGAGACCCCCTAAGAATGCTTTGAAGTTAGGTTAGGGGCATTAAATGACTTCAAAAAGGTCCAAAAAATGGGGGATGAGTGAAGCTTTTCCATAGGGCTATAGAGCGCTTCGAGAGCTTTTTGAAAATGTAAACGGTTCGTCAATCGGAGCTACGGTTCAAAAGTTATGCCTCCCGAAAGTTCAGTTACCATTTCTAGATTCTTCTAGAATTGCACCAACTTCTAATGCAGCTTCCGAAACCTTCTATTTTTTCGGTGGATGCCCACTAGCACTTTCTAGAATTTACTCCTAGTCCTTAACCCTCTGGGGTCTATTTAAGGAGATTTCTGGCATTGTAAAAGGCAGTTCGGAGTGGAGTTTTAGAGGAGGTACTAAAAGGAGAAATTATCTCCAGATTTATGCTATTGTAAGCCCTTAGGGCATGTTTTGAAGTTTATTTTCTTTGCACTATTTGTACTAGCTTATTTTCTCAGTTAATATAATTTTCCCTTTCTGTTGGTTCCATTCTATTCTTGGGTTGTGTCCCCATCATTACTTGACATTATGTAAGATATAAAAATAAGGTCAAGTTGAGGATTGAATGTGTGGAACATAATAGAAGATTTGGAGATGCTTAGAGGAATCAAATTAGAAGGATAAGTAGAATATCCTTGTTGAGTTGCAAAGATACATTCAATCATAAAGGATCAAGTATACAAGCCAAAATTGAGATCTATAATTAGCAATTCAGTTGCATTAGAAATTAGGTCATTCCATTGTTACTCTCTAACCATTGTAGCATCTAAATCACTTAATAGAGTTGGCTCAATACCTATTTGTAAATCCTCTAACAAGGTGGCTAATGTAGGAGCATCCTAGGTGTAGGAGAAATCTTGCATCACCCAAAAAATATTTTATTTTTAGTCTTTTCTATTTTAATAAGGACTTGTAGATAGGGTGGTTACTATTAATGGGAACTTGCTATTTTTAGTAAGTTTTTCATACAAGCTCAAAATGTTATCATTTTCTACATGAAGGTTCATTTAGAGTTACAAGCATACCATAAAAATATTATTGCTCCAACTTAAGTATTAGAGAAGTTATTGTAGATTTTCAATGGAAATATTTGTAGAAAAATCTTTAAGCTTGCCATTAGAGGCCTTAGAGTGCCCAGATGAGGTCTGAGCTTGTAGATCAGGAGATGACATTTCTAAAAAGTTGTTATAATAGCCAATTAGAGCAACGATTTATGAGTTATGGCCTTTCAAAGTAGGGCTACCTAAAATATCTAAAATAATTGTCAAAGATGTATTTGGCTGACTCTATATGTATTGTTAGGGTCTGTCAACCCTAGGTATTAAGTTTCAATTATCTAGAACCTTCCCCGGTGGCATAAAATTGCCTATTTAAGAAGGCCCAAACCTTGTCTAAGATAGCTCTAGGTGGTAGTTCATATCTTAGTCTTGTAAATTATTGTAATAAAGGTGCACATGCGGGTTATCATTTTGTATGTATGAATTCTATAATTCTGCATTTACGGCACAAATAAGTCCATATTTTTTTCTCACCTTTGTTTTTGTTATGAGTTTATGGTTTTAAGGGGAGCACCCTTCATCAGTGACATTTCTAGATTGAAGTGTCTAAAGACCTCTAACAAGGCTACTCCTAATAGAGTGATTAAATCCTCTGATAGGGCCACACCTAATACTGTGTTTTGTAACCTTTAATAGGATTAGCTCCTAACAGGGCTCACTTTAGAAGAGTGAAGAATAGTAACTAGTTACTATTGATATTTTTTTCTAAATTGGATTTCCATGTTAAATCTTAGTGTCACTTGTGTTCATGCTATTTCTTTTATGTGTATGCAACTAAGTTAAATAAGGTTAATTATAGAAAATTGTTGAAATATGATTGAAAAGATCATTGAAAAAGAGATTGTTAAGAATGAGATTGTTGAAGAAGACTATGTGTTTCAATCATTGTTTTGTCACTAATTTCAAATCTGATATTTAATGGTAAGGAAATTTCTTATAAGATTCAAGTACTATCATTTAGTTCATTGATGAGAAGGATTTGATCAATAAGATATAACAAAGGCACCTAGAGGAAAGGTTGAGTTATGATTATGTAATGAAGTACAAGGATTAGTTAAGATAGTGATGACATGATGTATTGATGATCAACTTAAGGTTACAAAATGATTGACTGCACTTAGAAAGTTTAGAAGAATAATTTAAACAAAGTTTGTCTACCAAGCTTGACCGAATAGACAGTAGGTGCCAAGAAAAGTTAGTGCAAGCCAAGCGGAAAGTTAGTTGGAGCTGAGTAAAAGAAAATTCTAGTCAATGTTGAGCAACACAATTGATGCTGAGTAAATTTTAGTTGATGATGAGTGATTTTATAGTTGATTTTGAGCAACACAGTATGTGTTGAGCATTAGAAGGTTGATAATGTTGAGCTGCTACATTATGATAAAGATAAAAGATTCACTATATCTAAGTTGACAAGTTTATTTTCTTGGAACTTATGAATTGGGAAGAAGATAAGGTTGATGAGATGGTGGCACATAATTTGATGTAAACCATTTTTAGGTGACTTTCAAGTGGATTCTAGGAGAATTTTTTAGAATAGACAAGATATGGAGTAGATACATTGTATCCTACCTAATCCATCCAAAACCATAATTTAGACTATGGATAATGAGCAAGAAAGTATTCTAATTTCCTATTTATAGGAATGTTTGGTCATGAAGCAAAGGGGTTAGAGAGGTTGATTTCATGTGCAAGAACCTAAGGAGGAGAAGGAATAAATGGTTTTGTTTCATCAAGTGACCCAAGAGAAGAGTTTGCAATGGTATATTAAGCAAGAAGGCTTAAGGAGATGAATGCTCGAAGGGTGAACAAGCTATTAGAGTTCCAAAGTATGAAAGCCAAGTAGAATTAAGGACTAAATCAAGATCTATAATTTGCAACTAAAGTTTTAAGTTCTATTAGCTCAAAGCTCTATTGTTACTCTCTAACAATTTTATCAGTCTAGGGTAAATCTTTTGGATTAAGGTTGACCTAACAGTCATTAGAAAATCTTTTAATAGGGTGACATTCCAAGTGAATGGCCTAAAGTCCTAACAAGGCTCACTTTTAATAGGGTGATTGAAATCCCTTAACCAAGTCACATTTAATAGTAGGTATTGTAACCTTTAATAGGGTTGGCCTTTCACAAGGCATCACTTTAGAAGAGTGGAAAGGAGTACCATGTTACTAATGGTTTTTCCCAAATTGGGTTTCCATGTAAATCATTATGTCAAGTGTACTGATGAATATGTTGTGTTTCATGCTTTACATTTTTGCAAATTGATTTGATGATAATATAGAAGTTTTAGTAAATACACAATGGTTACATGAATGGGTATGAATGTTTTTTGGGTTCACTAAATTGTGATAAAGTTTTATTTATACATCTGGACCTTGAATAACTAATTCAACTCCCCTCTTATTATTCTAAAGTAGTTCCAATAATTTATATTAGAGCCATCTGCTTAAGAGGATTAGTTTTAAGGTACTAGAAACACAAAAAACAAGATGTCTAAAAGAGAAGTACCCAAACTCAACATAGATAACTTTCCTACATGGAAAATTTTGATGAAGCTACACCTTGGAGGACTTGGAGATCATGCAAAATTTACCATTATAGTGGACTAGTAAGAGCCCTAACTATTGAAGATATGAAGGAGAAAAAGGAACACAATCAGGCAATGTTGGAGATTGCCTCTACCCTAATCTGTGCCAAATTTGATGATATCAAAGGCTATAACACTACAAGGAACATGTGGGATTCCCTAACCACCATCTATGGTAGAGACAAAAAATTTCAAAGTGCCAAATCTAAGAACCTCAGAGGTAAGTTTGATGATATGAGAATGGAAGAAGGAGAAAATATTGCTTAATATGTTGCTAGGATAATAGAAGTTGTTAGTGCAATAAGAGGAGCTACTAACCATATAGATGATAATATTATTTAAAGTAAAGTTTTGAGAACATTACTATCTATTTATGCTATTAGAGTCTTTGCAATCCAAGAGTTGAGATGTATTCTAGGAAATGATCTAACCCTTAAAGGTCTAGTAGGTAGACTCACTATGTTTGACCTGTCTAACTTTGACAATTACAAACTAAAGAGTCTTGAGTCTACTTTCAAAGCTAAGCTATTATTGAAGGATTTTATGAGGTGAAGAAGAAGAAGAAGAAAAGAAAGATAAAGTATGCATCTAGTGATAGTGATATAGATGAGGAAGATATTGGGCAATTGGGAGCACTAGTAGCAAGAATAATTCACAAAGGTAAAGGCAAGTTCAAAGGTAAGTTACTCATCATCTCTTTCAATTGTAATAAAGTTGGTCATATTGCTATAAGCTATAAGATGTATACAAGAAAAGAACTATAGAGAAGGAAACAAGTACAAAATAGAAGAGAAGATGACAAAAGAGATTACAAAGACAAATGCAAGAAATCATGCTACATTGCTAATGAACATGATTCTGATGAACATGATGATGAAGTGGTATATGTTGCAATGAAGGAAAAATATGATGAAGATGAGGCAACTACACTTGTGACTTGTGTGAACATGAATGATAGATGGATCATTGATAGTGGATTCTCATATCACATGACTAGAGAAAAAAGTAAGTTCATTACCTCAACTTGTTATGATGGAAATGGTGTAAGATTTGGTAATGATGGACCATTTTTGATAAAAGGAAAAGGTTCTATCAAATTCACAGACAAGATTTCATGTGACAATGCTCACTATGTTGAAAGACTAAATTATAACTTGTTCCATGTTTGATAAAAGGAACGGGTTCTATCAAACTCACAAACAAGATTTCATGTGACAATGCTTACTATGTTGAAAGACTAAATTATAACTTGTTAAGTGTGCCACAATTGAATAATTTTGGATGCAAGGTTGAATTTGGAAACAAAACTGCCAAGATATATGACAAAAATAGAAAATCGATTGAAAAAGGTGATCAAACTAGCAATAATTTGTTATATCTAGATATATAAGATGTTACTTGTCTTGTTGCAAAACTTGATGATGTATGGCTTTGGTACAAGAGATTATGTCATGTTAATTTTGATAACTTGGTTAGTATCAGTAACATGAAGAGAGTTAGAATACTTCCTAAGTTGAAGAAACCTAATAATATAGTGTACAAACAATGTCAGCTAGGCAAAATGTCAAAGTCAAGCTTTAAGAGTAAAGCTTACACCTCTAAAAAATACTAGAGATTGTTCATACTAACTTATGTTGACCAATTGAAGTGCAAAGCTATAGAGGAGATAAGTACATAATGCTATTTGTCGATGATTACTCTAGGATGATGATAGTCATGTTTCTAAACAAAAATATGATGCTTTTCAAATGTTTACGTGGTACTTAGCAAGAGTTGAGAAAGAAATAGGTAAGAGTCTAAAATGCTTGAGATCAGACAAAGGAGGAGAATTCACTTCAAATGGGTTTGAGATGTTTTGTAATGACAGAGGAATCAAAAGACAGACATCTAACCCCAGGACCCCTTCACAAAATGGAATTGTTGAAAGGAGAAACAAGTCTATAATGGATTGTGTCAAAACACTTATGATGAAGAAGAATGTTATTTTGAAATACTATAGAGAAGCTATAAGTACTATTGTATATACCTTGAACTATGTGCAAGTCAAGAAAGATACTCATTCAACACCTTTTGAACTATGGTATGATATCCACCTAATGTAAAATACTTTAAGGTATTTGGAAGTAAGTTTTATATTCTTAAAGATGTTAAGAATATAATGTTTGATGCAAAAAGTGAAGAAGGTATATTCCTTGGATACTCCACAAAAAGAAAATCTTATAAGTGTTTAAATACTAACACTAACAAAATTGTGGAAATTGCAAATGTCAATTTTGATGAATTTATAAAAGTACATGAGGCTGATCCTATAAAAGAACTAGAAGAATACAAATCATTTGTATACTTTTATGTAGGAATGTCTATTGAAGAAGATGTTTCAAATCA
Source organism: Cupressus sempervirens (assembly GCA_028749045.1). Classification (NCBI taxonomy): domain Eukaryota; kingdom Viridiplantae; phylum Streptophyta; class Pinopsida; order Cupressales; family Cupressaceae; genus Cupressus; species Cupressus sempervirens. The sequence continues at coordinate 202,956,193 of CM053793.1, read as the reverse complement.
AGTTACCACTCAACAATAAGTTTCAATAACTACCGAGTCACCTGTGCATGTTGAGTTGCATTTAGGAACTGAGCTACATTTAGATGTTGAGTTGAAAAATGAAGAAAATGCACATTCTGATTCTAACATTAGTACACATGAAAGAGATGCTAAGATACCTGACAGAAATGTACACAGTGACTTTGAAGCTGAAAGACAAAATGTAGAAACAAAATTTGAGCCAAGGTTGTCTAAGTATGTCAAAAGAAATCATCTTGTTGATCAAATCATTGCAAAAAAAATGCTAGGCCAATGACAAGAAATAGATTGAGAAGTGAATCATGTTTGTTAAGCATGAAGGAGACCAAAATAGTAAAAGATGCATTAGAAGATGATGACTCGTACAAGGCCATGGAAGAAGAGATTCAATAGATAGAAAAGAACAAAACATGGACTCTAGTTCCTAGACTAGAAGACAAGAATGTGATTGGTACCAAATGGGTATTCAAAAACAAGTTAGATGAGAATGGTGAAGTGAAAATAAATAAAGAAAGATTGGTTTGCAAGTGATATGCACAAGAAGAAGGAATTGACTATTGAGAAACATTTTCTCTTGTTGCAAGAATGGAAGGAGTAAGAACTCTACTTGCTTATGCTGCATACAAAGGTTTCAAAGTTTATCAGATGGATGTTAAACCTACATTTTTGAATGGCATACTACAAGAGGAAGTTTACATAGGATAGCCAGATGGATTTGTTGATGATAACAATAAGAACATGGTATGTAGACTACATAAAGCCCTATATGGATTGAAGCAAACACCAAGAGCATGGTATGAGAGACTTCATACTTATCTTGTGAAGATTGGATTTGAAAGGACTAATGATAATAGCAATTTGTACATAAAGGCAAAAAAAGGAAAAGGTATTTTTTTTTCTAAAATATGTGTTGATGATATCATATTTGGAGGGCAAGATACTTTATGTAAAGACTTTGCAAATCAGATGAAACAAGAATTTGAAATGTCTATATTTGGAGAAATCAATTTTTTTGTGGGTTTGCAAGTATATTTGATGAAGTATGATATATACATCACTTAGTCAAAGTATGTCAAAGAAATATTGAAGACATTTGGGCTAGAGGATTCCAAATTAGTAAGTACACCTATGGTGATAGGACACAAGTTATCAAAGAATAATGATTCAACTGAGGTGAACTAAACATTGTACAGGTCTATGATTAGCAAATTGCAATATGTAGTACATAGCAAACCTAATATTGCATTATTTGTAGAGATAGTTTCAAGAGTCTTTGCTAATCCCAGAGTGAATCACTTAATGGCTATGAAAAGGATAATGAGATACTTGAAAGGAACAAAAGAGTTTGGTCTATACTACAAGAAGAATGAAAGGTTTGACTTGAGAGGTTACATTGATGCTAAATGGGCTAGAAACATTGATGAAAAAAAGAGTACTAGTGGAGAAGAATTTTTCTTAGGCAAGAGACTAGTTACATGGACAAGCAAGAAATAGGGTTGTACTTCACAATCTGCTGCTAAAGTAGAATATGTTGTTGTTGTAAACTACACAAATATTGTATGGATCAAATAGCTACTCAAAGGAATGAAGGAGAAAGCATAGAACTAGTGACACTTTATTGTGATAATATAAGTGATATCAATATATCAAAGAATCTAGTGATGCACACAAAGACAAAGCACATTGTAATCAAGTATCATTATGTAAGAGAATCAGTTCAAGACAAAGAGGTGAAGATGGAATATGTTAACTCAAAAGAGAAAATTGTTGATATCTTCACAAAACCATTACCTAAGGATGCTCATGAGTATCTAAGAGGTAAACTAGGGGCGATACCTCTATCAAAGGCTATGTAAGAAACAAAAGGAGTGCCCTACATCAAATAAGCTAATGTTCATATAATACAAATTGATGTAGTGGATCTTACTTAAGGAATTGCCTAAAGTAATCACAGAGCTGAAACTTCAAATAAGTCACAAGCAAGTTGATAGAGGGAGAAACTAAGAAATCTACAAAGCTTATATCTTCATATTTTAAGGATGATAAGTTTTTGGTATAGTTCTTTGGTATTGTTGTCAAAGAGTAAGAAAGTACATTAAACTGATCATTATCAGAAGAAGAGTTTTATTGATCAGGTGCACAAGATAATTGGAAGAAAGTCCTAAACTAATCTGTTGATCAGAGAGGGAAAAAGATATCAAGAATCAAGTCAAAATAAAGAGGGAGACATTGATCAGAGAGCCAAATAGAAAGAGGGAGAAATCCTAATCTACCTAGTAATATGGAGATACAAGAAAGAACTTAGAGGGAGTTTTAAGAAAGAGCTTTGTAACCTAATCAGAAGATGGAAGTTGTTGATGGAGGAATACAAGTTTTCTCTCTGGTATTCCCTTACTATTTTTACCTAGTCAATTCGGTTGATGAAGATCTTCATTATTTGATTGACTTGGTTGATCAATTTGGTTTTCCATCAATGCCAAAGAGGGAGATTGTTGAAATCTAATTGAAAAGATCATTGAAAAAGAGATTGTTAAGAAGGAGATTATTGAAGAAGACTGTGTTTTAATCATTTTTTTTTACTAATGTCAAACCTACTATTTTTTGGTAAGGAAATTGCTTATAAGATTCAAGTACTATCACTTAATTGATTGATAAGGAGGATTTGATCAATAAGATGTAACAAAAGCACCTAGAGGAAAGGTTGAGTTATGATTATGTAATGAAGTACAAGGATCAGTTAAGATAGTGATGACATGATGTGATGATCTACTTAAGGTTACAAGATGGTTGGCTACATTTAGAAAGTTTAGAAGAATAAGTTAAACAAATTTTGTCTGCCAAGCTTGACTAGGTGGACAGTAGGTGCCAAGAAAAGTTAGTGCAAGCTAAGAAGAAAGTTAGTTGGAGAAAAGAAAGTTCTAGTGGATGCTAAGCAACATAATTGATGCCAAGTAAAGTTTAGTTGATGTCGAGCACTAGTAAATTTTAGTTGATGCCAAGTGATTTTACAGTTGATGCTGAGCAACGTTGTATGTGCCTAGCATTCGAAGGTCGATAATGTTAAGCTATTGCATTATGATAAAGATTGAAGATTCACTAAATCGAAGCTGACAAGTTTATTTTCTTGGAACTTGTGAACTAGGAGGAAGATAAGGTTGATGAGTTGGTGGTATAGAATTTGATGTAAACCATTTTTAGGCAACTTTCAAATGGATTCTAGGAGAAGTTTCTAGAATAGACAAGATATGGGGTACATAGATTGTATCCTACCTAATCCATCCAAAACTCTAATGTAGATGATGGATAATGAGTGGGAAAATATTCTAATTTTCTAATAATAGGAATGTCTAGTCATGAAGCAAAGGGGTTAGAGAGGTTGGTTCCATGTACGAGAAGCTAAGGAGGAGAAGGAATAAAGGGTTTTGCTTCATCAAGTGACCCAAGAGAAGAGTTTGCAATGGCATATTAAGCAAGAAGGCTTAAGGAGATGAATTCTTGAAGGGTGAACAAGCTTTCAAAGCTACAAATTATGAAAGCCAAGTAGAATTGAGGACTAAATAGAGATCTATAATTTGTAAGTAAAGTTGTAAGTTGTATCATATCAAAGCTCCATTGTTACTCTCTAACAATTGTATTAGTCTAGGGTAAATCCTTTGGATTAAGGTTGACCTAATAGTCATTGGAAAATCCTTTAATAGAGTGGAATTAAAAGTGAATGGCCTAAAGTCCTCTAACAAGGCTCACTTTTAATAGGCTGACTGAAATCCCTTAACTAGGTCACATTTAACAATGTGTATTGTAACCTTTAACAGAGTTGGCCTTTCACAGGGCATCACTTCATAAGAGTGAAAAGGAGTAGCATGTTACTAGTGGTTTTTCTCAAATTAGGTTTTCACATAAATCATTGTGTCAAGTGTACTGATGAATGTGTTGTGTTTTATGCTTTACATTTCTATAAATTAATTTGATAGTAACATACGTGTTTTAGTAAATACACAATGGTTACATGCATGGGTATAAATGTTTGTTTGTGTTCGATAAATTGTGAAAAAGTTTTATTTATACATCTAGACCTTGAATGAATTATTCACCCCCCCTCTTAGTTATTCTAAAGTAATTCCAAGAGAAAATATCTTAAGATTTGCATTATTTGAGTTACAACATTTTCTAGTGTAAACTAAGTGCATGTGTGTTTGTCGAGTAACATCAAAATATATTTTAGCCATAATTTATGTTTTGATTTGTACTAACATCTAAGGGATCTGAGATTTATTTTAGTGGTGATTGATTCACCCCTCCCCTCTTAGCTACTACTCTTATATTTCCAACAATTGGTATCAAAGCTTCTCGGTGCTTGCAGAATTGGTTTCAAGGACCTAAGCTAAAGATCAAGATGTCTTACAAAAGAGAGTTCCCAAAGATGAATAAAGATAACTTCAAGGCATAGTGGGAACTCATGAGGTTATAGTTGGCAACCATTGGAGATTCAAGGCTAAAGTATCTAGACACCAAATACATAACACCTACTAGAGCAATGACTATTGAAGAAATTGGAGAGAAGAAGATTCATAACATCATGATGGTTGATATTGCTTCATCTCTCAACTATGCCAAATTTGATGAGGTCAAAGACTGTGGAACTACTTATGAAATGTAGATCAAGCTGAAATCCATCTATGGAGGAGATGATAATGTAAGAAGAGCTAAATCCAAAAGTCTCAAGGGACTATTTGATCAAATAAAGATGAGAGAAGGTGAGAACACTACAAAATACAATGAAAGAATCAAATCTAGTGTATGTGATATCAAATCTTCAGGAGGAAAGATTGAAGATGAAACAATGGTAAGTAAATTTTTCAAAACACTTATTCCTATATATGTAATCAAAGTATCACAAGAAATGAGATGCAATCCAAAGAATGACATAATATTGGATGCAGTAGTTGGAAGATTAACAACATTTGAGCTAGATAACTATGATAATTATGTTACTATTTCTACCAATCTTGAGTCTATATTTGAAGCCAATTCGTCACTCAAGAAGAAAGCCAAACAATCTAAAACTGAAGAGGAAGATAGTTGTGATAGTGATCTTGAAACTATTGAGGCATTTCTTGCAAGAAGATATCCCAAAGGCAAAGGAAAGTTAAAAGGAAAGATTCCTTTAATCTATTTCTCTTGTTAAGAAGTTGGACATATCGCTCCAAGATGTCCAAATAGAGAAGACAAAGATGAGAAGAAGCACAAAAAATACAAAAGAAAGAAGGATTTCAAGAACTACAAAGACTACAAGGACAAAGTTAAGAAATCTTATTTTATAGCTAATAGTAGTGAAGATAATGAAATGGTCTATATTGTTTTAAAAGATGAATCTGATGATGAAGGATATAAAATGAGACTTATCTCTCATGTTAGAAAAAATGATACATGGATTATTGATATTGGCTCCTCACATCATATGACTGGTGACAAAACAAATGTTGAACATATGGAACATTATGATGGTGGAAGGGTGAGGTTTAGAAATAATGAACCATGCTACATAAAGGGAAAAGGTTTTATTTCACTAACCAATAAACTTAGATGTGATAATGCTTATTGGTTTGAAGGAATAAAACATAATTGACTAAGTGTGGCATAGTTGAATAACATGGGATTCAAGGGAGAATTCATGATTGGGAAGACCAAACTATTGGATGGAAAAGAAAATATGGTTGGGTCTAGAAAACAAATAAAAGGTAACCTATTCTACCCAGATCTTGGTGAGATTTCATATTTTATTGCTGAAGTAGAAGAAAGTTGGTTGTAGCACAAAAGGTTATGTCATGTGAACTTTGATAATCTAATCAAGATAAGAAAGAAGAAAAGAGTAAGAGGTATTCCTATCCTCAGAAAACTTGATATGGGTCTACACGATGATTCACGAATTCATGAGACCTTAGAGTAGAGTGCAAATAGAATGACAATGAAATAATATAAACCTGAGAAATAATTGTCAGATAGAGACTCTATGAACATCCCATGTTTCCCTAACTACAATAGCTAAGATTTCTCTTAGACTAGCATCTTAGTGATAGTTCTAGAATGGGAGTATACCATGAATGTAGATCTACAAAGATTATGCAAGATCTATGTGAAAATGCAAATTATATGAGTTTAATGACCCTAAAATGTTATGATATGAGCATGAAATAGACTAAACATGTGCTAAATGATACTAAATAACATGAAAAGAATGATATCAAAATGACATGAATTTACTATCTATAATGACAATGCTAATAGATGATAACTCTAAATGTGCGTATAGTACATATGCCTAAAACTTGGGTCCTTTTGCTCTTGAATTTCTCTCTTATTTATATGATTTTTGAATAGGTTGGGGTGAAGATCAAAATTTCATTTTTGACTGGAGGGTAATGGTGAAACTATAAATATCTCATAAGGCACCAGGAGGAAGAGTTCATTAGACTTAGTTTGTGAGGATAAAAGAGGATTTTCCAATTCTTTTTTCTTAACTTTATTTTATAATTTTGTGAATTGTTTTTCTCCTTTTTAAAGTTGATTTAGGTCCTTTTTTATTTGATAGATGATTTGATTTATTAATGACCTAATGTAATGATTGATTTGAAATTCTATCATTTTCCTTTGATTTTAACCTTAATTTTGCATTGTTTGATTGAAATTACATTAATTTAGGTTTTTACCAATTTTTTGATGTCTAAAATGTGTCAATCTTAGATTAGTTCTAACATATGAGTGAAAATATACTTAATTCATTTACTTAGTTCATGCCAAATAAGTAATACATATTGATCATAAGTTATTAGATAGTATATGTCGAGTGACAAATATTTAGTATGCGTCGAGTCACTCAAGTGCTAAGAAGATGGCATGTTTTGAGCTATTTAGATGTCGAGTGATAAGTGGATATTGAGTCATTCAAAGATCAAATTACAACATTGAAGTTTTAGTTGATGTCAAGCATCAGGGACTTCAAGTGTCAAGTTATATGGTTTTGACATAGTTGTTTGTAATGACACAAATTTGTATGTAAACCATTTTTGGGCTGACTTAAAGATTTTTTATGATCTTTGATGATAATGATGAATCATAATTGTGAACCCCTATGCATTACATGTATCCAATCAAAAAAAGGGAAGGATTAAGTGGCAATATGGGTGAATCACTATCATTGATTCATATCTAACCCTAAGTCACCTAGGTATTCTTAAGGAGGAAAAACCCTAAACTTTTTAATGAATGTGTAAGGAGAAAGGAGAGAAGTTTGCATGCAAAAAATAGAGCATCCATGGTGACTAAGGAGTTATAATTTGAGATACGTTGTAGAATCAGTTAGAGGAGAATAGAGGAAAGGAATCAAAATATAGCAGAGACACATTTGATTAGAAAGGATCAAGTACACATCAAGATAGAGATGATCTGACATCAAGCAATAAAGTGCTAACCAAAGGATCATTGCTAATACATTCTAATAGGTGAATTAGTTAAATCTCTTTAAAAAGTAGTCTTGACATGTTGTCGTAAATCCTTTAATAGGGTGCTTACCTCATTGTAAGTTAAAGTCCTTTTAATATGCACACTTTTAATAGGGTGTTGAAATCCTTTAACAGGGTAAGATCTAACAATCTTGTAAGCCTTTAACAGGGAAAACCTTTCACAAGACAGATCATGTTCCATGATCAAAATATTGTAACCTTCATTAGCTACACTTTATTACTATAGTAGTGAAGATTTTTGGGTGTCATCCCCACCCTTGTTTTACCTTCTCCTTACAGGGTTTCTAGGTAACCAAATATCTTGTGCCATACATGTGTTAATGTTTTATTTTCATGGTATGGATGTATATGCTTAATTTGGTATTTCAGTTTATATGCATGGTTTGTAAATGGATATGTGGTGAATGATTTTGAGGTTGAAAGTATTAAGTGTTGATTCACCCCCCCTCTTAGAGTTTACTTCCCTATTGTATTTCCAACAAATGGGCCTATGCAAAAATTATCAAATTGGTAAGATGAGAAAGACAAGTTTCAAAAGAAAGGACTATCATTCTAAAGAAGTCTTGGAGCTAGTTTATACATACTTATGTGAACCTATTAGAATCAAGAGTTACAGTGAAGATGAGAACTTTATTCTTTTAATTGATGGTTATTCTAGAAGGATGACTATAATGTATCTAAAAGAAAATTTTGAAGCATTTCAAAAATTTAAGTGGTATCTGGCAAGAGTAGAGAAAGAAATTGGAAAGAAGCTAAAGTGTTTAAGATTAGACAGAGGTAGTGAATTCATTTCCAATGAGCTCAATGAATTCTACATTGAAAGAGGAATTAGAAGACAAGTATCAGCCCCTAGTACACCACAATAGAATGGTATAGTAGAAAGAAGGAATAGATCCATCATGGATTTTGCAAGAAATTTGATAGAAAATAGTGTTGTAATTAGATACTAGAAGGAAGTGTTAGAGTAAATAATTATTATTTACACTTTTACTTAAGTTTACTTAGGTTAATGCATTTTTTATTAGTTGTAGTCTAGGATTTTTTGACAACATGGGAGTTTGTTTCTATCTAAGTCATACTTATCTTCTCACCTTGATCGACAATATCTCACCTTTTGTGGGCATATGCTTAGTTGTCATACTTATCTCCTAGCACCTTTTAGCTTGTTCTAGAAGGCTCCTTGAGGCCTTTATATTTGGGCTCTTCTATTGTATTTTCAACTTATTTTCAAGGAATATTGTATAGCAATACATTTTTATTTGTTTGCAATATCTTCTCTCTCAATCCATTTAGTTTTTCCAAGCTCCACCTCTTCCTTCTTTGGTTTCTCTTCAATAGGTTATTTGCATGTAAGTGATCTTGGCAAGCTATGAAGTTGGCTTTCATCAACTTCTACATGGTATCAGAACCTCTCTTTTGCTTCTAGGCTAAAGGATTTTTTAAGCCACAATTCAGAGACACAAACCCTAGTTTGTTTATGATTTTTTTCTTCAATCCGGGGGGAGAGCATTCTTGTGGAGCACTTTGGGCCTAAATGGATGCTACCAATGAGTTTATAAGGCCTATTACAATTAGGATTCATATAAAATTTCTTGGTTTTGGACAAAGTTTCTTTGGGAGGCAAATGTTTTTACCTTGATAGGCTGTATGGATGCATTTATTGCAATTTTTGCACAAAAATTTAAAACTCCATGCAGTGCTTCATAGCCACCATTGTGCCACCTTGGCACTGCCACCACACAACTGATACATATCTCACACACTACCATAGCTAGCCATGCCACCACAGAGCCATCATTGTGACATCAGGGCTCAGTCGCTACCACTGGGCCTCCAACCAACCATTGCAACCCATAGTGCGGCTAGTTTTTACATCCTTGCAACCATTGCCACCAGTGGTCTTCCACCTATGCACTACCCCTGTGACCTACCTACCACCTATTCCACCAACAAGAACCCTACTTGCATGGACTTTTCAGTACACTTGACATAGTCTGTGGGTGCCACATTGGCACATGCCATGTGGCCCCTACCACATCATTCGCACAGACAGCTTGCTACCATGTGGCTACCATGTGGCACTATTTTTCTATGATAGCCCCCAAGCCATCAATTTTAATCTAGAGATTTACTAATGTTAGCATGATGTCAAAATTACACCATCAGCCTCACTTGTAAGCATTCCAGGGTCCATTTTGACCTACTCACAATTTTTTGGCCATAACTTGAGCATACGAAGGTATTTTTCTGATCCAAAAGAATCACCAAAAAGATAATTTTGAGATAGAGAAATTGGTGTAGGTATGTTTAGGTTTTGATGTGATTTTGTTACCTATTTTTGCAGTCAAAGTCCAAAGTTCTATTTTTCACTCTAACAAGCTTTTCTTGTGCATCCCACCTTCAAAAACATTATATTTTTGGAAAGTTAGTTCTATCATCTTTTTAGAAATTTTTCATTTCCTTTATATTCTACCCCATGCTCATTCTATTATGTTTTTGGAATTTTTTCTCTATGGTGGATATCTTGGGTGTTCCAAGTCTGAGGATCATTTTCATGGCATGGGATCTTTTGTTTTGGGCTGTACTATCTTTTGTATCAATTTTTTTTCCCTTTTTGATCATTTTTGATATCATTTATAAGCATTATTATGCAAATTCATTGAGATAAAGTGTCACTCTTGCATGTTAGGTTCATGTACATTGTTTTGAGATGTTGTACTCACACTATATTATAAAAACACCATGGGGGGAATAGTTATTGTCATTTTTGTACCCTCTTCCTTTATCAAGTGAGTGCCCCTTTAATGACATTAGCCCCATGATGTGTCGATGACATATGACTTTATAGGTGTTTGTACCTCTTCCTCTCTCTCACTATTCTTGGTTCTTTTTGCAGAAGATTTTGGCCCACTTTCTTAGTTACCTGTCATCTCACCTCATCTACATTAACAGGGGGTTATTCTATTATTCTAATGCTTCTTTGGTTCAATGGTTTGATAGTGTGAGCTATGTATTTAGTATTTGATTCTATATACTAGGAAATTGCAGTGGTTGGCTACCTATGCATTTTGGGACATGGATCATCTACCATATAGACACACTCAATTTGTGCCTTCTATTTTCTATCGAGGTTCTTCAGATCAACAGTTTCTTTTTGATAGATTTTGTAGCTTCTTCATGCTTCAGTGATGCTCTTCATGATCTTCTCTTGTTCCTATTTTCTAGGACATTCCACTAGTTGGAGGCTTCTTCAGTCCTTCACTAGATTTTCTTACCTCTTTTTGGGTACAAACCTAATGTAAGTTACTTGAAAGTATTTGGTATCCAATGTTATATCTTGAAGGAATCTAGGAAAAGTAAATTTGATGTTAGGAGTGATGAAGGCATATTCCTAGGATACCCCTGTAGAAGTAAAGCATACAAATGTTTGAATTTGTCAACTCATAAGATCATAGAAAGTGCATATGTGAGGATTGCTAACTTTGTAGAAGAGAGTGAAGAAGAAAGCAAAAAAGAACATGAGGATTAAAGAAAGTTTGTTTACTATGAACCTGATACATTGCCAAATCAAATTACAAGTTAGTAGACTTCACCTCTCGAGTCCCCAAAAATCTCCAAAAGCTATCGAGTTTTAACTAGTGCAACTTGAGTCATAGTCTAAAGGACCCGCGTCACTGTCAGAAGCTATTAAGTTGTTGCCAAAGAAAACTAAGTCTGATGGACCTAAGTCACAGATAGTAGGATCCATGCTTGATATAGAAGATCATGGAAAGGTTAGTGGAAAAAATTCTCAATCCAAAGTACTTATGCTAGCAAGATATGTCAAAAGGCACCATGCACTTGATCAAATCATTGGAGACAAGTTAGATGGAGCAGTGACAAGAAACAAATTAAAAGGTACAAATTTTATTTCTGAGCTTGAACCTAGACTAGTGAAATATGCTTTGGATAATGAAAGTTGGATTGAAGCTATAAATGAAGAAATAGAATAGATAGAGAGGAATAAGACTTGGATTCTTGTTCCTAGACCCAAGGATAAAATTGTAATTGGTACAAAATGGGTTTTTAGGAATAAGTTGAATGATGAAGGAGAAGTATCTAGAAACAAAGCAAGGTTAGTATGAAAAGGTTATTCTCAAGAAGAAGTTATTGAATATGGTGAAACCTTTACTCTTGTTGCTAGATTAGAAGGTGATATAAATTTACTTTCTTATGCTGCACATAAAGGATTTCAAATTTATCAAATGGATGTAAAATTTGCATTCTTGAATGGATTTCTTGAAGAGAAAGTTTACATAGAATAACTTGAAGGTTTTGTGGATCCTAGAAAAAAAGATATGGTTTGTAAATTACACAAAGCATTGTATGGTCTCAAGAAAGCTCCCAAATCTTGGTATGAAAGAATTCATAACTACTTGATAAAAATTGGATTTCAAAGAAAAAATGATAATAGTAGCTTATACATCAAAGAAGGACCAGACAAGATAATTGTGTTGGCTAAAATCTTTGTGCATGACACTTTATTTACAAGAAATGATGATTTATGCAAGGAATTTTTAAAAGAGATGAGTAAATAATTTGAAATGTCCATGTTTGGAGAGTTAAAATTATTTTTTGGATTGCAAATCCAACAGAAGAAAGATGGTATCTATATTACTCAATCCAAATACATTAAGGAGATACTATACAAGTTTGGAATGGAAGATTCAAGACCACTTGGAGCAACTATGTCTACTAGACATAATCTTTCCAAAAATGATGATTCCAAAGAGGTAGATCAGACCACATACATATTAATGATTGTAAAGTTGCAATATGTAGTGCACACAAGGCTTGATATTGCATTATCAGTTGGTAGTGCCACAAGATTCTCAACAAATTCTAAAAAAAATCACATGATGAAAAACAAGAGAACCCTGAGGTATTTAAAGGGTATTGAAGACTATGGATTATGGTATAAAAAAGGAGGAAAATTAGATTTGAAAGCATTCATAGATATTGATTGGGAACGAAGTGTTGATGATAGAAAGAGCACTAGTGGAAGAGCATTCTTTCCTTGTAAAATACTAGTTTCTTGGACAAGAAAGAAGTAGAATTGTATTTCTTAGTCAATAACAGAGGTAGAATATGTGGCAGCAGTAGTTAATTATTCCAATGTTTTTTGGTTCAAGCAACTATTGGCAAGTATGAAGATAGAAATCAAGGATCCAATCACTATATTCTATAATAACACTTGTGCAAATAATATATCAAAGATCAGAATATGTGAATACTAAAAAAAATTGCATACATATTCACTAAGCCATTACTTAAGGATGAATTTTTGTATCTAAGAGGTCATTCCCCTATCTTAAGCTCTCTAAATGAAGTTTAGTGATGCATCAACTAGACCTTGTTGAAGATTAGTTAGTTGATGCAGTATTGAAAAGGGCACATTGCATATAAATCAATACATAAAGTATACTGATATTATCTTAGTATTGTCTTTGGCATGTGATGTCAAAGAGGGTGAAGTTTTCTATCATATCTCACAAAACATTTATAAAGAAGGAGAGTATGCATTTCACAGAAATTTTATTACTTCAAAAAATGTCAAATAGGGAGAACTTGGTCTGGTATTAAAGAATGAAAGTATGCTATCAGAAGAAGATTTTGAAGATAGAGTTTTGTAGATAGAGGGAAAAACTGAAGGCAAAGGGAGTTCATACTAATAAAGGGAGTTCTCATGGATCAGAATTAGAATGAAACTAAGGATATGTTCCTTACTTTATGTTGATCTCAAATTTCATTGTATTATGACATATTGTGTTGCCATCAATGCCAAAGAAGAAGATTGTTGAAAATAATTGATTAATTGTGTATTGTCTTTGATGTTACACAAAATGTCATATCATTGCTAGTTAGTGTATGTCAAGCTCACTCGAGTGATGAAGACAATTTCTTGTGTCTTCTAAGAATTCTAGAGTTTACCTATCTTACAAGATAGTGTCTACTAAGTTCACTTGGTCATCAAAGGAAATTTTATAGAAGTTGAGTGTTAAATGAGATCACTCAGTTAATGAAGAAAAGTTGGATGGAACCAATATTAACCAACCTCACTTGGTTAGAAAAGGAACTTTGTGAAGACATAGTGTTAACTAAGTTCACTTGACTAACATAGGAAAATCATTTCTAAGCTAGTTTCTACTAAGTAGGGTCAGCTAACAAAGGATTTTCTTATTTTGGTATATTGAGTTCAATTGATTTATTCATTGGTTCTAGCCAATTGAGGAGATGAATATTAAGTATTCTAATTTGTAATAAAGCTAACTTGACATTGTGTAAGATAAAAATATAAGTTCAAGTTGAGGATTAAATGTGTGGAACATAACAGAAGATTTGAGGATGCTTAGAGGAAGCGAATTAGAAGGATAAGGAAAATATCCTTGTTGAGCTACAAAGTTACATTTGATTAGAATGGATAAAGTATACAAGCTAGGTTGAGATCTATAATAAAAAAATTAGTTGCATAAAAAATCAAGTCATCTCATTGTTACTCTTTAACCAAATTAGCAGTGATATAAATCTCTTAATAGAGTTGGCTTAATAGCTATTTGTAAATCCTTTGACAAGTTGACATTTCTATATTCAAGTGTCTAAAGACCTCTAATAAGGCCACTCCTAATAGGGTGATTAAATCCTCTAATAGGGTCATACCTAACAATGTGTTTTGTAACCCTTAATAGGGTTGGCTCCTAACAATGCTCACTTTAGAAGAGTGAAAAATACTAACTAGTTGCAATTGGTGGTTTTTCACAAATTAGGTTTCTATGTTAAATCTTGGTGTAACTTGTATTCATATTTCTTATTTTATGTCTATGAAACTAATTAAATAAGGCTAATCATAGAAAATATCTTAAGATTTGCATTTTTTGAGTTACAACATTTGCTAGTGAAAACTAAGTGCACGTGTGTTTGTCAAGTAATAGCAAAATATAGTTTAGTTAGAATTTATGTTTTGATTTGTATTGATATCTAAGGGATTTGGGATTTATTTTATTGGTAATTGATTCACCCATCCCCTCTCACTTAGTCCTCTTATATTTCCAACACCTTCTTCTAACAATCTTGAATCTCCATTCAAAGAAAAACTAAGCCTTGGTAGAATATGAGACAACTCAAAAGGAAAACAAGTTGACAGTGAAGAACAAGAAGAATCAGATGAAGATCTTGAAGTCATTGTATCTCTTCTAGCTAAAAGAGAAGCAAAAGGGAAAGGAAAGTTCAATGGTAAGATTCCATTAATTTCTTTCTCATGTGAAGAAGTTGGTCACATTGTTGCAAGATTATGTCTAAGCAAGAAAGATAAAGATGAGAAAAGGTTCAACTAGTTCAAAGGAAAGAATCACTTCAAAAGCTACAAGGACTTCAAAGGAAAAGGTAAAAAATCATGTTACATTTTAAAAGATTCTAATAGTGATAATGATGAAGATGAATTAGTTTATATAGTTGTTAAAGATGAATTTGATGATGAGGAAAATGAAAAGATGACTCTTCTCTCATATTAGCAAAAATGATACATGGATCATAGATAATGGATTTTCTCATCACATGAGTGATGATAAAACTAAATTTGAACATTTGGAACATTATGATGGTGGAGTTGTTATATTTGGAACAATGAACCATTTTATGTAAAAGGAAAAGGAATCATAGCATTAATTGATGGAATCAAATGTGAGAATGCCTATTGGGTTGAAGGATTAAGACATAATCTACTTAGTGTAGCATAGATGAACAATATAGGATACAAAGTTGAACTCATGAATGGAAAAGCTAAACTATAGGATGGAAAAGGGAAACTAGATGGAACTAGCAATCAAATAAAAATAAATTTGTTTTACCTAGATCTCACTAAAAGGACATGTATGCTAGCTTAGATAGAAGAAAGTTGGCTATGGAATAATAGAATGTGTCATGTTAACTTTGATACTTGATCACCATTAGCAAGAACAAAAGAGTAAGAGGCATAGCTTATCTAAAGAAACTTGAGATGGGCATGTGCAAACAATGTCAGATTGGTAAAATGAGTAAAAGAAGTTTCAAAAGTTAGTCCTAAAATTTTGAAGAAGTTTTGGAACTTGTCCACACAAATATTTTGGGGCCAACAGGTGTGAAAATCTACTGTGAAAATATATATTTCATTTTATTTGTTGATTATTATTCTAGGATGATGACTGTAATGTTTTTAAAGGATAAGTATGATTCTTTTCAAAAGTTCAAATGGTATTTGGCTAGAGTTGAGAGAGAAATAGGGAAGAATCTAAAATCCCTAAGCCTTTATAGAGGAGGATAATTCATCTCAAATTAATTCAATGAGTTTTGCAATAAAAGAGGAATCATAAGATAGGAATAAACTATATGTTTTAGTTTATTGAAGACTGGTCACATAAGCAAGAATTGTTCAACAAGTTCAAAGGCACCAAGCAGTGAGTTCAACAAAGGCAAAGGAAAGGTAGATGTTGAAATTTTTGAAGATGAGATGATAAAGACATGGAAGAAAAAGGAAGATTGTAGCACGTCATGTGTAGATGGGATCACTTCACCCAATGGGTTAGGTGATCACACCACCATTAAGCAATCAAGAGGTATGTATAGGACTGATATTTAGAAGACATACTATACATCAATTCCAAGGATTTAGTTATGAAAAGATTATATTTTCATGAAGAAAGATGCAAGGTGTTGATTATAACCTAGAAGAAAGATTTAAGTTTTGTTATTTTTCATGTTACTGCCAAGCATGAAAATATTCACTATGGTTGTCAAGTCAAATGTTAGTTGATATTCAGCTATCAAAGGTGATAGTGTTGCTCAAGCTCGTAGTGGTTGTTGAGTAGAATGGAAAATTCATAGAAGTTGAGTGAGTTGAAATCTGTATTAAAGCTAAGCTTATAGCTATCTAAGCACTAAGCATTAAATGCAAGGTTTTGAGGTGTATTTGATCTATTTCTACTCATTTGACATATTTGAATTTGAAGTGGAGCACAAAGAGTGAAAGATGAATTGAAAGAAATCATTCCAAGATGGTGCAAGAGAACTTCCAATACCTACTATTGCAAGAACATCAGGAGAACCAAACACAAAGGATTAAGATATGATTTGGGTCTAGAATCCAATTCTATAAATAATGTCCAAATTGTGAGGCAAGGAGATATTAGGTGTGTTATAAACCTGATTATTTTACCTTGGTCATTTTTATGGGAAATTTCTAGGTAGAATGAGGATAAGATAGTCTAGAAGGTTAAATATTAAATTTTTATTAATTAAAACCTTCTTTGAATCCTAGGTAGGGTCTAGGATTAAATTTTAGTAAAGTTTGGAGACATTTGACAACTTTTGCAAAAAGTTGTCAATGTTGCATAATGCAACTTTTGTTCAAAAATACAATTTTTGAATCCCAACATTCACAACCACATTTATTGGTTGGAAATATTTGGGAGTGGCACAAATAAGGTTGAGAAACCTTTCTCAAAATATATGAATCTATTGTACTCCTTGTTTCAAAGCAATAAAATTCTATTGTTTTTCTATTAAAATTGCTTAAGAAACTACTTGTACAAAATTGTACAGATTCAGATGCAATTTTGAAAGATTGGAAAAGTTGAAGAATGTTCATATGAAGGATTTACAGGTGGTTTGAGGTTTTGAAGTCATACTGGTTAAGAGAAATCAAATTTGATTGCTTGTTGACTGCAAGGAGGCCCTAACTAGGGTTTTGAGAGAAAAAAATTATCTTTTGTCGAGATTCCACCATGGGAAAAAGATAAGCCTTAGTGAAAGGAAGGGAGAGATGATGTACATTAAGATTATTTGGGTCATAGAATAGGAAGCAAAATATGTTAGGAGAAAAATTTAAATCCTTTGGATAGGCATCTAAATGTGACTGATCAATTTTGGGTTTTTGAAGTACAACTTGGCCCAAGGGTTGAATAGAACCATAGGAACTTGGACTTAGATGTTTTGAAATATACCTAAAGTATTTCAATAGGATTGGTTGGAAGATATTTTTTATTTATTGTACTTTCTTTGTTAAAGAGACCTAATTAGCCCTATTGGGCCTAGGAGAGTTTTGCAAACAACTTGACTTGGGAGATTAGTCAAGATGTCTAAACTTGGCAAGGGTTGTTGATTTAAGGATTGGAGTGTTTGAAGTTGTTTAAGACTTTATATGGTGGAATTCCAAGAAGGTTTCCTTCACATATCCTTAGTTTCTCCTTGTAGCCCTATTTGGAGTTTTAGATGAGTAAGTTTATTTCCAAACTATATGGTTAATTTCTAAAGTACATATTGGGGGGACTTTGTGTGTGAAAAAATTTAGAAACTACATCTAAGGTTGGAAGAATCCCTATTTCATCCCTAAAACATTGGCTTAAAGTTTGTGTCTTGTTAGGCCTCAAGGACTATGTCTTAGAAATTGAATTTGATCTAGTCTAAAGAGTTTGGGTATTGGGAATCACACAGTGCAGTTTGGTCTTCTATGGTTATGAAACATTTGTGCAACTATAAGGGACACACCTTGGGTATATAGAAGGGGACTCTACTCTAGGTTCTATCAGAGCAACTTAGTAGCTCTTTGAAGAAAGATAAGTACAACCATGTCATATGGTGGAGAAGAAAATGAAAATAAACTCCCTAATAGAATGAAAAATTATGAAATACTAAGAGTGGTAAAAGAGCATGATGTTGAGAGGAAGTAAATGAAGAGGGAGAGAGAGAGATGGAAAAATTAAAAGAACAAGTCAAGAAGAGGTTCAGTGGTAACTCTAAGAATGAGAAGGAGGGAGTGATGAAGAAACCCCTTTGTAGGAGGAAGAAGAAGAGATCCTTGCAGAATAGAAGTTGTTCCTTAAGACTTTGAAATCAATGGAAAGAAGGACCATGGACACGAAAATTGATCTTCCTATCTATAGTGGGAAGATGGATCCAGAAGAAGTGATGGATTGGATTGACACATTCACTAGTTTCTTTGAATGTGAAGAAATACCAGAGCATCAAAAGGTGAAAATAACAAAATCCAAGTTGAAGGGGTCTACCTTAACTTGTTGGAACTTCACACAAATAGAGATGGTAAAGATGGATGAAAACCAGATTAGCACATGGAAGAGGATGGTGACATTGATAAAGGAAGCCTATGTTCTCGAGGACTATGAGATTATACTTCACAAAAAGAGGCAGAGTCTAAGACAAAAGGAGATGGATATCTCTAGTTAAACTAAAGAGTTCCACAAACTCACTATGAAGTCCAAATTGGTGGAACCAGAGTGTGTCAAACTTGCTAGTTATATGCAAGGGTCAAAGATGAATATCCAAGATGAAATGAGTTTGTCTTCTCCTAACATAGCCCAAAAAATGCTTTCAAATTGCATTGAAGGTGGAAGAAAAGCTTAAGAGGAAAAAAGACCAAGAAGGGAAAGGAAGAAATCTAAGAGATTTTAATAATAGAGGAAGAGGAATGAGTGGTGGTAGAGGAAAAACTCCTAGAGACTATGGGGAGACCAGCTAGGACAATTCCTTTAGTGAGAACAATGCTAGAGGATCTCACAGGGGTAGAAGAGGAGACTCTAGGGGAAGATTTGGAGGAAGATCATCAAGACCTCCAAGATTTTACAGATGTAACCAATTATTGCACTTGCAATCTAAGTATCCTAAAAAGGAAAATAATTAGACTGATAGGAGAGAAAACCTAATTTGGGAAGAGGATAGTCAAGAAGAGGAAAACCAAGGATCTTATGTAGAACCTTAGAAGGGAGAATCCCTTATGATGAAAAAGACACTTTTGAATGTACCAAGCACCCATAAACCACCTCAAAGGAAGAATTTGTTCAAAACTACATGCAAGTGTGGGAACAAAGTTGCAGGATGCTGATTAACAGTGGATCTATTGATAACTTAGTATCTAAGGAGGCAATAATTAAGTTAAAATTGAGGAGGGTATAGCATCCAAACCCTTATAAGGTGTCTTGGCTCACAAAGAAGTAGCAAACCATCGAAAAGGAGCAAGCTTGGGTAGAATTCCATATTGGAAAGTAGAAGGACAACGATCTCTATAATATTGTATCAATGGATGCATGTAATTTTCTATTAGGAAGACCATGGAAATATGATGTGGAGGCACACCATGATAGTATATTCTACAGAAGAGTAGAAACATTCAAAAAAAAAAAAGATGGAAAAGAATTTCTAAAAATTGTGAAACAGGAAAAAGCTCCATGCTATGCTCTAGTCATTTTGCCTAAGGATGAAAAACCTAAGAAGGTTATGAAGGAAGTGAAGCCCTTGAGACATGTAGGTCCGAAGGAGGCTGTAGACCTATTGAACTAGTATAAGGACATTAGTACCAAAGAATTTCCAAGTGAGTTATCCCTAATCAAAGATATAAGGCATAACATAGATATAATCCTAATAGAAACTTTTCCTAACAAAGCAGAATATAAGTTAACCCTAGAGAAAAATCAAGAGATGGCAAGAAAGATACAAGAACTCCTAGATAAAGGATTAATCTCAAAGAACCTCAATCCTTCTACAATACCTGCCATGTTGGCACCCAAGAAAGATGGCACATGGAGATTGTGCACTGATTCTAGAGCAATAAATAAAATCACTATTAGGTATAGATTCCATATGCCTAGGATAGAAAACTTGTTGGACCAACTAGGGGGAACAAGGTACTATTCCAAGATAGACCTAAAAAGTGGTTATCGCCAAATAAGATTTAGGGTTGGTGATGAATGGAAGATTGCCTTTAAAATGAATGAAGGCTTGTATGAATGAAGAGTGATGTCTTTTTGCATGTCTAATGCTCCAAGAACATTCATGAGACTAAATGAATGAGGTGATAAATCATTTCCTTGGAAATTTTATCATAGTATACCTTTATGAAATCCTTATTTATAATAAGAGTAAGGAGGAAGATATAGAACATCTTAACTTGGTGTTGAAGAGATTGCATGAAGAAAATTTTTTATAAACTTAGAAAAGTGTATTTTTCTACAAGGAGAACTTGTTTATTTTGGATTTTTAATCTCTAAAGGTAATATAAAAATGGATCCTTAGAAGGTGGAAGCCATCTTGAGTTACCCTTCCCCTAGGACCATGACTGAAGTTAGAAGCTTTTATGGCCTTGCTTCTTTCTATAGAAGGTTCATCAAAGGTTTTAGTCAATTGTGTTCTCCTATCCTTGAGACAATCAAGGGTGGGCTAAAGTGCAAGTTTGGGTGGAACAAGGATGTAAAGGAAGCCTCCCAAATGCTAAAGAAGAAGGTAATGGAGAAACCTATCCTAGTGTTCCCTAATTTTCAGAAAATCTTTACTATTGAATGTGATACTTCTAACTTGTCTATAGGGGTTGTCTTGAGTCAAGAAGGTAGGCCAATAGCCTTTTTTAGTGAGAAATTAAATGAAGCTAAGAGTAAATACTCCTCTTATTACTTTAAACTATATGCCTTAGTCTAGTCATTGAAGAAATTGAGGCACTACCTCCTTCCAAGAGAATTTTTTGTTTTCACAAACAACCAAGCCTCAAGTTTCTTGAATAGCCAGGAGAAACTAAGCTAGAAACACATGAAATGGGTAGAATCCATTGAAGCATACACCTTTTTAACAAAACACAAGGGATTTTCCAATAAGGTGATAGATGCACTAAGCAAGATGAATCTAGTTGTGTAAGAAATCTAGCTCCAAAATTTAGGGATTAATGCCTTGAAAGGAATGTATAAAGATGATAATGTCTTTAAAGACATAGATAAGGTATTCTCTAACTTCTCTAAGGATTATCACACTAAATCTGTTGAATACTTGATTCAAAATGGACTACTATTCAAGGGGCATTGACTTTTCATTCCACAATGTTCTATGAGGGAGAACATCATTAGAGAAAAGCATGCAGGTAGCATGGGAGGACATTTTGGATTGGACAAGACCTTGGAATAGGTGAGAAGGTTCTACTATTGGCCAAAACTTTGGATTGAAGTGAGGAAGATTTTGGAAACATGTACAATCTATTAGAGAGCTAAGGGTACATCCACTAATGTAAGACTATACCAACCTTTTCCTATTCCTTCAAGGCTTTGGGAGAGTTGGAGCATGGACTTTGTGATAGGATTGCCTAGATAACAGAAGGGAAATGATAGCATACATGTTGTAGTAAAAAGTTTTAGTAAAATGGCCCACTTCATCCTATGTAAAAGCACCAATGATGCATCAACAGTTGCAATTTTTTTCTTCAAGGAGATTGTCAGAATTCATATTTTACCTATAACCATACTATTAGATAGAGATGTGAAGTTTATTGGTCACTTTTGGAGGACTTTATGGAAGAAATTAGGAACAAATATAAGCTTTATCTCTATGTACCATCCACAAACAATTGGGTAGAAAAAAGTGGTTAAAAAGTCTTTTGGAAAACTACTTAGATGCTTGATAAAGTAGTATGGAGACAAGTGGGAGTTAGTCCTACCACAAGAAAAGTTTTCATTTAATGAATTTGTCAAAAAAATCATAGGGAAGATCACTTTTCAAATATTGTATGGGAATAATCCAAGAGGTATTCTAGAACTCAGGGAACTACTTTCTAGTACTCCAATCAGTGCTCATGGAGAGGAGTTTGCATAAATGATGAAGGAGATTCATTACTCAATAAGGTTGGCACTTTAGAAGAGTGTAGAGAAGTATAAGAAAGATAAGGAAAAACATAGAAGAAATATTTAGTTGTAGATTGGAGACTTGGTCTACGCATACTTGAAGAAGGAGAGGTTACCAAAGGGAAAGCATACCAAACTACTCATGAAGAAAGTAGGACCTTGTTAGTTATTGAAGAAGTATGGAATAAATGCTTATGAGATAGAGTTTACCTCACACCTTGGTATCTCTCCCATATTTAATATTTGTGATCTAACCCCATATAAAGATGATTTTCATATAGGTTTAGAAGTGTATCTTGAAGAACTGGAAGAAGATGGTTCAGGGATACCAGCCCATGAACCAAGAATACTTGACAAGATCTTGGACACCAAAGTCATAAAAAAAACCAAGAAAAATGCATAAAAGAAGCATTTGGTTCAATGGAAATGAAGTATTGAGGAGGAGTCTATATGGATGGATGAACAAGAGATCTATAAACATAGCCTAACTTTGCAAGAGCTCATCTTAAGAGGACTTGAGATCAGTGCACCCCAGGAGTATGGTGCAGGAGCACTTCTAATACCGACCATTGCAAGCACATTAGGGGGATCAAACACAAAGCGTTAGGATAGGATTTGGGTTTATAATTCAATGCTACAAATAATGTCCAAATTTTAAGGCAAGGAGACATTAAGTGTGTTATAAACTTTATTATTTACCTTAGTCATTTTTATGAGAAATTTTTAGGTAGAATGAGGATAAGATAGTCTAGAAGGTTAAATAATGATTTCTTATTGATTAAAATAATATTTTAATCCTAGATAGGGTCTAGGATTAAAAATTTTATTTAGTAAAGTTTGGAGACATTTGACAACTTTTCCAAAAGTTGTCAAAATTGTCATTGTTGCATAATGCAACTTTTGATTCCCAACATTCACAACCACCTTTATTGGTTGGAAATATTTAGAGATGGCATTAAAAATTTTGATAAACCTTTCTCAAAATATAAGAGAAGAATATATTGTAATCCTTATTTTGAATCAATAAAATGTTGTTGTTTTCTTATTAAAAATGCTAAGAAAAGTACTTGTACAAAATTGTACAGATTCACATGCAACTCTAAAAGATTGGAAAAGTTGAAAAATATTCTTATGAAGGATTTTTAGGTGGTTTTAGATTTTTAATTCATACTAGTTAGGATATTTCAAATTTTTATTCCTTTTTGGCCATAGGGAGGCCCTAACTAAGGTTTTGAGAGAAAATAAGTTCTTTCCTCAAGATTCCACCATGGGAAAAAGATAAGCCTTAGTGGAAGAAAGGGAGGGAGGATGTCCATTAAGATTATTTGGGTCATAGAACATGAAGTAGAAGATGTTGGGATAAAACACTAAATCCTCTAGATAGGCATCTAAATGTGACTATCTAGTTTTGGGTTTTTAAGGCACAACTTGGCCTAGGGGTGGAATGGAACCATAGGAACTTGGGTTTTTGAGGCACAGCTTGGCCCAAGGGTGGAATAGAACCATAGGAACTTGGACTTAGATTTTTTGAAATGTCACTAAAGTCTTCCAATAGGATTGGTTGGAAGATGATTTAAATTTCTTGTACTTGCTTTGGAAAAGAGACCTAATTGGCCTTATTAGGCCTAGGAAAGTTTTGCAAACAACTTGAGTTGGGAGATTGGTCAAGATGTCTAAATTTGATAAGGTTTCTTGATTTAAGGATTGGAGTGTTTGAAGGTGTTTAAGACTTTCTATGGTGGAATTCCAAGAAGGTTTCCTTTACAAATACTTAGTTTCTCCTTGTAGCCCTCTATGGAGTTTTAGATGAGTAAGTTGACTTCCAAAGTATATGGTTGATTTTCAAAGTAAACATTTGATTTTTTGAAGTACATATTGGGGGGACTTGTGTGTGAAAACATTTTGAAACTACATCTAAGGTTTGGAGAAGCCCTATTTCATCCATAAAAATTTCAGCTTAAATTTTTTGTTTTGTTAGGCCTCAAGGAGGTGTCTTAAACTTTGAATTTGATCTAGATTAAAATGTGCAGATTGGGAACCATATAGTGGAGTCTAGTATTGTATGGTTTTGAAAAAATTCTGCAACCATAAGGGACACACTTTGGGTATATAGAGGGGGGCTCTTCTCCACAAGCATTTGCAAAGAGGATTCAATAGTTGCTCAACATCATCTCAGCAAATTATAAATGTATTTATTGTGTGTCAACCTATGCAATTTGAATTTTTGCAAACCCTAGTTTTCTTTAGAATGGCATCTAGTTATTTAGTTCCTAAGGTTAAAGAGGGTAAAAAAGTTTTGAATGTATAATTGATAAGCAATGAGATCAGATAACTAAATTTCAGAACCATTCCTAATATTGCTTACAAGAAAGATCCATCTAGTGCATTATCAATGATACCACCTCAAGTTTTGATGACTCAAGATATGAGATGTTGTTACACATGAAAGGTGGGTAGCATAGGTGACATGAAAATAAGGGAAACCTATAAGAAATTATGTTAAAATGGAGTGTTGAAAGAAGAGTTAAAAATTGTAGAGAGGAAAGGGTTAACTCATGCCCTAGATTTCCCTAATGTCTTCAAAACTAAATGGATAAAGATAGTTTTAAGTAGAATTCATGATAATTCTTTATGGTTAGATAATGGGCCAATGAATATCATAAAGAAAATTGTACATAGAGTAATAGGATATCTAACCCTTGACTGACCTAAAACCATGAGAAGTGAATCTAAGGAAGTTATTGAGAATAATATAGGGGCAGTATGGAAAAAATAAGGAATGAAAATTGACACAATCTTAGATCCCCTAATTGTTTTTGTAGTGATGGTAATAACACACAAATTCTATCAATCTAGTAGGCTCAATAGTGTACCATATATTGTTGTTGACATGGGCTATAAGATAGTTAAGAAGGATCATATCTATGAACTTATCGAGTTGCAGATGTTGTTAGAGTAAATAATTATATATTAATTATTTATTCTATTTACTTAAGCTTACTTAGGTAAATGCATTTATTTAATATTTTGTATTTAATGCATGTAGTGGTT
Organism: Cupressus sempervirens; assembly: GCA_028749045.1. Taxonomy (NCBI): domain Eukaryota; kingdom Viridiplantae; phylum Streptophyta; class Pinopsida; order Cupressales; family Cupressaceae; genus Cupressus; species Cupressus sempervirens. The sequence goes on along the minus strand of CM053793.1, from coordinate 202,930,923 downwards.
AGTTGATGACAACATGGGAGTTTGTTCCCTTCTAGCATGTTCCACCCTTTTGTGGATATGTGCTGAGTTGTCATCCTTATCTTCTACCACCTTCCAGCTTGTTCTACAATCTTCCATGAGCTCTTTATAAGCGGGCTCCCTAATTGTATTTTCATAACATAAGGCATTGTGCATATTGTAAATACATTTTTCATTGTGTTTGCATATTTGTCTCTCATGTCCGTTTAGGGTTTTTCCCTTGCTCCATGCTCTTCCTCTTTTTGGCTTCTCTTTGACAGGTTCTTAGATGCAAGTGATCTTGGGCATCTTCGAAGTTGGCTTTCCTCAACTCCAACATAGTATCAAAGCCTTCCTGTAGCTGCTTGGTTGAAGGATTTTTGAAGCTGTGATTTAAAGTCACAAACCCTAGTTTGTTTGTGTATTTTTTCTTCAAATCAGGGGATCAGCATTTTTTTGGAGCACATTGGGACCAAACGGACATCACCATTGGATCCGAAAGGCTGTTTGCAGTCAAGATTCATATAAAACTTGTCGATTTTGGAGACAGAGCTCCGGGAGGCAAAAAAAATTTCATTCTAGGGCTTCCGTACGGACTGTACGGATGATCTATTCTATTATAGGACAAGAATCATCCCACTACCATCACATCTATTCCTACCTTCATAATAAAACCATTCTAGAAGGTCTGACCCAGAATGAGAAACATTACCTAATCCGTAATGCTTCACATTATGTCATTATTGTTGTTAATCTGTATAGGAGAGGTCTCGACGGAACACTCCTTAGGTGTTTAGAACCTGAATAGTCCAAATGCACACTAATTGATGTTCATGAGGGCATTTGTAGATCTTATTCCAATGGTCTGACACTAGCTCACAAACTCCTTCGTGCTGGTTACTACTCGCCTAAAATGGAGCAAGAAGCTATCAAGTATGCTAGGTCCTACAAGTAGTGTCAGCTACACGAGAATCTCATTCACACTCCAGCCAGAGAGCTGATTCCCTCTACTACAACATGGCCATTTCAATAATGGGCCTTCGACTTGGTGGGACAAATTCACCCAACCTCCTCTAATGGACATAAGTTCATTATCACGGCTACAGATTATTTCACGAAGTGGGTAGAGGCAGTACCTCTCATAGTTGCTAATGGAAAAACTATAGCACTTTTCATCACAAACTACATCATCTGCAGATATGGTGTACTATCCTCAATCATTACTGAAAATGGAAGACAATTCAAGAATAAAGACCTTAAGGAACTGTACAAGAAATTCAAGATCACACAACATTGGTCTTCCATTTATTACGGTAATGGCCAAGCTGAGGCATCTAATAAGGTGATCCTCAAAATTCTTCATCACACAGTCAGCAAATCAAGGAGAGATTGGCATCTTCAGATCAGTCTAGGTCTATGGGCATATAGGAAAAGCATCAGAACTCCAATGGGTATGACTCCCTTTGCATTGGTGTATGGGGCAGATGTTGTGCTTCCAATAGAGGATGAGATTCCTACCTTGAGAATCTCTATGAAAGGCCTTATCACTGATGATGACTATAGGATAGCTCAGCTTCAAGAGCTTGTGTTACTAGATGAATGACGACAAGTGGCATGTGATCATCTATGAGCATATCAAAAAATAATGGCACGAAGCTACAATCGAAGGGTCAAGCCACGTGACTTCCAGCTAGGTGATCCCATCCTAAGAGACAACCCCAAGAATCAACAACAGCAAGTACAAAAAAGAAATTTTGAACCAAACTAGCTTAGTCCATACATCATTACTACAGTATATGGATCTGGTGCCTATTAGCTTTCCACAACCAAAGGAGAAGTGCTTAAAGAGCCTGTCAACACTCTCCACCTAAAATAGTTTTACAGTTGATTTAATCTCAGCAAGCTCTCTGTACATATCTATGTCCTGAAAAAAAATCTAAAAATCAAAAGAAGTCCTAAAAAAATTGTTACCCTAGTGAAAACCTAGCAATAGGCACCTTGGTAACACCAAAAAAAAGTGAAAAATCAAAAATTCAAAAAAAAAATCAAAAAGAGAAAAATACAAAAAAATTGAAAAACAAAAAAAGTGCCATTGGTGAAAATTTGGAAACAGGGATCATGGTAGCAAAAAAAGAGAATCTTGCCAAGAAGGTGTAAACTTGGTAAACAGGCACCTCTTGTTCCCAATGCTCCATCTTGCAACGCATCTTCTAGCCATTCTGTATAGTCACTTTCATGCTTTCGCTTTCCTTCTTTTCTTACCTTTCTGCTCATGTATCCATAGATTGAGTCTTCTCATAGCTCGAGGGCATTTCCCCTTAGTGTCACTCTTTTTGAGATTCTCCTCATAGAATCTCCTTCGCGATAATCACCAGTGGTCCTCACTGTGTCTACCTCCTGTCGCTAGTGTCACTCTTTTTGAGATTCTCCTCATAGAATCTCCTTTGTGATAGTCACCAGTCATTCTGACTGCGTCTGCCTACTATCGCCAATGATACTTTTTTCAAGATTCTCCTCATAGAATCTCTTCCACAATAGTCACTAGTTGTTCCAACTATTTCTACCTACTATTGGTAAGGTCATGGCTCCAGATTCCTTTATGGAAGATCTCTCTTGCGTCAGTCACCAATTGTCTTGGCTGTGTCTATCTACTGTCACTCAATCCTTCTTAGGTTCTTCATCGTAAAGATTCCTCTTCGACCTTAGTCACCAATCATTTTGACTGTGTCTACCTACTTTCGTCACCCTACTAAAGAGATTTCTTTCAAACATGTTCTGGACACTGTCACTTGACATCAATCCCAAAACATTGAACTCAAAAATGATATAATTGTTTGGATATGCTGAGTATTTTCTTTTTTTTCTTGTTTTTGCTTTATTATATCTCCTCAAGAAAGTTGATGATGTCATCTTTAACTAGAGAAGCAATGACTGGGGGGCATATCTTTTTCTTTTTTTTTTGTTTGCGGTTTAGTTCCAATAAGTTGATCTATTCTTATCAAAGGGGTGTCCACTATAAGAGCCTCCATCTTGTATTGGATGGCCATGTGTACCTCAACTCTTTTGATATGAATACGTCAATACCATTGGTTCTTCTCCTTGCTTTTTGGAGTGAAATCTTCATGCTATAGTAAATACTGATACTCATCTTGCTAAGTGAACGTACGGATCACTACGAGTATATCTAGCACACTTCTATCTCAGGTTATGAACGCAAGGGTCATTGCAGAAAAAATGAATACTGAATACTTAGCATAAGAGGGATCTCACATGTGTTTGGTGTGCCTATTATGCAAGCAACATTCAAGTCATCCTAGCATTTATGCTTTGATGCTTATGTTAACTTGCTATATTAAAAGGGACAAATGTTCTGGTCATTCTAGCTTCTTGTGCTTCGAATGCTTACATTCAATCCCGAAAAACCAATTATGTATGTTATATTCATATTTCCATGATTGCAATGTCAGTGGGAATTTTATGACCTACGAGCTTTGTTCTATGTCTAGTGATGATAAATTGTTGAGGCTCGGTAACTAGGCCTAGGGTTGCATTTAACATAATTTTACATTACATTCTTCCCTTGCATAAGCACACAATTCGATGGTCAATCTTTTCTTACCCTTTTTGATGAAGGATTGGGGGGCATCTCTACATATATCAGGTTCCTACATGGTTGCACAAGCATTTGGTCCATTGATTTGTGCTCCTCAATGGAATACCTGTCATTGTCAAGCAAAAACATGCAACACTACGTGAGATGTCAGTCCATACATATGCATTCTATCCAAGTACAACATACATCTCATGTACATCAAAGTAAAGCAAAAATAGACAATGACATGTACACAAGGATACTTAGCTCAAGATCTCGTATATATATATATATATATATATATATATATATATATATATATATATATATATATATATATATCAAAAGAATGGATCAGTACAAAAAATGGGTGCTACTCAAGCGCAATCAATAAAAAAAATATACATGTGGTGTTGGCACACCAATCGATACATAGCCAGAGATCAAAATCATAGTCAGCCATAGAGCATCTAACTCTGTCCGGTACCCTCGCCTCTAGGAGGAGCAAGAGCAGCAAGTGGCGGAGGCGACGGTGGCATATCTAGTCTGATAGGAGGTCGTGTGTCTCCAAACTCTCGAGCATACTAAGAAAAGCACTAAACCTAAAGTGTCTCATCAAGTACTGCACTCATATACGCAGCATAATAGTATGTTGCAAAGCTGACTAGAAGCGGACCTCATCTTGTGCCAACTCTAATCTCCACTCCGCATTCTCCACACACTCTCTCCATCTATCTGTCTCCTGTTGTCTCTCCACCAGCTGCGCATCCCAAACTGCCACTAAAATCTGTAGATCCCCCAACTGTCAAGAGGCCTGGCGTATCTACTCTTGGTACTGTCGTACTATGTCCTGCACCCCATCTGCCTAATGATCTGGCATATCCTCATCTAGCATCTGGTGTCTGCTACTATGGAGCCTCCTGCTATGGGGCCTCCTCCTCTATCCTCTGCCTATGGCGTCAACTTTGTCTAGTCCCACTACCCCTGGCACCTGGGTTTGATCCCATCTAACGTGTAAGAATCGACATCTATTATACCCACTGTTAGACCTGTGGCTATTGTTGTGGCTGACCTACTGGCTATGGTTGTGCCTACTACTGCTAGGGCACCTGCCTCTGTCCTTTCCCTACCATCCCCAGTGGATCTGTAAAATGTGGGAATGGATGGCTGATCAAAAATGCCTGATATGTAGGCGTCATCCCAACATCTACTACCTCTGGCAGGTAGTCCCATTGAACTATAGCTAGGCTACAATTGTCTATCATGGATCATCCTAGATCCATCTGTGGTGGCCATCCCTGCTCAACGTCCTTCTGCAACCTGGCATAGGTGCAGTACTTAGCAGAAATGTCCTGGGGTCGGCCATACTACCGCCACACTCGTGAGATCACAAATCTCTCTATCACTGATGTCATCCTACCTCACAGAGGTCGAGAACTGAGCATCCATGGTAGCTCTTTGGGGGCATCATCCTAGTCCTCTGTCTCTCTCTAGGGTCACCATACAATGGAGACTAGGTCATCAAGATGTGTCTGCCAATGCTCAGTCTTACCCAAGTGGACCTATGTAATTTTCCCTCTATATCTGCATATATACGGCTCCATGAGCTCTCTAGCATCCTCAAAAATTGGCCTACATATGGGAAGATGCTCCCAGGCCCAGATCTGTAATACATATACTCCCGTTGTCATGGTTTTTTTCTCATGGAAGATGACCTCATGCATCTCATGAAAAAGGTGAGCCAACATGCACTGACCCCACCCAAAGATCTCAGGTGCCTCCAACATCCTGTGAAGCATGGCACCCCACCCACACTCCAAACCATGTTGTCCTCTATCAAGACATAAGAAGTAGCTCAAAAATATAGCTAGCATAGATGCCAACCTGTGTATTGGTCCATAGGTGTGCATCAGCTCATCCTAGCTAATCGCCCTGTCTCTTGGTAGCTCTCTCCCAAAAATAATAGATAGTGCCTATGTCCCTGCTCAGGGCACTGTATCATAGATGACCTAGGTGTCGTGAAAGGGAATCCGCAAGATCCTCCAGATGTCCTCCGGAGTGATAGTCATCTCACCCATTGGCAAATGAAATGTGTTCATCTCTGAATGGAAACACTCTACCAAAGCAGTCAATAAACTGTGATTCACCATCACGGTTGGAATCCAACACAAAGAAGACAAACCCAATCAGGTAATGTGTGCTCGATCAGCGTCATCGAGACTCTGCAATAACTCCCCATATGGTGGGTAATGAGACCTGAATGCGACATCACCAAAAGCCTTTTGCATGCACAACAAGAAGCAACACACGAAACAATCAGTATCAAGTTGACACGATGCATCAAAACAAATTAAAATGCAATTTTTGAGTGCGAAAATCAAATTTTTAAACATGACTGTCAAGGGATTTTGTGTGAAATTCATGAAATCTCGCACAAAGTTCTCCCAATTTCACATGAAAATGTTCTTTCTTCACATGAAGAATCATGTCATCGCACAAAAAAGGAGTTGTTCGTCTGAGAAGAGAGCTAGTCATGCGAGAAATGAATCGCCTCGCGTGAAGAATCTCATTCTTCATGCGAAACTTAATGCTTCTCGCATGAAGATCCTCCCACCACAGGCGAAGAAACAATGCACTCTATTTCTTCATGCGAAGAAAGAATATCTTCACGCAAAAAGAGATAGGTCCCGCATGAAGATTGATTAAATAATCCTAAAACTTGCTAAAACATACAATAAATGACATCAAAATGTGTGAAAGCAAAAGTACGAAGGAAGGGACTCGATGACTCATTGGTGGTCCATAGTTTGTTGGCTGGCTATGACGTCTGGATCACTTGAATCAATGATATCTCACATTAACTGACATGTCTCTCTTAGAGCTCAAAATCAATAGAAGACAAAAAGCACAAATGAATTGAAAATGACCCCTCAGACCCTTATATAGCTGTTGACCCAATTTTTCAAAGTGCTTGAATTTGTGTGAAAATCACACCCCTGGCTAATTTGACCATTATGAATCTATTTTCGGGATTGAATTTGAAATCTGACACACCTAAGAGCCTCAAAAATGCATTTTAAAATTTTGGGGACTGACCCGATCGAACGCTTGTGCAGCCCAAATCTTTCTGATACTTTGTGATTCTTGGCATCTTTTCAACTCTACATTCTCCATATTTTTAAGATCCATTTTTGGAAATAGTCAACTCAAGTCAACTATGGCTAAATCTAGTCAACTTTTGGTCAAACTTGGTCTTTGCGACCTTGCAATCATTACATAACAACTCTGAATTTTCTTTAGACCATTTTGATCTCTTCTCTTTTCTTCAGATTGTTCTGATCTCTTCTATATTCTGCTACATCTCAAATTTCTTCTATATCTATGGCTATATTGCTTCACATCTATTTCTCGTGTGTCATCTTTTGATTTCGTTCCCAAGGGGGCAGGATGATTACATCATTGAATACTTATTGCTCGAGGCATCTCGTTCTCATCTTATATCCTCATCACTTGGGGCATCTCATCACTCGGGGCATCTTGTTCTCTTCTATCTGGCATCTTTGCCATCTATCTTATCTTTTCATTAATTGATCAACCTTATAACAACTCTTCTCAGAGTTCGATAGACAGGTATTGGGATAGTCCAAAGCTCAACTCCTGAGGATCAAGCCTCATTCTGGGGATGATTCTATGACTCATTATTGGATCTTGTTGTCTTTTATCAATCTTAGGTATCTAGGTGTTCTATTTGGATCCTTGAAGGTTAAGCTTCATTTTGGAGATAATCTTCTAAATGCTTCCAATCTCAAGTATCTAGGTGTTCTATCTAGATCCTTGAAGGTTAAGCTCCGTTCTGGAGATAATCTTCTAAATGCTTTCAATCTTAGGTATCTAGGTGTTCTATCTGGATCCTTGAAGGTTATGCTCCATTCTAGAGATAGTCTTCTAAATGATTTCAATCTTGGGTATCTAGGTGTTCTATCTGGATCCTTAAAGGTTAAACTTCATTCTGAAGAAACCTTTTAAATGCTTATCAATTTCAGGTATCTAGATGTTCTGTCTAGATCCTTAAAGATTACACTTCGTTCTGGAGATAGTCTTTTAAATGCTATCAATCTTAGGTATCTAAGTGCTCTACTTGGATTCCTTAGGATTAAGTTTTATTCTAGAGATGGTCCTTAAAAGCTCATCAATTGGTCTCTATGTCATCACCTTTGGAACCAACCTCATCTTCGCATCACACTTTCTGATTTTTCTTTGAATTGAATGTGTTGCTCGCACATTCATTCAAAGAGGGGCAAAATGTAATACCCCAAAATTGGCTCATTGCCATGATACCAATTCTGGTCCATTTCTTATCAATCTTAAGTCCTATGTCACTAGGCAATTCTTATTCTACTACTCACTACTTGACTTAATTGTCAGATGCAAAAAACTCTATTCTACATTCATCATGCTTATTATTTAATTCCTATAGTATTTACTCATATTAGTCACATTAAACCTATTGATTAATATTTAATTTAATTATTAAGTACTTATACTTTAATTAAATTAAATTATATCCTAAGGCTAATGTACTATGGAATTAAATTTATTTAATTTAATAAATATGCCTATTTTAATTAATTAAATAAAATTATTTAATTAAATGGAGAACTTACTTCTAATTAATTAAACAAAGTTATTTAATTAAATGGGAAGTCATTCCTAATTAATTAAATGAATTTATTTAATTAAAGTGCCTCTAATTCATCAAATATAATTATTTAATTAAATGAAAAAGGTAATTATGAGAGCATATCTCATTTTATTAAATTAAATATCTCTCTAAAATCTCTCTTCAGTTCAAAAAGGAAATTCCTAGTTCACTACTGATCAAATTAGAAGTGACCTAGATCACTTGCTTTTACACTGAAATCTATCTGAATTGACTGACTCTTACACTCAAATCTGAGCCAGTTAACTCCCTTTGATTTGGGAATCTTCCTTTATGACTAAACTTCATCTTCAATCCTAACCGTTGATTGAAAACGATCTCAACCATTGATGGATTCCAGGAAAGTCTATTTAAGAGACCCTCATTTCCTCATTACAGAGGTTGAATTTTCATGCTATCGAATTGTTGTCACATTTTGCACTCACCTTGCTTTAGCATATTCTTACATCTTTTCATTGTTAGATTAATTGTCATTTAGATTTAATCTTGCATACATTTAGATTAATTTACTTTATATGTTCTTAGATTAGAATGCATCTTTCATTCTAGAATACTTTGCAAGATCATATAGACTAATTGCATTTCATTTAAATCCTTCATTCTTAGAAGGTCTGGTTGCCTACACCTCAAATTTGAGGACATTAATTAGGAAAATCCTTCTAGATAGAAGGTGACAGGTTGCTCTGTCAGACCTCCTAGATAAACAACTCAATGTTTATTCCAGGATGATTCTACAAGTAATGACTATGTTAAAGTGTCTATGAGGTTCAAAGGCCCACATTTCACAAGTACATTTCTGGCGGCCACTGTGGGGCCCGAGAAAATCAATTTCTCAGGGCTTCTCTGCATTTTTTTAATCAAATTTAAATTATTTATTCGTATGATTCTATACAGATTCGGGAATCTTCGTGAAAAATTATTTATTTTTGTGCGAGGATCCAAAATCTTCGTGTGTAGATTCTCTCCGAGTCATGCAAGAAAGTGCCTGAGCACGTGAAATTTCACGCGAAACCTATTTCTTCGTACGGGTCGTAAAGCAATTTCATGCAAACTACGAACAATTTTGCGTGGCTTGAACAAAGATTTTGCGCAAAATTCTGTGATAGCAGTTTCAATTTTTAGCATTATTTTTCAATCTTCAGCTTATCTGATTTTACTAACGTACTTGTCTTAATCCATTCTTTGATTTCTTATAGCTTAACCGTTGTTTGCAGGACATATTGTCAAAGATTCCTTTTTAAAATCCACTTGAAAACAGAGTGATGGTTTGCTTGTAGGACATTGTCAAAGATACGCTTGTCAAAGACAATATTTTCAAACCCACAAAACAATGTGTGTCTTTCTTTTCTGTTTTCAAAATTAGTCTAATTAGGAGCTTGTGAACTTCCTAGGGTGCAAGATGGAAGAATAGGGGAATATGCTCCTCACTTCTTGGAGGTCATGACCAAGAGTGAATCAGAAACCTAGATGCTTTCGAAAGATGACATTTCGAAGAAGGAAAGCAGCTTCATGGTTCTCCAACGCTTATTCTCTTCTATGATAAGACAATGATTTCCTTTTAGGGAATCAAAATCTTTAAGGAAGAATGAGTTTGGATTGATTAAGCCAAGTTGGTAATTAACTTGTTTGGCATGTTTCGGTGAGGAAATAAGGTAGAGGATTATGCTCTTTCCCCTTGAGGGAAATCAAAAACTCAGACCCTTAGATCTAAACCACCAGTCCATGTTAATCCTTTAGAGGGCCTGTTGGAGTGATCCAACCTCTGGGAATGACCCAAGTGAGCACACTCCTTTCGCTGGAGATTCCAACTCACTATAATCAAGATTCTTTATAGAGCGAAATACTCCAAAGCCGGATTAATTTCTTCTCCTTAATTCTTGATATCGCATATCAAAGGGAAGCTCTATCTATGCACTGGTCGACGCTAACCCCTGGCTTGTTAAGCAAGTAGTGTGCACTTTTAGATGCTAGTGTGGGTTGCTGGTCTCAACTCTGCTTGCGGAGCCATTGGGAATTTATACGAATGGAAGCCAAGTAAAAATCTCCTAGTTAGAAGCTACCCGGTTTACCTTCGAAAGGGGGCATAATCTTTGTGCAAGGAGGGGGAAGAATCTCTCTTGTAGAACTCACCATAGGCATGCTACTGGACATTTGAAGGTGGTATACATGCTCGTCCCTTGCCACAAGGGTGCTCATTCAATGTATATTATTGAGTCTTATGAATATACCAAAAACACGGGCGCCCTCTAGGGGGTAACACGGTGGTGTGAGGTACATGAATGCGCAAAAGATGTGGGACAAAGGTTTTTCCTTCTCTACCAAATTTTATTTCTAGGGATAAAGTGTGTCTCTTATCGAGTCATCAACAAAGTCTAAACCATTTTACAAAAAATAAAATTCAAGACTCCCCCATCCTATCAAGTTGCCTTGTCCTCGACAAGACTGTTTTCGACTACTGCTTGCTTCCCATTGTCTTCTTTGAACACTTTGCATGAATTGCAAACTTGAAATTTTTTCCAAACGTCTTGCGAGGTCAATCTCATTGTCTGTCCAATTAAACTTGTCTCAAAAATCTACCCAATCCATCCAAAAATTCCAAAAACCTTGTTAAAATCAGTTGCTGTTGTAAAACTGGTTTGCCTTCTAGTGTGAAATCATTTGGGTCTTGCATGAAATCATCTGGCCCTCGCACTAAATCATTTTGTTCTCGCGTGAAATTAAACTTCTATCATGAGTCTTTGCATGACCCTATGAACTTTCTCATGCAAAATTAAAACATTATCATTGACCCTCACGCGAACCAAGAAACTTCTTTATGCATCCTGTAAAACTTCTTCGGGCAGCCTGCAAAAGTTTCTCGTGTGAGACTTTGTGTCAACATTACCAATTTGGGTCTGTTTTAGCTATCTATAGCCTACACGCTGTCTTTTTCTGCATCCTTTTATTGCTCTCTGTCTACAAATAGTCCTAAAATAGTGACACTTTGCTTAGCTGAAGACTTGTGTCTTGTGCTTTGACTGGTCTTGTCTCTTAAGTTACCTTTTGTCTTTGTTTCTTAATGCTTATCACACTTTGTGTCGCATTGGTCATAATCTTTGGTTGTTCTAGCCTTTAAATCAGACCATTTTTGCCTTAGTGTAGAGCATTCTTTCTATTATCTTGTCCTTTTTGAGACTCAGTCTTAGTGTAGTCCTTGTTTAGGTTCTAGCTTCTTGTCCTTGTCTATGACTATCACAACCAGAAGCGGCAACATGTTTTATCCTCTTAGACTTAGATGTGGTTGTGCCAGAGGTCATAATCACAATAGAGGTCACTTACCTTTCATTACACAATCTATATCTAGTTCGGCTTGTGAGGCATCTTCACAATCCCCCTCACCAGCCAGGTCACCCTAAACTCAGCAAACATTTTCCATAAGCTTGCAACAAGTTAGGAATCCTTTGTACCAAGAGGATAATACGATAGGAAGAGAACCTACATTACCAAACATGATCTCTAATTTTTTTTCAGAGGAACTTTTGAAACACAACACACTGAAACTAAACACATTCCTATAATGACTAATCGTGAACCTAAACATAGTAGTCATAGTCGACATCAAGAACCACCTAGGAATGACAAAGAGAAAGAGAAAGACTATGACACCGATGAGGAATAGGAAGAGGTGGAAATACTCCCTGAACACATAGCAAAATGTCAACGAGAAAAAAACTTTCAAAAGGTCATGGGAATCCTACTCAACGAAGAGAAAGAAAAGTACTTTCTCAAACTTTCCCAAGAGGGAGCTAAATTGCCTTCTCATTTCAATGTGGAAACCATTATCATGCCTGAAGAAGAAACTAAGACTTCTAAACTCCAAAAAAAACTAAAAATTATGCAAGACCAATTGGCTCATATGATGCATGAGAAAGAGAAACCCACAAAGACATACACATTGGACGCTCTTTGTCCATTTCCATTTGACAAAAGCATAAACATGTTGCCTTTCCCACGAGGCATAGAATTACCCAAATATGACAAGTACTTTGGTACTTTTGATCCCCAAGATCACTTGCAAGGATTTGGTACTTTGTCTATGGAGTTTATACATGATCAAACCTACCTCATGCGTTTATTCCCTAGAAGCCTAGGTGGTCAGGCTTTGGAATGGTTCTCACATTTACCTCGTCGTATCAAGACGTTTGACGAAATTGCCAATCTCTTTGTTCAACAATATTCTCATAACATACAACATCCTATCAATATTCGAGATCTATGCAACCTTAAATAGAAATTTGGTGAGCCTTTTCTCACATTCCTCTAATGGTGGAGACAACTATACACTAATTATTCTCGCAAAATTCTAGAAATGGAGAAGCTTGACATTTTCACTGATAACCTCTTACCTGATTTTAGGTATAGAGTCCAACTACAAGGTTTCACGTACCTTTGAAGACATGATTACACAGGCTATCCATATCGAGGAATTATGGTCAAGAAAGGTGAACTCACTCTTCAAAGAGATATAAAACAAGGTTCCACTTCCAACAGGGATAAAACCAAACATGTCAACAAGAATCGAGAAATTGTACATGATGGAGTTGTTGACAATGTCACACACAAAACTTCTAAAGTGGCATTTAATCTCATAGACAGCCTCAAAGCAACCAAAAATGCTGAGAAACCTCCCCTTGGCAATAAGACATCTAGAAACAAATAGAGAAACTCACGGGAAACACGCCCTAAGTGAGAATACACACCTTTGGGAGAACCCCTGGATGTGGTTTACAAAACATTAATACAACACAAGCTTATTTCACCAATGGATAACCCTCGTCCCTATGATCCACAACCACATCCACCATGGTGGAATGAGACCTCATTCTATGAGTATCACCAAAACAAGGGACACAAAACTAGCAACTGTATAAACTTGTGCCATAAATTCCAATACATGGTTGATGATGGTGATCTCATGGTAGATGGACATAACAAAAACTTGGATCACAAGGTGTTCAAAGAACCTTTCCCAGCTTATGAAAAAGGAGAGGCTTCGAAACCAAAACCCTACAATAAGGTCAACTATACATATTCCAATGATGACAATGTCATTCATATGGTTGAACCTATGGATTCTAAATATTGCAACGTTATTACCATTAAGGGCAAGCAAGATAACGACAAACCCAAGACACCATTTTTCTTGAGGGGCCCTACTTCCAATGCAACGGATAATGCACCTTCGCAACACTGTGCTGACACTATTACTTGCTCTCGTGCTAAATTGGTGCTCAAAGGCCATGTGCCTCCTACTTTAGATCCTGAACAACACAAAGACAAAGCCCTTGCTGGTCCATCCAGTAAAGGTGCAAAACCCACAACGAACTCAACAACAACTAGTTATAGTGTTCTCAATCAACTGAAATGAACTAATGCTCAGATTTTCATCTTTGAGCTACCTAAAATCTCGCCTACTCACAGGTAGATTCTAGACAAAGCCCTCACTGAGGCAAATGTTCCTGAAGATCTTGATCTTGAGCAATCCCAATCCATGGTAGGTCACTTGACCTCACGTTATCTTATGAACTTCTTTGAGGAGGATGGCAACTCATTGAATCACCCACACAATCAACCTCTACACATTGAGGTTATGATCCACTAGACACGTGTTTGTCGGGTACTCATTAACAACGGCATTGACCTAAATATTGTCTCTGTTTCTCTTCTTAGACAATTGAATTATTCTGAGGACTCCATCAATCCTCAATGAAAGATCACTATCAAAGCATATAATGAAGTGGAATGAAAGTATCTAGGCCTTCTGGTTTTACCCATTCATGTCAGTCCTGTAGAGAGGGATGTCACTTGTCAGGTACTTGACATTCCCTTGGCTTACAACATTTTGTTAGGATGGCCATGGATACATGAGATGCATGTTGTGCCATCCACATACCACCAATGCATCAAATTCCCATTTCATGGCTCCAAAGTTACTATTCCTACCACTACTAGCTACACCTACAATATGCTCAAAGCTGTTGAAACTTTCATCCCTACTAACCGTGAGTCCACTCATTATCACAACAGTAAACTGAAACAAATTGAGCAATCATTCAAACTAAAAGAAACTGGCATGGGAGAGTATCACATTGACCCACTTTTGTCATTGACATCTCTCCTAGAGTCTCCTCGACATTATGGAAGACCCTTAGAGGCAAAGAAGTTCTTTGTGCTGATACCTTAGACCAAGTATAATGGTGCTTTTGTCAAGGTTAAAGTCTTGTTAAAGTCTCCCCAATAGAGATTGCAGCTAAAGTAATGGCAAGCATTGATAAGGTTGATAAGGAGCATAGCCCTACCTCACCACAAGAGGGGGATAATGGGGAATGGGAGGTTCAGAAAAAAAAAAAGGAGGGGGGGTAAAAAACCAGATGTGGGTGCTTGTGGGACTATTGGAAGGCCATCTAGCAGAGCAACCAAGAAAAAACAAGTAACAAGGGATGTGGCCAATGGTAAGAAACTTGCATTGGAGACCATTACTAGGGGTAAGAAATGGAATTCCTCTCTTGAAATTTAAGGGGGTTGAATAACCCCCAGAAGCAATATGCTCTGAAACAATGCATTTTTTAGGACAAAGTAGAATGTGTTCTAATACAAGAAACTAAAATGTCTTGTGCAAATTTTGATAAAATTGTTAGTCATGTTTGGCCTGGTGTTGCATACATGCATATGGAGGCTGATGGAGCATCATGGGGTATTGCTACTATGTGGAACCCAAACTCTATGATGGGAGTTGAGGTTTGGAAGGATAGAAATTTCATAATTACTAATTTCCAATCTAGTATTCATTGTTGGGGGCTAATCAATATCTATGCTTCTAATAACAAGTTAGGGAGGAAGGAAACATATGATAAATTGGCTAGGATTATTTTAAAAAATGAAGGATAAGTAATTTATGTGTATGGGAGACTTTAATACTCCCCTATACCACTCAGAGAAATTGGGTGGTAATAGGGACTACCCAGAAAGCTTGCAAGATCTTAATGATTTTATGAGCCGAATGGACTTTATTGATGTGGAGCTAAGAGGGAATCCATATACTTGGACTAATAATAGAAAGGGGAAGGACCTTATCCAAGTTAGACTGGACAAGTTATTGGTGATAGGGAACTAGAATCGACTTGGTAATTCCCATCTAGAGAACCTCACTAGAACTACTTCGGATCATTCCCCCTTAATCTTTCAATGGGAGGATGGTTTTAAAAGAGGGCCAAAACCTTTTAGATATGAAATAATGTGACAATCTCACCCAAAAGTTAAAGAGAGAGTCCAAGAATGGTGGAATATAAGGATAGAAGGCACTACAATGTATAGACTGACCCAAAAATTGGATAACATAAGGAGAAATGTTAAGGGTTGGGCTAAGGACTCATTTGGCAATTTGTTTAAAATCAAAGGTGAGGTGGAGGAAAAACTTTAAAAACTCCAAGGGGAAATTGTTGAAGGTATCAACCTAGAAAGTGCAACTCGAGAGGAAGAGATACATAGAAAAAAGTGGAAGGATATTCTTTTGAGGGAGTACACTGGCTTGCGAAGGGGGATAAAAACACTACTTTCTTTCATAAGTCTGCCTCTAACCATAAAAGAAGAATTACAATCAACAAGTTGGATGGTGAAGGGGGAAGGATTTATAAGGATCAGGAAGAAATGGGAAGACATGCGGTGGAATACTTTTGGAAGGCTTATGTTAAGGACAATAAAGTTGGAAATTTGGTGATCAGAAGAAGCTTGATTAATATGACACCATAGGTGTTGGGTATGGAGGAAAACAATTAGATTCTTGGAAACATCATGGAGGAGGAGGTGAAATGTGATGTGTTTTCTATGAAAGCTTATAAAGCTCTAGGTCCAGATGGGTTCCCCCCTGTTTTTTTCCAACATTTTTGGGAGGTAGTTAAACCTAAACTGGTTTGGGCTACTAGGGATTGTTTTAGAATAGGGAAGATGCTAAAGAGTATTAATAAGGCTTTTATTGCTCTAGTTCCTAAAATTTCCACACCGCTAAGCCTACTAAATTTTAGGCCTATAAGTTTATGTAATAACGTTTATAAGATTTTTGCGAAAGTCTTGGTTAATAGAATAAAACCTTTCTTGGAAAAAATAATTGGTAGTCCATAGAAAGGATTTGTCCTAGGGAAACAAATTCTAGATGCAACAATAACTACACATGAGGTTATTCACTCAATGGAGAAAAAAAAACGACCGGGTATGGCCTTCAAATTGGATATCTCCAAGGCCTATGATAAGGTCAAGTTGGATTTTCTCTATGATGTGCTTGAAAGAGTGGGGTTTAACAATAGGGTTATAAATCTGATCAAGATGATGGTAGGCTCAGTTCATTATTCTTTTCTCTAAATGGTTCTCCCTGGGGCAATTTTGGAGTGGAGAAGGGTCTATGATAGGGTGACCCACTTTCTCCTTACCTCTTCATCATGGTTGCAGAAGTCTTAGGAAGGTTCTTCTCTAAACTAGTGAAGACTAGTTGTGTCAAAGGGGTCAAGCCTGCTACTACTGCTAAAATTGAAGTTCTTCAATAATTTGTAGATGACACATTCCTATTTGGAGAATCCTCGGTTATGGAGGTTGAAGCTTGGAAGACTATTTTGCACAATTATGAAGAAAGTTCAGGGCAGCAAGTGAACTACCATAAGCATAAGATTTATTTCCTTAATATTGATGCCCCATTACAAATGAGGATAAGGAACATCTTGGGTTGTCAATCTACAAACCTCCCAAATACTTATCTTGGATTACCATTAACTACTAAAGAAGTGACTAATAAATTCTAGAATACGATAGTGGATAGAATTCAAAGAAAACTTGTAGGATGGAAAGAGAAGATCTTAAGAAATGCTAGAAAATTGCAATTGCTCTCAGTAGCTCTCTAGGGCATTCCCATTTACTTCTTATCCCTTTTCAAAATTAACCAAAATATGGCGTGATTGAGAGAATACAAAGGAATTTCCTTTGGTCAGGAATAGAAGAGAAAAATAAACTGAGCTTGGTCAATTGAGAAGAGGTGTGCAAGCCAATGGAAAAGGGGGGGTTGGGAGTAAGAAGAATTTGTGACCTTAACAAGGCTCTTCTTATGAAGATTGGTTGGAGATTGGGAGAAAACAACACTGATTGGGGTAATATAGTGAAAGCTAAATATCTGTCAAATTCCCCCTTCAATTGGAACCTATTCAATAATGACCTCCTAGGAGGCTCTAAAATTTGGATGAATATTGTTAGAAGTAGAGGATTATTGAGAGAAGGGACAAGGTGGATAGTGGGGAATGGTCATAACATCAGATTTTGGGAAGACAATTGGATGGGAGGGAAACTGTTGGTCTTTAGCAGATTCAAAAGATTAATGGAGTTACTTAAAGAAGACATGGGAAGGAAGGTAGAAGACTATATTGATCAAGGGAGGAAGTGGAAGAAACTTTATAAAGATACTTACTCACAGGAGGATATTTAGCTATAGACCCCCAATTCTATTCCAGGAGGACACTACAGTCTAGGACTTAACTTCAAGTGGTAGCTTCACAGTCAAATTGGCTTACAAACACCTTTTTAGCAAGGACCCTGTCCACCATGGTGGAGTAAGGTTTGGATTTCTAACCTTCTTCTTAAAATCAACTTTTTTTGGTGGATAGTTCAGCATGGCGAAATTTTAACTTTAGACAATTCGAAAAGAAGGGGCTTTTATATAATAAACCATTGTTATCTTTGCAAGGAAAAGGAGGAGAGCATTTCTCACCTATTCCTTGAATGCTATTATGATGTATGGAAATGGGCTAGGGTTTGGGAGAGATTTGGTCTAGACTGGGTTATGAAAGACAATCTGGGTCAATTCGTGGAGAACTGGTGATGTCCATTCTATCACCCAAGATTGATCTTCCTATGGAAAATTGTACCACCATATATTTGATGGCACATATGGAAAGAGAGAAATAATAGAATATTCAAGGAGGAGGAAAAACTGGAGGAGGTGGTTTTTGAAATAATGGAGAAATTGTTGAAGGAAAATATAAGGGTTACTAAATGTAAAAAGTTGAAGGAAGAACCAAGTAGGCAAGAAGGACAAATTGCAAAAAAATGGGGTTGTCATGAGGATTTTTACCTTTTTGACAACTCAAAAATGTTGGGGAGGCAGAAAATGAGATGGAAACCACCTACCCTTACACAATTTAAACTAAATTTCAATGGTGCTACTAGAGGAGGTATTGGAGTGACGGGGGAATGGTGATGCACTATTAGTCTATTCTGGAAAGGTGGGAAATGGAAGTAATAATCTAGCTAAGGCAATGGCTTTGTTCTGGGACTACAGCTGATTAGTGAAATGCAATTAAAGGAAATAACAATAGAAGGGAACTCCAAATTAATCATTGATCTGGTAGATGGGGTGTCCCAACCAGGATGGAATATCTAGACTATCATTATGGATATCTAGCATATTTTAGATGGGATGGAAAGAGTCCACCTGCAACACATCTATAGGGAAGGAAATAAGGTGGCCAACGTGGTGGCTGCTATGGGGTTTAAAACTACGGCAATCACGTGCTGGAGGAACATGGAGAATCTTAACGAAGATATTAAGTCCTTGATAAGCAAGGAAAGAGGAGGGAGTATCATTTAATAATGCCTATAAAATTCAATGCACGAGCCAAATTTGGCAAGTGTGAGTCAAAGTGTGCTAAATTTAAGAAAGGTTTCAGGGAAATGAAGAGGCGTGGCCATACAAATGAAAATATGAGTGAATGCAAATTAAGAGGAATGTCACTTCATCATTATGGTAACCCATTACAAAATTCAAATTTTACCCCATTTAAAAGTACGAATGATATCATTTATCATATTGTCAGAGATTTTCAGGGTGTTAAAATTATGATTCTATACAATCATGAATCCCATAATGAATTCGTATGGGATTTTTAAGCTTATCAAGCACGAGACTGTAAAACCTTTTTGGTCATTGTTGAAAGACTCAGGGTTGATAGTAGGTGTAGTGCTTTCACAAACAAGGAGGTTTAGATGCATATCACTAAAGTGGTGGAATGGGAAATTGGCAGGATAGATATAGACGAGGATTTGAATAGGCTGGAGCCCACAAAAATGGAGAACTTCAAAGATAGGACGGCCACTTAGTTTCTGTTGAAGGAAGGGGGCTTTCTGCCCTACATGTAGTAGATGGTGGGATATGATAAGAATTGTACCCTCTAGTTTGTCAATGGGTGGAATGACTGCAAGGTCACCATTAATGGAATCACTTTTCAAGTGAATGAGGAAGTGATTGCCATGGCTACTGGTCTTTCAATAAGAGGGAAAAAATGGAAAAAAGTCACTAAAATTGTGGGCGAGGCTAGTATGAACAATTTTTTTACAGACGGTGAGGAACTAGCGCGCTATAGAGGTGGATTTAAAAGGGACAAGCTGCCAGCTCCATGGGATGATGTGTGCCTTGTTCTTATGAAATATCTGACGTTGGAGGGCAAGTTTGATGTTTGCTACTACTATCATTTCCCTTTGTTGAATCATTTTAGGATTAGGGATTTTATCTCTATCCCATTTTTTCTGCTACATTCTCTTAAAGATATGGTCAGTGATGTTAGGGAGAAGAAAAATAAAGGGAAAAACTTTACCATTATCCACCAAGGCCTTATCTTTCACCTGTACCAATTCCATCTTGCCCTTTGCCCCCCTAGGGTGGTGGTGGTTGACAATTAGCACCACCATCAGAATTCACCCCCAAGCACCAGTACTAGAACTAAAATTCATACCCCGCGACCCTCTGCTAGCTAGGAAAATAAGAAAAAGAAAAAACCTAATATGGCTAGGGAACAAAAGGGTAGTAAAAAAATTAAAATGGAAAAACCTATGGAGGTGGATGAGGAGGACTCTAAGGAGGAGGCCGAGGGAAAGGCTAGGAGAAGGTCTAGGAGAATTGCCTAATCCTAGGCAAGGCACAAACAAAAATCCAACAGATTCAGGGTTGAGGAAGCTAAAGAAGAGAGTGTAAAAAATAATGAAGAAGAAGGGGAGGAGGAGGATTCCAAAAGAGAAGAAGGAAAGGAGGTAGAAAAAAGTGTTAACTCGATGGAAAATTCTATTGACAATACCCAATTGTATGCTAATAATACTCAAGTGTTAGCTAGCAATGCTGCAACCATGGAGACTACCCATGTTTCCGCCAGATTCACCCTTCAGCCAATTACTTTCTTGGAGGACAGTAGCAAAGTGGACACTTCCCCCATCAGTATTTCCTCCCCGGACAAAGAAAAATTAAAGGTTTTTACTAACCCAAGGGTTTTGTAGGATGATAACCAAGTGTAGAATGTTAAACAGGAAGCTAAAAAGGTGGAAGCAGATAAAAAGGAAGAGACCGAGGAGCAATTGGAGGTGTATGCCAAATTGGAAAAGAGGGTTAAAATCTCATTCCTCCCCTTCTCTAAATTTTCCCTAAAGGTCACCCATGTTGCTGCCACCACCCTCCAATTGCTGGCACAAGAGAAGGAAGATACTGGAATGGATATGGAGGATCATAAGCTCCTCTTCAAATCCTTGGCTGATGATCGGGCTTGGATTCTGTTGGCTGCGAAGGGAAAGGAGAAAACTGCAAATCAAGTTTTTTAGTCTTAGGGGGATCCTTGGATCCAAGTTTTTTATGTTTATATATTGTTTTTAGATTTGCTGGTTTCCGGTTGTTGCTTAGACTTGGGTTGGCATGGTTATGTCAAAAGTTTTTATGATGAACTTTCGTAGTATGATAGACATAATAGACTTCTTCTATAGTTTAGATGGTTTTCTTCATAGTATTATGCTAGTTGGTAACATGCATAAGTATTATTGTGCTTAAGTGGAACTTTAGTTTTTTTTTGTCAATGTCCTCAATTGGTCTCTGCTGGTAATGTGTTGGTTACCAGCTTTTTGGTTGTAAGAGCTGACCCCCTTGTTTTTGGTCACTTTTTATTTCAAAAACATATAAAATATAATATATGATTAAAGAATTTCAACATTATATTTATATGTTTTTAGGAGAAAATCATAAAAACTAAAATAGTTAAATTTAATATGCATGCAATGATGCAATAAAGCTATCTTATAACACAAATTAGTCTGAACCAATGACATTGCAAAAAAAATAGTTTTTATATTGTTTTCGATTTTTTTTAAAATATAAATTTAAACTTTAGAAAAAAACTTTGATTACTTATAAAACCAAAAAAAAATTACTATCATGAAAATAAATTGAACAATTTATTTTTATTTTTTTTTAAAAATGAATGCATTAATATTGCCAACAACACCAAGTATAATAAAATGAAAATTAACGTATAGAAGATAATCACATTTGAAAAAAGGTTTAATATTCAAAAGAAATATTTCAACAATAATTCGCCATGCCTTCCAAATGCTAGTGTTAGAAGAAACGACTTTTAGTTTTACCCATAAGTATTTAACATTAAGATGTTTTTCTTTTATTTTATTTCCTTCACTAAGAATTTGATTTTTCTCCAAGAGAGGTCAAAGTGATTTAATGATATGTGACTATTTGCTAGGTAGAATCTCCATGGAGAGAATGGATAATTTTACTATAATAAATCCTAAAGAAACAATGAGATACATCTATGATAATGGCTTTTGGTCTATTAGATTTTTTAAAGATAAAAATAGTCAAAATATCAAATTAATTAATTTTTTAAAAAATATAAATCCTCATTTCTTTGGTACTTTTAAAAAAAGTTAATAAAGGAACTGCAAATCTTTTTTTTTGAATTGAAACAAAGCAAGTTTACAAAGAATAACAACTACACGAGGTAGTTAGAAAAGAGATTCATCATATAAAACAAATCACTACAAAACAACTGAGAGAATAGCAAATCTTGGTAACATTTCTTTGTGGTGGGATTCTATGTCGTTATCATTTTAGAATATTGTTGTGTACTTCTCTTTGTAATTTTATATATAGATCTTTTCACCCAAAATATTTTTTTTTCCATATATATAATTTTTAAATTATTTTTAGTTTGAAACTATTAATAAGTGATGTGAAAATGAAAATGAAAGAAAGAGACCTCTAATTTCTATTTTTTATTTTTTGAGATCATAAAAAGTGGATGATATAAAGGAAGACAAGTGTCTTGATTTCACCGCACAAAATCAATTTTTAATAGATAATAATGGTTGTGTTGACCTTTTAAATCCTCTCGAATAACAAATAATATTTTAATTACGCCTACATTGTGATAATCGCAAATTTTGACTTATCTTTTGTTTTAATTACTATCGTTTGTTAAGTACACGAAAACATCATGACCAAGAAAAATATGTAGTTATAGTGTACTTAGTTTAAAATGAATAAATAAATATGTAGGCGGATATTTCGACGCTTGTACTTATCAATTCTATTCTTAACTTCATTAAAAAAATTATGATTTAATTATTATTGATTATCTATGCATTTTTAAATAAATATGATTATTAATGTCTATTTATTATTATTACTTCATGTCCATAGATACTAATGATGAAATTGTTTTTTTATTTGATCAATGGCATTTTAGCATTTTTATCTTGTATATATTTTATATAGTTTTAAATTTATGCCTATTTAATTAATTTTAATAAAAATTATTTATTTGTGTTTCTATTGTTTGATAAGGGTATGAATAGGCATGAAAAAATAAATTTATTTATTTTTATTAGAAATAAATTAATAATTTTAACTCATTCAATGTTCATTAATGCTTGTGACAATCTTTTTTTAGTGTTAGCAAATTTCAAAATTTCAAGACTCAAATTTCCTATTGAGTTTGGATCCAAGCTAACATAAAAAAGAGAGAAGAGGATTAGCGAAAGAGAGGTGGAGGCACAAAATTCAAGAAGAGAGAAAAAGATATAAAAGATAAGAGGCTAAGAACTAAGAATGGCAAGAAAAAGAGAGAAAATAAACGCAAAAGAAATGGAAGGGAGCAATAGTAAAAGAAAAAGAGAGAATAAAATGGAAATAATAAAACAAAGCAAAAAGAAGAAAGGAAGAAAATATTAAAAATGTGGTAATCGGTACACCTAATCTAATAACAGAAAAGGCCATCAACTTGTCAAGGTCGGGTTGGATAGGGTCCTTCTCTCCGCAAAGTGAGATCTATGTTTTAACTTTGTCCCTTCTAATCTTCAGAATTATATATGATCAATGCCCTTGTCCTCTTTAATTAGGAAGACAAACAATTGGTTGGCCCTCTTTCTTTTCAATGTGAGATCAAGTGGCATTCACATCTAGACTTTAGGGAATGTATCCAAAGATGGTGATGCATTATTGTGAGGGGCATGACCATGTTCAAAGTGTCAAAAAGATTAGAGAACATACAGAAGAAGTTAGAGAATAGAGCAAATCTTCATTTCAGGATATCTTTAAACAAAAGGGAAAAAATTGAGATCAAAATGAACCAATTACAAAAGACTATAATAATTGGGGACCTCTCCCATGGGACTCATGAGGAGGAGGAACATTGGCAAAGTAGATGGATGGATAATCTTTCCATTGAGGAAATATAATGGAAGAAGTGGTCTAGGATACAATGATTGTTAGAAGGTGACAAAAATACCTCCTTTCATAGGCTTGCTTCTAATCACAAAAAAGGAACACTATTTGGTCCTTGTTGAATGACAATAACGAAGAACTACTGGAGGCAAACAAAATTGTAGGATGGATCTACCAATATTTCTTCTACTTCTATTTGAGAGCCACTAGGAAGGATCATGCTGATATTAGAGACATATCCCTACAATCTTATAGGATGTTGACAATGTGATGCTCCTAGAAGATGTGTCTAACAATGAGGTTAGGGAGGTTGTGTTTTCTATGGGTTCTTACAAGGCTTTGACTTAAATGGCTTCCCATCAACCTTCTTTCAAGAAGTCTGGAAGGTGGTAAAAAAATGACATCACCTAGGATACCATAGACTTTATTAGGACTAATAAGCTACTGAGAAAACTCAACAATACCTATATTGTCCTAGTTTACAAGATTTACAATCCTAATCTTATGAGAGAATTTCATGGAATCCCTAATACATGAGATGAAGCAGGAAAAATCCACCTATTTAAGGAATAGTCAAGGATGTAAATGTTGTTGGTCCAATTGATAGTAAAGTGGATGTAAATTTATTGAAAGAGATCCTACCAAGAATATCATAATGTGAAGTTAAGGAGGAGTGAAGTGTTGATGTGATGGCCACTTAGTAAAAGGAGATATTGAGAAGAATGCAGATTTGAAAAAGCAAATTGAGTTGCATTTTTTCAGATCATTTGATTGTTACTCTCTAACCATTGTAGTAGAAAATTTCTTAGTTGAGTAGACTTAACAGTCCTTGTATTTTTAAATCCTTGTTGTAAATGAAATTCCATTGAATGTGTGTAAGTCTTTTAGACATGACACTCATAGAAAGGTGATAAGGTCTATATGATCTTTGGTAAAAATGCCCTAAGAAGGTCACACCTATTAGTGTGTTTGTAACCTTTAATAGGGTTGGCTCTTAAGCGAGCTCACTTTAGAAGATTGAAATTATTTCAGGTGACTAGTCCTAGGTGGTTCTTACCCTAATAGGGTTTCCACGTTAGAAATCATGGTGTTCATATGTGCATGTGGATATTTTAATGTTATTTTCTTTTACATGTTAAATCTATTGTTATTTTTGTAAGTAGTTAATGAAGCTTATATTTGGAATAAGAAGAAAATATGTTTGATGCATAAGAAAGATTAAGTTTGGTATGATTATCGAGTTGGTTTAATGATAAGTGTGGTAAATTGTTTTAAAGGGCTTGAGGATAATTGATTCACCCTCCCTTCTTCAGTTATCTAACAATTGGTATAAGAGCATTGGTGCTTGGACGAATAATTTTGAAAGACTTAAGCTAAATATCCAAAGATATATAAGAGAGAGGTACTAGAGTTGAAGAAGGAGAACTTTCTATAATGAAAAAGAATAATGAGGTTGTACTTATATGGTATTGGATACTTTACATTGTAATACTGTACAATCGATAGATAGTGCCACCCCAAGGTCCTATGACTATTGTGTTGATGAGAGAAAAGAAAGAACACAACTCTCTAATGATAGATATTTCTTCTTCCTTGATAGATGCTAAATTTGAGGATATCAAAGATTGTGCTACTACTAAGGAGATGTGGGACAAGCTGATACTAGTTCATGGAGGAGATCAAAATACATGGAGAGAAAAGCCTAAAATTTTAAGAGGCAATTTTGATGACATGGAGATGAAAGAAGGTGAAAACATTGTGTAATACAATAACCAAATCAAAAAAGTTGTTAATGATATCAAAGGAGTCGGTAGAGTCATAACTGATGAAGTTGTGGGAAGAAAATTTTTAAGAACACTTTTATGTATCTATGTCTTTAGAGTTTCTTCTATTTAGCAGTTGAGATTTATATTTGGAAATGATATTAATCCTGATGCTCTGGTTGGTAGACTGACTTCTTTTGAGCTAAATAACTTTGATAAGTGTATATTACCTAAAGTTGAATCTATTTTCAATTCATCCCTAACTATTGGAAGTTCAAGGAAAGAGAAGATTACTCATCAGATCAAGAGTGATAGTGATTATAAATATGATGGTGATGACCTAGAAGAGCTTGAAGCACTACTTGTTAAGAGAGTACCAAGGGGCAAAGAAAAGTATAAAGATAAACTTCCTTTGATTTTTTTTAAATGTAACAAAGTTGGTCAAATTGCATCTAGATGTCTTGACAAATATATAAATGAAAGGAATGACAAAAGAGAGAACAAATACAAAGGAAACAGAGACTAAAAAGACAATAGAAAGAAGGATTGTTACCCAGTTGAGGAGGAAGATACCAAGTATGAAACCATTGATCAAGAGGAAGGTCAAGAACTTTTATATGTTGCAATGATGGAAGATTATAAATGAGAACAAATATATAAAGTAGAAAAGGCCCTCATTTCTCAAGTAAGTAAAAATGATACTTGGATTATTGATAGTGGATCTACTCATCATATGCATGTTGGTATTGGTAAATTTAAGAATCTTGAACATTATGATGGTGGATTTATTAAACTTGGTAATGATGCTCCATGTCCTGTGAAAGGAAAAGGTTATAGTATGATGAATGAGAAGATCAAATGTGATAATTCATACTGGGTACAAGGATTAAAGTATAATCTATTTATTGTGGCACATTGAATAACATAGGTCATCAACTAGAGATTAAAAATAGAAAATTGAAGATAAAAAATGATATTAGAAATATGATTGCCACTAGTGAAAAATCAAGAGGTAACTTATTCTATCTGGATCCTATTGAAAATACATGTCTGATTGCAAGAGTTGAAGATATTTAGCTATGGAACAAGAGGTTATATCATGCTAATTTTGATAACATGGCCAATGTTAGTAGAAAATGAAGAATGTAAGGTTTGCCAAGCTTATCTAAACTTGATAAAGTGAAGTGTAAGCAGTGTCAAATTGAGAAAATGATTACGTTCAGTTTCAAGAGTAAGTTTGACTCATCTAATGATGTATTGGAATTTGTTCATACTAATCTATGTGGTCCTATGAAAGTTCAAAGCTACAATGGTATGATATTTTATCTTATTTCTTGACAATTTCTCAAGGATGATATCAGTTATGTTTCTGAAAGAAAACTATGATGCTTTTCAAATTTTCAATTGGTATTAGGTAAGAGTTAAGAAAGAGGCAAGAAAGAAATTGAAATGTTTAAGATCTAATAGAGGAAATGAATTCATTACTGATGAGTTGACTATATTTTACAATAAGAATGGAATAAAGAGACAATTGTCAGCACTGAGGACACCACAACAAAATGAAGTTGTTAAAAGGAGAAATAGATCCATTTTTTATTGTGCAAGAACTCTATTGATTGAAAAGGAGGTCATGTAGATCTATTGGAGAGAGGCTATGAGTACTGTAGTTTACACACTAAATGGAGTACATTTGAACAAAGGTACAAACCATACACCTTATGAAATCTAGTATGGACATACACTGAATGAGAGTTATTTCAAAATATTTGGAAGTAGGTATTATATTTTGAAAGATGATAGATATGAAAATTTTGATTCAAAAAGTGGCAAAGACATATTCCTAGGTTATTGCACTAGGATCAAGGCATATAAATGTTTAAACAAGGCTACTAAAAAAGTGATTGAAAGTGAAAATAAGAGAATTGATGAGTTTTCATAACAGAGTGATGAAGAAAGAATGAAAGAACTTGAAGATTACAAGAGGTTTTTCTATGTACAAGAAGGTGCCTCTCATACTTTTCCAAGTGCATTGCCCAAAAAAAATTAGAAGGCACTAAGAAATGAATTAAGCATGCTCTAAGTGGAGAAAATGAAAAACCATAGAGGACAAAGCCCGTACTAGAGAAATATGTTAGAAGGAACCATTCACTTAACTAGATAATTGTATACAAAGATATTAGAGAGATGAAAAGAAGTAACTTAAGAGACAATACATGTCTAATTTGTAAGTTTGAGCCTAGAACAATTAAGGATGCATTGGAGAATGAAAATTAGGTCACTACTATGAATTAGGAGATTGAGAAAATAGATAAGAACAATGTGTAGACATTAGTACTAAGACCCAAAGACAAGAATGTGATTGGTACTAAGAGGATATTCATAAATAAGTTCAATGAAAATGGATAAGTAACAAAGAACAAGTGTAGACTAGTTTGTAAGGTTATGCACAAGAACAAGGCATTTATTCTGGAGAAACATTTTCCCCTATTTTTATACTAGAAACTATATGTATACTACATGCATATGTTTCTTTCAATGGATTAAAATTTTATCATATGAATGTCAAGTCCGCATTTCCAAATGCAATACTGGAAGAGAAAGTCTATATTGAGAAATTAGAAGGTTTTGTTTATACTAATCAAAGAAACATAGTCTGTAAGATGCACAAGGAGCTATATGAATTGAAGCAAGCACCCAAGAATGATATGAAATATTACACTCTTATATGATGAGGATTGGTTTTGTTAGGAAAAGTGAGAACAATAATTTGTACTTGAAAATTGAGTTTGATGATAATATCCTAATTGTTGAAACATTTGTGGATGATATTATATTTAGAGGACATGAACTGATGTTTAGAAAATTGTTGATGAAATGAGGAAAGAGTTTGAGATGTCCATGTTTAGAGAGATTAAATTCTTTATTGGATTGCAAGTCCAACAAGTGAAGGATGATATATACATAACTCAGTTCAAGTATATCAAGGAGATCTTGATCAAGACATTTGGAACATAAGACTCAAGAATAGTTGGTATACTAATGATCACAAGGTGTAAACTACCAAAGGAAGATGATACTACCAAAGTAAATCAAACACTTAATAGGTCCATGATTGGAAAGCTACAACATGCTATTCATAGAAGACCATAGATCTCTCATGTTGTAGGTGTAGACACCTAAATCTAATTACATCAATAGGTAATCATATTTAGTCATCTCCTAGGACATTATTGATTAAATATTTACTATTTAACTAATTAATTGTCATCCCCTAGTTAATTTATTTATTTAATTAACTATAGTCCAATTGATAAAATCAAATGATCACCCAAAATCAATTTATCAATTAAATCCATCTTCCCCTATTAAATTGAATAAATCAGCAAATCTATTTTATTTAATTCCATACTCCCCATTTTATTAAATAAATCATTTAATAAAATATCTAAAATCCTAAGAGCTTCCCTAAACCCTATCCTAACCCCTAATCCTACCCATTCACACATACTAACCTCACTTAGCCACCTAACTAACCCATCCCATCAAATCTAAGCCACTTACCCCCTAACCCCCCTTCTAAGTTAATCCTAATCTCCCTCCTAAACATGTGACAACTTTAAGTAAGGGTTAAGACTTTCTAACCCAAGCCAAAGTCAACAATCTCATCCTCACCCTCACCCTCCAATATTTGTGACTCTTACATCTCTTACACCTCCCTTAATGACTCTTACAAAGAATTTATGGAGCTCTTATCTCTTGAGCCTCCTTTGTTGACCATCCACCTTACCTTCTCTTCATCCAATCACCCTCTTACAATTGTCACCTCCCTATTGGTGCTAAACAAGCACAATCCATGTGCTCCCTTTTGAGTGCATCCTGACCATCCCTCATCATTTCATCATCTTGACATCTTGGCCCTCCATTTATCCAACCCTTGGCCTAAAATTGAACCTCCTCCCTTCACAAGATAATCCACCTTTCATGCAAAGTCATAATGCTATTTTGAGAGCCTAAAAACTACCAAAATACCATCATAATGTTGAAATCCTTTCATACCTCCATTGTTGAAACCCTCATCCACACCCATATTTAATTATCACCCATCTACTTGGAGCTTGAGCATAATATGAGCATACATCCCCTCTCATTAGGGACATAGCTTCGTCATCATGAGAATCACTTGAGGAGTTTACCATCTTTGGTCTACTTTCCTCAAGTTTTTCTTCTTTGGTCCTATCTTAAGTGTTAGTTTTGTTTAGTATGTTTAATGCTTTCCTTAATAGCTAGTATTCAATTTACACTACTAAACTAGGTGATACGGTAGGAACTATGGCTAGATTTTCTTCTAATCCTAAGGAGACACACATGATTGATGCGAACATAATCTTTAGACATCTAATAAGAACATAGAATTATAGTTTATGGTACAAGAAAGATGGAGATTTTGAGTTGATAATGTTGATTGGGCTAGAAATATTAATCACAAGAAGAGTACCAGTGGTAGAGATTTATTTTTAGGGGAAAGACTTGTGACATGGATATGTATGAAACAAAGTTGTATCTCATAGTCCACTAACGAGGATGAATATGTAGCTACTGCTATTAATTTCTCTCATATTTTGGGTCAAACATTTATTGGAAGGAATGAAATAGGAATTGATTAATCCTATAATAATATAATATGATAATACAAGTACAATTAACATTTCAAAGAATCTGGTGATGCATGCAAAATTAAAGCATATATCTATCAAGTATCAATATTTGAGAGAATGAATTCAAGAGAAATATGCAAGATTGGAGTATGTGAAATCAAAGGAGAAAATAGATGATATATTTGCTAATCTATTACCTAAGGATTCCTTATAATATCTAAGAGATAAATTAGGGGTCATTCTCCTATGTATTGTTCACTAAGTGAAGATGCATGATTACTTCAATTCATAGTTTATCATAATATCTATTTGTGATTTGATGTAGGAGTTCACTATTTGTGTTGTCCTAAAGTTTTGAAAAGGGTGTAATAAAGTAGAAGTGATTATTACATGCAAGGTACAAGGTATACACATTTCTAACTAAAGCTTATTATTACCTTTGGCATTGTCATCAAAGGGGGAGAATATGTGAGTAGAACAAACAAACAACTATTGTGAGATAGACAATTTTTATTGTTATCAAAAGGGGAGAGATTGTGTGTACACCCAAAGGGGGAATATATATGATGAAGTCAAGAGGGAGTGATGTTTCTAAAGTAAAGAAAGTTGAATAGTGAATGAGATATATGCTAAGGGAGATTGTATGAGCCAAGGGTGTTGGAATTATGATATATTTCTCATTAGTAACAACACTTATTCGATTCTGAATGCTTACCAAGCTCATCACCTAGTCTACAGTTCACACCGAGCATTCAACGGTTACCTTATAAATTTTGTAGGTAAACAATTGATACCGAGCATTCCTTTGGAAACTGAGCATATGGGCAGTTCAGCAGTATTTACCGAGTTTATAATGGTTACCAAGCAAAACAGTGTTCTCCAAGCAGTTAGTGGTTACCGAGCTTTGCAGTGTTTACCAAGCAGTCAGTGCTCACCGAGTCATTAGTAGAACTTAGTGTTTACTGATTGATCAAGGTAAACAAAGAACTTAGTGTTTACCATGTAAACTGGGTAAACAAGGAATCAGTGTTTATCGAGTAAACAAGGTAAATGAAGGAATCAGTGTTTACCAAGTAAACAAGGTAAATGAAGGAATTGGTATTTACCAAGTGAAGAAGGTTATCAATGGATTCAGTTTTTACCGAGTGACACAATATTCACTAAGTCACCAATGGTTATCGAGTTCCAAGCTACTTAGAATGATTAGTATGGATCGTGCCTCTACTCTTACCGAGTGCATGACGATGTAGTGTATTGTAGTGGATGCCAAGTATCAGAAGGTCACCGAGTCAAATTGTGGAACCCGAGTTTTCTACAACCTGGCTGACTCAGTAATGTTTGTTCACTTGTGTTTGGCCGACCTTGCCAGTGTAAATATTGGAATGGTATATATCATTTGAATTTATGAGATGTTGATAATAGTTGGGTGTGATGTGTTGCAATAATTTGAGAAGAGGGAAAGCAAATCACTAGCAGAACAGAGGAATACATCAAGGTCAACATTGAATATATCTATCACATCAGGTGATCAAAGCACGAAGGATCTTATCAACAATCAGTTGCAATCAGATCCACTGCTTCATCCTAATAGGTGAATCAGTTTGCTAAATCCTTTAACAAGGTAGACTTAACAGTCTTTTGTAAATCTCCTAACAGAGTGCATACTTCATTGTATGTTTGTAAATCCTTTAACAAGGTGGATCTAGCAATCCTACTTGCTCCTAATAGGGCAGATCATCAGAAGTGATTATTGTAAGCCTTAACCGGCCAACTTTATACTGCAGTATTAAAGTTTTGTGGGTACCATCCCCACCCCATTTTTACTTTCTAATTGGAAGGTTTCTAGGTCACCAAATCTGTGTGTTCATGTGTTACAAATGTTTAACTTTTCATGCATACAGTAGATTATATGGATGAATGGTAAAAATATTATTATGCGGAATTCAATTAAAAGTTTTAGAGTTACTGATTCACCCCTCCCCTCTTAGTAACCTTGTTAGTCTTGATTATTTCCAACAATTGGTATCAGAGAATTGTGGTTCTCAGGATAAAAGTTCGATAGCTTGAGCAAAGATCAAGAACAATGGAGATATTCAGACTTGACAAATCTATTGAGAATGAAAAGCTAGATATGGAAATGGCCATGACTCAATTCAATGAAGCAAAGGAGCATCTTTCTCAATCCTGAAAAGAAGGAAGGAACTTGCAAGACAAATGAAGGATCATCAGTATATTGAAGAAAGGATTGAAGACCTTTTACCATCATGCAGTTCAAATGAAGCTAATGAAGCAATCAAGGAACTCCTAGCAAAGAATGGTTCTCTGCAGGAAGAAGTAAGAAAGCTCAAAAGAGAACAAGAAGTCCAATCCATCAGGTTATGTGAAGTTTTGGAACAGAGAAACAAGGCAAATGAAGATTTAGAGGTAAGAAATAACCTATCCCTTCAGCATGAAGATCTTATAGGACAACTATCTAATACAAGTGAATAAATTATGAATCTAAGATCTGAGAATGGAAGTTTGAGAAATGATTTAATCACTGAAAGACAAATCAATGCAAGCTTATAAAGTGATCTGAGATGTGAAAGAAAAATCAATGAAAGTTTGGGAAATGACTTAAATGTTGAAAAACAAGTCAATGAAAGGATGATAAAATCTCAAGCAGATATGGATCAATTGAATCTACAAAATGAGCAGAATCTTTATAGACAAAAAGGTAAACCAGGCCTTGGATACAATGAAGAAGTTGAATCTTCCAAATAGGGTACCCAAAAGAATAAAAAACCTACTTGCAATCACTGTGGAAATTTAGGTCAAACATCTAACAAATGTTGGAGCAATGGTAAATGCTACAATTGCAATCAGCATGGTCACAAAGCAAATGAATGCAAAGAAAAACCAAAGTTTGAAGGCAAATGTCACAAATGCAAGAAACAAGGTCACAAGGCATCTGAATGTAGATCTAAATCATTCAATCCAACAGAACAAATTGTCAATGCATTATTTGGTTAGGACTACAATACTTGGTGCAGATGTCACTATTGTGGATAATATGGACACATTGGAATAAACTATGCAAGGCATCACCTAAGCAAGAAAGATACTACTATAAGATGTTATACATGTACTGAACTTGGTCATATATCCAAGAATTGCATGAATATAGGAAGAATTAAAGATGAAAAGAAAGCCAGAGCTGACAACATTCGAAAATAGATGAGACAACAGTGGATTCCAAAATCTACCGAGCCAAAAAATTCAAATAATGGCTATGTCACTCAAGAAGTGGGTGACTCCATTTCTAATTAGACTCATCAAGAAGGACCAGGGACTGCATCTTCAAGCAATATCCTAATAAGTTCCAGAATGTAGAAGTGCAAATGACAAATCAGTATTTCAAATACAAGACATAGTTCACTGTGATGCATTTTACCAAGCAAGGTTGGTTTCAGACTTAACCGAGCTAGGTCGGTAATGTGAAAGGTTTTGTTTTTTTACCGAGTTGCAAGGTTTATCAAGTAAGTTGGTGACTATCTGAAAAACCCTAGGTCATCTCAGCTACCTTCGTACCTGAGCATTAATGGCAAATTTTTTCATCAAAAAGGTAGAATTTGATCTCATTTTTCACCACGAATTTCGAATATACAGAGCGAAGAAAATTCCAAGAGTGCGAAAGTGAGTTCAAGCGATTTGAAGTAATTTTCCAGCAAAAAATTTGTCTAACGAAATCATTCACTCACAAAGAAGTAATGGCATCCGCAAACACCAATAGAAGCAAGGCAAAGAGAGACTCTGAAATGCTTGTGAAGGGAGTAGAATGGAAAGCACCCAGCTTCAAGATCATTCCCGCCATAGCTAAATCGCTCGACCCTCATGGAGCTCAATCGAAAATTCCACCAAAGGTACTACTTATAAATGACATTTGTACTCATTTCAAATGCACTGTTCAAGAAATAGGGACACTAGATATGGATAATGCCCTAGCCGAGTTGTGTGTGGATGGAACCCTCAAACTCGAGTTCAAACATCTGGAAACTAGAGGTTTGACCCATATCTCGCACCTGCCAAGGAACTTCCAAATAAAATGGATAAGATACATTTTAAGCCGTGTGCATAATGGTCAGTTGTGGTTAGAGCAACCCATCCTGATAATAAAGAAAATGATTCATAAGATCACGGGTTTGCCAATGTTAAGCAAATCAAAAACAACTAAAACCCTAAGTCGGGATGAACTTCAGAAGTTAACCCTAGCCGAATGGGATGGCAGAGGATTGAAATCTAACAATGTAGCTGATGTAGAGCTAAGATTCAAAATTTATTTAATTGCATATAAGATGTATAGTTCTAGCAGATTGAATAGCGTGCCCTGTGAGGCTGTAGATTTAGCCTATAAGGTTGTAAAGAAAAACATGGAGTTTGACTTAGCAGATGTGCTGCTAAAAAAACTTAATAAAAACATGGACAATATAAGGACCTCAAAAACCAACTCTTGTAAATTTAGTTCTTTATTAGTTTGTTTATTTTTCTATGTACAAAAGTTTTTCCCTTCAAAAGGTATAGTTGTATGGAGGAAAGATATTCTAGTTTTGTATCAAATAAATGAGTTTGTAGCAGAGATGGGTGAAAATTTTGATAGTATTATGGATAATTATTTTGAAGACTTCAAGGAAAGAATGAACAACAGATTCAGAATCCCTCCTAAGCTTTTTGAGGACTACAAAGATGATGTGTGCTTCATGGTTGACTATGACAAGGTATACATTCAGGCAGTCAGACACCGAGTTGCATGGGTAAAACCTTTTCCTTATGAGGTAAATAGTGGTGAAGCCAGAGACATCATAGAGGCACTGGTAAATGAGCTAGTAGACCCAAGGCAACAAATTTTTGAAACCTATGAAGAAGCTAAGGCCAGAATTGAGCTTGAAATCAAGCTACCACAGGCCATAAGCAAGGGCAAGAGGAAAATAGCCAAATTGAAAACTTCTACTAGTTCTCTTATGCTCACCAAGGGAAAAGGTGAAGATGAAGGAGGAGAAGAAGAAGAAGGTGAAGAAGAAGGAGAAGAAGAATCTGTAGAGGAACAGCCAAAGGAGAAAGGAAAGGTAATCATTACCAAACCTAAGAAGAATCCTACTGCGGTATTCACCAAAAGAACAAGGAAAGGTAAGCAGGAACCTATACTAGTTAGGCATGCACCCACATTTGAGCAAAGGCTCAAACAATTGGAGGAAGGAGCTGGAATTGCAAATTTCAAAGCATTGAAATTTGAAACTAGAACTGATGTAGAGAAAATGTAGATTGAGGAACTGGTACTTAGCAAGATGGGTAAATGGAAATACTCCCCAAACCAGATTGCCCCTCAAATCTCAAAAGAACTACTGGCGAGATTGCAACCGAGATGGGAATTAGCCACCCAAACAGTAAAAGATATTTATGAGCAATCCCTAAAGAATCTCCGACGAAGTCTCACTGGAGTAGAAGTAAAAGCTGAAATGAAAAACCATGAAGGTAAAATGATGATTAGATTCCACACTTGTTTGATTTTGATTAAAGACATTGAACATGTTGTAAATGATGCTACAAACATGTGGAAAAACATCTATCATCTACATAAGCCTAGTGTAGAACCAGTAGAAATCAAAGATGATGACAGCAACAGTGATGATGAGCTTGATAGCACTCCATCTGTCATAGTCTCACCAGGAGAACTGCATGCACTGATGGAAGATAAGGAGGAAGAAGACAAGGAGGAAGAAGCTGAAGAGGCAGATAAGGAAAAGGATGACCCTGTGAAAAGTGCAGCAGCAACTATTGCATCCCTTCCTCACTCTCCACCTAAAACTGTATCATCAAGGTTGGAGTCAGCTTCGGTAGGTTTGGTCACAACTACATCAGATATATCATCTGCACCTGCCACATCATAGCTCCAGGTATCATCAATGGAAGTGTCTACCACTTCATCTACCGAGCTGCATACCTCCACTTCATCTACCGAGCTGCAGGCAACTTCTTCAATTACCGAATCATCCACTGCAGTAGTCACCACATCAGAAATATCTATTCCTCCTACAGTATGTACAATAAGTTTTCCAGTTTGCTCTCCAATTTTGTCAACTTCAGCTACATTAGCACCAATTTTTACATCAGAATCAATTTTGGATACATGTAGCCCCTCTCTCAGTCTTCCTTTAGTTGGTCCTATTCTAGTTTTGACAGCCAATCCAACCTCATCAACCATTGTCTCTATTTTCAAAGGGAAAGATGTTAGTACAACAGAAAAACCAAAGACTCCATTAAAACTTCTACTAACAGGCAAGACAATTGATGAGGATCTAGACTTGGATACTGAAACTGTCATTCCAAAGATAGATACGGATACTGCTTCAATTGATGAACTAAGACTGCTCAGTCAGCGCATAGAACTGAAGGCAAAGCAGAAACAACTAAGGAATGAGAGAGATAGAGAGTTTAAAATTATTGATGAAGCAAAAAATATAATTACTAAGGCTATAGGTGTTGATATTAATACTTCTCAACACATTTTGCTACAATTAGAAGAGGCAGTCAATAAATTTAATGAGGATACCTCCAGTTAAGAAAAATTGATGGAGAAGGCAAAAAAGAAATTTGATAATAAGGTGCTTGAGCACATTGCTCAGCACATAGCAATTAAACAGGTTGAATTAACCATAGTTTTGGCCAATATTGAAAATTCTTTTAATAATGTAACATCTCTTTTTGCTAAGCTTTGTGATGTTACTGAGTATACTAAGGAAATAAGAAAGCAATTGAATAAGATAGATGAGGATCTGAAGGCAAGCGCACAAAACCTGAAGCTTGACCCCAATTCAACCTCATCCCATCACCTCAAGATAAAAAAAATTTTAGAAAAACAAGAAAAATTGCTAAGAGAAGAGTCAAGGATCCAATCTACATTGTTAGATATTCAAAATATGATCCTTCCCATCATGGACACAATGCAAAAGCACATTGCCCATTCAAAAATATTGATCCATGACAACAATTTCTCTGTTGCAGACCATGTGATTGAACTCTCTGTAGAAGTTTAGATAGCCCTATCCACATGCAAAATCCTACAAGAGAATTGGAACAAGACTCTACAACTCATTCTTTAGGTACATTCAGAGTTTATCTCACATTTTGGTGTTTTTATGGAAATACATTTTTTTTATTCTTTGGCATTATTGTCAAAAAGGGGGAGAAAGAGATACTCAGAAAGAGTTATTGGTGAGATAAATGTACAAAATGGACAAAGAGATACTATAAATAAAATTCATATAGCTCATGTAAATACCTTGTGTATATTGTATGGGGGAGTCATATGTAAGGAAGCCATGTATATTCAACAGAATTAGTTGTCAGTATGTCAGATATTGTATATAAGTTTTGGCTCATAAGTGTTTTTGTCACTAATGCCAAAGGGGGAGATTGTTGGAATTATGATATATTTTTCATTAGTCACAACACTTATTCGATTCTGAATGCTTACTGAGCTAATCACCTAGTCTACAGTTCACACCGAGCATTTAGCGATTACCTTATAAATTCCACAGGTAAATAGTTGATACCGAGCATTCCTTTGGAAATTGAGCATATGGGCAGTTTAGCAGTATTTACCGAGTTCATAATGGTTACCAAGCATAACAGTGTTCTCCAAGCAGTTAGTGGTTACCGAGCTTTGCAGTGTTTACCAAGAAGTCAGTGCTCACCGAGTCATTAGTAGAACTTAGTGTTTACCAAGTGATCAAGGTAAACAAAGAACTTAGTGTTTACCGTGTAAACTAGGTAAACAAGGAATCAATGTTTACCGAGTAAACAAGGTAAATGAAGGAATTAGTGTTTACCGAGTAAACAAGGTAAATGAAGGAATTAGTATTTACCAAGGGAAGAAGGTTATCAATGGATTCAATTTTTATCGAGTGACACAATATTCACCAAGTCACCAATGGTTACCGAGTTCCAAGCTACTTAGAATGATTAGTATGGACCATGCCTCTACTCTTACCGAGTGCATGACGATGCAGTGTATTATAGTGGATGCCGAGTATCAGAAGGTCACCGAGTCAGTTTGTGGAACCCAAGTTTTCTACAACCTAGCCGACTCAATAATGCTTGTTCACTTGTGTTTGGCCGACCTTGCCAGTGTAAATATTGGAATGGTATATATCATTTGAATTGATGAGATGTTGATAATAGTTGGGTGTGATGTGTTGCAATAATTTGAGAAGAGGGAAAGAAAATCACTAGCAGAACAGAGGAATACATCAAGGTCAACATTGATGCAGAAAGGATATATCTGTCACATCAGGTGATCAGAGCACAAAGGATCTTATCAACAATTAGTTGCAATCAAATCCACTGCTTCATCCTAATAGGTGAATCAATTTTCTAAATCCTTTAACAAGGTAGACTTAACAGTCTTTTGTAAATCTCCTAACAGAGTGCATACTTCATTATATGTTTGTAAATCCTTTAACAAGGTGGATCTAGCAATCCTACTTGCTCCTAACAGGGTAGATCATCAGAACTGATCATTGTAAGCCTTAAACGGCCAACTTTATACTGTAGTATTGAAGTTTTGTGGGTATCATCCCCACCCCAGTTTTACTTTCTAATTGGAAGGTTTCTAGGTCACCAAATCTGTGTGTTCATGTGTTACAAATGTTTATCTTTTCATGCATACAGTAGATTAGATGGATGAATGGTAAAAATATTATTATGCAGAATTCAATTAAAAGTTTTAGAGGTACTAATTCACCCCTCCCCTCTTAGTAACCTTGTTAGTCTTGATTATTTCCAACAAAGGGAGAATATAGTAAATTGAGATATAAGTTGCAGAAGAATAGAGCTAAAGATAAATGATCAAGTTGGATGAAACTGATATATTGGTATTGGATAGTATGTTTTTAAGGAAACTCACAACAAAGAATATAATCATTTCCACATAACCCATAATAGATCTCAAATAAATATGTAATTGAAATCCACATGCAAGTGAATAGACAACATACCCACAAAAATGTGACACAAGATATATCCTAGGAAACCTTCATTGAGGGAAAAACCTAGCCTCCAAAAGCATCCTTCACCATGTATTATTCAACAAAAATACCATTGAAATACAATCGTGGAAGCCTTTAAAGTCATAGCCACAACTAAGCAATCCATGTGAACAAGCATGAACCCACACATCCCAAGCCACGCTTCCAACCTTCACAAATGCTCCCTTCGCTAACCTATCAAGCCTTGTCTTGCTTGACTCTTGCTTTTTCCCTTTTGTCTTCTACATCACAACAACTACCCTTGTGGCTGGTTACATAGTAGGAAGTCCCAAAAAACCACCAAGTGGTATTACATAAACCATGTGCTACCTAACCCCTTAACCCCACATTTAATATTGAAAATTTAATTCTTTTCCTCAATATTAAATAATTACATGAAATATTATCACAATATTACAATACAACTCATCAAGTATATCCCATGAGAATATTTACATGTTGCATGTTGGTCTAGGTGCAAAATTACATAATAAAATAATATAATATAATATAGCAATATTATGCAATGTGTGCAACATCCACTATCCCAAAAATCTCCCACTTGTTGTATACATTGCATAGGGTCAATCTATAGCCACATAAATGAGCAAGGGAACAATCCCTCTCCTAGCACATCCATGATCATGGATCAAAGTAAATGAAGTGCTCCATCTTGGTACCCATAACAAAATCAAAGTATCCAACATCTCAAACATGAATGATCTCACCTCCTATTATGCCACTGCTACTGGACATACACAAATGCCATCCAAAGAGAAAACCACCAAACCTGTCACGTTAGAAGATCATAAAATCTTGTACCAACTAAAATGTCAAGAACAAAAACTTGATTCAAAGGTAATCATATATATCCATAGTTGTCAAATATCCATGGCTGAAATAACACCCATAGCAAGTGTCAAACCCATCCAACTATCCATACCTCCAAAGGTATACCAAGTGAATCTCACACTATCAACACATCTAATCTGTAACCTACAATTACAAGCCTTAAGAGAAAATACCTACCACATATATACCAAGAAGCTCCCGCTACAAAAGATAATGTCAAATATATAACCAATCCACTCACAACATCTCATAGAAGTGAACCTATGTAGTCTCAAGGACATCCACAATACATAAACCAATAAACCCATAAGAACAACTCTCATAAAAGGTCTCCAAGAGTCTCCCAAGCTCTCCACAACCAATATAGGAAATAGATAAAGGAATAACCATGTCATCTCTCAAATGAAATACATGAGCACAAACCATTGATTATAATCTCCAACGAATCTCAAATCCAATGTAAGAAAAAACAAATATCCAGGAAGATAACCAAGATCAAAGAGAAACCATGTAAATCATAACCTGTATCATGTCCTTCTACACACACCTCTAGATGTAAATTGTGATAGTATGATCTCCTCCATAAAACCCCAACAAGAAGCCTCAACAACACACAAATGATACCATATAACTAATCATGGATGTAAGCCTCTTGCAAGAAGATCAAACTCATAAATCATTCCTAATCCAAAGAATATGCTCAATATAAAACCATCTCCCAAACTAATTTAGTATAACAATGTATGCACATGGAGATAACTATAATGTTAAACCACCTCTCAAATGAACCCTCCAAAACTAGCTCATGTACCATAGCTCAATATCCATATCCATGAAAGACAAGCATAAATATAATGCACCTAAGTGAAATAATGGGCTATACCTCTCAAGTAGAAAACCATCAAGTTGACCAAGAGTGGGGAATGAGAATGCTTATCAAGATATCCAACTCTCCAACCAAGATTCATTTAAGAACAATCACCTCTCAAGTCAATATCAGGCGAATGCCCCTCAGACTCTCCTACTGAAACTTTCAATCATCCCAACAAATACTTCTCTAATCCAAGAGAAATCAACATTACCACTATCTCTAAGTATCCATGAGCACCTATAACAAATCAATCCATGCCAACTCCAAAAGCAACATAGAAATATCATGAAGTATCCAACTTTTGATCAATGTACTCAATACCAAAAAACTAAACCAAGATCAATGTCAAAGTTCTAACCATGGCCTTAGGAACATAAACATGACAGCATGATCTAACCATCTCAATCAAAGACATAACATGCTCCATATAAACATTCTATAACATGTCAAAAAATCTAAACGTGTATCAAGAG
The DNA here is from genome assembly GCA_028749045.1 of Cupressus sempervirens. NCBI lineage: Eukaryota > Viridiplantae > Streptophyta > Pinopsida > Cupressales > Cupressaceae > Cupressus > Cupressus sempervirens. Next base: position 202,889,373 of record CM053793.1, on the reverse strand, counting down.
TATACCATGACATAAAAATGAACCCATCCCCACACCAAGGATAACATGTCAAATGAAAGCATAGACCACACCTTTACCAAGAACCCTATTAGTCCTCAAGATGCAACCATCTCCACACACCATGAAGAAAAAATAACCATCTCCACATGCCATGAAGATAACCAAGAACTCCATGAGTCCTCAAGATCTAACCATTTTCATACACCATGAAGATAACAAGTGCACCATGCAAATGTCAAAGATGATTTTGCAGCAATAGGATTTAAGACAAATCTCTAACATCTACAAACACTCAATAAATATATCAATACCAACCACTCCCACTCAACCATGGTACCAAGTGTATATATGAAAACCTAACTTGTTAGGAGCACGTGTAAACAAGAAAACATTAGTAGTATGTGCATATCAAAGATTCAAACACAATTGAAAAACTACTAATTCTACTTGAGTTTTAAAAACTAGGCAACCGAAATGTTAGATTCCTCATGCAATCTCAAAGAAACTCAAAAAGGGGCACCCATGAGAGGTCTTGTTGGTGTTCTTTAGATTGAAGGGATGTGGATGTGCTCTCCCAAACACAACTATAGAATCTCAAAGTGATAAAAATGTAATGATAATGATACTATGCTAAGATGAATGGAGAATGTTTCAAACAATGGCTATGGAAGCAACCATGCTTGAAAGCACTTAAAGGATGTGAGTGTGGATGCAAGAAATAAACTAAGTTAAAAATGCAAGTGAAAATGAACTAGCAACTACCAAAGGTTGGTAACAATGTATCAAATCTCTAAAACCTCTAAAATTAAACTAGCATGATAACTATGCAAATGAGAGAGATGGAGAAATGTTTGAGACAAGGGCTCTATTCATAGGTTTTAGAGAGGCCTTGGGGAGGTGGCATATATGTGGCATCCACATAGGTGCCACAAGGGAGACACATGGGCTAAAGAAAAAGCCATACAAAAGTAAAAAAGAGTCTTTATGGTTGAGAGGCTCAAGGTATGCTTACCCATGTGTGAGCAACCTTGGGGGAAGGAGTGGCGGGACAAAGGTGTAAGAGGTGTAAATGAAGTGAAATATTTATTGGATAATGAGCTTCTCACACATGTGTGAGAAAACACTTAGGAGCTAAAAGGTGATTAGAAAGGTGTTTAGGATAGTAAAGTGGGATTAAGTAGTGTGTAGGCTTAGAAGGATGAGAGTGATGGGTATAGACTAGGTTTTAGGATGGGATTAGAGAATGAACCTATTTAATTAAATGAATTTAACTAAATAAGTAGAAGAATATGACAAAATATAATTAATTAATTAATAATTAACTATAATGTCAAAGAAAATATTAAATAAATTAATATAGCATTTGGGACAATTTTAAGCGTCTAGATTTTGCCCCTCTTTGATGTGATGTCAAAACAAAATTATATCAAAGAAAAGAAAATATAGGTTGCCCCAGAGAGGATAGGAGTCCTAAGAGCTATTTCAAAGCAACAATAGGGGAGGAGGGTGCCCCCTCACAAAAATAGCGCAAAAAAATAAATTTTGGGTAATTTTCACAAAAAGGTCTTTAGAAGAAAGGAAAGGGCAGGAAAAATGCATAGATGAACATTTTGCATGACTTGGGGATAAGTAGGGGTCAACATGGTCAAAGAAAGGGTATGGGCTCAAATAGGGACCTTGGAGGGCCTATATAAGTCTTCAAAGGGGTCAAGAAAGAGTCATTTGCACATCTAGAGAATAGGGAACCAGAGAAAAAGATGGATTTGATCAATAGATTACAACTTGGAGAGTGAGTCCAAGAGCACCAGACTTTAGTCAAGATGGGCCCACTAGTGAGTCGATATCTTGCCTTGTCAAAAAAATTATTACACACTTAAATTCAACATTTATTATGCATTAAATGGGAGGAAACTTGGTCAAGGTGGAGATGACAGTCTCTACTCTGTCATCTTTGTAGATGACAAATTAGGGATTAGAGGGTCTATGGAGACAATAGGATGTGTCCCATCATCTTCGTAGATGAAAAAAGAGGGAAAAGGGGGACCAAAGCTAGGTCAAAGATGAAAATCTTTGTGTCATCATCTCTGCAAATGATAGTTAGGCAACCACTGGCAGGAATCTAGCATCTGCACAGCTGCTAGAGATGCCAGATCAATGTCTCTATAGTTTGTCATCTCCACTGATCCACATCTATGTGGATCAACATCTCTAATGACTAGCATCTTTTCCATTTGGGATGAATCTACAAAATGAGGGGATGGGGATGACCAAGGGTGAATAAAGTAGGATGCCCCATGCTGAGGTAAACAAAAAGAGCATATGATAGAGGATATACTGACCATTGCATGTCTATGTTGTAGATGGAGACGGTGACATTTTGGTCATGGGAGCACTATCCAACAACTATGGTGCTAGGTGATACATTGATAGAGGAAAAGTGGGGGCATGTTAGACTATGTAGTTTAGAGCATGTCCACGAGTGGCTAGATCTGAGGGCACACTCAACATAGTTATCGATACTTATAGAGCAGTGGCATACACTAATTTTTAGCTTTTATCTGCCTACTGGAGAAGCGATAGTGGCCCTGCTCAATGTGTGGTGGATTATTTGAGTGTTAATCCACAACAGTTACCTAGAGTATGTTCTAGAGGGTGCAGATCCTTATCTATGAGAGTGTTTTCGATGCCGACGATAGAGACTACCAATCCAGAGATCATGCTTGGGATGGACAGAGGCATTAGAGTAGGGGTTTCCATGACTTTCATTTTATCTAGCATCACTCATATGGAGGATGGTGCCAGACCATGTTGGGCATGGGTTCTCGATTGGGTGGACATGAGTTTTAAGCACTCTACTATAGGATGATGGTGCAATTTTTTGCTAGGGTCAGACTATCTTGGCTAAGTTGTACCATGATTTACACATGTGTGCTTATAGGACATAGTGGACTCTTGGCCCAAGATTGACATTACTCATGGTATGGTCATGGGAGCATATAGGGGTGACTTGTCTAATTATGAGGCATGAGACTTGGCAGCTTGGAGAGCAATTTGCATGTTGATATAGGCCACCTATCCAGTACACCTCGATCGAGTATATTAGATTCTGGAGGAAATGTTTGGATGAGATTATTATGTTTTACTAGACTCCATATGATAGCATGGATTGGTGGGGGATGACATTAGTAGTAGGAGGGGAGGATGACAATGAGATTAGTGCTACCTTTGGTACACATAGACAAACTATTGGCTCATTGGTCAGATCATTCACATGGCAATGAGATATATGTCCTCTAGGGTGTAGCAACAATTCGAGAGTATCCAGGATGCTATGCCAAATAGATGTTTATATCCAATGGTAATGCAGGGATGACACCTAAATATACATAGTGGTGGGTGGCCCATCATCTGGTGCAACTCACAATGCCAGGCACACCACCAATAGCTAAGAAAGCACAAGGCAAGTGGGATGGAGCAAGGGATGGTGGGAAGGTAGTGGTGGTGCCATCGCCAAGGCAAGGGGCACAACAGGGTCCTTGGGGGTGCAAATTCTAATAGAGGAGGCTACCAATACTAGTGGGGCCACCACATGGGCCACAAGTATAGGGGCCATAGGTACAGGGGCCAAAAGTACAAGGGCCACCTTAGCCAAAGGATGTAGATATGGTTAGGATGGATCATGATAGCCTCCAAAAAGAGGTTTCCTATCTATAGGGTGAGATACAAGTGGAGTGGGCGACGATAGATAGTGCCCACTAGGCCTTGGCAACCATATAGGCTAAGGTACAAGCGTAGTGAGTGAGGACAGACAATGCCCAAGAGGCCTTGGAAATATTGCAAGCTAGGATAGATGTAGGAGAGTTCAACAATTTTTGTATACAAGATGAGATGGATAAGCTGGCCAAGATAGATACTCTATAGCAGGAGGTGGCCACTCTATGGGCAAAGCAGGAGATACACCAGAGATAGGTGGATGAGTATCACCAACAACATGACTTGGCTAGATAGATGGTACAGACTGGGGTGGCTATGGTTATGATGCAAGAGGCCATGGCAACCCACTAATAGGAGACATGGATCATGTGAGAGGCAGCCTACTATAGGTCGTTATATCATGATGTTGTGCTTGCAGATTAGCAGTAGCTAGATTTTTGAGAGGCATCCAGTTCATGGACCATAGGGGGCCATGAGAGGTCAAAGGAGTCAATTGGATATGGTAGGACTCTGTGAGAAGGGGGTACAGGAGGAGTTGGACTCTAACAACCAACTTCATGATTTCTATAGTGAGTAGTTTTGACACAGTGATGTAGATGCAATGATTTTTTGATGATGCATTATGCATAATATACTACATGATTCTTTTGTATATGGACTGCACACAAACACTTATATATATATATATATATATATATATATATATATATATATATATATATATATATATATATATGACATGATCCAATGAGCCTAGGTGTTTATGGATGATTGTTTCGTATGCATGTGATTTCTATGATGTGGTTACTGACATTGTGATGTAGGATGGGTGTGATGTTATGTTTCTTATGATGCACATATGATCACTAATGTGTGGGTGATGTAGGTTCTATGGCAATTTATGAGATGTATGCATTTCTTTATTATACATGTATTGATTTACTATATGCTTTATGAGATGTATCATGATGTATATGTGACTACATGTGATGGGAAAATGGATAAATGAATGTGATGAACAATGGGATCTAATAATGAATAAAATGTCTAATGCAACGAATATACCTAATATGAAAATGAATGTATCCTAAATCAAAAAATGTTAGTAAAAGAAAAGGACCCTAATTATGAATGTATAGTGAAATGGTGCTAATTTAAAGTGAAAATATAAGATATACAAATGTAAGATAAATGAAACTAATGAATGGACATGTGTCGAAATTGTCACATGTAGGAACGAAGTAGCCTGGCATAGGAGGGGGGAATAAACATAACCATTTTCTCAAGTAGGGCATAATGAAATCCTAGCTATATGAATCTTAGCTACATGATACCAAGGGATTTAGTTATGGTTATGTGGGAGAGCACACCCTAGTTTGATTTTGAAAAAGGAGTTATGTACCATATGTTATAGAAGCATAGATGAAAAAGTTCCTTTGCATGGACTAGACTCTCAAAAAAATAGATACTTTAGGACGATGGATGTAGTTTGCATAGTCATGATGCAAAAAATGTCATATACACCTTGGGAGAGATCTAGGCACACCCAAATTCTTTTTAGGGATCTTTGGTGGAACATGTGCTAACCTATTGCCCCCAGTGAGCAATGCATAACCATAACTCAAAACTGACATACATGTATTAAAGCATCAAAATGGATCATACCACAAATGACATGTGTAGTTAGTTGGAGCCATTTAGAAGATACCAAAATATGGAAGATTGAGGCACACTATAAAAGGCTACTACTAACACACAAAATGAAATCAACCAAAAGAGACCGCATGACCAAGTAGTCATTTAGTCCACAGTTCCTACCAAGAATGTTAGGTCTCAAAAGTGAAGTTTGTTGTACCACATGTAGGAAGAATTCATCCTATGTGTTTATCTAATCTTTGTTGCAAATGTTTGTTGGCAAGGACTATGAGAAGAACAATTTTCTTGAATCATTAAGTTTTAGTGGTGATTTTGTTTAATTTATGTTGCAGTCACTACTTTTGGGAAAAAGCTCAGTGTAATGGGATTAGGACAAACACTCAATAGGAAAATGCCTCGCAAACAAGAGGTCTTTGAAAAGATGGAAATGAAGTGATGCCTCGCTGATAAGATCTCTTTTATTGGATACATGAGAAGTGCAAGTCAAATAGGATTTCTACAAAAAGATGGGATGAAATGGTGAAATGGGGTGAAGTGAGATGAACCTTATAGGTAATGGACCAAAATACTTTTTTTAGGAACTTTTTCTTCTTTTTAGTCATTTCTTTAGAAACATTTTATGAATTTTTTGGAGTTTTCTAATTTTCTAATTTTTTAAATAATTTTGTGGAACTATAACAACACTGTATAGGAACTACAAACATTAAGCATAGAATTGCTTGAGGTCTTGGATATTTACAAGTTTAGGGAGTAGATCTCCCTCTGAAGTGGCAATCTGACATGCCCTAGAACCATATTTGGCTATAATGATAAATGGACCAAGCTAGTTAGGTTCAAATTTTCCTTTCTTTTAACGATTCTAGAGGTTCTTCATGTTATGCTGCAAAATTAAGTCACCCACCTCAAATTCTTGAGAACTAACTTTTTTGTGAAAATGAAGCTAAAGGTGATTTTGATACACATGGAGGTGGTTCAAGGCATTGAGGTGACTCTCATTGAGGAGTTGTAGCTCTTACAAGTAAGCAACTCGATATTCTTCTTTGGACATTAGATTCTTGAGAGAAATTCTAAGGGAAGGGAGTTCAATTTTGATGGGTAAGATAGCTTCAGAATCATAAACAAGGGAAAATGGCATGGCTCCTATGGGGGTATGAATAGAGGTACGATAGGCCAAAAGGGCAAGAGTAATTTGGAGGTGCCAATCACGGCCAGCTACATCAACTTTTTTCTTTAGGATTTCCAAAATGGTTTTATTGGTTGCTTCAACTCGGCCATTTCCTTGGGGGAAGTATTTAGTGGGAAAATGTTGGGTAATTTTGAATTTCCTACATAATGTGGCAACTTCTTGGTTTTTGAAAGGAGTTCCATTATCAGTTATGATGTCTTGAGGTATACTAAAATGACAAATAATGTAGTTCAAGATGAACTTTGAGACTTGTTTTTCGGTGGTGTAGGTTAATGGGATAGCCTTGACCCACTTTGTGAAGTACTCAGTGATAGTAATAATATACTTGTGGCCATTTGCATAATTTGGATATATTTGACAAACAAGATTGAATCCCCGATGGGAAAAGGGCCATGGTGTGATGGTGGGCTGAAGGTCTTGGGTAGGGGTGTGCATCAAATCGTCATGATGTTGACAAGGAACACATATTTTCACAAAATGATAGGCATCCACTTCTAGAGTATGCCAATAGTAACCCATTCTAAGGAGCTTTTTTGCTAACATAAGGACACTAGAATGAGCACCAAAAATTCCCTGGTGGACCTCTTCTAATGCCATTTTGGATTTTTTTGAACTGAGACATTGGAGGAGGGTTCCATCGAAGTGTTTTCAAAAAAGTGTATCACCTAGGATAGTATATTGGGCAGTGCAATGGATGAAGGTTTTTCTTTGACTTGGGGAGAGGGCTATGGGGATCATTTTGTGATCAAGATAGGAAAAAAATTTGGCGTATCATGGAGACTCAAGACTGACAACCTCACACAATAGCTCTAAATCATATTGCTCATAAGCAGAAAGAAAAAGATTCTCAACAAGAAACTCACACTTAGAACTGTACTCAAGCATGGTGATCATGGAGGCAATGGTGGCCATGGCATCTCGTACTTTTTTATTGGTCCTTGGTATCTACTGAAAGACTTTCTCAATGAAGTGTTGTTTAAGATCTTAACCTATACTACGATACAGCAACAACTTTTCATCTTTTGTTTGGTATTCATTTGTGATTTGTTTAATGACCAACTGAGTCTCCAAAGACAAGAAGGCTTTTGATATTCCATCTGATAGCTTGACAAATCCCTATGACTAATCCTTCATACTCAGCTATATTTTTTGTGCAAGGGAATGAAATTTTATAAGACTTAGGAATGAGGTCTCCTTGCCATTTAACAAACAAAATTCCTACCCCCAATCCCTTTTGCATGAAGGAACCATCAAAAAATAGCTTCCATTGTGTACTAGGGGTAACAATCATAACTATGTCATCTAGAAAATCTATTATAATAGGATGGTCTCCTTGAAGAGGAGTTTAAACAAGCTGGTTTGTAATTACTTATCCCTTAATGGCCTTGCGATCCTTATAGACAATGTTGAATTCACCTAAAATCAAGACCCATTTTACAAATTGACCAGTGAGGGAGGCTTTTGATAGAAAATATTTGAGTGGATCTATCTTGGCAATTAGATGTGTAGTGTGATTAAGCATATAATGGCATAGTTTCTACGTGAAAAAGACTACTGCCAAACAAGCTCGCTCAATAGCAGTGTAGTTCACTTCATAGCCAACTAATGTTTGATTGAGATAGTATATGGCTTGCTCATTGCCTTTTTCATCTAGTTGTGCCAACAGAGCACCTAAGGTAACTAAAGTGGCAAAAATGTATAGAATAAATGGTCATCCTACAATTGGAGGGACTAGAACTATTGGATTAGCCAACTATACCTTAACTTGTTCAAATCCTTTCTAACATAGGAAATCCCATTGGAACTTGGTGTATTTTCAAAGAAAATATTGAAGTGGATGGACCTTATCTACTAACTAGGATACAAACCATCTGATGGACTATAACCTTCCCTAAAAATTGTAGAGTTCTTTCAATGTGGTAGGGGAAGGCATTTCAATGATGGCTTTCACTTTGGCAGGATCTACCTCAATGCCTCTTCTTAACACTATGTAGCCTAATAACTTGCCTGATTTGACCCAAAAAATACACTTCCTTGGATTAAGGTGCACTTTATATTTCTCCAACCTTTCAAAATGGTGGTGAGCACATCAATATGGGAATCATGTGTCTTAGACTTTCCTAGAATGTCATCAACATAGTCCTCCATTATGACATGTAAAAGATCATGGAAGATTGTAGTCATTGTGTGTTGATAGGTGGTGCCAACATTCTTCAAGCCAAAAGGCATGAATTGGTAACAAAAGGTCCCCCATGGGGTAGTAAATATCATTTTATGTTGATCTTCTTCTACAATTTTGATTTGATTGTAACCAGAGAAATTGTCCATTAAAGACAACATTTCATGTCTAGTAGTCAAATCCACTATGATGTCTATCTTAGGAAGTGAAAAATCATCCTTAGGACATGCGAGATTTAAATCTCAAAAATCTGAACAGATGTAGATGCCCCTAGATGCTTTTCCTATGGGAACAATGTTGGAAACCCACTTAGGATAATCAATAGGGTGGATAAATTTTGCCTCTAGCATTTTCTACAATTTTTCTTTGACTAAAAGTGCTACCTTAGGATGCATCTTGCACAACTTTTGTTTCACAAGTTTAATCTTTGGATCTACTACTAAGTGATGCACAACCAAACCTATATCTAAATCTAAACCAAGCATGTCTTTGTATGTCCATGCAAAATTGATTTTTCCTTTTTGTAGGAACTTAGTCATCACTTTTTGTTCTTTGGGACTTAAGGTGGTAGAAATGTAGGTGATTTGTGGATTATCTATTGTGCCCAAATTAATTGGAATTATGTCCTTATTCAATATAGATGACTTTTTTGGTGGTAAAGATCTAAATGGCAAGTCAACCTCTCCCTCTTTTGGTGCCTTTAGAAGGTTTTCACGAGAAGATGTGTCATTTATTTTATCCTTTTCTTCATCCCAAAGCACTCCAAAAGAGTTTTCACTAAAGGATGTTTCTTCTATTTTTTAATTTTTATTTTCTTTTTCACTTTTGTGACTAAGAGAGTTGACTTGGCTAACAAAGTAGGCTTCCTCATTGTATTGCATCTCATGTTCATAATCTTAGAGATTCTTAAGGCCAAAGAGTGCCATCACTCGTTAGAGTTACAAATATTGAGAGCTGGTGGTGTGTCCTAAAGGTCCTAGTCTATCATGTTAGGGTTGGTGAGAGGTAGGTTGGTGGATGAAAGATCGGCTATGGTAATGGCACAAACATGGTTATCTAGGTCATCCTCAATGTATTGGAAGAGTACTTTGAAGAATTCCTCCTCTTCAATCTCAGAAATAAGTTCAACGATACAATAGTTGTCAGCAAAAGACACCTTGGGTTTAATGGAGCCCAAACCATGTCCTTTAGGATAACTATTAGCCTCAAGGGGTTGTTTGATTCCATCTTCTTTAAGCCTAAATCCAGTACCATGATATCCCATGTTTTTAATGATGGGAGGAGCCTTAACATATTTATCTTTAGGGAATTCCATAGGTTCATCAGTTCCATCAAAATATAGCCAATCTAGGATATTGGATTTCATGTGTTCATCACTAAGTGAACCCCAATGTTGAAATGTTGTCTTATTAACATGCATAGTATCATTATCTATAGAAGGTGGTATTTGTGAAGGTTTTCCAAAGGATCAAGGGGGGAGTGGTAGTTGTCCAACACATAAAGCATTTTCAAACTTATACTCTCCCATTCCTTGGTCAGCAAAAGTAACCTTCTTCCCTATAGTATTGACCTTAACATCTTTGACCTTCTCTTTTCCTTTACAGAAACTATAATCAAGATTGGATAGCTCTGGTACTATTATAGAAGGTAATTCCGTTATTGTGAGAGATCTAGGTATAACCTTAGCAAACTCACTAATTGGACAAAAATTTGTTAGGGTACTTTCCAACCTCTTACAAAAAGTAAAAGGTAAAGGATCACCTAGAATTCTAACCTCTCTACCTTGGTGGGGAAATTTCAAGCATTGATGATATGTGGACAGTAACGCTTTGAGTGTGTGTATCCATGGTCAACCAAATAAGATGTTATATGGCAAGTCCAGATGTAAGACATGATACTCAGTATTTATTATAGCTAGCCCAACCTTTAGCAGTAGCATGATAACCCTTTTGATTCTCTTTCTATTTCATCATATGCTTTGATCATGATCCTTTTATTGATATCTAGGAGGTCTTCTAGAAGCCCCATGAAATGGATCATCTTCAATGTACAAAGATTCAAATTGGATCCATTATCTATAAGGACTCATTTTATTTTATGTCATTGTATAAGAACTTCAATGTGTAGTGACAAATTGTGGTATTGATTAAGACCTTGGAAATCTTTGTCTATGAAGACAAGGTGTTTTTGTGCAGCAAGATTTTCAATCATGGCAGTGAATTAGGATGCATTAATGTTTTTAGGCACACAAGACTCTAAAAGAGTAGTCTCCAAAATCTCTTTGTGGATAGGTGAGGTGGTAAGAAGCTCTAAAAATGGATATTTTTGCATGAGTCTTACCTAACTGGGATAATACATCATAGCGAGAAGTGGGTCTTTGTGAAGTGGATGGTGCAATAGGCACATGTTGAACTAATGGATTAGTGGGGTTGGGAATGGTAGCTTGCAAAGTAATTCTTCCCCATTGACTAGTTGCATCACAATTAGCTACTTGTAGAACAAGGGTATTCACATGAGTGTCTACCTCTTCAATGTGATCACACATGAAATCAAAACCACATATATTATTTGTTTCTATTTTACCACATAAGGAGTCAAATCCTAATATGTGGTTAGCAGAATAGTCATAGTGTAATGCATTAGATGTGGAATCTCTATTTACATTGTTTGTATTATTGTTTCCATTGTTGTTATTGTCATTGTTGTGGTCAAGAAATGGCTTTTGAAATATCTTCAGTTTGGCATTTTTAGAGGGTGGTCCCCCTTCTACCTCAATTTCTCCATCATCAACAAGAATTTGAATGAATACCTTGAGTTTCATACACTTTTTTGTGTCATGTCCTTTGATGTGATGATATTTGCAATATTTATTTTCCCTGTACCATTTTGATTTGGGTTATTTTCATCAAAGGGTCATGTTTTGGGAAACATCATCAAATTGTGATCCACTAGTTTTTGGAATATGGCATCCAAGGGTTCATGAAAGTTAGTGAACTTGCTATTTTGATCATAGCCACAATTGTAATTACTATTGGTATTGTTGTTTTTGCAAGGAAAAAATTTCATTTTATTGTGAGATTACTGATTGTTTTGATTCTAATTGTCATGGTTTGAATTGTTGTTGTTTTGGTTACGATATAGTTATTGTTGTTGTTCCCCCCTTGGAGGTTTTGTACACTTTTAACATTTGTGACACCATCATGGGTAACACCTTTGTTTTTGGACCAAAATTTGGGTTTGTTGTTGTTGTTCATGTCATTGTTCGAGGATGAAGAGCTATAATGTTTAATGGAACCCTTGTCTAGGAGTCCATTTTCAATGCTCTTTCCTTTCTTGACTAAGGTGGAAAAGTCTTCAGGACTAGCCATCTTCATGTGGAAAGACATCTTTGGTATCAAGTTTTTGATAAATATGTCCACAAGGTGGGAATTTTCAATTTTTTATGGCATGTGATTAGCAAGATGCCTCCACTGTTGTAAAAAGTTGGCAAATGTTTCACCGTTTTGTTGTTTCATGTTGCACAAATCACTTAATGAGGCATAATGTTCAATGTTGTAAGAGTATTGTGCTACAAATTTCCCCATTAAATCATTGAAGGAAGTAATGGAACCCTTGGGTAAGTTCATTAACCACTCAAGTGTGGGGCCTCCAAGACTTCATGTGAAGAGCCTCTTAAGATCATCCTCACTATAGGCTACTTCTTGACATAAGATGGAAAATTCCTTGAGATGTGTGATAGGACATGTTTCTCCTGTGTATTTGTCAAATTTAGGAATCTCAAAGTTTGGTGGAAATGGTATCATGTTAATGGATCTGTCAAATGGAAAGGTGTAATAAACCCAACAAAATAAATCCTCATAAGAGATATGTACATGAATGTATATTATTAATGAAAAAACATATTTTTATTTTAAAAAAAAATTTATTAACTTTTTATATTAATTAAGATCCTAATAAATGAAGAAACATGTATGTACATATTATAATGAATAAAAGAAATTTCTATATTTAAATAAGGAAATCGTAATTTACTTAAGTATCAACTCATTAAACGAAATCATCAAATTACAAATTGATATCCTCAAAAAGATGTATGCCAAAAGGTGTAGAGAACATATATATTGGAATAACATTAAGCATTATGAGGGCATTGATCAAAAATCATTTCACTAAAGTGTATGAGTAGAATCTAAATACCACCAACACTAGATAAGACCAAGCGTAGAACAAAGACTCAAGACTGTGAAATCATAGAAATCTTGTTATTCACAAAGGAGGAAGGTGAGTAATCGAGGATCTTCGAATGCCATTAGACCTGAAGTCAAGTTAAACTCACATCCATGTCAGAAGAAATGTGAAACACATTTTGAAGGTTAATTGATATCGACATAGTCTCATCAGACGGGAAGCAAGGAAAGAAATTTTGCAAATAACCAAACAAAATGAAATTCTGTACACCACACTATGATTGATCAATAATGTAAGGGGATTTCCACTAGCTTAAATTGAAGAAGCCTAGTCAACATACACATCCACCAACATTCATTGAAGCTAGAAGGGAATTAACATAAAAGGATATAAAATCTAATTACGATACAAAGATAGTGAAATATTTAGCCACAACATTAAATACTCAGATCTTAGAGTTACACAACTACATATTATGCATGATTAGTAAAATTGAGAGTATATTAACTCTCCTCGGGAAAGGTTAAGGATATTCATGTAATGAATAGCAAACTCTCAACCAGAGAAAAATTAGAAGATTAGAGAACATTCATTAGGAATTTTGAGTTTCCTTAAAAATGGACTCAAAGATTAGACTGCATTCAGAAATGAATGTTGAGATTAAGATCCCAAAGAGATATTTATAGAGAATCTCTTAGAGGCAATATATATTGTAGTGCTCACACATATGCATATGTCAAAGACTTGGTTAGAGGTGGTATCTCTACTAAGTAGTGATTACTAGAGATCCCAAGAGGCCTAAGGATGATGCTCTTTTCCATGATAATCACCTAATCAAGATGCAATTCTCACCAGAGGGTTAGGTAATTTGAGGAAGGACTCCTCTAAAGCATTAGGGAAGGGATAGTTGGGTAGAATTTAACTTAATAAAATATATAGATTTAATATTATAGAAATATTTCCATATTTAATCTTTCCAATCTTCTTTTATTTTTACTAAAAAATATTTGTAGGTTTTTGGCATTCTATGCCATCAGGAGGTGGGACATTATAGTGGTATCAGAGCCCTAATCTTTCCATCCTATGAGTAAAGCCTATGCACACTTATGAGAGGAGAACAAAAACTACAATGAATGACCTAGCAAAAAAAGTTAGATCATATATGAAGCAAACTAATCAAACTAATCAATCTATTTTAAACCAAATGGAGAAATCAAATCAGGCCCTCCTACAAGCCTTACTGAATATGGGAAACTCCATCAATAATATAAAGGGGCAACCAAATGGTGGAATAGAAATTAGTTCAATCCATTCTGAAAATAATAATATAACTTTAAATTCTAGTCTTCCCCAACCTACATTATTTCCTAGAAGAGAAAACCTTAGAGATGACAAAGAGGTAGAGCAACCCTTATCTAGCACGGAAGAAATTGCAAGAGCATATGCAACCCTAGAACCTCATATTAGAGAGGCAGCCTCTTTTAGGGAATTTTGTGCCATCAAAAGAAGATAAATGCCTAGAGATTATGTGAACGAGGAACTTAGATGCAAGGTGATCAAGGTTGCAATTCCAACTTTTAATAGATTAGGAGAGATTTCAACCCGTCAATGGTTAGAAAAGTTAAATACATTCTTCATCCTAAACCCAATGATAGAAGAAGAAGCCCTCCAATTTTCCATAATCCTATTGGGGGGAACAATATATGATTGGTGGACCCAAGGGGGCATCTCATTAGGGCATAAAGGTGTTAAATATTATGAGGAATTCTCCCAAAAACTCATAAATTGATTTGATGAGAAGGATATTGAATGGTATTTTCAAGAGCTGACACACCTTAATCAAATAGGGGCTTTACCTAATTATGTTAAACAATTCCAAGAAATTTCTATCATGATTTGTGATCTATCCCAAAAGAGGTTCACACATATGTTTGTAGAAGGTCTTAAAGAATCTATAAAAACTATGGTAAAACCCCATAAACCACAAAATCTAGAAGAAGCAATAAGAAAATTAAAAATGGTTGAATCTAACAATAAATAAAAAACTCAAAAATCCCAAAACTTCTCCTTGGATTGAAAACACTAGAAGGGATAATCAAGACAAGTCGTGTTACTTTTGCAACAAGCCATGGAGTATTGGGCACAAATGCCCCCAAAGGGAAGAGTTAATGTAAAAAATTCTATGCTTTAAATATAGGGAACCCTGTGTTGGGTGATGCGACGCGCTCCCCTGCCCACAGGTGGTTAATTATGTGGTGTTCCATGTTCACTAATAGTCATGTCTTTTGGTGCAACGGCAAATGGGCCCTACAATTGGTATCAGAGCCTGGTTTTGGCTTGGTCATGGGTTCAAATCTTCTCGGTGCCTTCCCAACCCGCGTAAGCACCTGGTATGTGCATCGAGGGGGAGATTGTTGGGTGATGCAACGTGCTCCCCTACCCACAGGTGGTTAATTATGTGGTGTTCCATGTTCACTAATAGTCATGGCTTTTGGTGCAACGGCAAATGGGCCCTACACCCTGGGGAAGGGGTCACTGATGTAAAAGAGGACAAGTAAAAAAAATTGAAGAAACAAAGAAAAGAGCAAGAATGGAGGAACCTAAACAAGGAACATTAGCAATTATATCCCAAGTTGAAAATAGGCCCTTTCACATTAAAGGAGTGCTTAAAGGATAAAAGATAATCCCACTAAGGGATATTGGAGCCTCTCACAACCTTATTAGCAAACACTTAGTGGTGAAAAGAAGGTTGAAAACTCAAGATTTTGAAGGTTTTAAAGTCAAGTTAGCAAATGGCACTATAGATTGATGTAAAAAGATGGTCACACAAGTAGAAATCACTACTAAAGGACATGTCATTAAAAGAAACTTCTATGTAGCCAACATTCAAAATGATATTATATGAGGAATGCCATGGATAAATTACCTAGGACATTTCATCATGGATGGTCCCAATCTAGAAATTTGTTTCAAACACGAAGGGAAAGACATAATGTTGAGAGAGATGCCTGATGGAGCAGCAAGGGTAGTATCTTGTAATAAAATGGAGAGAATTTTTAAACATGACCAATGAAAGATGATAGTTCAATGTATGATTCTAGATAATAGTCCCAATAAAGAAAAAATAGTCCATGTAGAGATTCGGCCCATTCTTAAAAGGTATAGAAAGGTGTTCGACGATATTCCCCTCGAGCTTCCTCCCAAAAGAGGTTTTGTACACCACATTGAATTAGAAGAAGGAGAAAAACCTGTAATCACTACTCCTTATAGACATCCCCACAAATATAAGGAAGAAATAGAAAAAAATATCAAGGAGCTTTTGGAAATGGGACATATACAACCAAGTAGCAACCCATTTGCATCATTAGTAGTATTAGTCAAAAAGAAAGATGGAACTATGAGAATGTGAATCAATTATCAAGCCTTAAACAAGAAGACAATTAAAAATAGATACCCTATCCCTAGAATTGATGAACTAATGGATGAACTTCATGGGGTTTTTTATTTCTCAAAAATTGATCTGAGATCAGGATACCACCAAATCAAAATGAAAGAAGATGTACTCAAATCAACATTTAGATGTCATTATGGACATTTTTAATTCATGGTGCTTCCCTTTGGACTCACAAATGCACCAACAACTTTCCAATCTTGTATGAACCATACCTTTAGACAACAGCTATGAAAGTTCCTCCTCATATTTTTTGATGACATCCTTATTTATAGTAAGACATGGGAAGACCATATAGCACACATTTAGGAAATCTTAAGTATTTTAGAGAGAAAGTCTTTATATGCTAACATCTCAAAATGTGAATTTGGACTCCAAGAAATACTTTACCTAGGACACAAAATCAATAAAGAAGGGGTAAGTGTGGGTGAGGAGAAGATCAAACCTATTAAGGAATGGCCAAAACCAAGAAGCCTTACACAACTCAGGGGATTTTTTGGGACTATGCAATTATTATCGAAGATTTTTTAGAGGCTTCTCAAAAATCATAGCCCCTCTTACAGAATTGACCAAGAAAGGAGCTTTTTCTTGGAATGAAAAAGCACAAGAATCTTTTGAACAACTTAAAATTTCTATGAGTTCATGCCCAATATTAGCCATACCAAATCTCTCCCTACCCTTTGAGCTATAATGTGGTGCTTCAAGAGAAGGTATAGGGGTGGTACTAATGCAAAGAAAACACCCTATAGCTTTTGAAAGTCCCAAACTCATAGAATTCAAAAAACATTACTCCATTTATGATAAAGAAATGTTAGAAATAATGCATGCCTCGTAAAAATTCTAGCAATACCTAGTTTGTGGGAAATTCATACTCTAAATAGATCATAACAGCCTACGCTTCTTCTTAAATCAAAAAGACCTGAATGAAAGACAACAAAAGTGGGTAAGTAGAGTCCAAGCCTATGATTTTGACATATAGTATGTTAAGGGTGTAAATAATGGAGTCATGGATGCCTTATCTAGAAGACCCCACATCAACACTATCTCTTGTCTATCTAAAGTTTAGAAAGATGAAATAAGAGTAGATTATGCTAAGGATCAATTGGAAACTAAAGTACTAGATGGAAAGGTGCCTAATAGAGATTTCAAGATCTCGAATGACATCATATTCTACAAAGGAAGAATCTATTTGACTCCAAAATCCAAGATGAAGGGAATAATTATGAAGGAATACCATGACAATCCTTTAGCTAGACACCCTAGACTACAAAACATATAAACATATCAAGGAAAGATACTCATGAAAAGGATTAAAAAAAGATTTTCAAAAGTATGTACAAGAGTGTACAACATGTCAATAAAACAAGACCGAACAATCATTCTCTATAGGATTATTACAAACACTACCTATTCCAAACCAAAAATGGGGAACTATATATATGGACTCATAATAGGGTTTCCCAAGGTTCAAGGGAAAGACAACATCTATGTAGTAGTAGACAGACTTACAAAATTTGCACACTTCTTCCCTATCTCAACTGAGTACAATGCTCCTCAAATAGTAGAAATATTTTTTAAAGAAATCTTCTATCTCCATGGACTACCATGAAATATTGTAAGTGATAAAGACAGCAAATTTCTCAGCAAATTCTGGCAAGAATTTTTCAAACTAGCAAGAACTTCACTTACTCCTAGCACTAGCTATCATCCCAAAACTGATGGATAAACTGAGATTCTAAATAAGTGGATAGAGGGATATCTAAGAAATTATGTCACCAGATAGTCACATCTATTCCAGAAGAAATGTGAAACACATTTTGAAGGTTACTCGATATCGACATAGTCTCATTAGACAGGTAGCAAGGAAAGGAATTCTGTAAATAATCAAACAAAACAAAAATTTGTACACCATGTTGTGATTGATCATTAATGTGAGGGGATTTCCAATAGCTTAAATCAAAGAAGCCTAGTCAACATACATATTTTCCAACATTCATTGAAGCTAGAAGAGAATCATCATAAAAGGATATAAAATCTAATTACAATACAAAGATAGTGAAATATTCAACCAGAACACTAAATACTCATATCTCAAAGGAATGGAGCTACATATTATGTATGATTAGTAAAGGTGAGAGTATATTAACTCTCCTCAAGAAAGGTTAAGGATATTCATGTAATGAATATCAAACTCTCAACCAAAGAATTCAGAAGATTAGAGAACATTCATTAGGAATGTTGAGTTTCCTTAAAAAGGGACTTAAAGATTAGAGGGCATTCAGAAATGAATGTTGGGATTAAGATCCTAGAGAGAGATTTATAGAGAATCTCTTAGAGGAAATATATATATATATATATATATATATATATATATATATATATATATATATGGTCAAATATATGCATATGTCAGAGACTTGGTTAGAGGTAGGATCTCTACCAAGTAGTGATTACTAGAGATCCCAAGAGGCCTAAGGATGATGATCTTTTCCATGACAATCACCTAATCGGGACACAGTTCTCACCAAAGTGTTAGGTAATTTGAGGAAGGACTCCTCCAAAGGATTAGGGAAGGGATAGTTGGGTAAAATTTAACTTAATTAAATATATAGATTTAATATTATAGCAATATTTCCATATTTAATCTTTCCAATCTTCTTTTATTTTTACTAACAAATATTTGTACATTTTCAACATTCTACGACCAGGAGGTGGGACATTAAAAATGGGGAAAAATTCCTCAAAAGAGAAATCTTTCACCCCTTTGTTGCTCATGGTATGGACCAAATTCTGAACTTCATGTAACTGTTGAGCTAGATCTTGGTTTGGTTGCATTTGTTATTGTTGGAAATTGATAAACCCACCTCCCAAGTTGTATGGAGTCCCAAACATATAATGAGGTGGTGGATATGCTCCACTTTGGCCAATATATTGATATGTAGTAATTGGAATTGGCATAGATGTTTTCATCATATTTGTTGGCATTTGTAAATAAGAGGAATGTATAGGTTGTGTTGGAATTTCCATCTATTGTGTAGATACTTGCCCAATGTTTAAGCATCCTATAGTCAGACCTATCAAGGTTGACTATGGAATGTTAGTATTGTAGTAGTGTTGGGCATAGCACCAATGATTTGTTGAATATGTTCTGCACTTAATTGGAATGTAGGTTGTGTTGAAACACTTGATCTAGGTATGGAACTAGTTCTCACCACAAGTTTTTTGCCCTTGTCAGATGTTTGGGCTATGTGTGAAGTTTTCAACATGGGAGCACCATCCTTGGTAATTTGTCTAAATAAAGTGCTCTCATCAAAACTCATAGGGAGATTAACACCATCTTTAACCAAGTTTAGGAAGATCTCTATCTTTTTTTCCCTAATGGATTTTTCCAACATTTCCAAGTTGTATGGATCTACAAGAAATGTTTGAACATCACTAGGGATATTGTTGTTGTAAATAGGATCTTCATCTTGGCATACTTCTTCGTCATCATGTGAATTACTTCCTAGAGTTGTGTTGTGAAAAGGATTCTTTGGTTCTTGTGTGGGTGTTGAGCTAGGCATACCAAAGTTCATACTAGGGGGAAATGTGCTCCCTAATTACGCTAATCATGGAGGAAAAGGATTATCCATCCCTTGTTGTCTTAATGATTCCAACAAATGAGACATGAGATTAAATGTGAATCATTTAGATCGTGTATGTACCATACAATTATGACCAGACCAATGGGTGGAAGATTGTGGAAGAAAGGGAAGAACATGCAAGAGAGTAACTAAACCTTATATGATAAAAGGGCCAACAACCTAAATGTAAACAAAAGACCTTGTTGATTTAGCAAACCAAGTGTGATATAGGATAAAAGTATCTTTCTCCTGCCAAAGATGGACAAGTGATCTTTAGGATAGATAGGACACCGAATTGAGTACTTGCTATTTGGAAATGGACCTGTGATCCCAAATGAGTGAGTGTAACTACAATAAATGTTTGGTTATGGATAAAGGTCTAGTGTTATAATCTCAAAAGTTTTGTAACTAAGATGTCCTTATGCCCAAAAGATTAAGGTTCAAATGATCAAGCTCTCTGGAGGAAATTTTGTAAATGGAAGACTAGAAATTTAGAAATGGGGTTGATGTGGAAAATAAAGTTGTTATTGTCACTTTGTGGTTAACTCAATCTTCTCTTACTAGGAACAAAAATCTTGGGTTCACTCTAGGGAAAGTAGACCAATTTCAAAGTTTAGCATTTTATTCAATTCTATCATAATGGTCCTATTCAACTTCTTCTTTCTTGATGTCTTTAATGGCATATCAAAATTGTTTATCATCGTGTGCTAGGTTTTTCCTTTCCTTGTAAGAAAAAGATTTGGACAATTTTACCTTCCTAGGTTTGACTTTGTCAATCATGGTAGGAACAAAACAAGCCTAGTTTCAAAAAAAATTACAAATAAGTTTGTGACTAAAAGACCCAATGACTTTCAAATGGTAATCAAATAAAAGAACTCTTGAAAAATAATTGTAGGTCAAGAGGACCCACTTACAACTATTTCACTCACTGAAAGTTTAGCTCACCATTTCACTCGTTTTGGAACTTATTTGATGTTTGGTATTAGTTTTGGATGTTTAAACAATCAAGCACATTGAACACATCAATGATCCTAATAAGGTTGCCACTAGAATGTACAAAGATTATCTAGAGGGCGTCCTTGATATACACAAGGTACATAAGGCCCAAATCTGTAGATGAAAGAAAATAGTGCCACACAGTCAGGGGGAGACAATAACCCAAAATTTTGCCTTCACTTCCCAAAGGTTTAAAGTTATTTGGGGTTTAGCCAAGAGTGACAAAATTTTACTTCCAAGAGAGGTGTCTCTCGATTCAACCCCTAATTCTTATACTTTATCGGAACATTAGAGTTGAGGTTATCCTAGGGGGTGATGAAATCCCCAAGTAGACCTCCTAAAAAATATAAACAAGACCAGTTATTTATTGTGCACTCAAGATCACCCAAAGGTGCAAGAGGAGAGAATATGTAAGTGGCCTTTGGGTTAAAAGACACTTGTTCTTTCCCAATGGAGCTTTAGGGTTTGTAAACTACTTTTGTAGACACTCGTGTTTAAGCATGTGTTCTTCTTTCCAACTTGAAAACATCATCAACATAATAAAAAGTGAGGATTTGTCAACATAAAGTAAATCGATTGTCTTCAACATAAGAAAAATGCTAAAAATAAACCAATTCCCTTAAGTCACTCAAGATTGACTGAATTTATTTTAAGCACCAAATCCAAATATCTCATAGAAAGCTTCATTGACCTTAGACATTCAAGAGTGTATTTGCTATCTAAACATTCATTCCAGTGAAAGCATGTCAATTTCCTTAAGGCATTCAAGATTAGGTTTGGCTAGTCTACACATGCATTCCAATGAAAAACTTGTTCATTCATTAATGGTATTCAAGAGTGTGTTTGAGCATCATCCATTCCAATGAAATGTGTGTAATTTTTCTTAGGGCACTCAAGAGTGTGTAATGGTTTACCTTAGTGCATTCAAGAGTGTGTTTGACCTTTACATATTAATTTCAACATGCATTCCAAGAAAAGTGATTAATTCATACAAGTTCATTTACCATTTGAATCCCACAAGTGATTAAAATCACTATGAATTCTCAAGTGGTTAAAACCACTATAAAGTCCCTAAGTGATTAAAATCACTACAAATTTTTAAGTGACCAAAATCACTAAAATATTCAAAATTTGGTTTCCTGCAATGAAATCTTGATTAGAAATCCATGTCAATCAACTGAGCAATGAGTTAAGCATTCAAAAACATGAGTAAAATTGTCAAATTCTGCTTACAACAGAGACTAGGCACAGACACCAAAACTATATCGACATTGAAATACTTAGACAATAGAATTACAAAGACATTGAAACACACAAATGACATAATTCAAAGAAGTACAATTTCTTTTTTTACTAGTAGTTGATAGTCACATATGAAAAAATAGTGTCACAAATGCCAAAATATGTAGATGATGGAATACAAAGTTTTGGAGATGACAAACAAAAAATATTACAACTTTTTGTTGCCCACAATGGAGACAACAATCTAGGAAAACTACAAAGATGATAGTTTACAAATATCACTGGGTTTTTTGGCTACCTACAATGAAAATGATAGACTATGCAAAATGTAGAGATGACTGTTTGTAAATAACACTAGTTTTTTTGGCCACTCGCAACATAGATGATAAGACAAGCAAAAAATTGTGGATGATAGTATAAACTATGGAGCCGACAGAGTGGAATGGAGACGATGAAATAGCTATGTTTGCAAAATGAAACGGTGCTTAAAATGTTACAAGCAAAGATGCCTAAACCATGCAGACACTGATATTTGGAGACAACAAAGTGTTCTCATAGACGACACTATATCCTAATGGAGATGATTGTAAATAGTTTCTATGAAGTTCAAGTTTTTAACCACTTTTGAATATGGAAAAAGGCACGTGGGTCCAATTGAGTGTGCCAAAATGCATACACAAAAACCTAACATGTCGAGAGCATGCGTAAACAAGAAAATGTTAGTAGCATGTGCATATCAAAGATTCAAACAAGATTGAAAAACTACTAATTCTACTTGAGTTTTAAAAACTATGCAACCTCAAAGTAGCTCAACAAGGGGCACCCATGAGAGGCCTTATTGGTGTGCTTTAGATTGGAGGGATGTGGATGTGCTCTCCCAAACACAACTATAGAATCCTGAAGTGATAAAAATGCAATGATAATGATACTATGCTAAGATGAATGGAAAATTTTTCAAACAATGGCTATGGAAGCAACCATGCTTAAAAGCACTCAAAGGATGTGAGTGTGGATGCAAGAAATAAACTAAGTTAACAATGCAAGTGAAAATGAACTAGCAACTACCAAAGGTTAGTAACAATGCATCAAATCTCTAAAAGCTCTAAAATTAAACTAGTATGATAACAATGCAAATGAGGGAGACGGAAAAATGCTTGAGACAAGGGCTCTATTTATAGGTTTGAGAGAGGCCTTGGGGAGGTGGCATCTATGTGGCATCCACATAGGTGCCATAAGGGAGACACACGGGCTAAAGGACAAGCCATGAAAAAGTCAAAAAGAGCTTTTATGGTTAAGAGGCTCAAGGTGTGCTCACACATGTGTGAGCAACCTTGGGGGGAAATGAGTGGTGGGACAAAGGTGTAAGAGGCGTACGAGGTGTAAATGAAGTGGAAGCTTTATTGGATCATGAGCTTCTCACACATATGTAAGCAAACACTTCGGAGCTAAATGGTGACTAGAAAGGTGTTTAGGATAATAAAGTGGGATTAAGTAGTGAATAATCTTAGAAGGATGAGAGTGATGGGTGTAGACTAGGTTTTAGGATAGGATTAGGATTAAATTAAATACGATTTAACTTAATCATAGGATTAACAAATTTAAGAGAATGTAGGGAATTAAATAAATTAGAATTTATTTTAAAAGGGGATTTATGGAGCACTATGTAGTAAATCAATTTAATACATTAGAGGGATGCATTTAAATTAAATTTAAATACAATAGAAAAATGAACCTATTTAATTAAATAAATTTAACTAAATAAGTAGAAGAGTATGACAAAATATAATTAATTAATAAATAATTAACTATAATATCAAAGGAAATATTAAATAAATTAATATAGTGTTTGGGACGATTGTCTACACCAAGACATCATAAAACTCATCTCCTACATGAAGATCCTCCAGGTCGACATTCACACAACTAAAATATTAGTACCGAATGAAACTAAGATCTCCAAACCAAGAAGATACAAACCAAACTAGGAACTAATCCTACACTATCACCCCATCACTGTCACAAGCTCCCACTAAACCATGTATCCAAGCTATCCATGACATCATGATACAAAAACCATCCTCTAACTAGGAGAATCAACCAAGGCATCAAACCATCAAAGAACTCAAAGTGCACATCATGAGCTCCTCAAAAGAAACCAAATAACTATGATCCTCAACTAAGAAGATATACCACCATAACCAAATCAAGAATCCAAACCAATGAACATCAAAGATGTACCTATATATCTAATCATGTCATGCCAATATCCATGGCACTATAATCACATCCATGAACCAAACATCTAACTCTCAATATGTCCAACATGTCAACATAAAATGGTCAACCACAATCCTCCACCATGATTGTATCTAGTAACAACATCTCATCTCTTCTACATGAAGAAAAATCATAAAATTATGTGACTTAGAGCATAGACAATCCAAATCTAAGCCAACAGTTTGAATATGCATCAATAATGAAAGATCAATGCACCAAGACAACCCATAACCAAGCTATAAATGTAACCTATAAGTATAGACTACTTACAACATTTCACAACTTGTAGACCCAACAAGTCATCATACATATCCAAATCAATCATAGATAACTATATCATCATGAAACCAATCTGAAATATGAACTGAGTATACAATGACATCAAATCTTAAATCTCCAAAATATACAATGTCATAAACTCACCATGTTACCATAGTCAATATATATCATAAATTATTTAGGTCAATATATCACCAAATAAATCATGTCAAATCTAGACCAATGTGTAGAGCTCTCCAAGAGCTTTTCGTTACCTACTTGAAGTCCAAAATCTGACTCTATATGTCCAAGTTAAGCCCTAATCTATGTTCAAAATAAATAACATCTAACTTTTGGGCTCTTAAGACCTAACAAAATATCAAAATCATAGAACCAAACCTATACCAAGTTGTAGTGATGTGAATTATCTTTACAATGCCTATAAGAAGTCTAAAATCTAATATCCTTAGAGAAAGTTATGGTTATTTTACAAAGATAGTCTTTTTACCATTTTCACTACTCTCTTTTTTTGTGATGAAAATTCCGATGGGATTAATTTTGATGGCCATCATGGGATGAAAGTAAAAAACTCTTTCATTTCCTCTAAACATGACCAAACTAGGGCATATTATATATCAAAATTTATGGAAACATCGACCCAGATCCAATAGTGATGTCTATTTTTACCTAAGAGGTCATTTCTACAAGCTCCCTCTAAAACCCTCATTTAAATGGAACATCCAAAAATTCCTTTTGTCCAACAATTTCACATGCCCAAAATCTACCAATCTCCCATCATAACAAAAAATCCAAAACCCTCAGATCTGCAATAAACAACTCATATATCTTGCCATTTCTTTTATCCTCTCATGCATTCCCATGGATTTAATATAGGGTTACAATAATAAAACCATAGCTCTGATACCACTTGTAAGAAAAATTGCAACAAAGAATATAACCATTTCCACATAACCCATAATAGATCTCAAATAAATATGTAATTGAAATCCACATGCAAGAGAATAGACAACATGCCCACAAAAATGTGACACAAGATATACCCTAGGAAACCCTCATTGAGGAAAAAACCCAACATTCAAAATCATCCATCACCATGTATTATTCAACAAAAATACCATTGCAATACAGCCATGAAAACCTTCAAAGCCATAGCAACAACCAAGCAATCCATTTGAATAAGCATGAATCCACATATCTCATGCCATGCTTCCAACCTTCACAAATACTCCCTTGGTTAACCTGTCAAGCCTTGTCTCACTCGACTCTTACTTTTACCCTTTTGTCTTCTACATTACAACAACTACCCTTGTGGTTGCTTACAGTAGCAAGTCTCACAAAACCACCAAGTGGTATTCCATAAACCATGTGCTAGCTAACCTCTTGACCCCACATTTAATATTGGAAATTTAATTCTTTTCCCCAATATTAAATAATTACATGAAATATTATCACGATGTTACAATACAACTCATCAAGTATATCCCATGAGAATATTTACATGTTTCATGTTCATCTAGGTGCATCGATACATAATAAAATAATATAATATAATATACAAATATTATGCAATGTGTGCAACACCCATTATCTCAACAATGTTTCATAACCTGTTCCCATTAGTTCCAAAGGGGAATATTGTTGGACACAACTAGTGCTAATGAACAAAACTAAAGCTAATAAAGAACAAGGTTAGAAACAAGCTTCAAAGTATATGTTAAAGAGTTAGATCATTTTTTATATTGTCATTGATGTCAAGCTATTTGACATGGGGTGGTAGTAGTATGAACCATTTAAACTAACCTCCAAATAATGAGTCCAACAAAAAATTCTATTATTTAAAAAAAATTGCTAATATTTTTATATTTGATTTTTGTCTCAGCACTAGATGGATCAGCATCCACATGACACCAACAGGGATATTGATACTCCTAAGTCTTCTTCCCAGAAGGTAGTAATTGTTCAAATTAGATAGAAGATAAATGTTATTTTATTATGTTATTTTCTTGAGTATACTGGAGTAAGTTTGATAGTGTTACTAATATTATTGTCATGGATAGATGATCTGGGAAAAGGAAAGGAACATGCACCAATCCTTAAAAGAGAGCTATCATGGGGAGGATCATGATGATATAATCATTGAATCCAATGACCCAATTAGTGTGATTAAAAAATTAATTAAGGATATTACAATTAAACTTCTTAAGATGTCAAAAACATGCCCTCAAACTCCTCAAAAAAATTAAACGAGACACGTATTCATGTTCACCAATAAGATGCCTTAAAAGTAAGTAGTAATGTAATCTTTAAATATAAAAAAAGTTCAATTATGATTTATTATTTCTACTCTTTTATGTCTTTAACTAAAATATGAACATTCTATTTTTACAAAAAAGATTGTATAATTATAATCCTTGTCACCTTGATCAGGGAATTTAAGGTTGGTCCATGTGATGCCCATGTTCTATCCCCAACTTGTGTTTTCCACTGAATATATAGGAAAAATCATACTCAATCTCCATTAGGAAACTAACTCATCCTTTCCTATCTCTATGTATCATATGCATTTCAACACTATAGAAACATCTCACTTGCACATTCTATTCATAATATCCTCATGTTCCATATATTTCTCCTAAACCATGTTTTTTTCAATTGGGTTACACACATGTGAACATCCCACCACACTATCAAAAAAAAAAGAATGCAATCATCCTCTACTGCACAACATATTGGTCTCTCTCTCTCTCTCTCTCTCTCTCTCTCTCTCTCTCTCTCTCTCTCTCTCTCTCTCTCTCTCTCTCTCTCTTTATGTGTTTATTTCCATTGAAGTGTTCTTTCTTGGGGGCATTTCATAATGCATTAATTTTCTATACTGGGCGATGTAGCATGTGAGAAGGATGTAGAGGAATTTTATTGATGTTCCCATATTACTAGTACAAAATTGGTGAAGGACTACGAATTTCTCATGAGTGACAAAAATAATTCCCTTAAAATTACCAAAGGCTCCAAGTACTTTAAAGTTATTATAATAAATTGTCCAATTGTAATTTTCTTATTGATATCGCTCTTTTTTGAACTAATGATCCCATGATTTTTCAATAGGGAATGATCTTTTTTATAAATATCTTCATGACATTACATTGGAGATATTCGGGTCCACCAGATATGTCAAAGGTGGAACATCATATGTGAACTAACCCTAAAACACTATTTTTATTCCATGTCATTGCTAGGGTAGTTTTCCTTTGATCTAGTTCTTGAACTATGTGAAAGGTAGCTTCACTTCATTTCTAAATCTAGCAAAACTTTTTTCTTAAAAGGTGAAATGAGCAAGATAACAAAAAAAAGCATGATTTGATATATCGTATAAGAAATATTTATGGAAATCCTCCATTTGATGAATCTAAGATCCTTAAGAGATTTGGGTTATATCTTAAGTATCTGAGGGACCAATACAAGTCTAATTTAGCAAGTAACACAAAGTCCAAGCATCCCCCCTAGATTCCATTCGATGAGTGGAAGAACCTAAATTTGTATGGGAAGAAGAAAAGTGAGAGGAGAAGAGGAAACACGCCACTAGATAATAGTTGAAGATATATGATGGTATTAATAATGTAATTATTTACTAATTAATATTTATATTTATATAATCTAACATGTTTCATTTTTTTCATATATAGAGTGACATGCCAAAAATAATGAAGGCAAGACTAGAAAAAGTACAGGGAGCACAAGCTTGGGTCTAGTGGTTATTTGAAACTTGTTGCATGTGAGTGTTAGTAAAAAGAAATATCGTGTCAAAATATTTGTAAATTGTAAAAAAAAAAAAATTCATGAAATAATTCAAGAAAAATTCATGATGTTAAAAAAAATTCACGACTCTCAATTCAAAAAACCACTCATAGATGAGGTCAAGAAAATTTCTTACAAGGAGGTGTACATGGTGTAAACGTGTATTCATGAAACTTTAGTGTAGAATGCAAATAGATTGATGACGAACTAAACTAGAACCAAGATATCATCATCAGAATGTAATCTCTACAAGCATCTCATGTTTCCCTAACTACAACTACAACTACTAAAATAGCTCTCAAACCTGCATCTTAGTGACAATTCTAGAATGGGAGTATGCTAAAAGTGCAGATCTATAAAAAATGCATGCAAGATCTATGCTTATAATGCAAATTATATGCTATCAAAATGGATATGCAACAAGCTAACATGCAATGAATGATGTTAAATGACATAAAAGCAATGCTAAAATGCGATGAACTTGCTAAAATGCTAATGTTAAAATGATGAATCAAAATGTGCCTATAGTATAGATGCCTAAAACTTGGGTCCTTTGCTTCTTGGATTTCCTTCCTATTTATAGGATTTCGGAAGGGGTTGGGGTAAGAATCAGGATTTCCAACTTTGATTGGGAGTGAAATTGAAACTGAAAATATCTCATAAGAGAGCAAGAGGAAGAGTCCAACAGACTTAATTTTGAGGATAATTGAGGATATTTCTAATTTTTTAAAATGAAAAAGGGAGATTTTCAATCTTGTGAGAATAAATGACTTTATTGATTTAATAAATTTCTTATTTATTCTCAATGCTTTGTCTTTTTCTTCCTCCTTTTTTGAATTTCATTTTAATGAATTTGAATTAATGTTCTCCTCTTTTAAAGTTAATTTAGGTCTTGTCGATTTTATAGGTGATTAATGACCTGATATGATTTTGTATTTGAAAGTTTGTTGTGTTTCTTTTGATTTTCTCTTTAATTTGCATTGATTGATTGAAACTACATGATTTAAGTCTTTGCCAATTTTTGGGTGTCTACAAAGGCCCCTCTTTGAGAAAGCATATTAGTTCAAAGACTGCCTTGGTTTTCTGAGATTAGGTCAAATTTTGATGATTGGATGTCTATTCGATGATATTTTGACATTTCATCATTTTCGTGATGTCTTCCTGTTGATGGTTTGATGTTTGATCGTTGATGATTTGATGTTTAGATTATTGTTGATTTGATGATTTGATTGACGTTGATTTAATGATTTGGTTGCAATAGTTTTGTTTGGATACCCTAGTTTTGGTGGGCTTGATGTTTGAAATTTTTTTAGCTAGGGTAGGATGTTTTTGATGTTTCTAAAAATTTTGATGCCCCAGCTCAGATGCCCCAATTTGGTAAAGATATATTGCCCCCTCAAAAATGAAATTGGAAGAAAATATGGAAGTGCAAAAGTTGAGTAGGTTCCAATTTTATTTTTGAAATGTTGGGATTTTGTTGAAAAAAGATAATTAGATTGGTTTGATACAATACCCAATTTGTTTTGGTGCACAAAAAAATGCCAATAGGGGGAAATAGGGTGAAAAGGTGATATAAATGCCCCTTGGGAGGGTTAAATAGGTCAAAAAGACCTTTTACCCTTGTCATTTTCACTCACCCCTTTTGCATTTGGTGAATTGGAGCTCTAATTTAGTGAGGATGGTGGTTCCATTATGAGAGCATAGATTTGAGAGGGGTCATCAATATGAGTGACCAACAGACTACAGTGCCCCAGTAAGTCATCAAGATCCTCTATGTGTGAGATTTAGCACTTTTACCTATGTTTTTTAAGTTTTTCATGGGTTTGTAGGGTAAATGTGGTAGTTTTTGCAATTTAGCACATTTGAAAGTTCTTTTAGTGGATATGGATTGTTTTAGTGCATTTGAATAGGGTTATAGCGCATGCATGGGGCGATTCAATGCATTTGAAAACCCTAGTTTTCAAATAGATGAGTGCATATGGTAGTCTTGTGGCACATATGGAAAATTTAATAGCTCATACAAGAGGTTATGTAGTGCATATAGCCAATGTTTTAGCGTGTTTGAATGGAATAGCACTTCTAAATAATAAAATATCACATTTGAGCATTATATTAGCATGCATATATCTTATAGTGCATATGAGATATAGAATGGCACCTTTAGATGTTATAGTAGCGTGTTTGCATGTTGTAACACATTCAACTGATTTGTTAGCACCTATGGCTTAGGAAATGGTGCAAAAGATTATCAGAGGGTGAAAACTAGGTCTAGATCCTCTGTTGAGCATAAGATAATGCAAAAGACTAGATTCTTAGTCTTTCAGTCAGGGATGGTCATAATGAGTAAACAATAGGAGTTAGTTATTTGTGAAGTGATTTTGTAGGATCAAGCTGATAATAGATGGGTGATGCCCCAACTCAGGATACAGAGTAGGGAAGACAAGCCAATCTGACTCAGGATAGAGAAGGATGAGTAATAGGTCCAAGATAGAACCGATAGCTAGAAAGCTAGATATAGATATGAGATTGATGTCTAATGATAACTTTGTGTCAAAAATTGATGCATTGTGTTTTCTTGATGAATAATAGGTGAGTGGGAAAAAGCTCATGGTACGAGGACTCTATCCATGGCCATTAGAGGCAGTGGGCTGATTGTTCAATGTTGATAGGTAGGTGATAGATAGATGTGGTTTCACATATTTATTACAGATGCTCTAGTTCTGAGTGAAGAGGGAATTACTGACAGTTGTGGCCAAGCAGTGGCACTCGAACCACAACACATTTCATTTGTCCATGGGGGAGATGATAGTGACTCCTAAGGATGTATACAAGATTTTTTAGATACTAACCATAGGAGATTTGGTTTATTATGATCAAACTACTAATGGTACTACATTTTGAGACTTGTTCAGGGATGACAGTAGTGGTGATGACAGTCTGTCCTAGTTTTAGATGTTACAGTATGATGCATTGCTGACAGTTTTGGTGGGATTGATAGGAGGATTTCTATTGCCAAACTACCAAGGGAAAGGGTGTCTGGTTAGATGGGTCTGACTGATATAGGATATGATTAATAGGCCACGTAGATTTGCATGAGGTAGTTGTATTTTGGCTCACCTATGTCATGATTTACATTAGGTTGTGTATTCTGGAGCCTCATCACTATTAGCAGGGGTCATTTTGTTATAGCTATGGACATGGGAGCATCTGCCCATTACTCATCCAATGTGTATGTGACAATAGCCACAAGGTATGACATATATGTATACTTATTCTGGTTTGATCATGCAGCCCAATTTGGGCAAGACAAGGTATTGGTGGCAAGTTTTGGATGATATTGATGAGGTGGTGTGGGGACCATATAGGGTCATATAGCCATGGGTAGAGGATAGTGATGAGATGGTGTACTTTTTTAGTCTAAGGTATATGCTTGGTCGCATTGCTATTGTGATAGAGTAGTTTTGTTTCAGGCAAGTGACAAGGCAATTTGGTGGATGGAAGGGCATGCCACAAGGGACTGCATATTATGTCAGACTCTAAGTACACCATAGTTGTGGGCCTTGCGAGATGGGGTGGTAGATGTAGGGACATAACGGGATTATGCACAATGGTTTTGGGATCATCCCTTCCTGAGATACACAGATCTAACTGAGCCGATACCAGGGATTAATGAGCTATCAAGTGGGGGAGAGGATGGTGATGATGAGGGTGGTCTAAGGAGAGGCAAAGGGAGATGATGAGCCAGGGTCAGAGTGGGTAAAGCATAAGGGAGGTGAGGATGAGTAGCCATTGTACTACCACAAAGGGGAATGGCATGAGGCCCAGTATAGGGACAAGTGGGTGGAGGGAGGGTTTTTGGTGTCCAAGGATGAGGTGGTGCATGGGTGAGAGGGGGGGATGATTGGTGGGGCTGAATGGTCATAGGCTCAGTAGTTACAGGAATCACTAAAGATGGCACAGGTGGGTTTAGAGTGTGCTTAGAATGAGCTAGTGTTATTGTAGTTGCATTCTAAGTCTTTTAGGGAAGTAATTGCAAAGGAAAACTCCTTGGCATTAAAGTTGCAGAAGCGGTTAGCATCAAGTGAAGGGAAGGTAAGGCAATTGTAGTAGCATTTGGGTGAGGCAAAAGTGGACATGGAGCATTGGCAAATGATGACTGATCAGATGCAATAGGATCAAGATGTGGCCCAATGAGCGATCACTACACAGGGGGTAAGCAAGTTGGTGGAGAATGTGTTCATGGAAATAAACTAGACAACAAAGGTACACTAGGAAGCCACCTATTGGATGGGACATTATTATCAAGCATTCCTGAATGAGGATTTACGAGAGATGCAATTTATATATAGGGAATTTACACATCTATTGAACACACAATTACATGGTGGGAGGTTTCCAATTCCCATGGATGTGGTGTGGACACGTAGGGTGTTGACACCAAGTGCTTCTTCATCTAGAGCTAGGCCAAAAGGGACACCATTGAGTGGACAACCTATTTTGCCATCTCCCCTGGGGAGGCCAGAATAAATAATCCACCAAAAAATGTTTAAATATAATGTTTGCATTGCCATTGTAGTAGAATAAAAGCTTGTGCTTGTTGTCGTGGCAATCAAAGGGACAATAGATGTTGATTGTAAGGCATTGTCATGTGTATTTTTTGTATTTTTAGAATATATTTGGATATTTTTGTGTTTTTGTTGAATATTTAAATGTTTTAGGGATGTTTGATTGATATTTCAATGTTTTTTGTTTTTTTGATAAATATTGGAATGATTTGACTCTTGTTAAAGTGGGAACACTATAATCCATAGAGTGAGGATAACCATGATTGATAGGTGAGAATGTTTGTGTGTAAATTAAGAACCATTATAGAAAATAATAAGGCCAATGTGGGGATGTTTCTCTAGGTGTGTGACCAGACAAACATTCTTGAGGCTTATGAAAAGGTGTTTGGGGCCCAAAAGAGTACACTTGGGTCTCAAGAAGGTGAAGTAGGGCCTTGAAAAGGTGTTTTAACCCGAAAAAGGCATGTTGGGGGCTCAAAGGACATCGAGATCTTAAAAATGGTGAAACAGGACCTTGAGAAAAGGCGTTTGGGCCGAAAAAGGCATTTGAGGCCTAAAAAGTGATTTGTAGGACCTAAAAAAGGCATTTGAGGGGCCTAAAAAGGTGCTTTGGGCCTAAAAAGGCACTGGAGGGGTCCAAAAAGGACACTTGGGCCTTGAAAAAGACACTGAAGTGGCCTGAAAAAGGTGCTTTGGGCCTAAAAAGCCATTGGAGGGGTCTGAAAAGGATTCTTGGGCCTTGAAAAAGGCACTTGAGGGGCCTAAAAAGGCACTTTGGGCCTAAAAAGGTGCTAGTGGGGTCTAAAAAGGACTCTTGGGCCTTGAAAAGGGCACTAGAGGGGCCTGAAAAGGTGCTGGAGGGGTCTAAAAAGGATGCTTGAGCCTTGAAAAAGGTGTTTGAGGGGCCTAAAAAGCTACTAAACAAACTCAACACTGTTACACACAACTGGAAGCATACCTAGTCCACAAATCATGGTTTTCTATGCTATCATGTGCTTTTAGCACCTCGATGATGTGTTTGACTAGAGGTATCAGGATGAAGTCATGATATTTTTATTGGTTTTTCACTATTTAACTCCAGTGATCCTTTGGTTTCACACATTATTGGTGTCCACTTATAAGTGCCTCCTCTTGTATGGACCACCATGTGTACCTCAACCAATTTTGTGCACTATCTTAGGTGAGGTCTTTTATCTGACATGTGACTATTTGTGTGCCTATTTTTATTATCATGTAGCTATAGGTTCTATTTCTTAGTGGTTGTCATGTTTTCTTGTACATTGTTCCACTTTGTTGGTACTTCTTGGTGTGACATAGTATTCATATCACTATAGCTGAGCTAGTGGTGGTTGTACTAGGTCACTTTTTATCACACACTCCATGATGACAATTAGTTTGCATCTCTTTAAAAAAGTGATAGTTAGTTGCATTCATTTAGTTTTCATTTTCATCTTGGGTTCCTTGAAAACAAATGGTTGGCACATAAATTAGGATCCAATTCACAAACGTTAGTTAGCAACTTCACAACTAGGTATCAAATAATGGACAACAACATCCACATCAACATCAAGAAAAACTTCCAGCACTCAAATATCATGGACTTTGTCTCTTCACAACATTCACACCAGAATTGCACTTCTTGAATTCACCATTTCATTCCACTCATTGTGTTATGTGGCTTTCAAATCTTAGACAATTCTAGTCACTGCCAAATTTCACCACCTCATTAGCTGCCTTGCATGGCCTTTGAATCTCAAACAATCTTGTTTAACCACCTTCCATTTCATCTAAATTGATGCATTGTCTTTTGGCATCCTCCCACGCCTTCTCCATCAATCCCACCAAAAATGTGACCTCTTGTTTTGTATTCTCTACTTGAACTCTCTCTATAGCTAACATTCTTTGTAATCCTTCCATGTCTCGTGATGATTGATCTTCGTCTCCCACCATTTTTATTTATTTATTTATTTTTATTTTTTTTTGGGGTATTTTTGATGTGTTGCTCAAAGTTCTAGACATAAAACTATTTGAGATGGATGTTGTTGATGGGTTCTATTGGCTATTCTAGCACTCACTCATATAGGTGATCACTTTGGTCTTGTTGTTGTACTGGTTTTATGCGGTGGCATGAAACATGAGTTGGATTCCTTTAGTTCTTAGGCATTTTTTGGAAGGCAAGGGTTCTTGTTGACTGTGAATTGTCTATGGTAACATGCTAGATTCGACAAGGTGTTTACTAATGTTGATAGGATGAGTTTCACTTTCGTGAAGTCAAGTAAGGGACAGATCTGTATCTCTGAACATTTTTGACTTGATGTGCAAAATGAAGCAAAGATAACTATTGGGTTGGTAATGATTTTTATAGCTCTATTTTTTTTGGAAGGATGTTTTTAGTCAAAATATGAAATTTCTCAAACTTTGTAAAATACCAACAGGAAAAGGGTATCCAAATTGATCATTTGTTCGTGATTATTATGTCCGCAGATGGCCTCTATTTTATGTTTTTTCTCAAATGTGCCACAGGATTGGTCAGATGCATTGTTTCAGTGATTAAATGTGCTATTTCATTGCTCATATGCACTATTATAGATGTTAAATGCATTGTTTAATGATTCAGATGTGTCATTCTGCTAGGAAAATGCATTATTTCAAGGCTTATATGTGTTATTTAAAAAGAAATATGTGTTATAACAAAGATCAAAAGCATTACAAGAATGTTCAAAAGCATTGTTTTATGCAGTATATGTGCTACTTTTAGGGTTGTTGAGCAATGTCTTCATCTTGGACTCATTTTCTTAGTACCAATTTGAAGTTTGTCTTTCTGGAAGGTTTGTGATCCACACCGATGTTCATTATTAAGTTGTAAAGCACTTCCAAGCACAATAGTAGTAAGACTAAAACAAAATGAAAAATCACACACACCTGAAAAATGGAAGAAAATGGCTTCCTATCAAGGTTGTTTAAAGTTAATGACTAGTGGGTCTTACTATTCCAACTGTGTTTGGATTTACCTTTCCTATGGTAGAGAGCTTCCCACCAATGCTAGGGAGGTTTGGCATAATCCCTTATGGAACTACTAGAGGAAGGTTATGTTTCAAACATAGGTGGCTTGCATTCAACTAGGAATACAAGATTGGGAGGCAATCCCTCTCACCAAATTTGCTAGGGAAACTTGGGAGGTAGCCTTTCTATGGCTAGATAATCCTACCTAGTGAAAAGTGAGAAATGGAAGTCACAAATAGGTTTGGGAATCTGATCACTTGAGGAGAGTGAGAGCATATCCCTACTATTTTGGCTCCCCAAACACAATAGACACAAAGGTTTAATCACCAGCCATTATACTACTGAAGACAGAGGGGCTCCTAGTTATGCTATGTGTGGATTTTTTTCCTCATTCAATTGTAACCAATCTTTACAGAAGGTTGGGCATTCTGATCAACTCAAAGGAGTTGAGACCATAGGCCTACTTCTATTTCAAATTAGTGAGATTTAACGCTTCTATTAAGCTACATTTAGAACTTTGAAATGTTGCACTTTGTATTGACAAGAGCTGAGGTCCACTTACCTGATTCAGAGCTAGCAAAGGTTAGGTGCTTTTAGGAAGATCTTCATTCCTGTCACATTTTGTCTACAATCTAGAAGCTTTTTGTTAACTTGGAAAGGCCCTATAACAAAATGAGATTCAGATCTGGAAGTTAGATTCGGGAGACTATAAGTTTTACCATATGCACAATAGAAATGCTCATATGCATTACAGGAAACCTTACATGTGCTATTTAATCATGCAAATGTGCTATAAGAAAATCAAATGCATTGTAAGATTATTTATATGCACTACAAAAATGATTATATGAATTATAGAACTCTTCAAAAGTGCTATAGTAAGATTCAGATGCGTTATAGAAGTATGTAAATGTGTTATAGAACTATGTAAATACATTACAAAACTATGTATATGCATGATAGAAAGATTAAATGTGTTAAAACTAAGTTCATAAGCATCAAAATATCTCTCAAACCTGCAAATGCAATGTAAATGAAATTAGAACAAAAGGTCATCTATTTTGGTTCTTGTAACAGAAATGGCTGCAAACACTTCTTATCCACAACACATTTGTTATCCAATTCTAAGGTGTAAGATAATGCCCAATACAACTCTCTGATTGCGAATAATCAGAAAAACCATTTTAAACTCTCTGATTTAACAAAAGATCTCTCTTTATTATGAACATGGAAAATAATGATGCTCTAATCATTATAACTTACAACTCAGTATCAAATCTATTACAAAAATGAAATAGAAAACCCCCCCAAATGCAAGAAATGAAAATTACAAAAATTAAATGTGCTTCTCTCCCTACTCCAGCTCTCTGACTGTATGCAGAAAAAGCAGAACCCCCTGGCTTAGGAAAAG
Organism: Cupressus sempervirens; assembly: GCA_028749045.1. Taxonomy (NCBI): domain Eukaryota; kingdom Viridiplantae; phylum Streptophyta; class Pinopsida; order Cupressales; family Cupressaceae; genus Cupressus; species Cupressus sempervirens. The sequence goes on along the minus strand of CM053793.1, from coordinate 202,851,811 downwards.
ATTTGCAATAAATAATCTCCTTCAGCCCCTGTTTGTTTTCCCTCCGATGACTTTTCAGTTCTCGCATGATGACCTTTGGTTTCATAACTGCTTCTTTCTAATTCCCCTTTTCCTATTTCTCTTTTCAGATTCTCCATTTATCTTGATCGATCATGTGTTCTCAGCTACTGAAATTGGAACCTTTCAAATTCTAAAAGAAATATCATTTAAATGAGATTTTTTACAAACATAATAATGGTTTTTCCTTCTCTTAAACTTGCAATAGTACTAATATTCATGTCTATGGGTATAGTATGAAGGCTAAATAACCAACTAGCCTGGCACAAATGATCTGGTTTGTCATGGAAGAAGATAAAAAATCACCTAGCTTCACGTGACATATATACATTAAAGGTGAGAAAAAAATGATTTGGCTAATTGAAAGCCCAAATCATAGGCTAGACAAACCAATCAATAAAATATAGAAGCATTATTGCAGTAAAGCATCTTTACTTGAATTGCACTTCTCATTCAGATAACAAGTCATAGAACTCGTTGGCCATAGTTTCTTCTTCTAGCATCTGCACTACTTTGCTCATAGTTGGGACAGAACCCCTAGGGATACATCTCCTCTAGCCTTTTAACATCTTCTTCTAGAAAAAGAAGCTCCTTCTCAACTACCTTAACATTCTTTCACATTTTCTTCCCTTACTACCACTTCTTTCTTCTCTTTGAAGTGTTGCAACAGCTTCTTTTATATCTCTTGCTCACTTCCCTAATTTAGTTGCCTCCTTGATATATTGTGCATGAGTAATAATGGCTTTTAGTCAATGAAGGAAAGAAAACATAAGACCCAAAGGCAAACAAGCAATTCCTACTCCACAAAATATTGAAAATAGTACTAATCCAACAATCGTAGCAAGAGCTACAACATATTCTGGAAAGGTCACCCGCATGATCCAAGTAGTCTCTGATGATGAACTAGCTGTGTAAGTAGCACACTATAAACTATTACCATTTGTTCCTTGCAGACAAGGACGAATTCTTGAGAGATCAAACCAACTACTTGGAAATGTATTTGTTGTAGATGAAATATGTCATACAGTAAAATCAACTTTACCAACAAGACTATAAAGAATTCCAAGCACAAGCCCAATGACAACAGCTATCATAATGACCCACGTCAAAGCACTAAGAACCCTTTTACCAACACTCTTTTCCTGATCTCCATAATAAAACATGGCAAATGGTATGACAAAGAACAACAATACTGCATCTATAGTATATATTGCAAACCACAGATCCTTCATAGGAAGTGTTAATTTGCATGCCCCATTGTATATTGCATGGATGCAAGCATGTCGATTGGCAACATCAGCTGGAAACATCAGAATGGAGATTTCGGAAACCATTTTTCTCTTGCTTTCCACTTGGCGAATGATGATTAGAACTTCTTTTGATTATAAATAAGAGCGTACTATTTGGAAAGAGATAATCTGCTACCTTTAAGCCTTTCTTATAGAGAGATCACAAGTCTTATTGCACTGATGTCCTCTCTTTGCCCGCAGACTTGCATATAACGTCAATACACCTTCGACACATCTAAAAATGGAAATCCTGCATCGACACCTTCCACACATTTTCATTCCAAACTCTCTGAAGAGAAAACTTTCTTCATATCATTTTAATACAACCAAAGTGAATAGTTTTTTAAAAAAAACTCTAAATTGTACAAGAAGAAGGCCGACAGGTTTTGGCCTCTACGGGTACGTAGAATGGCTCTGGCGCACCAAAATTTGAAATTTCTACTTTCGAGCATTAGAGATATTTTTGAGCTATACTTGCAAAACCAAAAATGTACTTTGGACCATTCAAACATGGCACAGATGATCAGAATCAACAAAGAACTCGATATCATTTAGAATATCCACCGGTGGGTTTTTTAAAATCTGGTGCGAAAATGATCTTGGAGCACCTAATTTTGGATTTTTTGCCTCCCCACTTTGCACACATTTTCAAGGTATATGATCTGAATAGAAAATGTTAATTGAACCATTTTAAGAAGACCCAAACCCTTAGTTTTTGAAAATAACTCAAAATCATGAAAATGGAGGCCAGCGGGTTTTGAGAAAATAGGTGTGCAACCTCAATGGAGTATATAGAACTCAAAAATCTGCCAAGCAATATCTCCTTTATTCTTCAACCACTCTACATGCCATTTTCTTCATTGGTTTTATAGAGACCTGGAGAATCGACTCACACCTTCTTTTCATTGAAAACATAGACCATATTTGATTGTCGAACATGCTTTATGTGGTTATGCCTTGCATTCTAATGGCCATTTTTGCATCGCTGTCCTTTTAAACTTGCTTGTTATGAAGACTAACTTCATTGAGACATACTTTGAGGAAAAAGCATGCTTTCAAGCTTGAGCAAGAGCTAAAACCAAGTTTAGGAAGAGACCTCTTTTTAATGCACAGTGATTATATTGATGCATTTTCTGATCATAATCTATAACCATATCATATTAAGTATATCACCATTGTAATGATACTCCTATGCAAGTCATTGGTATTTTCCCACACTTCAATTTAATTTTGAAATCAATTGATCAGACGTTCTTGAATCTTAGCACCATTAACAATGTAATACATGTACAAATTGTAACATTCAAGTAGCTATATCTTTTAAGAGCTCGGCTTCTTCAAATGTGTCATTCTTCAAAAGCCATTTTGTATTGAGAAATTTTCAAAAGATTAGTCTTTCATGCAATTTAAACTTTAAAACTTCCTTTCAAATTTGATCACTTATTTGAAATGAGACCTTTATCGATATCAAATAATATATAATGGTACTTTGATCACTTGGAGATCTTCCAAATTTGTAGAACCTTTAGTAATCAAATGTCTTTTCAGATTGCACATACTGCTCCATGAATCTCTAAAATAAGAAAGACTTGTATATCCTTTATCTGAGAAGATCATCAATAAAACATGATATCCTTGCCGGGTGGGAACTATCACCTACCCAACATGATGACACTTAAACCAACCACCCAGCTTATGAATGAGAAGGCAAGAAAGAGGGAAACCCAACAAGAATGGCCTACCTATGAAGGACTTAAACCTAGACATGAAACTGACTTGAGGACTCTATGACTCCAATATTACCAAAAAAATAGGTGACTTAAAGTCAGGCAACATAAGTATAGAATAGTAAACTCTTCTCAAAACAAAGAGAAGCTCAATACCTAATCATCATCTCAAACTATGATTGTACCAAATATCCTTCACACTTAAGAGACCTATCAATGGTCAAACTCCACATTAAGATCTAGTGTGCTCCACATATCACTTACCTTCAATATTTGATCTTGATGTTGATCATCCTTCCATCCATTTTTCAGCCTTTCATCACTCACCATACCCAATATCAAAACCTAGATTGGATCCATTTGTAATACATTGACTCTCCAATACACTGTCACATGTAGAACCTCTTAAACTTTATGTTGAGTCACAAAACACTTAGCATTGCAAAATTTTATTCATAAACAACTTGACATCATAATCCATTTCCTTATGAATGTTACCAATACCTCTATTTATGATAGTCACAAGAAACCATCTAACTTTATGCCCCTCACCCTAGGCTTAGGAACATTTACTTGGTTCCCTTAAACTCTCATGTGGTAGAGTGAGATGGATCCAATCAATGGTCCTATTTAATAGAGACAAACTTTTCAATTTTTTTGTGAGATACAACTTCTTACATCAAAAGTGTCATTTCAAGATACTACTCAACATCTCCCAATAAGGAACAACTCCAAGTTTCCCCAACCACTCTACTACAACTCAAACCTCCAATATAATCACTAACAATCACAAGATCCTTAAAAGGATCATTCCACATTACATATCCACCTTAATCCACCTTTACATTGTACATACCCTCTTCTAAGATCATGTCAACATCCTCTTGCCTTTCAAAAAAAATTCCAACTTCCCTTCCAAATTCTGTCCTTAGCATGGATCATATCAACTCTAATGACATCTTCAAGTTTGATCACATTCTTCAACTTGACTAATTGCATATTCTTCATGCTAGTCATCTATTCCCTATTTATAATTCAAGTATAGCATGGCTTCCTTCATTATCTTATACATCTTCCTTTGACACTTTTTTTTTATTGAAAAAGTTTAATCAACAATATAGATATCTTTCAACCTAAAAACTAACCAACCCTCATTAATATACAAAAATAGAGGGAGGTATCTTAACTATCAAAGCACAATAACCTAGAAGGAACAACACATATTATTCTTTGACACATTTTTCTATTTAGGCTTTTTATATAAATATTTCCAAAAAAAAAAATTGTCTTTCATTCTATCCATGTAAATATCCTCACAATCTCTTAAAAACTATAGATTTCCTCTTTTTATTCTGGATACACTCAATTTGATATTTTCCTAGAAAATCACAACCCTCCTAACATATTTACAAGCACTTTTCTAACATTGGAATATCTTGGCTTCATAGCTATGTCTAAGTTTTCACTTCTATTTGGCACTTACTATTCTTGAAGGATAGATCACCGTGTTAAGGATTTAGATACAATATTTCTTATGGATAGAACTATTTGTATTTTTAGCCCTATTCTCTATTTTCTTTTGTATACACGGATTTAATAAAAAATATTATCATAGTTTTACATCACATCATCAAGAAAATATGGAAACCTTACATTTTATTCTATCCATAAAATCACAATTTCTTGATATTCGGTAATGTTTTACCCTTTGTTGAGAATAAAATAAAATATTAATGTATTTCTTTTACTTGACCTACTATTCTAATTATATACTCTCATGTATTTTCCTTGGCACTTTGTAAAAAGCTCTGTAATGTAGTTCCATTGTTCTTATCCTTGTATACTTTATGATTTCTTTGGAAAGAAATAAACCAATAACCATTTAGAATCTTATTCATGTCTACTTAATCTTGTGCATTTGTTTCAAAAATATTGGTGTTGCTCTTTCACTGTGACAACCATATTGATAGTTTTTATATTCTTTATTTATTTATGGACACATTAATTATGTAGGTCTTCTTTGGATATTGATCTTATATATGCTTTTAAAACTAAATATTATTGTCCATTATTTAATGCATTTGCCTTAAAGTTGGAAATGCTCCTATAGCATGTGAAATCTATGTTTAATATTGTATAATTATCATCAAAAATACATGTACCTTTTTGTTTACCATTGTTATTATATTTATTGGAAGGTGTAGTTGAATTGTAACACATTCATGCAACTTTGCTACATGTACAGTTGAAGCCTTGGAATATATTTGAAATATGAATCCTGTATATGGAATATTTTTTATATAGTTATGGCATTTCTATGTGATTGTATTCTTGATCCAGTATATTATAAATTATAAGTATATGGTACTAGCAAATACCTCTATTTTAGCTAGTATAAACATTTCATGTAACATCATTAGAATGGAGTTTCATGCAAGGCCTTTCCTCTATGATTTTATAGTTGTTTTTTATTTCCTTCTATGATATTTAATACATCACCATTCAAATTATTTTATAACACATGCTCATTGTAGCTTCCATTGATAAATGTGGTTATCTTTAATTTGTATGTTTACTAAAAATATGATTCTCTTGTAGTATTCCTAAATATTTTATAATATATTAATTTTATTCATAAATAACTATCACTACCCTGATCATGGCATTTATTCCCTCTAGTAAGGCTTCAAAATATGATAGCATTCATGTTTCTCTCTCTCTATCTCTGACTTTCATAGATATGTTCAGTCTAGATTGGTTCCTCTCACATGAATTTCTTAGCATCAATACTATTGATATGCTTCTCTTATATACCTCGGTAAATGTTTCTTCATTATCTCATTAAAATTTTTCATTCTTTTTTAAGCTCAATCATTGTCCACCACATATCGTCTATTTTGATTATTGTTATTATGAACTATCATTGTCCTTGTAACTTTCCAAGTCAAATGTCATCTCCAAGTAAAATTATGTTGGATGTAAACATAAAATGTGATTTGGGAATGGAGAATAGAGGACTTACATCATATGTGACAAAGAGTAAAAAATCTCCCAATATTCAAGTTCAAAAGGAGCATCCAATGAAAATTGATGTTAGTGATACTTTAACTGAGTAGAGTATGATAGAATATCTAAGGAAATGTGTTTCTTTAAGAATGAATATTCTGAATGTTTTGAATAGAGGGTGTGCTTCTACACAAGAGACTAAATATTTATTGATAAAATTTTCAGTGTGTGTGAGTTCTAATAATGTTTGGGGTCCAAGTGAGGAAGGTGGTAATATTTTTCTAAGGTGAACATGAATGAGACATTAAGTGATTGTTACAAAAAGGATTGTAGTTTGATTTTAGGCAAATAGATTTCCAATGGGTTATAACCTCCAAATCCCATGTGAACTCAAGTGAAAGATTAATCCAAACTTGATTTTGTATATATTTGTACCTCCTCTTTATTTTGATATCTCATTTTCCATGGAACCTTATCAGTCAAAGATATGTTTCTCTCCTTATTATTTATATTTTACATCTTTTTGTTAGGTTGTAATGTGTTTTAAATTTTTAACCAAGTTGACCACTCATTCCTACTATTAATGCAGAGAATTCCCTAAAGGCACGTCTATATCTCTTATCTTCTTTGCATCTCTCATTATTTCATTCTAGAGACTTTGTGTTTCATATTTGAAGTATCTACATGTCATTTTGTTTTAGATTTTTATAGATCTTACATTTCTTTAAAATACTTTTTTAATTTTCTTAAAAATATGATAAAAAATAAAATTATACACCTATTTGCACCTTCTTATGATGGCTTTAACTTAAATATTTTCCTTAATTTGGTATATTATATTTCATAGTAGATTAAAAGGGTTTAAAATTTTAATAAAATCAAGACTCTTATTTTGTAAACTAGGAACTTCTATTAAAAAACTCTAAAAATAGATAATCGTGTTTGAAATTTTTCCATGTGGTGTTCCTTCTCTATTCTTGTTCTTCTAATTTTTTTATGGGTAAATGGTTAAAGCCTTCAGTAATTATTATTTATTGGAATTAATTATTATTATACATTAAGCAAGGGTGGATTCAAACCCAAGACCTCCCACATCACAAGCTCACAAGTTATCATTGCATTGTAGGGTTTACCCTCTTGTTCTTGTGATTTGATCTTTATATCTCTATTTATTTTTATATTGCATCTATATATTGAATCTCTTCTATAACATGCATGTTTCATGTGATGCATATCAATATTTTTATTATTGCAAGAATATAAAAACTTGAAATACTCTACCTCTTCAATTAAAAAATTGAAATATTTTCCATTTCTCATGGCTCATTTTCCATATGACATGGTCCTTTATGATTTTAGAAATATTGAGGGGAAATATGGTGTACAAGAAGCTATAGATTCCACAAGCATTATATTTTTCCCTCTTAGATAGTAGGATCCACACCATGCCTTATTGTCTCAAAAAAAAATCATGGCCATCATAAGGCCCTCCCTATCATGGAACATGCCCTTCACTAGGGAAACTACTCTTCTCAATCACTAGACCTTTTAACATGTTGACATAAAGGTCAATTTATATATCACTAACTCAACACTTATTTAGTTACATTGCTACCAAGCTCTCTAGTTGCCATCAAGCTTATCATTCAGTTTACAATGTTAACCAAGTGATTCAATTGTTCCCGAGCTAAGTATTCAAAATACAATGTTTACCAAGCTTCAAAAGCAAAGTTCATTACATATTGAGTATAGCAGAGGCTATCAAGCTAGTCAATGGAAGTGAAGAAGATTGTAGTGTTAACCAAGCTCTACAGCATTAACCAAGTCCAACAATATCTACTAAGCTCACAAGGTTAATGAAGTGGATCTAATGTTGACTAAGTCATGTAGTGTCAACCGAGTGATCCAGTTGCTATTGGGTTTCTCAAAGTTCATCAAGTCACACAGTGCTAACCAAGTTCAAGCTACTTGGAAGTGATTAGTAGGGATTGAACTTCAAGTTCAAACTAAGTGCCAAATATTGTTGAGCATTGACAATATTTGTTGTGTATCAGAGCATCACCGAGTTTGTCTTCAGAACCTAAGTTACAAAAATTGGACCAACTTTGTGGATTATGATGAAATTAGTATTGTAGTCGACTCTAGTAAGTTGTGATTTGGATTGGTATATCTATAATGCATTATGTTATAGCCAAAATATATATATATATATATATATTTATTTATTTATTTATATATATATGTGAAGAGTATATGATGAGAAGAAGTGTGAATTGAAGAAGGCTACAAGAAATATAAGGGATAGAAAAAAATTATCTATCACCATCAAGTGATCATTGTAATACAAGGAATCTCAACTAGCAAATCAGAGTTGTGAATAAGAGGTTAGCCACTAGTTCATCCTAACAAGTGCATCAATCAAATCCCTTAATAGGGTGGACATAGTTTAGTCTTGTGCTAAATATCCTAACCAAGTGCATACTTCATTGTATGTTTTAAAATCATTTGACAAGGTGGACCTCACAATCTTATGGCTCCTAATAGGGAAGATTACCAGAAGTGGTCAATTGTAGGACTTAATAGGTTAACTTTATATTGTAGTACTAAAGCTTGTGGATATCATCCCCACCCTAGTTTTACTTTCTAATTGGAAGGTTTATGGGTCACCATATCTCTTGTCAAATTTTTATGAACATTTATTTTCTTTCATTCTTTCATACATGAAATTAGATCATAATATTATATGAAGGATTAATCGGTGAAGTGAAATAAAGTTTTATTCATTCATGATTCACCCCTCCCTTCTCAGTAACCTTGCTTGCCTCATATTTCCAATAATTGGTATTAGAGCTTTTCAAGTTCTCACATCAAAAGTCTAATAGCTTGAGAGAAGATCAAAGGCAATGGAGGTATATAGGCTAGATAAGGCTATTAACAATGAAAATTTGGATATTGAATTGGTGAGTGGGCAACTAAAGAAAGAAAAGGAGCAACTCTCTTAATCATTGAAAAGAAGGAAAGAACTTGTAGTACAAATGAATAACAATATCTACACTAAAGAAAGAATTGAAGATATCTATCTAGAAAGAAATTCAAATGAAGTCGATGAAGCAATCAAAGATTTATTTATTTTTTTTAAATCCCTATCTTCAAGAAGAAATCAAAAAATTGAACAGACAAGAAGAAATTCAATCATTTAGATGATGTGAATTCATGGAAGAAAAAGACAAAGCCAAAGAAGAGGTAGAAGAAAAGAACAATGAAATCCAGCATCTATCCCTTTAGCAAGTAGACTTCATTGATCAGCTTACTAATGCAAATGAACTTATGAATCTAAGGTCAAAAAGTGAAAGACTACATAATGATCTCAACACTAAAAAGAAAACCTATGAAAGAATGATGAAATCTCAGGAAATCATGAATCAATTATAAAAACAAATTCAACACAAACACAAAGGAAAAGTTGGAATAGGATGCACAAAAGAAGGTGACTCATCTCAGCAAGGAGCTCAAAAGAATCAAAGACCTACTTCCATTCATTGTGGTAAGATAGGTCATACATCAAAAAAATGTTGGAGTAATGGAAAAGAAAAATTCAATGGAAAGTGTTATAGCTACAATAAGCATGGTCATAGAGCAAGTGAATGCATGGAGAAACCTAAGTTTAAAGGTAAATGTCACAATTGCAAGAAACAAGGACACAAATCTTCAGAGTGCAAAACCAAGCAGAACAAATTATGAAAGCAATATTTGGATGGGATTACAATACATGATGCAGATGTCACTACTATGGTGAATTTGGGCACATTGGAGTAAAATGTGTAAAACATCATATGAGAAAAAGAGACACTACAAAAATATGTTTTATTTGTACAGAACTTGGACATCTTGCTAAGAACTAAATGAACATGGGTAGAATTGAAGATGAAAAGAAATCCAAAGCTAACAATATCAGAAAGAACATGAGGCAGCAATAGGCACCAAAATCTTCAAAGAATGCAAATCAAGATCATGAAGTGAATGATACCCAAGTCAATGAATTGGTTGGTCCAAACACTTCGAGTCAGTTACCTATGGAGATAATTGGAGCTATGATTTAGAAGAAGAAATCTAACACTAGTTCTAGCTAACAAGAAAAATGATCCAATCAACATTCAAGATGCACTGGAATCAACAAGCATAATGGAAAGTGGGAGACCTTACCAAGAAAGGTTAGGTTGCAAGACCTTACCAAGAAAGGTTAGGTTACATATTATGTAGACTCAAGTTAGTAGTTCCTACCAAGCTGTTGGTGACACTACCAAGCTATAAATATATCTTGAGCATTAAAATCCAAACCAAGTGGAGGATAGTCTATCACTAAGTGAGTATACATACTAAGCATTAATGATGATTGAAAAAGGGAAATTTGTTAAAAGGAAGAAATCAAATGCATTATTTCACCAAGAATTTCCAAAGCTAGTTGAGAAGAGAGAATTCAGAGCCCTTGAGAAATTTGAGTACTTGTTGATGAATTTTTTTGAAGTTTTAGTAAAACCCTATAGAGCAATGGCATCTTCCAATAGAAAATTCAGGGAATTATGAGTGGATGGTGCATTGAAACCAAAACATTAGCATTTGGAACCAAGGGCTTAACACATATATCACATATGCCAAGAGATATCTAGGTCAAATAGATGAGATATATTCTAAGTTGTGTACATACTGGACAATTACGGTTAGAGTAACCTATTCAGATAATGAAGAAAATGATCAATAGAATCACTAGGCTCATAATGCTTCCAAAACCCTAGGTCGGATCAAAATGGAAAAGTGAACTCTTTCCAAGTGGGATGTACGAGGAATAAATATTAGTAGTGTAACTAACATGGAACTGAAATTTTGCATTCACATCATTGCACATAAGATTTACAATTCAAGTGTATTAAACAGTTTATCATGTGAAGTTGTTGATCTCACTTACAAGGTTGTGAAGAACAACTTATCCTTCAACTTTATTGAGTTACTATTGAACTATCTCAATAAGAATATGGAAAGCATTAGAGAATCAAAGAATAACCCATATAAGTTTGGATCCCTTCTTACATGTTTATTTTTCTTTTTTCATAATTTTTTCCCTTCCAAAGGTATAGTAGTTTGGAGGAACAATGTTCATGTTTTGTATCAAATTAATGAGTATATAGCAAACATGGGTGAAAATTTTGAAAGTATCATGTATAACTACTTTGAAACATTCAAAGAAAAGATGAATAATAGATTAATGATTCCTAAGAACTTGTAGAAGACTACAAGGATGATATATGTTTCATGGTGGACTGTGACAAAGTGTACATTCAAGTAGTCAAACCTAGAGTCATAGAGGCTCTACTAAATGAGCCTGTGGATCCCAAAGCTACATACTTTGATACCTATGATGAATTTAAGGCAAGAATAGAGCTTGAGATTAATTTACCTTAAGCAGTCAATAAAGGAAGAAAAAGAGTAGAAAAGGTATTGAAAGGCACTAAGTAGGTTCCCCTCTAATGATTAGCAAGGGAAAAGGTGATGAAATTGAAGAAGATAATGTAGAAGATGAAGAAAAAGAAGAAAAATCTGAGGATGAATAGCCTCTTAGGAAAAAAGGAAAGGTTATCATAACTAGACCTGCCAAGTCATCCCCTATTGTATTCACAAGAAGGGAAACCAAGTGAAGAAAGAAATTGAAGTTAGGTGAAGATGAAGCCAAGAAAATAATCTTCAAGAGATCTTCACCTACACTTCAGGAAAGAATAAAGGAAATGGAAGAAGGAGCTAGCATAGAAAATTTCAAATCTCAAGTAATAGACTAGGAATGCAGATGAGATAAAAGAAGATTGAGGACATGCTTATGTCAAAATTGGGAAAATGGAAGTACTCTCAAGATCATCTTGCACAACAAATTCCTAATGAACTTATGCATGTAATAAAGCCAAGATGGATAAATGCACAAAAGACTATCCAGAATATATATGAACAGACCTTGTGGCAACTAATGCCAAGTCTTAGTAACAAGGAAATGAAGGAATCACTAAAGAAAAAAGAAGATAAGTTCACTCTTAAATTCAACACATGTATGATATTGATGAAAGATATTGAATATGTAGTGAAGGAAGCCACAACTACATGGAAAAACATTTACAAGTTGCATCAACCTAGTGACTTTAATGTACATGTTGATGACAAAGATGATGATGAGGAGGAGGAGGAGGAAGAGGACATAGAAATAAAAGATGATGAACTTGATGGTGTCAATCTAGATGATGAGGAGGAAGAAAAGGAAGCCACTAGAGGAAATATTCCAGAGATACAAAGTATTGAGGAGACTAATGCATAGAAAATTGTAGCAGTAGTCATGGTATCATTTCCTCACTCTCCAAGCATAGCCTTAGAGTAATCTGGCTTAGAGATAGATTCTACTAAGTTGGTTGTGGATAAGACTACTACACCAAGCATCCAACCAAGCTCTAAATTTATTTAACTAAATATATCAATGATAGAAGTGCCTAGCACTTCATATGTCAAGCAAAAAATTCCTCCATCATCAAGCTTGACCAAGAAGCAACAAGGTATTCATGTTGTTAGTACCATTTCAACTTTTGTTGCGAGTCCATCATTTTCAACCATTACTTCCATTCCAAATATAGAAAGTACAATGATAGTTGAAAAAGAGTCTCAACCGAGTACTAAAGTCTTAGACAAGGGGAAGAAAATTGTTTCCACCATTCTAAAGGAAAAAGACAAAGAAGCAGAAAGAATCGATGTAGATGAGGATATAGTTATTCAAAATTTGGATATCTCTACTCTATCTCTTTCTCTCCTGATCAAATGAACACCATGGGTGAATTATTGAAGAAGAGAGCTAAGAAACAAAAGTTCAAAGAAGAAAAGAAGAAAGAGAATCAAATCTTTGAAGATATAAAGAGCATATCTATTGATGCTCTAAGTATTGAGGTTGATGGCACACAACCTATTTTGGACCAATTAGAAAATAGTGTCCACAAATTTAATGAAGAATTGAATGCACAAGAAAAAATACTTCAGAGAGTAGAAAGAAGGTTTGAGAATAGAGTGTTAGAACAAGTTGCACAAAGGATTGCAATAGACCAAGTAGAGTTAGCTACTATTCTTGGCACACTAGAAACATCTATTAACAATGGTGTATCATTATTTGTCAAGTTGAGTGACACATCTATGTTTACCAAGGATATCAAGGAGAAATTTTCCAAGATAAATGAAGACATGAAGGCAAGTGCACATTAGCTATCACTTGACCCAAGCCATAGCTCTGCACATTATACAAAGATCAGATATCTGCCCAATCTAGAGGCAACATTATTGAAGGAAGAAGCCAAGATCAAGGCCACACTTATAGAAATCCAAGGCATGATTCTTCCAAACATGGATGCATTACATAAACATATTTCACATTCAAAGACACTCATCGATGATAACAACTTTTCCATAGATATTCACATGATGGAATTATTAGCAGAAGTTCATATCACAATGCATGCAAGCAAGGTGCTACAAGAAAATTGGGACAAGACAATGGTACTTATTTTGAAGGTACATTTTGAATTATTGTCACATTTTGTTATTAACATATAGATATTATACACCTTTGGCATTTGTGTTAAAAAGGGGGAGAAGTGTATATGTATAAGAATAGAGGAGAAGTATACTATACTCCATTTGTATGTATATAAGGAAGATATATGTATAGGGGAGAAGTATAGTGTTATCAGAGCTTGAGTTTCTACATTGGGAGCTCTGGGTATATTGGAATGCCATTAGTGTTGAGCTAGTTGAACTGAATAGAACTTAAACTGTTAGTTGTATATTTTTCATACTTCTATACTTAGACTTCAAACTAAAAATGAAACTTTTACTATTTGCAAAGTTAGTGTCTTTTATATATATGCTTTACAGTATTATGCATTATGGTTGTTACAGTATTCTGTATCTTGGATATTATTATAGGATGGTATATGGGATGAGATCTTCTATTAGGGGTCATAGCCTTGCCTATGGAAGAGGTCATGGATAAGGAAGAGCTATCAGTGTTCATGATTCTGTCCATGAGAGCCCCATTTAGGAAGAGAATAGGAAATAGCATAGCAGTGAGCATCAGGAAGGGAATAGGGAAGAGCATGTTAGTGAGCATCATGAAGAGAGCAATAGAGAGGAGCATGCTAACTTTGAGGAGGTTGATCTAAGGTAAATGATGTGAACCGTCATTGATCGCCTACCTCCTATTCATGATCAAGATAGAGCACATCAAGAAAGACATGAGCATAGATTCAAGTCTAGGAGCCCTTAGAGGGATCAACATAGATCTATTGTATCTTCTTAGATGAAGGACCTTCAGAGGTCCATGATCAAGCCCTTTAACAGGTAGGGTTCTAGATATGTAGCTGAGTAGCGGCTTATTGCCATTTATAGAATTTTTACTATGCAGGACTTTGACAGTAATGTCAAAGCAAGGTTTGTTATTACCAACCTAGAGTACTTTGGGGCCACTTGGTGGACAATTGAGGAAAAGAAGTTGGGCTTAAACATGAATAGTGTCACATGGGATTTGTTCTTGAAGATATTCCATGAGTAATTCCTACCAGAGGAATGGAAGCAGCATAGAGAAGATGAGTTCCATAACCTAAGATAGTTCACTATGACCATTGTAGAGTATGAGCACAAGTTCTATGAGCTCATGCCCTTTTTGGGATTTAGTGACAACCCAACATAGTTGGAATAGCATTTAATCAGAGGCTTCTACAACCATTTAGTTGGGGGTGTTAAGGTATTTGAGCCTAAAACCCTCAAGGATGCAGTACATCAAGCCATCCTTGTAGAGTAGAGTGTCAACCTTGGACATGGGGGTTTTGTGGGTGTGCCTACAATAGCAAGATCTAAGGGAAACCACAACTCAAGTGGGAACAAGAAACCTCATTTTCCTAAGGGGAATTAGTCTCAATAGTAATCATAGTAGTAGAAGGGATCTTACCCTCAGGCATAGAGTGGTGGTGGTGGTTCTAACTCCAAGAACAATCGTAATGTTGAACGTAATAACCAAAATTAGCAAGCTCAGCTTGCATAGAGCAACCAGTCTTTTGCTAGTAGGCATAGCCACCAGTAGTCAAATGCACCACCTATAGGGAGAGGATCTAGAAAAGGCACAGGATGTTATATGTGTGGTAAAATTGGACACATTGCAGCTCACTTTCCATAGCGAGCACCTTAGTATTCAAGGCCTAGACTAGCAGCATTTGAGCCTACAATTAGAGATGTAGGTAGAGCTCATAGAGTATTTGCGATAGTAGATCACCATCAGGAATATCATCAAGGGATAGTAGTTGAGACTATGGGAGCTATCCAAGGTATGCCTCTCTCTATATTGTTTGATTCAGGTACCACAGATTCTTTTATTTCACCATCTCTAGTTGTTAAGTGTAAACTAGAAGCGGTTAAGAAAGATCATGGTTGGCAAGTGGAACTAGCCTCAGATGTTAAAGTTTCCATAGATTTCATATTTCATAAGTGTGGGCTTAGCATAGGAGGGTTTGAGACTTCAGTTAACCTTCGAGTTATTCCTCTTGGCTCCTACGATGTGGTCTTAGGTATGGATTGGCTTGGCTCTCATAGAGCTAGCATAGACTGCAGGAAGAAGACCATTATGTGTTAGGATGACCAAGGGAAGGATTTAAAGATTGTGGGGATATCGAGACCTATATCTCTACAAAATATTTATGCTATGCAATTAAAGAAAAGCTTTCGTAAGGGATGTCAAGTATTTGATGTTACGGTAAATGAGCTAGATGAAGAAGACCCTATGAGGAAGACTCTAGATCACCCTATTTTATAGGAGTGTACAGATGTCTTTCTGAGTGAGATTTTGGGCATGCCCCCAAAGAGAGACATTGATTTAAGCATTGAGCTCACTCTAGGAGTGGAGCTTATCTCTAAAGCTCCCTACCATATGACCACTTAGGAATTGAGTGAATTGCACTTACGGCTAGAAGAACTTTTGGCCAAGGGTAGTATTTGACCTAGTGTATCACCATGGGGAGCTCTAGTTCTCTTCATGAAGAAGAAGGATGGTTTTTTGTGCCTTTGCATTGATTATAGACAATTGAACAAGGTAACAATAAAGAATAGGTATCCTCTACCAAGGATTGATGATTTATTTGATCAGATCAAGGGAGCTACAGTGTTCTCCAAGATCAACCTTAAGTCAAGGTACCATCAACTTCACATCAATGAAGTTGACATTCATAAGACCAACTTTTGAACTCACTATGGGCATTATAAGTTCATAGTGGTACCCTTTGGGCTGATGAATGCTCCATTAGTTTTCATGAGCTTGATGAATGGAGTGTTCCATTCCTAGCTTGACAGATTTGTACTTGTGTTCCTTGATGATATACTGATATATTCTAAGTCACAAAAGGAGCATGAGGAAAATTTGCATTTGGTTTTGCAGTGCTTGAGAGATAATCAACTTTATGCCAATGTGGCAAAGTGTGATTTCTTTCAATCAGAGATACAGTATTTAGGGCATGTCATATCAAGTGAGGGTATCTTTGTAGACCCCATGAAGATCCAGGCAATAGTAGATTGGCATGCACCCACTACTATATTAGAGATTCATATTTTCATGAGTATAGCTACTTATTATCATAGATTCATCTAAAACTTCTCCAGAATAGCACATCCTGTTACCTTAATTCAGAGGAAAGGAAAGAAGTTTCTATGGATGGATAAATGTGAGGAAGCATTCTGGAAGCTCAAGGAGCTTTTGACCAGTGCACCAATCTTAGTAGTGCCTAATCCAATAGGTGATTTCATGGTGTGTATAGATGCTTCCCTTAAGAGGATTGGAGCGGTCTTGATGAAGAATGGATGGGTGATTGCATATGAATCAGGCAAACTCAAGGATCACGAGTTGAATTATCCTGCACATGATCTTGAGTTAGTAGAGGTAGTTCATGCCTTAGTGAGATGGAGACATTTCTTTTTGGGGCACAGATTTGAACTATATAGCAATCATCACAGTCTTCAATACATATTTATGCCGCCTAATTTGAATGCTAGGAAGAGGCATTGGATGGAGCTTTTATGCGAGTATGACTTCGAGGTGAAGTATATCCAAGGGAGGGAGAATGTAGTGGTAGATAGTTTGAGTCACAGGAAACATGTGATATCATCTATGACTCTTAGTGTTTATTTGAGGAATCAAATACTTTAGGCACTCTCTACTGATTCTTGGTATCAGGAGGTGTGTAGTGAGATAGATTCAGGGAGACCTTTGGAGGGTAAGTTTTCAGACTATGTCCTAGAGTCAAATGGCCTCTTGAGACATTTAGGAAGGATCTATGTGCTGCTATTGGATGAGCTTCACACATTGATCCTATTAGAGGCCCATTTAAGAAGATGCACCTTACTTGGCATATCTAGGTGTTAAGAAGATGCATGTGGACTTGCAACATTTATTCTATTGGTCCGGGATGAAGCATGACATTGCTGATTTTGTGGCTAGATGTCTTGAGTGTCAGAGAGTCAAGGTAGAACACCAGCATTTGGCAGGACTTTTGCAGTAGAATCTCATTCCTTCATGGAAGCGGGACATCATCTCTATGGACTTCATAGTAGGATTACCTATGACTTCTCATCATCATGATGCTATCATGGTCACCATTGATTGGTTGACTAAGATGGCACATTTTTCACCAATCAGGTCTTCCTACACTGTAGCTTCTGTAGCTAATGTATTTATGTGTGACATCATGAGACTACATGGTATTCCCTAAAAGATCATTTCGGATAGGGATCCTATTTCACTTTGACATTTTGGACATCACTGTAGCATGATCTTGGAGTGCAATTGAATTTTAGTTTGGCATATCACCCAGAGACAGATGGATAGACTAAGAGAGTGAATCAGGTCCAAGAGGATATGTTGAGGATGTATGTGATGGATAGGCAGACTCATTGGGAGGATTATCTCTACCTAGTGGAGTTTTCTTACAACAGTGGGTATCATAGTTCTATTATCAAGGCACCTTTCCAAGCCTTATATGGATGTCCTTCTCGTACACCTTTGATTTGGGACATTCTTAAGGATTGCATCCTATTGGGTCCTGAGATGCTTTGTGAAATGGAGCAATAGGTAGTGCGTATCTGAGAGCACTTGACTGTGGCACAAGATAGGCAAAAAAAGTATGTTGATGCACATAAGATAGATAAGAAGTTTTCTATGGGAGAGACAATTTTCTTGAGAGTTCTTCCACAAAAAAGTCCAATCTGTTATGGAAAGGGTTCAAAGCTAGCACCTCATTTTGTGGGAGCATTCAAGATTCTTGAGAGGATTGGTCTAGTTGTCTATCATCTTGCTTTACCACCTAGCCTAGTTCACACTCATGATGTTTTCCATGTTTCAGTATTTAGGTAGTATATCCCTAATGTTGTACATGTTCTTGATTGGAATGTGTTGCAGGTAGAGGATGGGCAGCTAGTTTGGAGCCAGATCGCATTCTGGAGCAGTGGGAGTTGACCCTCAGGGGTCAAACCATAGAGCAGGTAAAGGTCCAATGGGACCCTACTGATGACTCTTTAGCTACATGGGAGGATGCATCTAGATTATGGAATTTATATCCCTACTTGTTTATAGGCTTCCCAGAGTAAGCCTAATCCTAGGGGTGGTGGATGTAGTACCTGCCCCTAGTCTACATTTTCCTAGTTTACATTTTTGTTATCATTACCAAACTCTTTTAGGCTAATTTTATGTTTGATGATTAGTAGCATTATCTTGAGATTATTAGATAATGTTTCAGACTCAGTTGATATATGATGAGATTACTTGGTACTCTATACTTCATGTGTGCATGATGATTATTACAATGTTGTTAAATTATTTATGATGTTTAGTTAGATGGATTATCATATGTGTTTTCTTATGGATACTTACCCCATACTGCATGTGTATGGTGTGCGTGTTTTTTTCCTTTATGTATGACATTTATGATGTGGTTAAGGAAGGGAGTTGTAGTCACCTGCTAGTTAGGATATACACGATGCACCACTTCTTTCCATTTTCTGTTTAGCTTAGTATATATTGTGTATGTACATGCATGGATTTTATGCAGGTTGCAGGTACCAAGTATTGACTTCCCTAAATTGCCAAGATGAGCATACCCTATCGCATTATCTCAATGGTAAGAGAGGGGAGATAAATTCTTAAGTCTAAATCCTAAACCTTTGAGCCATTCATCCTAATTGACAATTAGGATAACTATATGAGTCATGTACCTTTTGACTGCATTGGATGATGGACAAGTATCTAAGTTGTGTACCTTCTAAATGTGTTGGATGATGTTAATTCATGATTTTAACCCCTTAGTTTGATTTTGTATGAATTTTTCTATGATGGGTTTTTGTATTTTACTTTGGAAGCTTTGGTGAATTTATTATTAATTAAGTCAAATTAAAAGATTTAATTTAATGGAAACTTTTTATGATATGTTAATATTTTATCTTATTTAATTAATTGAGGAATTAATTAAATAAAAAGAATTAAATAAAAGAATTAAATTTAAGGATCAATTTATAAGTTTAAATTTTGGAACGTGATAATATTTAGTTAATTTAATAATAATATATTTAGAGTGCATCTTTAAATAAATGCTAAATAATAATATTATTTAAATTAATCGATACTTATCAAAATTAATGTTCAAAAATAAATTTAGAAGTGGGAAAAGAAATTAATTTATTAAGAGTTTCATGAATGCATGATATGTGAATGAGACTAAATTAAATAAATTAACTTAAAGGAGGTCAAGTAAAAATTAAATAAATTAATTTAATTAATTATTGTATTTGCATGGAAAAGATAAAAGAAATACAAGAAAAAGTTAATAAAGAGTTACAGGTTGTGAGCAAAGAGTTCTCTAGGGTGAACACATAATTAGTGCCCTGATTTTAGGGAGAGAACTCATTATCACAATTTGGGGGTTCATTTTCAATAGACAGTGAATTTTGGAGAAAGGAGAAATTTTCATAAAGGAGAAAGTTCTGAAAGGGGAATCTATCTCTACAGTTTTCTAGGGCGTAGCGAATTAGCATCAATGTCCAGGTAGACGCTTATGAATTTTGCATGATTTAAATACTCTTTTTTCTTTCCTATCTTCTTCGTGTTTGTAAGATGATTTTCTGGATAATTCTTGTGAAAAATATATTATGTTGTGAATTCTGCACATTTGGAAATTATTCTATATATGGAACATTTTTATTTGTTCAATATAATTTTCTTTCTAGTAGTTTCTAGATTGAGAAATTTACCGCGAAGGGTTTGAAATTTTAATTGGGAAATCATAAAATTTCCATCAAATTTATGTTGAGAAATTGAATTAAAAATAAATATATTTTTAAAAGGAATTTCCCTTGTAATTCTACATGTACAAAATTTCATATAGTAAATTATTTTAAAAATATACATATGCGAATAAATGTTTGATATTAAAAAAAAAATTAAATTAAAAATAATAAATTTATATATGATGGAGTGAGGAGGGAATAACCCTATACCCCCACCCCTCACGTGGCACAAGCACCGGCAGCTTTGCTGCCACAGGCATTGCGATAGTAGTGTTGTCGCAGGCCTGCTTTAGCAAGTGGCCACAGCACTATCATTTTTAAAATAGTGCCTACAACAAAGTAAAAACCACAGGGGGTACTTTTCAAACCCACACCTACAACATTTTAACTCGCACTGTGATTTGGTATTGTTAGATTTGTTTTTTGATAAGTTTATAATAATTATCATTTAATATTAATCTTTATATATATATATATATACACACACACACACACACACATTTTATTATTAAATTTAAAATTTATTAATTATTTCATATTTTAATAAGTAATTAAAATATGGTTAATTCAAGCATTAAAATATTAATTAGTTTAACATAATATATAGTTTAATTAAATATAATTAAATTTGATTTGTTTACGAATGAAGATTAGATAATAATAATAATAATAATAAGGGAGAATTTTTTTTTTAAAACTGCTCTTATTGAATTTCAATTAACCTTTTGGAAATGAAATGGAGTTATTTACCCTAGAATATTTTTAGAAGATTGATTTTCAAAATATGAGGGTAAATCCTAGTTGTATTTAAACAGATTCATGGGTTAATATATAAAGCAAACGGGGGAAACTTTTAACTTGAAACATACATTTGCAAAAAAATGGAAACCATATATTTAACCCAACTATGTGCTTTGAGAAAACCCAGACCATGTATATGTATCTTGTTTTCTTTATGCTATCTATGTTTTGGGGTTTTGGGGTTGACTAGATTGGTGACCAATTATAGGACATCTACTAGAGGCTTGGGGGTTTTGTGAGTGTGGTATCATGTTGACTCGATCTCGATCATTTTTGCTCAACCATGTATGTGATGGTATGCTTATGATGAGTATGTTTTTATTGTTGGTTACTATGTTTCAGTGTCTTTGTGGGATAGCAGGATATATGCTATGAGATACCTGATTTAACCATTCTGAGTCATTGATCAGTATTGTTGGGATACTTTCTGGGTGCTCGTTGAGAATCAATGGATATTATGAGTTATCTTTATCACTTTCCAGTTGCTCATTGAGAACCAATGGTTATTGTGACTTATCTTTGTTGCTTTCTAGTTGCTCGTAGAGAACTGATGTGATATTATGATTATCTATATGATGCTTCCTAGTCACTTGTATAGGACTAAGGTGATTTTACTATGATTCTGTGATTTTTGATTTCATGAGCTTAGGGTAGGTTATCTATATGCAGTGTTGAGAAGTGCCTTGCAATGGGGGTCGGGGACCCCAAGTGGTCTTGGGGGTAACCCATTGTAAGTTGTTTATTAAGTGATAACTTTACACTAAATACTAATTTAAATGAGCCTTATAAGAGATAATTATATATTCTCGCCCATGCCTCAAGTGCTAGTACAGACTAGGATGGGAGTAGAGAGAATGCTTGATTACAACCTTGCATTCCGTAGTATGCCTTGTCAGTATGAGAGAATACTAGTGGCCGCAAGGATCATTAGGGACCTAGGAGTCCTAAGGGACTACTCGGGTAACTCTAAATGTGATTTTTGCGATGACACTTTCCCACTAACATAGTAGATTTCTATATGTCATGTGTGCCTCTGGGTCTAGATGTCGATCTATGTTGGAACCTTTGAGTTAGTATACTTTTAGGATTCCTAGACTTAGAGAGTATTTGTGTTATGTGATTTGATATCATGTTTGAGACTTGAGACTATCTCCTCAACGCAATGGGAGTCGGCCATTTAGGTTCCACGCAGTCGGGTGCTAGTGCTTTTCCACTCTTACCATTGAGATCCATCTATAGTCACCATGGCTGGAGCATTCTTCGTTGGCATTTATCTGCATTCTATTCATGGATTGTTATGATGGTTGGTTATATTTTATGATGGATGTTTTATCATTATTGATAAATGGATGTATCATGTATGGTGGATGATTTCATTTATTATATTGTACATATCATGGATCCAAAGAGGATGATGGATTTTTATTTTTACATATGTATATTCTTTTAAGCCTTTCATACCCTGTGACATGTACAATGGATGAATGAACATTCCGAATTAATTTGCCAAGATGCATTTGGAACAAATTTATATTAAATTGACATTGGACTTTTCATTTTCTTTCATATGGATGTGGTATTTGATGGACTTAATTTTAGATTAGATTTAAATGTGATTCAATGTCATGGGATCCTTAAGGAATGTAACCTGTTATGTATGTTTTTAGTTGCATGTATGTTATTGCTTCTACTACTATGTGTTTGATGTGAATGGTCTATCTTTCATGTGAAAAAAAAAATGTTACCAAACTTAGTAAAACTTTAGGTTATTTCTTTTAGATCCCTTGGCAGGGCGTTACAAGTGTAGTATGAATATAAGTAAAAAAATCTTTCACAAAAGCAATTCTAAAAAATTAAAAACATAGATTATGTACCGAGCCATAGTAGAACCAAGTTGAAGACACATAATGTTGGCAAAGGAAGTTTTGATTTACAATTTTGTATGATCAGATTTTTTTTATAAGTGTTTTTGTCACTAATGCCAAAGGGGGAGATTATTGACATAAAGGTCAATTTGTCTATTAGTGACTCAACACTTAGTCAATTGGCTACATTGTTATTGAGCTCTATAGTTTCTACTGAGATTATCATTTAGTTTACAGTGTTAACCAAGTGATTCAGTTGTTATTGAGCTAAGTATTTAGAATACAATGTCTACTGAGCACCTGAGTCAATTTGTAGTGTTTTTCAAGCTACACAGTGTTTACTAAGCTTTAGAGGAAAAGTTCAGTGCAAACCGATCATAGCAGAGGCTACTGAGCTAGTCAGTGGAAGTGAAGAAGATCATAGCGTTAACCGAGCTCTATAGTGTCAACCAAGTCCAATGGTATCTAACAAGCTCACAAGGTTTACGAAGTGGATCTAATGTTTACTAAGTCATGTAGTATCAACCAAGTGATCCAGTTGCTACTGAGTTTCTCAGATTCCACCAAGTCACATAGTGTTGACCTAGTTCAAGCTATTGTATGGATTGAGCTTCAAGTTCAACTGAGTGCCAAATATTATTGAGCATTGATAGTGTTTTTCATGTATCAAAACATCACCGAGTTTATCGTTAAAACCCAAGTTACAGCAGTTGGGCCGACTTTGTGGATTATGATGAATTTGGTATTGTAGTCGACTCCAATAAGTTTTGATTTGGATTGGTATATATGTAATGCATTATATCATATCCAAAAAAAAAGATATATGTGAAGAGTATATGATGAGAAGAAGTGTGAATTGAAGAAGGCTACAAGCAACACAAGGGAGAGAGAAAAATTATTTCTCACAGTCAGGTGATCATTGTAATACAAGGTATCTTAACCAGTAAATCAAAGTTGTAGATCAAGGATCAACCACTAGTGTATACTTAACAACCTTGTGCTAAATATCCTAATCGAGTGCATACTTCATTCTATGTTTGTAAATATTTTAACAAGGTGGACCTCATAGTCCTTATTGCTCCTAATAGGGCAAGTCACCAAAAGTGGTCAATTGTAAGCCTTAATAGGTTAACTTTATACTACAGTACTAAATTTTTTGGGTATCATCCCCACCCCAATTTTAATTTCTAATTGGAAGGTTTTTGGGTCACCATATCTTGTGTCAAATTGTTATGAATGTTTATTTTCTTTCATTCTTTTATACATGCAATTAGATCATAATATTATATGAAGGATTAATTAGTGAATTGAGATAAAGTTTTGTTGGTTCTTGATTCACCCCTCCCCTCTCAATAACCTTTCTTACCTCATATTTCCAACATAACATACCTCGATGATACTTACTAACCTTCTTTAATACTATTACCCAACATTGCTTGTCCTTGGGTAGCCTCATTCATCATGTTATATCCCTTCATGTTTTAGTGAGTTGCAAAGGTAATGGAAATCCACATTGTTGTTTTATTTTGTGAAAAAACTCTCATAGTTTTTGGGAACAGAACCAAGACTTCAACCCTTGTTTTGGTTACAAGCATGAGAAAATGGAATGGTTACAAAGTGACAATCCTAGTTTTGACAATGAAACATAGTGTTGATAACTCC
The DNA here is from genome assembly GCA_028749045.1 of Cupressus sempervirens. NCBI lineage: Eukaryota > Viridiplantae > Streptophyta > Pinopsida > Cupressales > Cupressaceae > Cupressus > Cupressus sempervirens. The sequence goes on along the minus strand of CM053793.1, from coordinate 202,827,016 downwards.
ACATGTCAATTCAGCCCTTGGGCCTCTTTACCAATGATGAAATAGAAAAAAAAAAAATTTGTAACCAAGTATTTTCAAACTTCGAGTATCTTCCATATAATGAGTTTGAATGGGAACACAATTAGGGTCTGACTGTGACAAAGTATCAATAAGAAACACCAAGAGAGAGAGAGAGAGAGAGAGTTTTGATAAGTCTCCAAGTTTCTTCAAAGCTATCAAAATGATCTTTCTCATGGTGTTTCTTATATCCTTGAGAGGAGATATGCTTTTTAAATCAGCTATCTGGCTCTTTCCATGTGTGGATAATTAGGAGCTATTCTTTTCACCTTACTTTATCTCATTTTCATTATATTTAGGAGTTTTTTATCTATCACAAGCATGTATTTTGTAGACTTTATTATGGGCACTATGTAAATATAATCATTATGAATGCTAATTTTAGATGTTCACTATGTCAATCTCTTGGTTTCTGGTAATTCAAGATGAGGCCCTACTTAAATATAAAATATCAATAGTGGTCTTTTTCAACTAATTTTCCTTCCACTGTTGTACACACACACATGGTACTTTTGACGAAATAAGTTAGGGACAACTGAAACCTCAATCCATAAGCATGGATGGTAGGCAGAGCTTAAAAACATAATTTACAACACACCTTTGCATGTCTATTAGAGATGTCTATAGGTTTTTAAATTTATAGATTATGGAAGTTGTCAAAATTTTAACTTCAATAGGAAAGCGTAATGCCCTCAACAAGAAAGAAAATTGAAATAGCTAAAAGACAAAAATACTTATAATCAAAATAGCTAAGAACTTCCCCATTGGAAAACCACCAACGATTTATCTTCACCAAAAAATTTCCAAATTTCTTCAACATATACAGCCTTCACATATATATAAGACCTGATTGAAAATAGTGTATGCACAAGTGATAAGAATGCATAATTTTTCAAAACATTGTTGGGAGATGACCCACCCACAAATGTACTAGTGGTTTTCTAATAAAGGAGTTCAAAGTTATTTTGATTAGAAATCTTCTAGCCTTTTAGTTGTTTTGATGTGTTGGCTTCTTGGGGTCATTCTATCTCCTATAAGAGTTAAAATTCTGATAGTCTATAACTTGAAAACCTATTCACCTATAATAGAAATGCAAATTTGTGTTGGAATTTTTATTTTATTAGATCTACCTATTGGTCATGCATATGGATTGTGGTTTTACTTCCCCTAGCTTGCCTCCTCAAAAATACCATGCATAGGTCATCAAAATTCCAATGTCACATCAACAATTTCTAACATAAATTTTGGCAAGAAAACCATACTCCCAATGGCATCCTTGATAATGACATCAACCCTTATTGTTAGAATTTGGTGGAGTTTTCATGTCCTCCAATGAGAATTCCATACACTCAACAACATCCTAGTCAATAAATGCATGTGTAATATCAGTATCTTGATTTGGTAGTTGCTAGAATTCTAACGAGTTTATCATAAATTCAGTAGTTAGCCACTAGCCCAAGCCTTTATTTCCTAATTTTATTCTGTTGAAATTATCATGAATCCTCTAACTATGTCCCATTTTGATGGCTACTCATACTATTAGAATTTTGATGGATTCACTCCCCCTTGGTCAGTTTAATGCTCATTTAGTGACAACATTGTTCATCAGTTTTTTGATAACTTATCTTCAATTTGTAAAATGAATAGATGCCATAAATTGGTGCCAAATGTAGTAGTGACAATAGGTTGTGGCTTCAATATATAGAAATTCTACTATAGAGAGGGTAATACATTCTTTCTTCTTTCTATGCCAAGCAACAAGATGGTCTTCTAAAAAGAATGCAACACTATTGGTGACCCTTTATCATCCATTCAACCACCCTAATCAGCATTAGTAAAACCAACCAAAGAAAAATGATAATTGTGAGGATACCACAACTCATAATTCAGTGTTCTTGAATATATTTAAAGATTCTTTTTATTGCATATATGAGTGTATAGGGGCAACTTAAAAAGGGGAGACTAAACACACTGCCTAAGGTTAGGTCTTGAAATTGTGAGATAGAGAATACTACTAATCATAGATCTATATTTAGATTGATTGACAATGGGTGAGTCATAAACCTTAACTAATTTGTAGCCAGTCTCCATTAGAGTGTTGGTCGGATTGCAATTAGCCATTTGAAAATTCTTAAGCATTTATTTTGGCATATTTGATTTGAGAAAGAAAAATCCATGTTTCAATTGTGTCACTTGAAGACCAAGAAAGAAGTTCAACTCTCCTAATAAGGACATTTAGAATTTAGATTTCATTATAGTTGAAAATGGTTTAGATAAAGAAATAAATTATGTTTCAATTGTGTCACTTGATGTCCAAGAAAGAACTTGACCTCTCCTAATAAGGACACTTCAAATTCATATTACATTATGGCTGAAAACTATATAGATAAATAATCATTTATAGATCCAAAATTGATACCATCAACATAGATATCAACAAATGAAGTATCATCACCTACAATCTTGGTATATAGGGTCTTGTCCATACCACCATGAAAAAATTTGTTTGTGGTCAAGTGAGCATAAAACCTAGAGTACCAAGCTCTAGGAGCTTATTTCAAGCCATATGAGCCTTTTTCAATCTATACACATGATCTAGATCTTCAACTAATTCAAAACCCTCAAGTTGCTCCATATACACCTCTTCTTCAACATATTCATTTAGAAAAGTAGTTCTAACATCCATTTGATAAACACTAAAGTTCCTGTAACTAGTATATTCCAAAAAAGAACCAATTGATTATAATCTAACTACATGTGCAAAGGTCTCCTCAAATTCAATACCTTCTTGTTGTGCATAACCCTTGAACATAAGCTGATCTTTATTTCTTAAAACCTTCCCTAATTCATCGAGTTCATTTCTAAAGAATCATTTTCCACCTATCACATTTTTATCATCAAGCCTAGGTACAATTTCCCATATTTTATTCTTTTCAATTTGATTAATTTCATCTTTTTTAGCATTTAACTAGTAAGCATCAGTTAAAGCTTTAGAAATAGTTTTAGGTTCAAATTTAGTTACCAAATAGTAATGTGCATCCATTTGTGTTTTTTCTTCCTATTTTTATTTTCTTCATCTTTTCCTCCTATAACTAGAGTTTCAAGATGTCTCTTGGCATAATCCAAGAGGGTGTCTTTAAGGTGGTATCAATTTTAGAACTTGAAGGATTATCTTGCTAAAACTAATTTGATGTTATTGTTTCAAATGAAATAGATTCATGAACATCATTTTTCATAAATATGTCCAAGTCCTAAACTAGATTCAACTTCAACGTCTTGCACACAATTATTGCCTAGAAGCATATTTTAATCAAAAATAAAGTTTATTGATTCAACAATCTTGTTTAGCCTCTAGTTAAAACATTCATATGCTTTACTATGTAATGAGTATCCCAAAAAATTACTTTATCTAATTTGGACTTGAAATTATAAAAAAAATTCATCATCTTTCTTTATCAACAATTTGCAACCAAAGATTTTAAAATATTTAATTGAAGCAATCTTACTACACTAGATTTCATATGGTGTAAAGGAAGTTCTACCCCTAATTTCAACTCAATTTAGAATATAAATGTTGACAACTTCTTTGTAGTACTTATCTTGTAATTTTTCCTCATTTAACAGTGTACTTGCCATTTCTCTAATAGTTCTATTTTTACTTTCAACCACCTTGTTTTTTAGAAGAGTAAAAAAATAGAATATTGTCTTGTTATTCCATGTCTTTCTCAACATTCAATGAAGCCTTGTGAAGTATATTCACCTCCGCTATCTAACTTTAGACATTTTAGTTTGAGATCAAACTCTCATTAAACCATCTTTCTAAAAAATCTAAATCTTTCAAAAGATTCAGATTTGTGTTTAAGAAATGTAACCCAAACCATCCTCATATAGTTATCAACAAACAACATTAAAAAAATTTACTATTTATTAAATGAGTTCTTGTTGGGCCACATAGATTTGCATGTAATAATTCCAAAAGTCTAGTAGATGAATGATCTTTTGTCTTGAAAGACACTTTGGTTTGTTTTCCTTTTGTACATTCATTGCAAATTGAATTTGATGGTTTGCTAAGAATAGGAAATCCTCTTATATTTTGGTTGTTGTTAATTCTAACTAGGTTATCTAAATTAATTGGACCTAGTCTTTTATACCAAAGATAGTTTCTTCAACTTTTCTCATAAAATATATGTCAACTATAAATGCTTTATGAACTGTAGTATCTAGAAGATTATACAAATTTCCACCAGTTCTTAAACTTGTGGCAATTTTTTTTATTTTTTTATTCTTTATGGCACACACTTTAGAATTAAAGGAAACATAATTTCCACTATCACATATTTGACTGACACTTAAGAGATTATGTTTTAATCCTTCAAGATAATAGACATAATTGAGTATCTTTGTTCAAATAAATAGAACTAAACCCATTGATATAAGTACCTAAATTATCTTCAAATCTTACAAAGCCTCCTTCAAAATATTTTAAGGATTGAAACCTATTTTAGCACGAGTTATATGGTGTGAACAATCACTATCCAAAACCCAAGTGGCAATACTATTTGAAAATAATGCAATCTACACTGAGAGATTTTTCAGCATTTGGAACAATCTCAGGTTTCCACACTTGTGATGGTTTTACATTTAACTTACATTGATTTGAAAAATATCCATAATGATGACACTTATGACACTTAATAATTATTTTAAATCCAAAGAATTGTTTATAACCAAATTTGAATGTTTTTGGTAACTATTTATTTTCATTGCAAGATTTTAAACTTTGCTTTGATGATTCTCCTTTCTCAAATCCAACACTAGTCAAATATTTTTAACTATTTAGGCTATTTAATATGTCATCTAAGTCCAATGTCCTATACCTTTCAATCTATTTTTGTAGTGTACTAACCATCAACTTTAAACCATTTTTTTTTTGTTCTTGTTCAACAATTAATTTATTGTTTACTTTCAACAAATTGATTGCACTATTTAGTTAAACTTACAAAATTTGATTTGTGTTTTCATAACTTAGCGTCAATTTCTTCATTATTTTAACTTCTTGAAGAGAGCAAAGAAGTTCCTCCTCAAGCTTGATTTCTTTAGCATTTGAGTCAAAATTTATTCAAGCGCATCAATTATTGTTTCATTAATGTTTTCAATTCCAACCATAAATAGAGTTTCACCTCGTTCACATGATTCATCGAATTCTTCTTAGATTCTTCCTTAGAAAGTAGACTCTTCTTCTTCAAGATATTAGTGTAGCACCCTGCTAGGGAACCCAAAAGAAATTAACCTAATATGTCACTAAGTTTTCCAAACTTTTTTTTTAAAGATTAAAACAACAAGAGATAACATAGCAGAAGTAATAACTTACATGCATACAAACAATACATAAAAAAATTACATCTCTTAAGAGTTCCATGACGTTGAATCACATACATAAGTTTTATTAAAATTAAATTTAACACATAACCAAAATCCACATCATAGAATAACCATAAGTGCAAATCAAATGAAATAATATGCAATTACATAAGATGCCACATGACATAACCAAAATGCATAATTATCTATTGTACAAGTCACAAGGTATGAAAAGCTAAAAGAATATACATCATCTCATAAGATCTCTAGACAATCAAGTATAGTACAATAGAATATAACCATCCAATAGAAAGACAAGATCAAAATGAAAGGAACAACTACACAAGTACATCCAGCAGTGACATCTAGCTATCAGATCTCAATGGTATAAGAAACACTACCACCCGAACTTGTGGAACCTAAATGGCCCACTCCCACCATGTTAGGAGATAATCTCAAGTCTCATATAGATATCAATCTCAAAAGTCATAACCAACGTCTAGGTCAAGGAAACACTTGATAGAAATCTATCTCAAAGGTATCGAGACATAAGTAACATCTAAACCCAAAGGAAACAAAGAAACATAAGAAATCTACTATGTAAGTGGGCAAGTGTCATTGCAAGAGCCAACTCTAAGGTTACCCTGGCAGCCTCTCTGGACTTTGCTCCCCTAGTGTCTTTATGCGACATCAATATCCTTTCGTACAGACAAGGTATACTAACGAGGCAAGGTCACAACCAAACATCCTCTCTACTCTCATCCTAGCTTGTATTAGCACTCAAGACATGGGCGAGGAAAAACACTGACTCTTATTAATTCATTTTAAACTCATTTAATGATTTTTTATCACTTATTTAAACAAATTACAATGGGTTATCCAGGAAGCCTCTTTAAGGCTTCAGCCTCCATTTCAAGACACTTTGCAACATACACATAGATTACCTACCCTAAGCTTGTGAAAAGTAAAACTCATAAAATCACAATTTTTACATTAGTCTAATATGAGCAACTGGAAAGCACCAAAAGATAATCGATCAAAAACTCAAAAGTTACAACAATAAAATATCAATAATCACCTCAATCCTATACAAGCAACTAGAAAGCACCAAAGGATAACTGATCGAAACTCAAAGGTTACACTAGGAAAATCACACCATTCACCTCAATTCTATACAAGAAACTAGAAAGCACTAACAAGAAACTAATCAAAACTCATCATAGAAATGCATGAATACATCACAATGGTCAGGAATAAAAGGTCATGACCAAATAATAAACACTAATCCATATCTCAAAGATCAAAACATAAACCATGACATCTCATATAACATCATAAAATAGTAACTCCTAGGCCTCTAGTAAACATCCAAAACTAGTCAACATACTAAGTCAAACCCAAACTCCAGTAAAAATAAACCATACATCACACTAAATGTAGTTTCATAAAGCATTTGTTTGAAAACATAAAAGTTTTGATTCACCAATAGGGTCAAGTTTTTTCATTTTTCAAGTGTCATATTTGCTAAGGTTTTCGAGTTCACAAGAATCTCAAAAGACTCAACAATTCACTAAAAGTCATTTAAATATAAAAACCCATATTTTTTAATATAAAAATGAACTATCATTTAATAAAATCCAACTTCATTAAAAAATATTCCTAAATTGAAAATTGAGTTTATAATACAAATTTGTTATATCTATATAATCAATTCTCTTAATAAATAATTTAAATTAAAATAATAATTATTAAATTATAACAATAATAACTATTAAATTATTAACAAAATAATATTTTATTTATTAATAATCAATAATTACTAAAACTAATAATATAATTATTATTGTTAACATTAATCTCTTCTACTTTTCTAATATAATATAAGGCTTCGGTCGGTTATTGATTAAAAAAATATTATTAATATTAATAATAAACTAATTTTTAAAATATGTATATTTAAAAATTATTTAATAAAATAATTTTAAAAAATAAAAAATCACATTTCAAATACTTTTTTAGGCTTGTAGGCTACTGCATACAACAACTTTGGTTGCTTAGGCAACCTCGGCTACCGTAGCAGTTATAGCTGCTATCGACAACCTTGACTACCTTCGTGTTAGGATAAACCACGGACAGAAATAAAAAACTACATGCAAATATAACAAATAACAAAAAATAATAGAACACACAGAAATGAACACAAGGCACCAAGATTTAACGTGGTTCACCCAATCCCTGGGCTACGTCCACCAAACAGCAAGTCCGATCTTATTACAATCCACTGATTACAACCTGATTACAATTCGTAATCCCTTACAGCTCAATACCGCCGCAAGAACCAATTTCGTATCACCACACATAAAAAATACCCAACCCTAAGCCCTTTTTATACAAGTATTAAACCGCTTTAGGGTTATAACATGTTGGCCATATGTCGGCCATAATATGTCGGCTACCATGTCGGCTACTTCCAAAAAAAAAAAATTTATTTATGAAGTATGTACAGTACTTTCCTGATCAGTCACCACAATCTAACACTTCGGAGCCAAGTTGCGATGCAACATAGGGACGGGTGTAGGTAATGGCCCCCAATCCCTTTTTTTAGAATTTTTTTTTTAATTAAAAAATACAAATAATATCCCCCCTCTTCAAATGCATTAAAAAAATAATTTTATAGGATATTAAATTCTCCGTTTCAATATAAACATTACCATAATTATTTATTTACTGTGCTAATTTTATATAAGATGTTGTTTTAAAACAAAAATCCAGTATAAATCTGATAGGGAAACAATTAAGCACTATCAAATTTGTTAACTTAATTTTTTGATATTCTTTTCCAAAAGAATTTTCGATCGATTTCTCTCACAAACAATTCAATAATGAAAACAAAATTTTATACAAGGGTTTCAACCATAACTATTTCTGAAACCAGGTCCATAACAAACATGGAGAAGACTGGAGAAATTTTGAAGCGAAATTATTGTGCAAATCTTAATAAGATCCTACCTCGATCTGATGCTAACCAAACAAATGTTCAGAGCTTGCAAGAAACTCTCACCTTCTCAAAAACCCTCTTTCTCAAAATTGGCTCCTCCAAACCTATGTGTGGAGAAATGAGCTCTCATTTCTTAATAAAGAGCTTTCTCCCTTTAGGGCTTTAGTTTTACAATCTTGCAAACCCTTTTCTTTATTATTTTATTTTATTTTAATTTAATTTCATGTGCAAACTTTTTGCATTTTAATTAAAATAAACTTTATTAAATTTATTTTCTCTCCTTTATTAAAATAGAAGATATCTTTAATAGTATATTTATTAATATAAATAATAATAAGATTTAGAGTTTATTATAAAAAATGAAACTCCTAAATCAAATTATTAATAAATTAAAATAAATATAATTACACAAAAATTAAAAATTATATTAAATATTTTAAATTTAATTCTTCTATTTAATTAATTTCTCAATTAATAAAAACATAATTCGAATGTGACCGAGTTAAAAAATGGTGTAACTTTTGCAGAAAAGCAAAAAAAGCAAAGTAGTCGATCAATCATAGTAATAAGAATAAAAACCCTAGATCATTTTAGTGAAATATTAACAATTCAAGAGCAATCACTAAGAACTAAATCAGACCACAGTATCGCTCAGCTATCCAAGACTTAACAAGATCAGATTATGTGGTCAAGATGGCAAATAAATTCTTCATTCTGGAGAAATTTGAGGAGAAGGAAAACTAGGATCATCCTAGTCACCATGGAGCAATTTTCCAATAGAAGGCATCAAATGGGTAGATAGTCAATATGCCTAAGGTTAAGAGCTCCAAGGTCAAATTTCCTCAAAGTTCTTCAAGCTTATTAGGTATTTTTAGACCCTAGTCGATCTTTACTATTGACAGTCTAGAAAACCAGTTTAGGGTTTTTAACCTTACCAAGTATGCTCATCCTAACTTCTATGAGATCTTCCCAAAACCAATAGGATTAGGTATGTTTGTGTCTTCAAATCCACCCCATTCCAATAGCTTAGCCTCTAATCCTTCATCTGTCAACACATCTCTAAGTTCTTATGTTCCTCACCATCATCGACTTATGGTTGAGGTTCCTCTTGCTCCTTCAAAACCTAGGAGATATCCTGGTTCTCAAACCATCAATAACTGAAGATAATTCTATCTTCATCACTAATGAGGAAATTGAAGATACATGGCTTGACTATCAAAAGGTCAGAGTCTTTATAGTTTGGAATGGCCCCAAGAAAGATTTACACCATCTTTCTGACTGGCTAGAGGAAAATTGCAAAGAGTAGGTAAGTATCTCTCACTTTTCAAACAAAATTCTCTATGTGCATTGTATAGATGAACATGTTAAAAAGAATTTATTTTTGTGTCTGGGTGCTTTTTCAAAGGACATGCTGTTAAATTTGTAGAATGACTCCCAAATTTTAGAGAAGAAGGGTTAGATTTCATGTTACCAACCTAGTTTAATATACAATCACTACCCCCAAAGCTGCTCCAAATAGAGATTCTTAGGTCTTTAGGATTTTCTTTGGGAGAATTAATAGGTATTGATTCCTCCTTTTAGTATTGTAACAATGTGAAAATACTCATCAAACCAAGTTCAATCAACCATTATAGATGCAAATGACAGTGATAACAAACAAAGCTACATATGATCTAAAACTACAAACATTTGAGGGTAATATATCAAAAGTTATAAAATTAGATGACAATAAAAAGATCAGATTTAAGACATTGCCATTCACTTCAGATTTCAATAGCAAGTTCCTAATGATGAGAATCAGGAAAAAGAGAATGAGCCAAAGGATTCTAGATTAGAACATTCCCACACTTTCTCATGAGAAGTTTGGGATTCATACAAAACCTCTTTGCACAGAAAGGATGGCTAGTGGAAGGAAAGGGGATACAATAGCAATTAAAGTTAACTTTAACTTAGTCATTGTGGTTGATCATATGAAGATCCCAGGATTGACACAAGATGATAATTCTACAGGGAAATGAAGATCTAAAGGAAAGAAAAAAGCCTCAAATAGCATTATAGGACATAATAAGAAATTAGAAGAAGGAAAAGTCATGAAAACTAGTGGGAGTATAAAGTTACAGCATTTTCATGGATAGTTGGCATCTAAAGAAATGGGAATGGATAAGTTTAGCCCCATTTTTGCTAAGCATCAGGAACTAGATAATCCTCTTAGCAGAGATACTATGAATAATAATTTAAGTCTTACATGTGACAAAGACAAATATAGAGTAACTTCAGCATCATAGCAAATAGAGGCACTACAAGGCAATGAAAAAGGAAACATAGAGGACATAGAGAATTCTTTGTTATTTGAATCAAATTCAGAAGGTAAAGGGGAACACAAGATCCTGGAGGAAGAGATTAAAATAGAACATTGTCAGTTGCTTGCATCAAAGGACAAGAGTGTAACTCCTATAAAAGAGGTCCCTAATAGGTTATTCAAATTTTGGTAGACTCCATCAGTTTCAACTAGTTCACCATTTACTCATGCTAGCAATCAAAAGGGAGACGAGAATAGTGCAAAGAGATCAGAAAAAATTGCTTAAATATTTTGGATACAGAACTAGAGATTTTGAGCACATCAAATGTTAGGATAAAACAAAGACAGAAATTAAAAAAACTACATGCAAATATAACCAATACTAGAAAATAATAGATCACACAGAAAAGAACACAAGACACCAAGATTTAACGTGGTTCACCCAATATTTTGGATACAGAACTAAAGATTTTGAGCACATCAAATGTTAGGATAAAACTACAGACAGAAATTAAAAAAACTACATGCAAATATAACCAATACTAGAAAATAATAGATCACACAGAAAAGAACACAAGACACCAAGATTTAACGTGGCTCACCCAATCCTTGGGCTACGTCCACCAAACAGCAAGTCCGATCTTATTACAATCAAGTGATTACAACCTGATTACAATTTGTAATCCCTTACAGCTCAATATCATCGTAAGAACCAATTTCGCATCACAACATCAAACAATCCCTAACCCTAAGCCCTTTTATACAAGTATTAAACCGCTTTAGGGTTATAACATGTCAATCATAAATTAGCCATAACTTAAATAAAGACAATATTTTGGATACAGAACTAGAGATTTTGAGCACATCAAATGTTAGGATAAAACTACAGACAAAAATTAAAAAAACTACATGCAAATATAACCAATACTAGAAAATAATAGATCACACAGAAAAGAACACAAGACACCAAGATTTAACGTGGTTCACCCAATCCCTGGGCTACGTTCACCAAACAACAAGTCCGATCTTATTACAATCAAGTGATTACAACCTGATTACAATTTGTAATCCCTTACAGCTCAATATCATTGCAAGAACCAATTTCGCATCACAACATCAAACAATCCCTAACCCTAAGCCCTTTTATACAAGTATTAAACCGCTTTAGGGTTATAACATGTCGATCATAAATTAGCCATAACTTTAGTGGTGAATCTACAAATAGTACCCAAAAAAAAATTCAACCCCACAAAATTATGGAGTATGTACAGTACTTTCCTAATCAGTCACCACAATCTAACAATCTCCCACTTGGGGACTGATCAAGCTCCACACTAAACAACAATCTTCCACTTGGAGACTAATCATGTAGCAATACCACTACTACATGGGGCTCCCACTAGATCAAACCACCCTGGACTCTACTATTCTTTTATTCATGTTCAATCTAAAAGACCAACCAAAGCTGAAGAGGAGTTCAGCTTCTCCCTTGTTACAACCTTTGTCAACATATCTGCTAGATTTTCATTGGTATGTATCTTCTCCAACTTTAACTGTCCATCCTCCAAAACTGATCGAATGAAATGGTACCACAACTGTATATGTTTGGTCTTAGAATGCAAAGCTGATTTTTTTGCAAGATGAATGGCACTCTTACTATCTGTGAACAAATAATTATCCTTCTGAGGATGTCCCAATTCTTCCAAGAAGAACTGAAGCCATATCATCTCCTTGGCTGCCTCTATAGCAGCAACATACTCTACCTTTGTAGTGGGTAGAGCATTAATCTTCTGTAACCTAGAAACCCAGCTCACGGCTGCCCCACCAACAGTAAAGACATAACCTGTAGTACTCTGCATGATATCAATATCTCCTATCAAATCTAAGTCAACATAGCCCTGTAAATTAGTAGTAGAGCCCCCAAAGTGTAAACACTTATTGGATGTTCCTCTCCAATATCTAAAAATCCACTTGACAGCATTCCAATGCTCAAATCCTGGATGACTCATATACTTACTAACGACTCCCACTACATGTGCAATATCTAGCCTAGTGCATACCATAGCATACATCAAGCTTTCTATAGTTGAAGCATAGGGTACCTTAGACATCTTATGCTCCTCTTCCTGTGTCTTAGGACACATCTCCTTAGTCAATTTCAAATGACCAGGTAAAGGTGTGCTGACAGCTTTAGCATTCTCCATAGAGAAACGTTGGAACACCTTCTCAACATAATCAGCCTGAGATAGCCTCAATGTTCTGTTCTTCCTATCTCTACAAATATTCATACCAAGGATTTGTTTTGCTGCCCCCAAATCCTTCATAGCAAATGCATGTGCTAACTAGCATTTCAACCCCTTAATATGATCCATGTTAGACCCAGCTACAAGCATATCATCAACATATAAACATAAAATAATGTAGCTATCATCATCCAACCTCTTAAAATAAAAACAATAATCTAAATGACACCTGTTATAGCCATGCTCATGCATAAACCTGTCAAATTTTAGATACCATTGTCGAGGTGCTTGCTTCAAGCCATATAAACTTATCTTCAATTTGCACACTAAGTTCTCATTACCTTGCACCTCAAATCCCCGTGGCTAAGCCATATATATTTTTTCACCCAAATCACCATGAAGGAAGGTTCTTTTAACATCCAGCTGCTCTAAATGCAAATCTTCAGTAGCCAAAAGACTTAAAACAGTACGGATACAAGTCATTTTAACAACAGGAGAAAATATCTCATCAAAATCAATTCCCTTTTTCTATACAAATCCTTTTACAATTAACCTAGCCTTAAATATTTTCTTACCTCCTTCCTCTTCTTTCAAACTGTAAACCCATTTATTCTGTAAAAAAATTTTACCTGTAGGCAACTTGCACAAATCCCATGTCTTATTTTTTAGCAAAGAGTCCATTTCATCTTTCATTGCAGACTCCCACTAAATCTTAGTATCCACCTGCATAGCTTCATCATAACTTTCAGGTTCACCAGCATCAGTAAGTAAAATAGAATACAAAGAGGAAGAAAATCTTTGTGGAGGTCTAATTTGCCTTGTTGACTGTCTAGCATTCACTAGTGTGTGTGGTATTTGTTGTTGCGGTTGTTGCACATCATGAGGGATTGCTGGAACATCAACTTTTGGAGTATCATCCAGCACTACATAATCATCTTCTTTCTTCTCATGTTGCTACAATAGATCTTTGTACAAGACTTTCTCATTGAATATGACATCCCGACTTCTAACAATTTTATGATTTTCAAAATCCCAAAGCCTATAACCAAATTCATTAATGCCATCTCCAACAAAGACACATTTCTTTGATTCAGCTTCTAGCTTGGTTCTATTTTCAGAGTCTATATGAGCAAAAGCTTCACAACCGAAGGTCTTGAGAAAAGAATAACTCACCTTCTTACCAATCCATGCTTCCTCTAGAATACCATAGCCCAAAGGAGTAGAGGTACCTCTATTAATCAAATATACTGCAGTATTGGTAGCCTCTACCCACATGTGTAAAGGCAACCTAGCATGCAACCTCATGCTCCTTGCACGCTCCATTATAGTCATGTTCATGCGTTTAGCCACTCCATTTTCTTGTGGAGTCCTTCAAATAGTTTCATGTCTATGAATACCATTAGTGGAGCAATAATCTTCAAATTCATGACTGCAATACTCACTACCATTATCAAATCTGAGACATTTTAATTTCTTACCAGTCACATTTTCAACCAAGCATTTCCATTTCCTAAAAGTTTGAAATACATCATATTTCTGTCTAAGGAAATAAACCCATACTTTTCTAGTTGCATCATCAATAAATGTAACATAATAATGAGAGCCACCAAGGGAAGATACCTGAGCTGGTCCCCATACATCTGCATGCACAAGCTCTAATTTCTCCTTTTTGTTTTCCTTCCCAGTCTTTACAAAACTCACTCTCTTTTTTTTTTTCCATACACACAACTTTCACAGAAATCCATATTAACACATTTTAGACCTGGTAAAACTTTCTTTGAATGAAGCACTTTCATACCTTTCTCACTCATGTGCCCAAGTCTGTTGTGCCATAGCGCTATATCAAAATCTACATCAACTATTTGTTCTCCCTGCTCAACTATAGTAATTGTTCCTAAACATTCATTTTTCTCTGAAACAATCAAAGTAGAAGGAACTATATGACTTGTACAAAGATATAAGGTGCCTACTTTCACAACTTTTTCTACTACAAGGGAACCTTTTGAAACCTTCCAATTTTTATCATTAAAAGTAACTACACAACCCTCATCACCGAGTTGCCCTGTTGAAATTAAATTCCTACTCAGCCTTGGAACATGTCTTACCTCATGTAGTAGCCAATGATTCCCATTCTGCAACTTAATCTTAATTTTTTCCTTTCCAACAATTTGACAGGGTTCATTATCCCCCAAAAAAACAAGCCCAAAATCCTCTTGGACATAATCAATGAAATAACCTCTATGAGGTGTAGCATGAAATAAAGCACCAGAATCTAAAACCCATGAATCATCAACACTTTCTAAAGACAAAAGCAAAGCATCCTCTTTGGATTTTTTACTTACCACATTTTTCTCCTTGTCTCCATTTGATTTATCTCCTTCATTTTTCTTTTGATTCCAGCAATCTTTCTTTTTATGACCTGGTTTTCCACAGTACTAGCAATCGTTCAATCCTCTCGATTGAAACCTTTTCCCCTTTGACTTTCCTTTTTATTTCCCATGATTTCCATAGTTACTTCCTTTCTCAGTCATTTTGCCCCTGCTTTGTGCATTCAAAGCACTTCCTGATGTAGATCCAACTAAGGATTTCCTATGAGTTTTCTCACTCAAAACAACACCGATCACATCTTCACATTTTAGGGTAATAGATCCAAGAATACAATTACTCACAGCCATTACCAAGCCATTCCAACTTTCAAGCAAAGAACACAAAATCAAGAGAGCCCTAATTTCTTCATCAAAATTGATACCCACAGAAGATAACTGACTAGTAATAGTATTAAACTCATTTAAATGATCTGCAACAGATCCACCTTCTACAATTTTCATATTAAATAAATGCTTCATGAGAAATACCTTGTTTGAAGCGGGGGGCTTTTCATACAATGTTGCTAGGGTTTTCATCAACTCTTCTGTTGTCTTTGCTTTTTTAATATTAAATGCCACTGATGGTGCCAGGCACAACCAAATGCTTCCAAGTGCCTTTCTATCCAAAAGATCCTATTTAGCATCTGACATAGATCCCTGATTCTTGGCTTTGCCTTCCAACGGCTTCCATAAATCCTTCTGATATAGATAGTCTTCCATTTGCATCTTCCATAACTAGAAGTTCTACCCATTAAACCTATCAACCCTCAACTTACCCTCATCTGCCATCGCTCCCACTCAACTGTGAGACTTTCCTACAAAGGATAACTGAAAGACAACCTCGCTCTGATACCACTTGTTAGGATAAAACTACGGACAAAAATAAAAAACTACATGCAAATATAACCAATAATAGAAAATAATAGATCACACAGAAAAGAACACAAGACACCAAGATTTAACGTGGTTCACCCAATCCCTAGGCTACGTCCACCAAATAGCAAGTCTAATCTTATTACAATCCAGTGATTACAACCTGATTACAATCTATAATTCCTTACAGCTCAATACCGCTGCAAGAACCAATTTTGCATCACAACATCAAACAATCCCTAACCCTAAGCCCTTTTATACAATTATTATATCACTTTAGGGTTATAACATGTCGGCCATAAATTAGCCATAACTTTAGTGGTGAATCTATGAATAGTACCAAAAAACAAATTCAACCCCACAAAATTATGGAGTATGTACAGTACTTTCCTGATCAGTCACCACAATCTAAATCTAAATCAGAAGAAGATAGCCTTGATCTTTTAATTGATGAATTAGTTCAAGTATTCAGCTTTGAGAATATCGATAAAAGCACTAAAGCTCAGAGAGAAGACTTAATCTAGAGAATTCTTAAGTTAGGAGGAAACAACTACACAAGTGACAATTTAAGAAGAGATCTATTGAACATTGAGATTGAGGATAATGCCAAGAGTCAATCTTAGATAAGTGGAAACAGAATAATTACAGAACAAAAGGATAAAGTTGTGGGTAATGATAGCAAAGAAGGTTCAAATACAGAGTTGGAAAATCATCCAAGTTTAATAAATCAGATTTTAATAGAACTCAAAAATGAGGATGTAGAAGGGAAAGTTTGTAATAAGACTACTCCTGTGCAAAATGTGAAAAAAAAACATAGACCATCTTGGGATTCAAATGAACCAGGAAGGTCTAAATTCACCTAAATGTGGCAAAGCAAAAGGTAAAAGAGGAAGGAGATCTTTGAAGGAACTTAGGGAAGTAGATGGTCTCAACAAAGAACAGCAAAAGATAGATCAGTTACTTAACAACGGGAAGGGAAAGTGCCTTCTTAAAGAGCCATAAAGATTACTACATGGAATGATAGGGGTTTAAATGCCCCTAGCAAAAAAATATTACTAAAACAAAACCTTAAATCTTTCGATTCTGAAATCATTTTACTATAGGAAACCAAATTAAATAAGTTAGAAAGAATTAAATTAGATAAGATGCTAGGTCTATGGAGTTCCACCTTTCAAGAGTTAGTAGGTGCTTCAGGGGGTTTAGGACTCTTTTGGAACCCTAGGAAGGTTTCCATAGATATTCTAAATATTAATAATAATTGGATCACTGGTAAGGTCTAGAGTTTGAAATCAAACCTAAAGTTTATTCTAATTAATGTCTAGGGTCCTATTAGTAATTTGGGGAAAAAATAAGTTTGGGAAGAAATCAACATATTTATGAACAATTTTAAGGATAATTTGTTTTTAGTAGGTGGAGACTTTAATACTATTTTAAATCTAACTGAAAAAGTAGGTGGAATTCAACAAATCTAGCAATCGTCCAAAGATTTTAAAGAATGGTGTGATGTTCACAATATGATTTACATTCCAATCATTAATGGGAATTTCACGTGGAACAATAGGAGGAAGGAGTTTGCTTACATTGCTAAGAAATTAGATAGGTTTTTCATTAAAGGTGATTTGGATGTAAATAATTTGAATATTCAATCTTCCATCTTGCCGATTGCTGGGTCTAATCATTACTCAGTTAGATTCAAATTTCTAGAGCCACATAAACCTGTTAGGAATCCATTTAAATGTGAAAAAATGTGGTTTCTAGACCCTAGCTTTATCAATAATATAAAAGAATGGTGGGCACAAGATAATTTTGAAAGATCCAAGATGTTTACTTTCATTTCTAAAATTAAGATGCTTAAGGAACGGATCCTTAGATGGAATAAAGAACACTTCAATAATATTTTTAAAGAAAAATTAGATATAGAAGAGAAGATAAAGAATTTAAACTTCGAAGTAATTAAGAAAGGTATGAACGATGACAGCTATTTGTTAGAAAAAGAATTACTCATGAAACAAGAGGATATATTATCCAAAGAGAACTTTTTGGAGACAAAAATTGAGAGAGAGATGGTTAGATGAGGGGGATCGGAACACAAAATTCTTCGACAATTCCACCTTATATAATAGAACAAAGAGTAAAATATCTAGTATTAAAAACCACTTGGGCATCTTAACTAATAAACCAAGTGAAATTGCAAAAGTTTTTGTAGCATACTTATAGGAAATTTTAAACAATTTTGAAGGTTCAAATAGAGAAGCTCAAGCTAAATTACTCAAAGTAATCCCTAAAATCATTACAACCAAAGATAATAGGGTTTTAAATAAACCTATTACTATGGAAGAGGTTAGATTAGTTGTCTTTAATATGAACCTTGATAAATCCGCAGGTCTAGATGGTTTCCAGGCCTTTTTTTTCCAAAAATGTTTGGATATTATCAATGTAGACCTCTGGAAAGCTATTGAAGCCTCAAGAAATGGTGGAGCTCTGTTATTAAAAATCAATTATTCCTTTCTTACTCTGATCCCCAAAAAGATGGATCCTGAGACTCCAGGAGACCTCAGACCTATTGCTCTTTGTAACACAGTTTACAAAAAAAATTCTAAGATTATAGCAAATAGATTAAAGGATATCCTTCCAAAGATAATATCAGAGGAACAAACAACCTCAAGAAATGGTGGAGCTCTGTTATCGAAAATCAATTATTCCTTTCTTACTTTGATCCCCAAAAAGATGGAGCCTGAGACTCTAGGAGACCTTAGACCTATTGCTCTTTGCAACACAGTTTGCAAAAAAAATTCTAAGATTATAGCAAATAGATTAAAGGATATCCTTCCAAAGATAATATCAGAGGAACAAACAGGATGTGTTCCAAGTAGATCCATTCTCGATGTCATTCTTACCATCTGAGAAACAATTCACTTTGCTAGCAAAAATAAAGAAGCATGCATGTTCATGAAACTAGACATCCAAAAAGCCTATGACATGGTGAATTGGTGCTTCCTTTGTAAGGTTCTTGAAGCTTTTGGGTTTTCTCACCAATGGATTAATCTCATTTTTAAATTCATATCTTCTCCCAAAATTTTAGTTCTTATTAATGGGATGCTAGAAGGTTTTTTTGAAATGTCTAGAGGTATTAGACAAGGAGATCCATTATCTACTTCCCTCTATATTATTATGGCAAAGGCCTTTTGGAGAGTTGTTACTGATGCACATAATAATCTAAAGATTTTAGGCATTACTGTTACAAGGAACATGCCCAACATTACACAGATGATACTATTCTACCTAGAAAAAGTATAGTAGTAGAGGTGCTTGACCTAAACGCCAACATAGAATCTTATATGGAAGCATCCGAACAGAAAGTAAATGATCTTAAATTTGAGATTTATTTTATGAACACAAAACCTGAAGTAGAAAATTAGATATGTAAGATCATGGGATACAACAAAGGTTTGTTTCCCTATAAATATTTGGGAATTTCTTTAGAGAGAGGTTTGAAGTCCAGTAAGGTTTGGATCAACACCTTAGAGAAATTGGAAGCTAGGCTAGGTGGCTGGAAAGATAAATGGCTTTCAAAGGCTGGAAAGTGTATCAAAATCATATCTATTTTATCCACCATTCCAACCTTCCCTCTCTCCTGTCTCCCACTATCCAAGTGACCCCTCCTCAAATTCGAGGCCAAACTCAAGAATTTTCTTTGGAATGATTGTGAGGAAGGAAAAAAATTGGCCCTCATTAAATGGGCGAATATTTGTAAACCTAAGGACATGGGTGGGCTAGGAATTAAAAATTTACAATGGCAACATGAAGCTTTAGGTGCAAAATTGATATGGCGTCTCTTTAAGGAAAGAGAACACGAGTGGGCTAAGATTTTGTATAATAAATATCTTAATGCGAATGATCTCTTATCAATTTTTAGAATGAAGACCCTACCTAGAGGGTCTGAGAGCTAGAATTTTATGATAAAGTGTCATCAACTAGTTTGCAAGTATCTAACTTGGGATGTCGGTAAGGGTGATGAGACCTTATTTTGGGAGGATTCTTGGGATGGGCATCCTCCAATAGCTTTTAGGTCCATCCCTAAGGATCTCAAAGAAGAATTAGTCAATATTTAGGGAAGCAAAGTCTACAACTACAAGACAACAATTACATCAAAAGGTATATCTAGATGGATTTGGAAACCTCTGAAGGGTATGGAAGTGGATTCAGCTACTATCAAGGCTTATGAAAAGATAACGCTAGATAGGGAAATTAAACAATCTGAGAGAAAAGACAAACTTATCTAGGCAGCATCGAATGATGGGAAGTACAACATGAAAAATGGATACAAAGCTTTGATACACTCACAAAAATGGGATAAAGTAGAAATTCCACCCAAAGTTGGGATCCTTCTTATCTACCAAAGGAAGGATTTTTTTATGGTTGACATTCCAAAATAGAATCTTGATGGTGGACAGGTTACGTAAACTTGGCTTTCAAGGTCCATCTAGGTGTGTGTTATGTAAAAAAATAGTGAGGATTCGGATCATCTATTATATAGCTGTCCATTTACCCAAGTATGTTGGGAATGGCTCAGACATATGTTAGGGTGGTCAACACCTTTGTCGAAATCATTTATTGACCTCCTCAAAGGATGGCCCACCAACTTGATTAAGGGCATCTATGATAAACTTTCGAACATCTGTCCTTCCATCTTGGTATGGGAAATCTAGAAAGAAAGGAACAAATGCATTTTTTGAGACTCAAAAATGAAGCCATAAGAGTTGATATTAAAAATTGAAGCTAGCATAGTTGAAATAGCTAATTCCCATCTCAGAAACTCTAGGAAAGAAGAAGGCTCTGTCTCTATCTAGGACAGTCAAATGAAAAAGAATTGGACAAACTTGATTAATCCTCCTCTTACCTTTTTTAAGAAAAGAAAGGAGGCTAGAGAAAGATGCAAATGGTCTCCCCCTCCGAAAGGATGGGCTAAACTCAATTTTGATGGTGTAGCTAAAGGCAACCCAAGTATGACAGGAATTGGTTGTATCATTAATGATGATATGGGCAATTGGATAGCCAAAAAAGAAATGCCCATTTAGCCTACTTCCAACAACCTGGTGGAATTAGAAGCTCTAAATAAACGTCTATAGCTTTTTCATAAGTTAAGTCTATCAAGAGTTATCATAGAAGGTGATTCACAAATCATTTTAAATGTGGTTAGGAAATGTGCAAGCCCTAACTAGGTCCTTAACTCTAAGCTAGAAGAAGTTGTTGAACTTTTAGACTAGTTTGCAAATAGCTGGATGTCACATTTTCTAAGAAGGCAACTAGAAGGCAGATTATTTAGCAAACAAGGGAGTTGATGGTGTTAATTCCTTGGTTTTCAAAGATGTATCATATACACTTTGATCATAGTTATAATTTATACTTAGGTTATCCTAATATTATTTGATAACTTTTATTATTAATTATTATGCATAGTATGGGGTATCTCTCTCTAACCTTATGTCGTATAGTTAGTATTCAATCTTCTATTACCCATGTAGTTGTCTCCTCCTCCCTTGGTGTCTGCCTTTTCATTATTTTTAGTTTTATCATTATCTATTTTATTAGTACAATTTTTAACGATTTCCCTCTGTTTCCTTTGTATCATAAGAGCTAGGAGGCGTCATTTCCTATTTTGCTTTTGATTGTCCTTTATGATCGTGGCTATTTCTCCTCTAGTTTTTTGATCATTTATCCTTCAAGTTCTTCCCATGTTTCGATTAATGTTGGTGCCATTTGTATGATGTCAGGTCAAATAGTGCATCTAGGTCCTTCGATTGCATTTTCCTTTTAGTTTCTAGTGTCGCTTTCTTTCCCTATCGTTGGGCTCATTCTTACCCTGGAAATGGATTACAATATCAATGTACTCCACACCTCAGAAACTCGCACCATGGCATTCTATGATAATGTCAAACCAGAGAGATGGAGTAGAATCCTTAAATTGGTGGATGATATGACAAGGATTGTTGTATGTAGAGCCATTAGAGAAGGGGTTTTCAACTATAAGTATACATGGAGAACGAATAGTGATATAATTGGTACATTCACTAGTTGTATGACAAGAGCTAGGGTGGAGTCATGGGCAATTATCAGACTATGCTGCAACATCTTTGTCCCAATTTGGAGGAAGGGTCTTGAACAAGTCATCAGAAGCATAGATGACAAGCTGTGTATTCCTCTACCAAAGAAATACATGGATCTCCCTCCAGGGTCTCCAGATCTAGAGGTAGCCTATCGTCGACCCTCATTGGTCATTTGTGAAAATCTAGCCTTTTATTGGGAATGGCCCAAGATGGAGGCCAGCATTCAATTCCTCCTCCAGTGGATGGGAATTGTTGAAGAGGAGAATAGAGCATGGTTAACCAGCTATCTCAATGTGTTTAAAGCATATATATAGCCTGGGGTGGTCTT
The DNA here is from genome assembly GCA_028749045.1 of Cupressus sempervirens. NCBI lineage: Eukaryota > Viridiplantae > Streptophyta > Pinopsida > Cupressales > Cupressaceae > Cupressus > Cupressus sempervirens. The sequence continues at coordinate 202,804,384 of CM053793.1, read as the reverse complement.
CAAAAATCTTGAAGCCCTAAACTTCTGCACTCCAAATTCAGAGAAAACCAGCAAGGTTAAGTTTGATTTTGAATTCCCTCCTAACTTTCATGTGGAAAACCCAAATGATATTTTTGAAGAAATTATGGTTTTTTGGAAGTAAGGTGCTCTCTGGTGTTCTATTGGGCAGTTTTCTTTTGTTCATGAGAAGGTGGTTAGGCACCTTTATGTATTAGGGCTATGTTTATGGTAGTTTCATGCTCTCTGCTATGGGTCTATGTAATGATCATTTTGTTTTTGGTTTCTCGATGCTCTTTGGTAGTAACACCATGTTTAGGGTTCCTTGTTCATGACCCTTATAAGATATAGGGGCATGGAGGTTTTTTAGATACATCCTCTATTTTGTATATGTCTCTCTCTGCTAATACAGATAGTGGCATCAGACTTTCTTATGATTACTTTTCTCATGGGTACTCTAGATTTGGAGTTCTTCGTGGTCTATAGTTATTTTGTTATTATTAGATCTAATATATCTATCTAGATCTGGGTTTTTGGGTGGATGTATACTAACTTGGACAAGCTTAGTATTGGCATCCTATTTTGGATGGGAAGGAATTTCACATTCACCTGACTCTTAGCTACTCTTGTTTTATCCTTTAGATATCTAGTTGTATCCCTTCTTTTATGATAATTTTGTTTGTATTATGTATTTACTGTCTAATATCTTGATATGCTAATTATCATGGTTATCCATGAGCATATCTCTGATTTCTAGATTCAATTAGTTTCATTAGCTTTTCAAATGATATTTGGTTCGGGGCTCTTCTACCCTCATAGGGATCCTTCTATCTTTTGAAAAGTATCTAGGACTATTAGCCTTTTCTTTCTCATTATATTCGTTTTATAGCTTTAGTTTCTCTATAACCTCTGTTTTGATGTATTCTCCTTAGGCTATCTGATATGTTTATTTAGTATGCAGCCATAACATATTATTGTTATTCATTTATGTACTAATTCCTAGTTTTCACCTCCTTTTTTTTATTTGATTAATGTAATATCTGTAGGTTTTTTAGAGTTTAGTGGGGCTGGGGTTGAGAATTAAAACTTTTCTTTCAAAGATGGTAGGCTAATTATACATATGGAATTATCTCAACCAATGGTAGGAGATGGATATTTCAAAGCATCAAATTAAATAGCTAAGTAATTTTCCAGTAATTAATTACTTAAGAAATTTCAATTTTCTTAACCTTAACTCAGCACTGGAAGATGTTTTTGCTATGATAACTTAAGAGAAACACTCGGTATCTAAGCAAAATATGTTAAATTTTCTCAACATTCAGGTAGGAAATTTGTTCTAGTTTTGTTCGACATGTGGTTCCCTCTGTTGAGATTATGCAAGTTAATTGATTCATATATGCCAAGAATAAGGACTGGTTATCTCCATAGTGTGAATGGGACAATTTTTTGATTAATCTCAATGCTTGTAGATAGTTAAGATTATCTTCGAAAGATAGACTATGTTTTCTTGCTACAAAAACTTGTCATGGTATGCTCGGGCTGGCAGCTTGGTTCAGTTGTTTGTTGATTCATCTGAAGGTTTAGTGTCGTCCTTTTGGTAGCATGGGTGGTTTTGAGCATTTAATATTTTCATTAATATAGTTGGGTATAATTCTGCCCTTGGCTATCTATAGAGCTATATGCAACTTGAGGATTAATTTGTTATTTTGTCGAACCTTAAAGTTAAGAACAATCTCAATATAATGTCTAAGTTATGTGAGGATTTCATACCAATTTGTGAGGATTTCACTAAACATGATTCAGGTAGGAAATTTGTTCTAGTTTTGTTCGACATGTGGTTCCCTCTGTTGAGATTATGCAAGTTAATTGATTCATATATGCCAAGAATAAGGACTGGTTATCTCCATAGTGTGAATGGGACAATTTTTTGATTAATCTCAATGCTTGTAGATAGTTAAGATTATCTTCGAAAGATAGACTATGTTTTCTTGCTACAAAAACTTGTCATGGTATGCTCGGGCTGGCAGCTTGGTTCAGTTGTTTGTTGATTCATCTGAAGGTTTAGTGTCGTCCTTTTGGTAGCATGGGTGGTTTTGAGCATTTAATATTTTCATTAATATAGTTGGGTATAATTCTGCCCTTGGCTATCTATAGAGCTATATGCAACTTGAGGATTAATTTGTTATTTTGTCGAACCTTAAAGTTAAGAACAATCTCAATATAATGTCTAAGTTATGTGAGGATTTCATACCAATTTTGGCCTATCAACACGAGTATCATTTGAGATAACTGGGAGTTAGTTACAGCTTTTGGTCTTTTTTGGAATTGTTATTAGAACTTAGTATTACTAGATTGCCTAGAATATTAGGTTAAATGCAGGACAGTGCTTTTTCAATTACTATTATAAATATAATTCTATGATACGGATTAAATTCTAATAGTTTTATTGATTAATCTTTAATGATTTAAGAAGGGATTACAATCATACTAATGAATTGGTAAGTGTAATGTTTATCCAAAAGGTATGAGTAACAAAATATTTGGTTCAAGTTAGTCTTTATGTTTTAAAGATTATTCATAATTATATTAACCTGTCTAATTATCAAGATAGCTAGGCAGGGATGAGCATATCTTTTAGCAATGGAAGGATGCAAGAGAAGTGGATGGAATGGTTTTCTATAGGTTTCAACTATAATTAGGAATTATTTGATCATATGTAATAAGACCTGTCTATTGTAATAATAGTAATAATGATAATTTGACTGGGGTATGCCCCTTTTATGATGTAATAATCAAGGACCATGGTCCCAGGCTAGACTGGAGGTTTTATTCCCTGGTCTTTCCTACCAGTGCTTTTTGAACGGTGGTACACTATTATAATTAAATTTTGTATTAATAAAAAAAATCAAGGCCTTGGTCATTTACTGATCAAAAAAGAAATTCTCAATTAATTAAATATGATTAAAAAAAAAAAAAAATCTTATAAAATTTGGATTAAATTAAATCATTCAATATTCTCTTAATTTGATTTAATTATAACTGAAAATCATAAATAGACCCACAAATCTAAATAAGAAAACCCATTATAAAGACAAAGTACTAAATCAAACTCAAGGGTCAAAATCTTGAATTCTCATCACTTGACGAATTCAAAAGGGTAAATAACTCAAATACTTGTCCTATTTTTCTAGAACAATTGGCTTAGGGTTAGGATTTGGACTCAATGACTATCTCCCCTCTTTACCCTTGAGACACTGTGATAAGGCATGCTCATCCTGACAATTCAAGGAAGTCAATGCCTAGTACCTACAATTTGCATAAAAGCCGAGCATGTACATATACATATAAATCTAAACTAAATAGAAAATGTTTGGGAGTGGTGCATTGTGTAGATCTTAACTAGCAAGCGACTATGACTCCCTCCCTCAATGACATCAAAAATGTCAAACATAAAGTAAAACATACATGTACACCATACACATGCAAGTATGGGTTAAGTACCCATAGAAATTGCATATAAATCATTCACCTAACTATCATTGTGAAATAACTAAAATCACTATATGAACATATACATATCATCATCAAAATAATAATCATGAACACATGAATTAATAAAATATCAAGTAGCTCATCAAATATATAAACTGAGTATGAAATAATCATCCAATCAAATCTAGTAACCAAGTACCACTAGCCTAAAAGAATTCTGCAATAAAACATGAAAAGTAAACTAGGGGTAGGCATTACAATTAGTTCTTTTTTTTCATGCTTTTCATTTAGAAAGCTTTTCCATTTTTTCTACTTCGTCATTTTGATCTATATAAGTTCATTTTGCAACTAAATATCCTACTTTTCCATAGTTACAACATTTAAAAGGTAATTTATTTTTGCACTTATTTTTTAGTTTCCTAACTATCAAGGCTTCAAGAGCATCGAATATATCATATGACTATCATCCTTCTTTTCTACTTTGAAGGCAAATTTCTTTAGAGGTAGAAGCACGACTTTCAATCCTCATTACATAGCACAACTTTAGCAACACTATCATGTCCCTCAATAGTTTTACCAAGACCTCTACGTGCATTTACTAGCCATTTTCCACGGTTTCATCATCATTCCTTTTTAAAGCATCAAACTAAGACTTTAATGTTATAAGTTTTGACTCTTTAACTTTAGCAACACCTTGGTAAATAGTTTAAGTTTTTCCCAAACTTCATTTGCAGATTTGCAATACATAACTTGTGCAAAGACATTTGTGGTTAATCCACACAAAATAAAAATAAAAACTTTACTCTTTTATCAAATTCATACTTAGTTCTAGCATCTAGATCAGTAGGTATAGATGAGGGAATTATATATTTATTAATAACAATTTCCCACATCAAGAGAATTAAAAAAGGCTTCTGTCATGACTTTCCAAAACATATAGTCAAAGTCATCAAAAAGAGGAGCTCTAGTAAGTGAAGCACCTTCTACTTGAGCCATAACCACTTCTAAAGACCAAGAACAATCCCTAGGGAAAACTTAGATGGAAGGACCCTACACTCTAATACTAATTATTAGAAGTGAATAAACCATAACAGGGGGTGAATCAGATTGTGACTCACAACAAATTTATCTTGACTAATTTTTTATTGACAATTTGGATGGGTAATAAAATGCAAGACTTTGTCTTAACACAATATGGTGAAACAATTTTTTTGACATCAAAACACCAGTAATGAAATAACATGAAACATAATCACACACACATGCAAATAATATGAACAAAACTTGTGTAGCAAGTATGACATATATACCAAGGATCAAAGCATGTGAAGACAACTAAATAAGACACAAAAAGAGATATCGTAACACATTATTTTGTGCCAAGTGGGAAACCCTCAAAACCAAACTGGTTTTGTCATAGGGAGAAAAACCACTCTGATAACCTATTTCTTTTATTGATTCAAATGCACACCAACTCTTGCAAATTGTTTAGTAGCACCTACTACAAGGAGTGTCAACCCTTCTTCGCAATACAATTGATATAGTATTTAAATCATCAATGGTCTCATAAGTGCATTGTAACTTTGCATTCATTAGATCAATTGTGACTGTATGATATTAAGCGAATCAACAATACACAAGGCCCTTGTATATACAAAAATAGACACACCACTTATTTTTGCATGCATGCCTACCTTTCTATATATAAGGTAGAAATTGCATCATTTGTTTACAACTATGAATTATTTTTTCCAAATCAATGGTTCAAACTGAATTATTCTATAAAAATCATCCTTTGTTAGGATAACTAAGCCCATCTAAGGGTTTTTCAAAAAATATCTTTATCATACATCAAAAATGTTTTCAGCAACTAAACCCACATAGGGTTTTTCCAAAAAATTGTTATTGTTAACCATATAGTAGATTTGCATGAGTAAATTGTTTAACAAACTATCCAAGTCCATATTATGCAATCATCTTGCACATACCCATTTAGGATTTTTATAAGAATGCCTTTTACAAATGTCATTGATTTTTCCTTTTATTGTTTTGACAAGAAATAATAAAACAATTATCTCAAACCCCTTCATAACAAAAGAAATCATCGAACCGCTTTAAGGTTCTTTGAAAACTAAATCCTTTTGTCATACAATAATCTCCACTTGTTCTTTTAAGGTAAAATAGTTGTAATAGTAACTGAAAGAAACCAACCTTTGTGCTTTTAAAAACCAAAAACTAGAAACTTGTAATTCACAAACCCATAATTGGTTTCCTTCTAAACCATGATGAAAAGCCATAGAAGTTGTGAAAAGCATACCTCTATAAGTCGTATTAATGACCATGAAACAAATAATAATACCTCATGTGCTCCACAAAAATCTTTTCATTTTCTAGCAAAGCTACTTCACCCTCCAACAATACCACCACCAATGGAATCGTCGTAAAGAGACGATGAACATATCTGAAACCCATAATGAAATTTGACCAAAATTGCTCGAACTCTTAGCTGAAAATGTTTCATGGTGAGTGCATTTGTAGTTTAAGGTTTAACAAATAAAGCAAAAGAGATAATTCGTTATCATTTATGTGTTTCTAGCCAAAACATTAAAACATACTTTTATGAATGGGAAATCCACCACACTATCATATCACGTGGCTTTACAAATTACTATGCAATCTTTTCACACATCACTATAATCCTCAACAACTTTAACCCTCGACAACTTTACCAAAGTATTTAAAATCATGAATTAACCCATGTTATGATGTTGACTACACAAGACCACATCAATGTGTAGAATAATAGCCATTTATTCTCATGAGAGATGGATTCATGTTGAATCACTACTCATGAAATATGGGTCAATGAGTTTGACTCAAAATTACACAGTTAAATCCTGGTAGCAATATCACAATTTGACTTGCTGTGGAAATTATCTCCTACTTATCAATTGATGAGCTTAAGGGGTTTTCTAATGAATGGTTCATAAGGCACAACACTTGGTGAAGGTTTTACAAATGGGGTTGCAAGCTTTGGGCTTAACTATGGAGAACTCTATAGTTAAGCGCACTCAAGCTAGAGTAGTACTAGGATGGGTGACCTCTCGAAAAGTCTTGGTGCTTCACCCGTGTCAGCATCACCTAGATCCAATGAGTGCTAAGTGTTCCATTTATTCTCATGAGAGATGAATTCATGTTGAATCACTGCTCATGAAATATGGGTCAATGAGTTTGACTCAAAATTACACAATTAAATCCTGATAGCAATATCACAATTTGACTCGTTGTGGAAATTGTCTCCTACTTATCAATTGATGAGCTTAAGAGGCTTTCTAATGAATGGTTCATAAGGCACAACACTTGGTGAAGGTTTTGCAAATGGGGTTGCAAGCTTTGGGCTTAACCATGGAGGAAACTTCGTAGTTAAGCACACTCAAGCCAGAGTAGCACTGGGATGGGTGACCTCCCAGGAAGTCCCAGTGCTTCACCCCTGTGAGCATCACCTCGATCCAATGAGTGCTAAGTGTTCCATTTATTGTCATGAGAGATGGATTCATGTTGAATCACTACTCATGAAATATGGGTCAATGAGTTTGACTCAAAATTACACAGTTAAATCCTGATAGCAATATCACAATAATAGAAATTCTAAACTACCAGATAACCCCATGCCCCTATGCAGTTGCTTAAGGGAAATTGATGCTTAAATTTAAGCAGCATAAGTGTCCTCATGCCATTTTTTAATCATGGGAAAGGGATAATTTAGAATCTATCTGTGTTTATTGAGAAAAAAGACAGCATACAATTTTTTCCTATTTTTTATTGTCTCCTTTTTCTCTCAAGAAATTTCTCTAGAAAATTTATTATTAAGATTGATTTTTATTTAAACACTCTATTTCAGTTCTTTGCTAAGAAAGAAGTAAACACTCTTAGCCAAAATAAGTTTAGCAACCACATATAAACCTATGTAACATATGTAATCAAACACATCAAGGACAAACACAACGCATGCCCCCATTCTAAAGCTTCCATTTTAGCAGTGGACAAATCAAAATGGTTCTACTAGAGGTTATGTGTTTGGATCCGCACCCGTGCATTGATGGATGTTTGTAACTTGTTCTAGGGTTGGGAGGACGATGGCAAAGGTTGTTGAATTTGACTTAATGCTTGGCAATGAAATGAAATGAATTTTACTAACGTCCACAAGACCAAAGGTCTATGGGACCAAAAAGGGGGATCCACTAAATATCTTGTTGGGATTTTTCTAAGCTATCCCTTCTTTTGTGGAGTTGCATTAACAAGGCGGCCTTATGAATTCTTGGTCCCTCAAAAAGCTCTTTTATACTGTTCAGTTGTATCGTGTCCATGAATTGGACCCAGATGTCTTCGTATGTTGTACACTCCTTCATATAGTGTCATTTTGTCTCCACAACGCCCTTGTTACAAAACCTACAAATTATCTCCTCCCACCTTTCTTTCATTTACACAAGAAACAAAAAAAATGTGGCTCACACAAAACCCTAAAATCTTAAGGTGGTAGAATGAAAATGCAATATTACATCTACAAGAGAACGTAATTTGTGAGGATCAAAATATAAACAAAGAAAAAGAGGAAAAACTAAATGCAAATTAATTTTTAATGCGAAAGGGCCCGTGGCTAAACAACAAAAAATATGCACTTGATGTGACTGTTTCTGCAATTTATTAATTAATTTATAAATTACAGCACTACTGTTATGTGATTTTTAAATTAATTAATAAATTGCAGAAACAGTCACATCAGGTGCATATTTTCTGCTAGATAGACATCGCCTTTTCGCACGAGCATCTTGCCTGGCTTGTGCCTGCAAAATAATCACGGGCATATATCAGAGAGGGGCGAGGGGCATCTACCTGTGAATGTGGGCAATTTTACCTTCTCTGCAGACATGTTAATGTTTTCAGAGTAAACACTGGTAAGTTGCTCTCCGGATTATCTCGTTGAGAGAACATTTTGTTAAAAATGGGTTGGAAGCAGAATTGCGAGTTATGTCACCGGGGCTGAGAACCAAAACCAAACATTCATATTGATTTAAAATTTTGGGCAGAATAAACATTATATTGATATTAGGTGGGAGAATGGTATTTAAAAATAATGGCATGAACCAAAACTTTCGTTAGCATCATGAATTACACTGGATGTGTATGGTATGGTAGTATGTGTCTTCTAACATAAATGGCATGGACGTTTTGTCGGGAGATTAGGTAGTGCCCAACACAAATATGGGTGTATATAAATTAAATGAAATGCAATGAACAAATTTCTTCAAAGCGACAATTGCTTTGGAAGCTTTACCCATAGAAGGAGAAGGAATGCTAGACTGAGACCAATGGATCTTTTTTCTTTTTATTGATGAATGTTCTTAAAAGAATTAGAAGAGACCAATGGGTCTTGAGTTTTTCCTCCAGAGGGTCAACATTTGTGAAATACCCCCAGGAACAATAAATAAATTAAATGTTCAGTAATGTTCTGAACATTATTTTAATGAAAAGAACTTGCTGCTGTCAGATTGTTCCTCCTTGTACCAATTACATTTTACAAAAGTACACTATATTAATGAGGCTGATGCTGGTTAGGGGATTTTCACATCACATGGCTTGTGGATATTTCTGTTCAGCTGGGACTGATTTGAATTCCTCGAGATGATTGAGCCTACAGGTCCCTAACAGAAACTCTGGAAGCTCATCTTCTGTGTTCCCCTATCCAAAGTACAACAAAACAAGTCAGTAGATTTTGTTAAATGGTTCGCCATTATCTTAATGAATATGCGAAAAACACACTTCACTGTCAAAATATGTACCTGTATCAGAAAAGCCAATTCTATGACCAACTTACTCAAGTAACCTAGAACTAGGTTAACAACACCCTTGGCTACGCAAGAGGAACCAATGTTGATGCCAAGCTGAGAAGAAGAATATTCACTATTCAGTCAGTAGTCCAGTACAACAATGTCACATCTAAATCAACCAAAAAGTAAAACTATACATATAATGAACTAAAAAAAAATCCCAGAATTATATCACCTCTCTCTCTTATACAGACTTTTCTGAATAGATGTGTGTTTGTAACTACTAGAGTACCCCATTAATTGGGTGAGCTCTGTAAAGACCCTGCAAATTGATAATGCCTTTACACACCCTTTTTAGACTAGTACCACATTAGGAAGAAATTTGAAAAAGTACCTCAAGATAGTTGCTTCCCCTAGTGTAATCTATCTCTAGTGCTTGACCCAACAAGCATGCATTTTTTCCTACACTCTGCTTGACAATCCAGGATCCCTGAAGAAAGAAAAACCAATTATAAGTGGTGCATTAATTCACCAAGAAGTAAACTATCAAAATATAAAATACATACAAAAGTTGTTATCTTTGATTCATCTACCTTAGCAATATAGGGAATGAGCTTGAATCGGGAATTGCGATAAGCGTCATCTCCTTCAACAAACATTTGTAGCAAAGGAACAGATTCAAGAGGGCAATCCATCATGTAGTATAAGGCAAGATTGTGTGTTGTTGCCCCTGGAACCTAGTAAGCAGAGGTTGTAGATGGTAGAGATCGTGTCACTAAACAGAAACACATTTGTCATTGATAATTTCACCATTTTACGTTTTAAATGATTACCTGAATATTTATGATGACATAAAATTCATTGCTACACTCAGCTGCTCTCCTCTGCTCTCACAAGAAATGGTTGTCATTAGGCATCCATTATATATACTAAAATCAGAGTAATTAAAGTATAATAAACACAAACTTTGACTAAAAGAATTAGGACCATTGGCCACAATTGCAGGAGACAAATTGCAAGGAAAAAGCCTTCTATCTTGCAGACAAGATCATCTGAGCAGCAAGTTAAGAAAGATTCTAGTCACAAATTTACCCTTGTAAAACTACCAAAGAAAAAAGAAACATTTTCTCATCCATCTATATAAAAAGTGAAATACAAAATATCACCCCTCTAGAATCTATTACTTATCAAAACTTACAACTAGAACTTGTGAGGACAGGAATTTCATTTTGAGTACACTCTTTATTTCCATAGAAACACTTTTTGAAGTTGTGTTCAAATTATCAGGCTACCCACAAAACAGGGATAAATATATAAACGAATGTGGAAGTTCCTGCTAAGGACTATCTTATTTGAACAGTAGAGCCTTCATCAATGACTGCCATTACGTAAACTACTGTTGGAAAATAAGAATCAGTTTTTTATAGGTGAATGTGATATGTTATCAAGGCACAATGACACTAAAACTTGTAACTTCACACATCTTACCAAAAACAGCTATTATACAGTCAATAGCTGAGGTACAGAATTATGAGTATAGGTGTACATGTAGGCATGAACACACACACAGAAATGACCTATTATGGCTATTGATATTATACAGTAAAACACATCACTAGACACAAATAACATGCCTGAATAAAATTGCCAGGACGTCCAGCAAGATTATCCTCTCGCTTATTAGAACGGAGCCAATCTGCTGCAACCATACACATTAACGTATCTTTTGCCTTAATCTGAAAAGTTCAAGTATAATTCAAATTAAGGATAATGCAGAGAGTAACTTTGAGTTTGAATAGCAACTAATATGTCAAGTATGAAATGCAAATCTATTATAATTGGTCAAAAACAAATTCCATATGAGATGAACCCTCCAACATAAATTTTGAAATACATGTAGAAAAAAATGCTGCACACTTAAATAGAAAGCATGCTACAGTATATATGGGCTCACTATTGATATACTTTTTTACGATCTTTCAGATAGCTTTTGCCACGTATTAAAAATGTGGCTGGATCTGCCATGGACCAACTACTTGGCAATGTAGAAGCAGAGTTTTTTGGAAGCGTTGCTTCATAGCTGAGAAAATCTACATCATCTCCCAAGTGAACATCCACTTGTGATCGTTTGTGACTTGCTGCAAGAATAATTTAAACATTTCCACTCCCATCATGCATAGTTAAAACAACTTTAACATTAAATCTGAAGAAATGTGTCTACATTTTCTTACAATCTGATGTAAACCATTGAACTAGGAATTGGAAAGTCTCTAAATTAGCATCCGAAGTATTGCATAATGCACATTAAAGATATATATGGTACCTGTAGAAGCTAGATCATGAAAGCACTTGACAATAGCTGTAGCTGTTGACGTCTTTTGCTGATCTCCAAGCTAGACCAAATGATTCAGAACAGACATTACAAATACACTAAATATGGACTTACAGAAGCCATAACTGATACAAAAGCTAAATATGCTTTAAAACGCAAAGTTCTTAATGTATATGCTTAGAGAAGAGATTAATAAACAAGCCACTAAAATGTTAAATGGCAAGTGCCTCCCTGAGTATGCATTTAATAAGATAATAAGAAGATGAGCATTAGCATATAAAAAGAATGACCATCTAGCATGCATGAAAAAAAGGGCGTGGGGCAAAGTAAGCTTTTCCTAGTTTGACATCTTGGCAAAGTAATCCCCCTTTTGATTGGAATATCTGTTGTGAGATGGTATGTCCTAAATGGGTCAAGGTAGATAGAGAAAATCTAGTAAATAACAATAGGAAACTCATAAGAATTGGTGTACTTTACAAATGTCCATCTATTCTTAAATAGCTTGGTTCTACATTTGCAAAAACTATCTTCCTCTGGTGAAACTCCTTTAGCTTGTTGTCATTGAGTGAAAGTTTCCCAAGGAAACCTAGTGGGACACAGTGAAAGACAAAGAAATGGGCAAGAAAGAGCTATGTGTGTAAAGAGAACTAGGGGATGCAAGCAGTGATAAGACAGAAAAGAAGAGAAAGGAGAGCAATAACACATCTCATAACACAGTTACTCCACGGTCCACCTAGACAAACTTAATTCCTAATTGGGCAATTAATGTGCCAAAAAACCTTGGCAAATTAATTACAGCAAGTTTTCTGTGTACATGCTTATCAATTTATATTGAACTCTCTGTTTGACTGTATCAGTCTTTGTATTAGCACAACTAAATATAATCAGAATGCCGCATGTGACAAAAACCCTCAAGAACCACTCCAGGCCTATGCAAATGGAATACTTAACTTACATTCTGATAATATTATCTTACAGTATTATCCAATCTACATTTCAATCAGGCCTATGCAAATGGAATACTTAACTTACATTCTGATAATATTATCTTACAGTATTATCCAATCTACATTTCAAGTTCAGCAGAAACTGGTTACATTTCTGCGTTATATCATTTTCAGTTCTAAATAGAATATGTTTTTTGGGCTTAATGTCTCTACACATTGTATATTGAATTGAAAGAACCAAATGCAATACAAAAGTGAGTTGCATTAACTGTTAATTTATCATAAAATTATTCTCCTTGGTGACATGGCTGAGCCTTTTACATAGGCGTACTAATCATTATAGCCACAAGACTATCAAACTTAAACAAAAACCTGTAACTTTAAAGAAATTTAGTTAAAAGTTGCTTTAAAGAAATTTAGTAAAAAGGTATGTCTTATATTCATGAACCAAATGAGCCAATCCTATTGGAATCCATTTTTAAAGTCATATGCAAGGAAATGAACATTTTAATACCTGCAATTCAATAGCTTGTTCATCATCCAGAGACTCTTCGCTCTCTCTAGGTTGCTCCAGCAATTGATCCAAATCTGTCTGATCTGATTCACAATTTGAGCGTGCATCAAAGAATTCATCATCTGCATCACTGAATTGAAGGAATGAGGATGCTGTTTCCTTTGCTTGATGTGGTGGGCCATTAAATTCCGTTGAAGAAACATGAGAACTGCATTCTGATGCTGAGGAAACTGCTCTTTTCTCTTTATTGTTTTCATTCTTTTTTGGTGTGTTTGCCGTTGCAAACTCCCTAGACAATAGCCCAGGAGATGGATAATAAACTGGTTTAGCCTTGAACATTTCTCTCATTGCTGCAAATGCATTTAAACATATCATTTTGATTTTTTATCACAATCTTATTTCATTTGACTTTTTCTCAAGTGCAACAGGATAGCTTTCTTTAAATAGTAAATACCTGCTATGCGCCCTAGCATTCGGAGGGTAATTTGTCTTGTATAAGATGATCTTAAATAAGATGCCCAATATTTCCAGTCTATGGCTAGCATGTGCTTAACAACTGCACGTTGATGTTGTTGGGGATGAGACAACGGAGATATCACATATCCTCCGCCTGCAAAAATTTTAAAATACAAATAATACCATCAATAGCCTTCACTAAATCCTTAGAAGTTTTTATGCTAGTTTATCCATTGGCTTTATCTTAATTCCATTCTCATCAAAAGTATAATCACTTTACTTTTTAGCCAGGCACGCACAAAGCCCTGAGAAGGAGGACACTTCGGATGCGTCACAGAATGATAAAGAATTACTGCACCCAGAATGCAACTAATTTAGATGACACTTAAAGGTAACAAAAAATTGAAGTTCCTCAGTGTTAACTGAATGCAAGAAATCACCATATGAACCATCATCCTCTCTCCTCCAGTAACGGTGTAGAACCAAATCTCTTGGTGTCAATCCCCTGTTATAAAAAATGAATAATTCATATTTGCATCTATGAGAACAACTTAAACCAGATAGCTATTTTCCTTTAATATCATTGAATAATTACAAAGAATGCACAACTTACCAAGGTTGCCAGCTACTTTGCAGCAATTTGTGGACTATGTCTGTGTGACCATCCAAGTGATCAATAACCTGACCTTGTAGATAGCAAAAATCCCACCTGCAACACTGCTTTACCTTCAAATCTAAGATTTATATCCGATTTAAACAGAACAGAGAATAAATTACCCCAAAAGTAAACAACTGGGTAGTTGGAGATTACTCTGATCTTGATGGTTCAAGAGACATAACAGTCTTAAATACAGATTCGCAGGTTGCATCCACAACACCCACTGCCATCACAGCTGGATCATCCCAATGCTGCATAGATTAATCATGTTAAGGAATTGAACTATAATTTCTTGAATTTAATCACTTAAGAAGAAAGGGGCATATACCTTGCTCCTAAATTCTCCATCACTTGCCTCTTTGAATAATCGCAATCCTGTATTAGAAAACTTCTCCTCAGCAGAAACAGAATCAAATCAATTAACTAAAGGTAAACAATGTAGGAAATAAATTCATTTGTGTTACCATTTTCGCAACCAAAAAATTGCCATGGGGAAGGTGCAACGACATCAGCAGTTGTCTGCATCATAGGCAGCCACCAGTCCAGCAAATCTACATATGATGAAAGAAAAAAAAAACAATTATGTAGAAGTTTAGGTAAGAAGACGCAATATCTTCAAAAGAAAATTCAGCTGGTTCTAAACAAGAAGGCATCCATCAACATGTAAGACTAATATATCACACTTATAAAGCGAATGATAGAAGTCTACATATAAGAATGGTATGTACCTTACAAAAAGTTAAGTGAAAATATTGATAGATGATAAAAACTTTGATTCTCTTAGTAAAAATAATAGAAAATTTGAAACATAAAGGTGTAAAAACTTTTATGGAAAAAATAGAACATCCTTGATCAGGAAGAATCAAAATTCAGAAACTTTAAAAAAATTAAATAATCTTTTACACACCAAAGCTAGTTCTGCGGAATGAAGACAATCTTCTGCTTCCGTATCTGTCAAAAAAGAAATATGAGATTATTCAGTAATCAAATAAGAACCATGGAAAATGAAAAATATAGATCCAAAGCTTACGATTTTGTAAAAGATGAAATCCATGATCTGAAATTGAAATCCAACCAATGAAAGGCTATAATCTTAAGTATTCCAATCCAGTTCTAGCTCGCCATGCATACAGCAGGAAAAGAAATAGAGAAACAACCATAGTTTGTGAGTACTTTCCAAGCTGCCAGGTACTCTTAATCTTTTTAACTTGGTGAGTTTTCACAAGTTCAACTCTATTATTTTATAAGTGCAAAAAAAGCATGGGCAGATATGTCAGCATGGGTAAAACGCTGGTTAAAATGCATTTTTCACACGTTTTTGCTACTAAACCTTGCATTTCTCTTTCAAGATGTCAATTTTAATTTTATACATTTTGTAATTATATTTTATGGAAAAAATGTTTATTTCAGAGATTTTAGTTTCTATTAAATTCTAACTTGGAGTTTTTGTCAAGTTTTTCCCCTGCCAAGTTGAAAATTTTGGGCTTGCCAAGTACTCTCCATGTCCGAGTCTGTGAACTATGGAGATAACAAATTTTGTATATAATATCACGCAATTTTAATGTGACTACAACTAATAGACTTATTAATTTGCTGACTTTGCTTCATTTCCAGTTTCTCATTCTCAAACCTATTTACAGATTCTCTATTATTTCACTGAGGATCTTGAATTCAAGGCATTTGATGATGTTTTAAATAAAATATGAGAAAACATTCTAACCTTCTGAAAGTTTTAGCAAGGTACTCTAAGGAACTTGCTTTAGAGCGTTCAATGATTAAGGCCTCTCAGTTCTAGCAAAGTACCATACATATTACAGGTGAATTCATGACATTTTTCAAAATTTGAATTTCTTGTTTTACTTCATTTGTGAGCTCAATCAATGGCACGTTTTGGTACCTGCTGCCAAGAAAAACATTCCATTGTTTGTAACTTTGTGTATCTCTTATATGTCACACAATAATTCTCTCCCTATGATCTGGTTGAAGTTTGTTGCAATGAGATCTTGACACAAGATGCATATAATATAACAGATACCTAATCTCCACTGCTCTTCCTACATACTCAGAGTACCTATATTTCTCTTTGAAGATATTTCAGGAAGCTTGATGTGTCTTTACCTTACCAGTTGAAAAAGGGATGCTTTTTACACTATTTTGACAAGAAGACCCTTTTAACTGACCCAAATTAGGTGCACCATGAAAAATATGCGATCGATACATAAGAGTCATTTCTCTTCACCATCTGTCACAGAAAGGAGAGGTACTGAACACCATTCATTAGACTACTTTATTGTTGAGCTTTAAGTTGAATTTCAGCTTTAGTTATTTCTCCCATTTCAATTGGTTATTCAGTTCCATTGACTGATTCTGATCACTAGTGGATATTAATATAATTGCTTTCCATTGACTGATTCTGATCACTAGTAGATATTAATATAATTGCTTTCTATAAACAGACATTCGTTGAAAAAATCAATTCAACCAACTTTCTTGGTTTGTATACACCACAATTCATGTCAAGGAAAAAGACCTTTTCTGAAGTTCTCTGGCTCAAATCTACCTAGTGATGAACCTAGGGCATCACTGCACAATCGGAAAACCAATAGAGACAAGTCCAAAACTGAAAGAATTGCAGACTATACAGGCTAACCTAACATTCCACCAAGCCATTTGGGATTTGAACCATGGAATGTCAGGTTTGAGCCATTTTTGCTTCAAAACCCTGGTTTGTGAGGGTTTACAAGTGAATCAACTTTAAAATCAAAACTCTCTTAAACCAAAGCACTTCAAACCTTCAAACCTGGTGCAAAAGAAAGCCAAAACAAAGCTCTGCCAACTACCAAAACTAACTTGACAAAATATCACAACGATGTACGAATACTGTACGGAAATCTATTTGAAACAGATCAAAACTTTTGTCTCTCTTGATTCAACTGGCTCAAAATTAGTTTTCCAAGGCTTATATGTGCTCTTGAATCAGTTAGGAGTAGGATCATTCCTAACTTTTTGTTGAGACTCTCGTTGCATTCTTGCAACATTTTGCAAAAGGTTGCAAAAGTTGCAAAGCTGCAACTTTACAACTTTTCAAGAGACTTTGCAACTTTTGTAACTCCATGACTCCAAACTTGGAAAGATGATCCAATTCACCTAGAAACCATTCTAAACCCTTAAACAACCTCAATCCATCCTATTTACAACACTTTCCAACTTTGACCACTCTGGGTGGCCCTAGACCCAAAATTGGTCCAAAGCAACTTAGGACTTGTAAACCAAAATTGGACTTCAATAGGCTCAATCTTACTAGATTTGTTGCCATTGAGTCTTATCATCCAAAACACTCACAACACACTAAATCACATCAAAATGTCTTAGGTGGTCCTGCACCAATACCCAAAGAGTTGCATAGTACTTTTAGTAAGTTAAGAAAGTGGGTTATTGCAAGTCAATTTGAATTCATTCTATGAACCCTACAGTGGTAGGATCCTACAACAATTGTACCAAGAGCAGGTTACAAAAGTCGAGGATAATCCAATTTTTGAAGAAATGGATGAGAGGAGAGAAAACATACTGCCTAGGGACATGAATAATCAGCTTAGTGATTTCTTGACAACTTATGCCTAAAAGCAACAGCAAATGTTGCAACAGTTACAAGGTTGTATGATTACAGCCATGGGTCAGATGGGACTGGACCATTCACGATCAAGGTCAAGAAGTAAGAATAGTAGAAGACATAGTACCAATAGAGTCATTGCAACAGTCTCAAATAGACTAATTTGGCCTGATTTTATACCAAAAAGAGAAGAACAGTCATCTACAAGGTCAAAGCAGCAGCATAAGAAAAAAGAAAATTCAAAGGAGGTATGCAAAAATCTGCACGAAGAATTTGATAAACATACTGATTTGGTTCAAGAGGACAAAAGGAAGGGATTGGGGAGTGATTCGTGTAAGGCATCATCATCTTTGCAAGAAGTTTCACAAGATGAATCTATAAAAGAGATAAAAATGACTTCACTTGATGTTAAGCATGAGATTGATATGAATAATGATGGTGTGGATCCTTTGGGTGACCACAATTCATCTTCTAATTTGTTAGTTGATTCCAATGATGACACAATTTGTACACATTAAGGAAAATCAGAGCATGGCATTCAAGGACTTTTGAGAAACATGGAGCAAAAGCCTTCAGTGTGGTAAGATTTGCAACACCATTTACTATTTAGTGATGATTGATGATTCCATTGGAAGCAAAGAGGAGGTCAGATTTCTGATTTGGGGCAGCAATAGTTTACTTCCTCATTTTCAAGAGTTTGCAGCCCTTACACATGGATTAACTAAAGTAGAGGAGTCTACAATTGTTTAGTATGAAGTTTTCAATAAAGAAGTGCTTGTAGAAGTTGAAGACAACATGCAAATGCATAACAACATTGCTGATTGTTATAACAGAAGTGATATATCTCTTCTTCCTCAAGATAATGCAGTCCTTAATTATAGGAAGGACAATGTTATGGGGTCACCTAATGTTGGCATTCAAATTTTGGCAAATAGTCATGAGGCATGGGTTAATGATACAACTCATAAGAGAGTGGATTTTGTGCATCGTGTCATAGAAGATGTAAGAGGATTCGAATCATCTGGGATAAGTTGCTTCACCATTATGGGCATGGAGATGTTATGATTAGAGTAGCACAGTGGATTGGTGGAGCAGTGCACTTGAGTTTGAGATCGGATCCAGGCATTTTGTGTCACAAGCATGTGCAGATTGCTTGAGGGCAAGCAATATCCTAGAAGGGAAGACTGTAATGTCCCCATTTTGCCTAGAGCATCAATAAATAAATAAAGACTAGTGCTAACCTATTATATCTATTGTTCCCATAGGATAAAGTATTAATTTAATAAAGGGGGTTAAGTGTTTAATTAAATAAAAAGAGGAAAAAGCTATAGTTATTTCTCATATGAATTTAATTATTTATTGGCAATTATCAAAAAGGGCCCAACTTAAGTTATGACTTAAGTCTTTCATAGGCCATGGGAATGAATTATTAAATGTGAGGCAAATATTATTATTTGCCTACGTTGTTACATAAAAGAACTGCAAGAAGGAAATCGATAACTTTTTGGCTAGGGATTCTTATAAAAGGTTTGATTGGGGTTTGGATTCTCATTCTATTATGAGATGTTAATTTGTTACTTGATAATTTCTCCTTTGTTGCTGGTTTTATAGTAGCAGCCATATTTGAGGACGGAAACCCTTAGATAGTCATAGGTTGGACGAAAACCCTTGGATAGTCATAGGTCGGATGGAAACCCAACATTACTTGAGAGATGGAATTATTCAAGGTTCACCATTGAGCAGATTTTTATTGAATTATAAAGGTCTTGGAGGAAAATCATACATGTTCATTGTAATAACAGTATATTTTGTTGAGTTTCAAGGACTGCTGCAAATGTATTAAGCATTGCCATAATTTTTGGTATTTAATTTTCAAATGCAACAATCACTTACATTTATATTGAGTATAAGCCATGAATAGACATGTCCCTTCATGGGACACATTTATTTGTTAATCAGATAATAAACATAATATTATATTTGATCATACATACATACATACATACATACATACATACATACATATATATATATATATATATATATATATATATTTCTCTCAAAAACTTTATATCTCATATAATCTTATATAACAAATATCAACACTCCCTCTTAGGTAGGGAGGATAAATGCACATATTACCTCAAAGTAATATCAAGTTAGCAAGATTAAGGATATCTTTGATCAGAAGATATCCATCATTTTGATATCACATTCAATATCAAGAGTATTGGTCTCCCAAAATATCAACATATGATATTCACCAAATACTCAATAAGGTTTGATATCACATCTGATATCAAGAGTATTGGCCTCCCAAAATATCAGTGATATTCACCAAATAAACAAATAAAGGTTTGATATCACATCTGATATCAAGAGTATTGACCTCCTAGAGTATCAATGATATTCACCAAATACTCAAAATAAGGTTTGATATCACATTTGATATCGAGAGTACTGGCCTCCCAAATTATCAACACTATTCATCAAGTACTCTCTAAGTAATGGCCTTCCAAAATGTTGAGATGCAAGACATTCACCATATACTCAACTTGTTTGATCTCATAATACAAGTTATTGTAAG
Source organism: Cupressus sempervirens (assembly GCA_028749045.1). Taxonomy (NCBI): domain Eukaryota; kingdom Viridiplantae; phylum Streptophyta; class Pinopsida; order Cupressales; family Cupressaceae; genus Cupressus; species Cupressus sempervirens. The sequence goes on along the minus strand of CM053793.1, from coordinate 202,783,963 downwards.
ATCATCACCTTACAGTAACTTTTGCAAATACAAATGACATCATTTAGAAGTAGTCACTTCCTCATGATGTACACAGAGGGTAGGCCCATTAAATCACATAGTCACGAGATATATTCATGAATTACAAGTCCTCTTGACTGCTCCAATTTACTTGAGAATCCATCTCAGCATGGTTTACTCCCTTTGAGTCAATATGACTAAGATCACCAAAGATCAACTAAAACATATCCTCTATCCACTCCTTTAGATGAATGTGTTAGACTCCCTTTGAACATCAATCTTCTAAGCTCCTCATCCAATAACACTTCTAATGGAGTGTTAAACTCCCTCTAAACTTGATATCAATCCTCCTTTTCCTACAAGAACATTCTCGGAAGAAAAAATCAAGGCAAGTAACTTTTATAGTGTATTGAAATAAAAATAAGAGAGAGCGACTGCAATAATACTCGAGGAAAATAAGTAGTTTTCAATAATTATATAACATCATTAAAATATAGATAAATATCTAATTTAAATATATCCTTATAAACATATATGCATATATTCAATCCTCAATATATATATTTTAATGTATATCTAATTAATTAGTAACATCCTAATTAATATTGTATCTACGAGAACAAATTCATAATATTGTTCATGCTTAATGTGGCATACTTGCAAATGCCGTGTCCACTTACCTTTACCCTGTAGTAATGTGGGCGTTGTTCGATCCTTAAGGGTTGAATTCCTTTTAGTTACCCCTCCTAACACTTTTCTTGACATGCGGCTAAAAGCAAAGTATGGTGTTGGGGTTATTATCTCCACGTCATGGCATGGTCTTTATTTCATCGTTAGTCACCATGTTTCTAAAACCAATGCCTCACTATGCTATGGCTTGCCTTACGTCCCTACTACAGGGTGTATAATTTTTGCCATTTATTCTCCTCATATGCTACCTTCTCATTCTTCCACGTCACATATGCTTGTAGGGTGAAGACACGTCGAGTAAGGAAAATGCTTGGAAAATAGACAATTGAAGGTTTGTTCAAAGAAGACGGCAGGCTTTGTTCGGGAAGGAAAGTGATGGGAGATTACACAATGCCCGACATGTTCAAAGAATGAAGTGGTTTCAGTCATTTCAAGGAAAAATCTAAGAGCCATGTCGACTTTAAATATGGACCTAATGCTTTCATATTTCTTCCTTGTCCATATTGTGGTGGGATCCTCATTCACATCAAGTCCTTGTCTTATTTTATCTTAAATGTTTTACGAATGTCAATGTTCAAATTATCGATGCTTGACTTTCCATAGTCGGTCAATGGTGTTCCTCCTTTAATCGCTTCTTATAATGTTCATCTGGTTATCAAAGAACACTTTGGAGATGGAATCCGCAAGAAGAATGACATCAGACCGAAAGAGTCCTCTTTGATTTAGTATCTTGTAACTTAATCTTCACATTCCAAGCTGTTCTCAAGATAATTTTGAAGATTGCAAGGGTTAATCTGCACTAAATTCTTTTCTTGCAATTTCCTTGTCTTGGTGATCAAAGTTTTACTGTAATTTCTATTCCAAGCATTAATAATTTGATATATCATACATCACTGATAACCTTCAAGAGTACGCTACTAAAGAAAACAAGCAGGGGAAATTTTTAAATCTACGACAACAACATAGAGACTCCAACACACATAGAGATACGGAACCATATCATTAATCCAATCATTAAATTACATAAGCAACTATTCATAACCTCTACAGTCATTTTATATGTGCACGAGAGATGCAATTCACTAACATTATTACTTGGCATACATAGTGTATTTCCACACACATAACAACCATCTATAAGGTCTTCAATGTCATATACTATTTGTTCCATTTGTTGACACAGTCACCAATGGTCTTTCAAGCATTCATTTGAGATCACAGGACTGATTCACAACGATCTTGATCAAGACACTTGATTGCATCATTATTAACCACCAGAATATTGAGGAGCCGATGCTATTAAAAATGTGTAACAACAAGTATTGATTATATACTTCAGATTTGTATATCGACTTGCATATGCGTCTTTCAATGCTGATGCGATTATGAGAAAACTTATAATTGCTATTTCATTTGTATCAAATTGCACATTATACAAATAGAACTCATAGTTGTTATCACATCCATCCATACTTTGCTGGTCACATCTGCATAGCAAATTTTCTGCAATCTCTATCCTTATAGTATTCAGGTCTTTAAGATCTTCCTTTTAGGAGTAAAGCTTTCTTCAAAGGAACCTACTCTAATACCATGTTGAGTTTCAAGGATCGCTGCAAATGTAGTAAGTACTGCTATAATTTTTGGTATGTAATTTCGAAAAGCAACAATTACTTACATTTATATTGAGTATAAGTCGTGAATAGACATGTCCCTTCATAGGGCATGTCTATTCATTAATCAAATAATTAATATAATAATAATACATACATACATACATACATACATACATACATACATACATATATATATATATATATATATATATATATAAATAAATTTCTCTCATAAATGTATATCTCATATAATCATATATATGTTTATCTAACAGAAGCTACCAAACATCAACATATTTGATGTAACAATCATGCATATTTATATCAAAATAATTATCAATAGATTTGTGTTTGTAATCAATTATTTCCATGGAAATTTATATCATTTCCTTGCATGTTTAGTTTGCATATTATTATTTTGCGATAAAATGAAGTGAAACATGTCAAGATTCGAATACCCAAATCATATTTGTGAGAGTCCAGGCTTGGAATATTTCACTTTTATTGGCTAAAAAGAGTAGGTTGGCCTGCCTTGGGGTATGTGCGTCTTCACCCATCAAACGCCTATAGAAGGAGCGATTTTCAAATCATTTTGGCACCCAAACAAATCAATTTTCTCTCCACTTAAGTTGTCATGTCCCCTAATTATGCTAATATAGGCGAATGAAATAAATAGTTATTAATGAATAGATTATATATATATATATATAATCATTATATGAGTAAATAACAAATTATGTTATAAGTTCATTATGAATTAATAACAAAGATATAATATATATTAGTAGCACAATAATATGTTACTTAGATAAGTATAATAATGGTTAAAAAAATATTAATAATTATATTATCAATGCATGATTATAATAAAATATAAATATAAATATTATATATGATCATATATTTAAATATGAAATACAATATAGAAATTATAAAAATAAATAGATTATAATTTGAAAAGGCACAACTTTTCTTATTTCAAAATATATAAAGGAGTAGTGAATCTCACAAAAAGATAGAGAAGAGGAGATAAAAGAAGATTAACCCTCCTAGCAGGTTACGCCCATGGATGTCTTTCTATGCAGCACACTTTTTGGAGGTTTTTGATAGTATTATTGTCCATCCTAGCTATCTTTCATGGTGTTGGTCTCATGCCCTACGGATCTCTTTAGGTTCTTTCAGAGTGGGTTCTCACCATCTTCGGGCTCAAACTGATCAACATATAATTAGTGGGGAGCGGATCTGTATGCTCTATACTTTAGGGGAGGTGGAGGATGAGGCTCATTTCCTTTTTCAATGCCCTATTGACTATGAGATCAAAGGGAGATTCTTTTGTCTATTCCGAGAATGCTTCTCTCTCTATGACTTTTTCAGCTATTATGATCAGAGATGCCTTGCACTTTATCTTCGTGAGACCACCACGCTCCATGATAGTACGATCCAGACACTGCTTCTGCACCGACACTCGTCTACTCAGCTTATTACTGCTTTTTTTACACCATTATCCCCTTTGCGTGGTGTGAAAAGGCCTTCTAGCTCTATTCGACCTGTTGGACTTTCCAGATGTGTTAGATCCCATTCTGGCTATTTGCAACAGAGACACTCATCTGTGAGTGGCCGGAGACAGTGCAGTACCTCTACACATCGGCATGTGTATCATTCAGTGACTGATTTCTTCTCGCCCAAGAAAGACTCCTAGTGCTTTCTCTGTCTCTGCTCTTTGCTGCTATTTCTTTGGTTGTATTTGTTTATTTTCGAGCACCTTTGTGTGCTCCTACTGGTGTTAGTCTTGCTGTTGTAATCTTTCAGTCCCATAGACCTCTTTTTAGTCTCTTGTTGGACATTAATATGATTATCTTATCTTATCTTATCTATGTTCACACATTTTGTTTTTGAACAAAGACAAAATATATATAAGCTTCCATATACCTAAAAGGGTTGTTCTTTTCAAAGGAACATATCCTTTAATTACACCGCTTCCCATGACTTGATTATTTGTCTTAACATGTATTTGATTTAAGTTTTCTATTCATGTAAAGAAAATCATAAATAGTATGATTTTTGGAAGTCTTACTTTATTTCTTTATCGTTCCTTTAATATTAAATGGAAATCTCATGTTATTGGGATTTTAATCGATGCCAATCATTGTCACTTCTTTGTTCCATAAGTCACCTTGCTTCTGCATATACTCGCTATAGTTGACTTGGAATTTCACGATGTCTCTCATTAGCTTTAATATGTAGCAGTGATACGCCCATGTAATGTGCCTTGTAATCATTGCTCAACTCCACTTGATGCTTAGACTAAGTATTTCTATTGGGCTTCGAAAGTGGTAGTTGTTAAACATGTATCTCCATTTCTTTCAATGTAATGTCGCTGCTTTATATTTTCATATATAGTATTATTGGCCTGCTTTGATTGTTGGCATCTATTGATGAATCACGGTAATATCAATACATTTAGCGATTGTTCTTTTCAAGTCATTTTTGCTGTAGAAATACCAGAGGTTTTTTTATTCTGTTGCCTTCATTTAATCGCAACTTCAAGATGAATACAGGCTTAGAGTTAGGAAGGCTTGATTTTCCATGATAAGCTTGAATAAGTAATATGCCCTGAAGTTTCTAGTTGATCGCTGCACGCCCAAATTATTACTCTGTCTTTATTATTATTTACTCTATTGCCATGGTACTTCCCACAAATAATATTCCATGTCTTCAATATAAACTCTCGCAAAACCTTTACCATAAACTCGTGATATAAACATTGGTTACTGAAATTCGTTGCTTTTGTATAAACACGATATTTCTCCTACTAAGCTTGGATTATGTTTTTGTGCCACCATCATGCATACAATCGGGAGGACTTTGGACTACTTATGTTGATTAGATTTGCTTATTATTTCTTGCCCTCGACTCTTTGTATGCTGCATTTGTTTCAAAGAGAGAATGTCTTTTCTTGCTGAAACACTACATACACGATACTCTCCTTCTATATGGTTTCGTCATGAATGTTCATGGCCACTGTTCCTTCCTTATTTTTTATGCCTTATCTTTCAAATTCAATCCTTTAATACACCTAGCCCTATTTTGTCATTCTTTGAGCAGGTCATATTAAGGCCATGATATCAAATTGATTCCTCCTGAATGTAGATGTGGATGTTTAAATTATCAACACAACCCAAGTTTCCTTATAGTATCTCTGAAGAAATTTATTTCATTCAGTCCTTGTGCTGCTGTATGTGCTGAACATTTCAACCAACTCATATATAATTGTTGTATATCTACTGCATATCTCCTCAATTTTATTAGTTTTTGCTTCCTTCTTGGATGCCTGCAAGTGCTGCTGTTGTGCATATTTAACTCCAATTTCTTTCCTTAATATGTCTTGGTCTTGCTTCTTATGATTTTTAACTACTGCTGCTGTAAATATTCATATCATTATGCTGCTATGTGATGTTCATGATAACTCCATGTATTTGTTCCCTCTTAGTGTTTTTCCCATCTACTATTAAACTCCAATCTTTCTTCTACATAATATGATCTTGTATATATCCAAGACTATCTTCAAACACATCTTCACCAATTCCTTTGACATTGATACTTATAGGTTTGTTCATGTTCATGAATCCTTTGACCTCAATGACAATACTTTCATCAATCTCGCCCTTTGTCATTGATGGGAATCTCACGTCTCCTAAATCTTGTCCTTTCGATCTCTCTCCCCCTTTGACATCAATGGCAAAGGGATGATTTCCATCTGCAAGCCAATCATCAAATGCTCCCACTGTGTAAGTTCTCTACTACTCCCCTTGAGAAGAATTCTTCAATTTCTCATGCATGTTCGCATCTGCCTCTTTGAAAATTCCTTTTGCAAACTTTGACATTAATACAATTTTCTTTCCATTCTCTGAATATAGTCTTCAAATCATCAACTTATCATGAAATATTTCACTCGTTTTTCTAAGGCTTTAATGAAAAGACTCATTCGAATCTCCCTCTAAACTCATGCTTCTTCTCTCGACTAAGAGTTGTATGAAGTTCAAGTTGCACCTGCACTAGTTTCTTCTTGTTTAATTATCTTCCTTCTCCAAGCTTTTATAGCTTTACCATTTCGATTATATTTCCTTGAAGTTTGTAAGGAGTCATACTTTTCACTCTTTTCTATGTCTTCGTCAAGTTTCCTTCTCCATACAAAGATAGGTCCTTTTTGCTTGTTCTTCATATAATTTTTCTTGTATTCTTCATGTAATTTCATGTTCCCATGTCTGCAATACCACACTAACTGTCATGTCCCCTTCTCAGCATTAGTAATTTGGGCGCTAGTTTAATCTATCTCCACATCTGAATAGATTAATGACATTATTCTAACAAGATGCCTACGAGTCACATTGAGGATTTAATTTAATTTATTTCAAAACTTTATTAAAGTGTGTGGAATTAAGTCATTTTAATGTTATAAAGCTATTTACTTTATAAAATGGCTTTAAGTGACTACAAGACGAAAATGAAGTTTTAATCCCACATTCTTTGCTCCTTGTGTTTTCCCTCACTTTGAGGCTATAAAGGAAAGCTTGTATTGGGATTAAGAATATAGAAGAGTTATGAAATCTATGCACTTTCAAGTTTTGTTGCTTAAATGTGATTGGCTTTTCGAACTGTGAGGACTAAACCCCTCAAGTTTGGTTATGCTAAGGGAGATTGGACATTACCCCAACCTTCCTATCTTGTTGGCATTGTTTGGATTAAGAGCAGAAATCAGCATTTGGAAGTAAGTAATAATTTGTGAAAGTGATTTTTTGGTATCGGTCTACAGTAAAAGAAAATATTGAGTTGCTAGGCAGAAATGGGAAGTAAGGCAGATTAAACTCAGAGGGTACCATAGCCTAGGCATCACATTATACTGGTTGGCTAGTAAGTAAGCACGACTCAATATTATAAATAGGAACAAATGTGGACAAGGTTGGACATTATTGGTCATTGGAGTAGAAGAGATTTAGCCACGAACGGGAACTAGTAGAAGTGGAAGATAGTCGGGCACATTGGTAACAACCAGGTATTGAATCGTATGCGTGGCAACATCCACCAACAGGCAGAACCAAGTCGACATTTAGCTTTACACGTGGACCAGATAAATCTTCACTCTCCTACGGTGCGATGAACTTAGCAACGTCGGCAGGTGGTTAGAAGTTGGGTTCCCTTGGCCGACTGAACTTGTGGGTCGACATGGACATTCAGTGACTTCCCTGCGACTATACGAGTTGGATTCTCCACCACAGGATTACATTAATATTTTATTACATGGATGGTTAAAACTGATGACTGTTAATTTTCCAGCATTTGTATGGATTTTGTTTATGTTTAGAGACATTTGATGGTGCCCAATTTTAGTCATAGAATAAACTTTCTTGGTCGGATTACCGTTATCAAATTGCAAATCTTTTTTCATGTAAACAGTGAGCATTACTGGCATTGCTAATTTATATATGAAAATAGAGCTCTGTAAACATCAAAACATCAAAGTAGTTTAGAATTCCTTGTTACATTCAGAATCAGAAAACTATACATACAGTGGTTTCAAATTGTCTCAGTGGGCTGTGAACTATTTGACAAAATTATAACTCAACTTTTCAAACCACCCGTTGAAGAAAAAAAGAGAAATTTATTTTAGAGTAGTTCATTGATATCAGGGCATATTTAGGTTGCTTATGAATTGTTTGATTTAATGCCAAATACCTAACATTCAGTATTTCTGAGAAAAAATTTAAGTGCAGAATATTATAGTGGTATCAGAGCCACAAGACCCGCCATCTTGTGGGAAACAATTAAATTTGCAGAACATTATCATCCTAAAATGACAGCCAGGAATGAGTAGAAGACATCATAAATTCAGTCACCTACAGCCGGAACAAGCAGACTCCTCAGTACATATTGACATTGAAGATAGTTTTTCGGTTGATGAGGAAATAACTTTGGAAACAGGTGAACAAGCTGATATTACTCAACAGGTTGATCGTTTGGATATTACTCAACAGGTTGATCATTTGGGACAGGCTAAACCAGAAAACAATATTCAAATGGCACATAATAGAGATGAACAAGACAGAGAACTACAAGAAACTTTACGAGCTATCAAAGATGGACAAAACAACATTGCAAATGTTATTCAGCAGTTAGCAGGTACTATGCAGCAGTTGTTTCCAGTCCACAGAAGGGCTCCTAGCGATCACAATGGAGGTGGTAGTATAGCTGGGTCTCCCCGAGCAGTTAGAGCTCCCACACATAACACGGACAGACCTTTGATGCCGATTTTTAATGTTGAAGAAGAGGAAGTTGTACCACCTGCAGCCCCGAATTTGTTACCAGATAATGTTATGGCAACATTTGATGAGTGGGATTTGTTTCTAGATCAAGTTGAACAAAATTTGACCTTTGTGCAGTATTTAAATAAAAAAAGAGAGGCTGATAGGCAGCAGCAAGACCAGAGACCGAGAGCACCTAACAGGGATTTAAAACATGTTATGAACAAACTTACTCTTCCCACCTTTGATGGTAGTGGTCAGACTTCCGTTAGAGCTTGGATTCACAAGCTGGATACTTATTTGACACTTAAGCCCATGGCTGAAGTGGAAGCCATCAGATTTGCGACTATGCACCTAGAGAGAGCCGCATACAATTGGTGGCATCATGGATTAGTTATGCAAAATCATGGCCTCATAACTTCATACGAGACTTTCAGCTCTAAGTTGATTACCCGCTTTGACAGGAAGGACATCGAAGTCTATTACAGGGATTTGGCTCAGTTACGTCAAAGTGGATCATTAGATAAGTTCATTGATGAGTTTCAGTGCATTTCAGTTATGGTGCCAAACATGTCAGAACAGCAGAAAGTGATGCTATTCACAGAGGGTTTGTAGGATAGATTTAGAGGTTTGGTTAAGATTCTTAAACCAAACACTCTAGATGACGCAATCAAGATAGCTCATGATTTGGATTCACCTTCATCGATATTACAGCCTCCGAAGAAACCTTACAGGGGATCTACATCAAACAAGGAAATAAAAACCAGCAGAAAACAACTTTTCCTAGGCTGGATTTCGAAACACGGAATGAACTTAGAAGGAAGAAATTGTGCTTTACTTGCAGGGAGCCTTGGACTCCAGATCACAGATGCCTTGGGAAAGGCAAGATACATTATGTTGAGGCTCTTTCCAAGGATGAAGGGGAGCAGCAGAAAGGCGAAGAGGTTGAGAACAGTGAGGAGGAAGAAGTTGAAGAGCAGCCCCAAAAAGATAAGAAGAAGAAAACCACCATAGAACAGCCTCCAGTTATAGCCACTCTTTCTAGTGATCCGGTATGTCATCCTTTTAGCGTGAGGGGTGTGGTTAAGGGGCAGCGCATTGTATGCCTTTTGGATATAGGAGCTTCACATAACTTCATCAGCACACGGATGGTATCTAGGAGAGGTTTACCGATAGTTGACATTCCCGAGTTTGAGGTGAAGGTAGCAGGTGTTGAAGTTTTGGGGTGTACAAGGAAGGTAGCTGGTCTTCAGATACAGTTTGATGATTATCTTTGGGAGACTAATTTCTAAGTTGTTGACTTGGATGGGTTGGATGTCATTCTGGGTAGATAGTGGTTAAAGACTCTCCATAGGTACACTTTTGATCACGAGTCTATGCAGTTGGAGTTCTTACAGGGTGATCGATTAGTAGTCCTCAAAGCCATACCAGATAGCAGACCTAGATTGATTACAGCTCACAGGATGGAGGCCATTTTAAGACATGATGATATAGAGTGGGCTACACAGTGTTTCATCTCATCAAAGGAGACACAGATCTAGGGCAGCGATATCATTATGACATTCAAATAGTTATAGATAAGCACAGGAGAGTGTTTGAGGATATACCTCCAAGAATTCCACCAGATAGAGGGTTTGAGCATATTATGGCGCTTGAGGAGGGAGCCAAACCTGTTATTACTACACCTTATCGTCACCTCAGGCACTACAAGGAAGAAATAGAGAAGACGATAAAGGACCTTTTGGATATGAGGCATATCAGACCCAGCTCTAGCCCCTTTGCCTCTTTAGTGGTGTTGGTTAAGAAGAAGGACGACACCCTTTGGATGTGTATAGACTATTGCGCACTGAACAAGAGGACCATTAAGAATAGGTATTCGATTCCCCGCATTGATGAGTTACTGGATGAGCTTCACGGGGCATTTTATTTCTCAAAGATAGATCTTCAATCAGGATACCACCAGATTCGAGTCCGTGAGGAGGACGTGCATAAGATAGCTTTCAGATGCCATACGGACACTACGAGTTTTTGGTGATGCCATTTGGGCTCACTAATGCACCTGCCACTTTCCAATCATGCATGAGCCATATTTTCAAGAAACAACTAAAGAAGAGTGTATTGGTTTTCTTTGATGACATTTTAATCTTCAGCAGGACTTGGAAAGAACATTTGCAGCACTTGGATGAGGTCCTTAGTCTCATAGAGGAGTTGTTCTTATTTGCGAAAGAGTCTAAATGCGAATTTGGGTTAACCGAGATTCTCTATTTGGGGCATTTGATTGGTGCTGAGGGGGTTAAGGTGCATCTGGAGAAGATACGAGCAATTCTGGATTGGCCACCACCAAGGGATGTATCTGAGTTACGGGGTTTTCTTGGCCTTTGTTCCTATTATCGGTGATTCGTCAAGGATTTTTCATAGGTAGTAGCACCCCTTACCGATTTGACATGGAAAGGGGCATTTACTTGGACAGAGGATGCTAAGACAGCGTTTGATAAGCTGAAACAGGTGATGAGTTTATGTCCAGTGCTAGCACTTCCTGACTTTTCTAGGGGCAGTATTAATGTAGGACTGACATCCCATTGCTTTCAAGAGTAGGAAACTTAGGGGCAACGAGTTGTTATATTCCAACTATGATAAGGAGATGTTGGCTATAATGCACGCCTTAGCCAAATTTAGGTAGTACTTGGTGGGAAGTAAATTTACAATTAAGACGGATCATAACAGCTTGTGTTACTTTTTGGAACAGGAGTTAAACGAGAGGTAGCAAAAATGGGTCAGCAAGATACAAGCTTACGATTTTGACATTGAATATGTCAAAGGGAAAAATAATATAGTTGCTGATGCTCTTTCCTGACGACCCCCAGTGCCAGCATGTTGCGCCATTTCAGAGGTTTCCGCAAATTGGAGATCCCAATTATTAGTGGAGTATTCCAAATATACTCATGCTTGTCAGATTTTGGATGGTATACTTCAGGACGAGTAGCACAAGGTAATGAATGATGTTATATATTACAAAAACAGAATCTACCTAGTACCTGAATCTAAACTAAAGGGGAATATTATGCGCACTGTACATGATGCACCATCAGCAAGGCCCCTAGGGTTTTTTAAAATCTACAAGTAGATCAAGGAGAGATTCATGTGGAAGGGGCTTAAGGATGATGTATTGCAGCATGTCAGAGAGTGCCAGACTTGTCAGCAAAACAAGTCTAAATAGGGTTTTCTTGCAAGATTACTCCAGCCCCTCCCTATTCCAGCCCAGAGGTGGTAGAGTATCTCCATGGATTTTATTACCAGATTGCCGAGGGTCCAAGGCAAGGACTACATCTTTGCAATGGTGGACAGATTGACCAAGTACGCGCACTTCTTCGCGATAGCTGTAGACTGGTCAGCTTCTTAGGTAGCTGAGTTGTTTTTTCGTAAGGTTTTTTGGCTCCATGGATTACCCAATACTATTGTGAGTGACAAAGACAGTAGGTTTCTCAGTACCTTTTGGCAAGAAATTTTCAGACTAACAAGTACGGAGTTGACACCCAGCATGAGCTATCACGCACAAACAGATGGCCAGACTGAAATAGTGAATAAGTGGGTGGAAGGGTACTTGAGGAACTACATTGCAGGGCAGCAGAGAGCATGGGTTAAGTGGTTGTATTTGGGGGAGTATTGTTACAACACCACCTACCATATGTCCATTCAGATGACTCACTTTCGTGTCATTTATGGTTATGAGGCCCTTTCTTTTATTGATTTGGCATTACAGGAAAACCGAGCACCTTTGGCAAAAGATTGGATTATGGACCAGCAGGATATTCTCTGAACTCTCAAGGATAATATTCAGCAGGCACAGAACCAACAGAAGTTATACGTTGATCGACATCGCACTGAGCAGAGCTTTGAGGTGGATAATAGAGTTTTTCTTCGTCTACAACCTTATAGACAGAGTTCGTTAAAGAAAAGTGGGTCAGAGAAACTTAAGCCCAGATTCTATGGACCTTATTATATCACTAGGAGGGTAGGAGAGGTCACTTATGAGCTCGATTTACTAGGTGATAGCCGAATCCACAATGTTTTTCATGTTTCATGCCTCAAGAAGGTTGTGGGCCAGCAGATTGTACCTTCCGAGAGTTTGCCCCCGCTTGATGAAGTGGGTAAGCTTATTTTGGTGCCGGAGGAAGTGATTGAAACCCAAGAGAGGAGGTTGCGTGACAGTACCATCAAGGAATATTTAGTCCGATGGAAAGACTTACCATATGAAAACGCCACTTGGGAAGGTGAGTCTATATTGCAACATCTAGCATTGAGATTGCTTGAGGGCAAGCAATCTCGAAAAGGGAGGACTGTCATGTCCCCTTCTCAGCATTAGTAATTTGGGCGCCAGTTTAATCTATCTTCACATCCAGATAGATTAATGACATTATTCTAACAAGATGCCTACCAGTCACATTGGGGATTTACTTTAATTTATTTCAGAACTTTATTAAAATGTGTGGAATTAAGTCATTTTAATGTTATAAAGCTATTTACTTTATAAAATGGCTTTAAGTGACTACAGGACGAAAATGAAGTTTTAATCCCACATTCCTTGCTCATTGTGTTTTCCCTCACTTCAAGGCAATAAAGGAAAGCTTGTATTGGGATTAACGAATATAGAAGAGTTATGAAATCTACACACTTTCAGGTTCTGGTTGCCTAAATGTGACTGGTTTTTGGGACTGTGAGGATGAAACCCCTCAAGTCTGGTTATGCTAAGGGAGATTGAACGTCACCGCAACCTTCCTATCTTATTGGCATTGTTTGGATTAAGGGCAGAAATCGGCATTTGGAAGTAATAATTTATGAAAGTGAATTTTTGGTATCGGTCTACAGTAAAAGATAATATTGAGTTGCTAGGCGGAAATGGGAAGTAAGGCAGATTAAACTCAGAGGGTACCATAGCCTAGGAGTCACATTATACTGGTTGGCTAGGAAGTAAACATGACTCAATATTATAAACAGGAACAAACATGGACAGGGTGTGATGTTATTGGTCACTGGAGTAGAAGAGATTTAGCCGCAGACGAGAACTAGCAGAAATGGAAGGTAGTCGGGCACATTGGTAACAGCCAGATATTGAATTGTATGCGTGGCAACATCCACCAATAGGCAGAACCAAGTCGGCATTAAGCTTTATGCGTGGACCAAATAAATCTTCACTCTCCTATGGTGCAGCGAACTTAGCAACATTGGCAGGTGGTTAGAAGTTGGGTTCCCTTGGCCAACTTAACTTGTGGGTCAACATGGACATTCAGTGACTTCCCTACAACTATACAGGTTGGATTCTCCACCACAGTACTACATTAATATTTTATTACATGGATGGTTAAAACTGATCACTGTTAATTTTCCAACATTTGTATGGATTTTGTTTGTGTTTAGAGACATTTGATGGTGCCTAGTTTGTAGTCATAGAATCAACTTGCTTGGTTGGATTACTGTTATCAAATTTCAAATCTTCTTTCATGTAAACAGTGAGCATTACTGGCATTGCTAATTTATATATGAAAATAGAGCTCTATAAACATCAAAACGTCAAAGTACTTTGGAATTCCTTGTTACATTCAGAACTAGAAAACTATACATACAGTGGTTTCAGATTGTTTCAGTGGGCTGTGAATTGTTTGACAAAATTATAACTCAACTTTTCAGACCACCCGTTGAAGAAAAAAAGAGAAATTTATTTCAGAGTAGTTCATTGATATCAAGGCATATTTAGGTTGCTTATGAACTATTTGATTTAATGCCAAATACCTAACATTCAGTATTTTTGAGAAAAAATTTAAGTGCAAAATATTACACTAAGTGCTCATACTGATTTCTTCTTCTCCATCCATGAAAGCTTTTGTTTTGTGTTTTGCATTCTCACACTTTGTGACTGAAGTAATTGCATGAGTAACTATATATCCACAGAAGTCTTGTTGAATTTTAGATGTTTTCTCTTGTCTAGGAGGGAGAGCTTTTCTGATTTTGTCCTTTCTATCTTCGTCTTTGATAGGATTTATCGACACTTCAAGATGTCTTTCAAGTTCTTCCACTTTCTTTGATGAATTTCTCATATTATTTCCTTCTTTGATGAAGGCTTTAAATGTGCAATCATGTTTCTTTGAACCTCTTTCATATCCTACCCCTGTCTTGTTGGGAGATGGCTTTTGACTGTCAATGATATTAGTTAGGATTTCAGAACTCTTTTCAAACTTGAGAGTGGTATCCAATTTGGCAGTGTTTTTCTCTAAATCACATTTCAACATAGTGATTTCTTCCTCTAATTTTGCATAATCCATGTCTTTTGAATTTAACTTTCTCATTGTCTCATCCTGAAATTGCTTGGCTTCTTCTGAATTAGTTTGCTGCTTTAGAAGACATCATTATTCTCGATGATCTCAACGCGAGGACCAGAGAACTCCAAACTCCGTTTTATAATCACAGCTCTAATTCCATCTATTCCACTGAGATTGATCTGACTACTTTGGGGCTTCAGTGTATTTCTGATGATGCTCTTAGACCAATTTCCGGTTATGGTCGCCATCTTGTGCAGCTTTGTGAGTCTTCTGGACTTGTGATCTTGAACAGTCTTTCCTGCTTTCTTGGATCTGAGCTCTTCACTTGCTGGCCTCATTGTGGGGGTACTAGTATTGTTGATTATGTCCTCACCTTCATCCACAGCTTCGCCATCTTACGCCTTCCTGTTGCGGATCATGCTCTCGTTAGTATTCGTACTCACTGTTATCCATTTGACCTATCAGTTCAAACGGAAAGGTTGAACTATGAAATGATTTATTATCAAACACTTGGCATTTCATGCTTGTAGATTACATTTTATGACGAAAAGCATTACCAAAAAAAAGCAACATATAAAACAAGTATTATAATTTTTTCCAAAAATGTAATTTTATTTATTAAATGTCCATAGTGTTTCGCACAAGCTGTGAAACTGACCAGTAAGAAAAAAAAATCAGAACCTGATTTTTATGCATAAATACAAGTGCAGAAAGTAAGAACAAAAAAGCAAAAGGGTTCATAGATGTCAGCCATTGCCTGGAATGACTGACTTGTTGTTGGTTGTCCACATGCTCGCTTCCGCTGTCTTGCTTTTCCATGCTCCCGCTCCAAATCCTGCAAATGCAAAAAATTAGTTAGATCAAAATGAACTAAGTAATGGCCAACAAACTTATCCTCCTTCCCCCGCACATGCATTTACATCCAAAAAAAATAGAATCCTGATTTAGTTTTTTCTGACATGTTTGTCTCCTGTGCAGCATCCAATCTCTTAACAAGTACGCAGATATAACAATAGGCTCCCACAAAGGTTTTTTAGCCCGGCGTGCTTATAAGAGGTTGGATCATCGGAGCTGATCAAAAGTACAGTAAGGATATCAAAAGGATGTATTCATCTATGAGACTTTTATTATTAAAAACAAAGGGTGCTACAGCAAGTTATTCACTTGGAAATGAAGTATATTTATCGTAACAAGTAGAGAACAAGAGAAAAATGATGAAGAGCAGTGTTTTCCAAGGAAAATACATGACAAGAAAAGTTTCAGCAACAAAGGTGCCTAAATCTGAATGTTACAAATGATTCCTATAATCATTTCCGAAGCAGAGAAGTATATTCATGATTTTTTAAACATACTACAGCAATGGAATTAAATTTACAAATGAAAGAAAATGTTCTAATATTTTTAAAATCATCAGTCAGTGCTGATTCTCAAGACAATCAACAAAAAAGGGCAGAAAAGGACTGGATAATAAGACCAGAAGATTATATGTGGGCTGAACTAAAGAGAAATTCCAGTAGGAAAAGGCATATGAGAGCATCTATATATGGTGTCACAACCATGTCAGTCAATCACAATGATGACCAGCTGAGGAAAGATTTACATTTATTACAGTTTAATACCTCTAGGATGACAGAATAAAACTTACTACAACAATGTGTGAGGTAACATATATGATGCTGGCATTTTTTCCCTTCAAGTGCTACAGAGTCTCACATACAATACAATTGCAGTGTTGGGAAGAAATAAAATCTGGACAAGGATTGTTCATGGCATTGCAGTGACATTCATTGAACCTTTTATCTGGGTGAGTTTTGCACTTGAGAACACCTATATGGAATCCTACAACCTTCCTGCGTATTTCTCTGCTAAAGATTTAAATGGGAATAGTAAATGCAGAACATCATTAAGGCAACGTGTAGGCTTATATGAAGCTCAAGAAGCGATGGGAAAATTAAATGTCTTACGTGTAACTGCATCCAAAAGGTCTGATTTTGATTAAAAGTCACATTTTGAAAATTCAAAAAGATGTCATTTTCACCTCCAATGTACTTTGACTTCCCCTTTTCACCAAAAGTGACTATAAAACTCACTATCTCACTTTCATTTTCCATTTTGATCCATCCATATGCTTTACGCCTAAGTGAGAAAATACATATTTTTGCATCTTTCCATGCTTTCAATTTCATCCTTCATTCGCACTTACCTATGAAGTGCATCCTCCACCCGCATTCACATCTCATTTCATCATTCATCTCCCATTACATGTTGCATTTACATGTATTCATTTTTCATGCAATAATGGCTTGAAAACACTAAGTCACTTTTGAAATCAGAAATTTTCATTTGCACACATTCTAATGCTTTTCGTCTTCATGCATTCTCATTCCATTCCATTTCATTTCATCTTCTATTTTCTCTTTCATACCATTTCATTCCACTTTCCGTTCATTCTATTCTGCACTCCACTGCATATGCATATCTTCTCTCTTAAAGTCACTTTGTCGAATTTGCAAAGTCTCCAATCCATTTTCAAACCTTTACTACTGATCAAGAGTCAACTTGTACGGAGATTCTTTTTTATGATGTATTTATGTTTTGGGATTTTTGTGTTATAGCACAAGCACAAGACATGTCCTTGCCATCCAAATCCAAAGGCAAAATGAAATATCAATATGATAAAGAATTGGCTCATGCAACTCCTTCTTTAGTCATATCCATTTTGGATAACATGCTAGACACAGATTGGTCATGTGGATGTGGCTGATTTTCTACAAAGAGTTGAAGCTCTAGCTAGTCATGAAATGAAGCGCATTAAGAGAAGCAACATTCACCTAGTAGCTACATTTCCTATGGCGGCTATAAAACCTGACTTCATTTATTGATGTGCATGGCATTTTACTCCCAAAAAAAAGACTATCAAAGATGTTGATGGCAAAGTTATCATTAGCCTTGATCCTGAGGTCATTGAGCAAATTTTCAAGGTGCCACATAAAGCAAAATATGCTGATTCGACGAAAGACTCATCATTGGCATGTTGGAATGAGCGAAAGTGTAATTATCAAAAGTATGTCAACCTTTACTGGTTAGACAATAAAAGAAGCAATTTCTCTAGATGGCCAAAGACTGTTCATCAGTCAAACTTCAAACAAGAATATAAGGATCTCATCATCCTTCTTAGTAGGATTCGTGGCCTTAAAGATTCTACTGATTTTGAGCCATGGATATATAAATTCATGTTTCAAATTATAAAGATTAAAAAACACATCTTTTGGGAACTCATCAATACTGCACTCTACTAGCAGATATGCAATGTGGGAACATCAATGCCCTTCTATATGAATTCTTATCTTGTCTATATTGCTGTTGCCATGGGATTTTTCTCTGATCTTTTTACCAAGGGAGATCGTCTTCAGGTTCCTATTTGGGATTACTATGACTAAATCACTTTGGCAAATAGTAAATTTCATTATAGAAGAGTCCAAGATGCCTTCTTTGGGCATTTCTGGTGCTTGTTCGATAAGAAATTATCTGTCAAAAGAGTATTTGATGTTGCATGGGAGGTGGTGAACTAATACGGCTGTATTTTTCTTCAGTTTCCCAATTTCACATACTTGAGAGTTGGATTATTTCAAAGGTGAGTCGTATACCTTACCTAGGTATGCTACGGATCAAATTATTCTAATAGAGCTAGCTAGATAGCTTATGGACGTGCAGAGTAATCAGCATACTTTGCATAGGCCTGGTTTTGGCATTACCTCAACTAAACTGATGGCTATTGGCAATTATTCGATCATTTCAGTTCCTAAAGCAAAGAACATGGCAGCGGAGTTACAATTGATCACCTTGAAGAAGTTTAAAGTCAAATACGATTTTGACTACCGAGAGATTAATTCTAAGATGAAAAGAGCCTATACTCATGTTCATCACATCAAGGATATCTAGATTGATATGAGGACAGAACTTGACATCATGAACATGGACTACTACAGATTAACTTTGCAATAGATAATTGATTTTAACATGTTGGAAATCCCTTCAAATTTTCAAATTGAAGATGATAGCAACATCCTTGATCCGAAATTTCATCAAGCCGGCTTTGATAAGAAGTGCCCTTTTCCTATTCAATGGCAACAAAAGGAATGTACATCTATCATGGATAGATTTCAATCCATCTTGGTAAACACCAACAAATGGTTGAAAAGAAAAAGCCTCAAAAGAGTAAATCCTAAAATGGGCTTGGATTGTGGAAGTTTTGGTCCTCTTGGTAGGAAGTCACAATTGGAATCATAGGGAAAGATGGTGCCTCATCTTCTGATGTTAAAGGTTCCCTCAAATTCAAATTGAAGGGTGGAAAAGGAGCTGATTCATCTCAAGTTCCTAAACCAATTCAAGAATCAGTGGAAGAATCAAAAGAGGAATTGGAAACAGAATCTGATTAAGGAGATTCAAATGAAGAAGGGGAAATCACAATCATATCTCCTCTAAAGCCTGCACAAGCTTGTACATCTTCTATACATTAAGAACCTTTTCTACATGATGTTGATGATGATGTAGATTCATTCTCCACCATTTTCACTCCTTCCATTCCTGTTTCAGAGGTTAATATCATGGCTCTTCCTATTTCCTCTATTGCTCCTTGCATCCTTGCACATGAACAATATGATCATTTAACAAATGTTTTTGAAGATTTTCCAACTCTTACCAGTGGTCAAGTTTCCCAACTTGATACATCTTTGATAGGATTTGAGCTTTTCATAACGGAGTCTTCTCAGCATGTTCCTATGCCTTCAACTGGGCAAACTGAATCTTGCTCCATTACAATGGAAATACAATCAGGATCAATGCCAATGGTTTCCACTATACCTGCTTCTGCGGATGAAAATTTCAGCTTGCCTACATGGTTGAGTAAAATAACAACAAAGATGAGGAAAGTGGTTGTTCCTCTGAACAATCTTCCTATTAAGAAGACCAAATCTAAATCTTTGAAAGACAAGATTGTTTCTAGAATTTTGGTTGATTCTAATAAAACCAAATTTGTTGAAGTTGTTGAGCCTTTGGTAGATAAACCTGTTGACGAACTTACTGTTGTGAGGTTTTCACACATCGCCCCAAAATCTTGGGGACCCCCTTTTTAATCGCCTTTAGGGCCAGTGGAGAAGGTTAGATGTATTTTTCACCCGGTTTCAACTTGATTTTCCAGAGCTATCAGTTCTATCCTTAGGCCGAATAAGTTCAAAATTGATTTCAACTTGGCAGGATAAGATTGTGAATTTTGTACTTAGACGATTTCTTTTGAAAATTTGGATTTAATTGTAAATTTGAATGATTTTCAAATAAGGAAATTTTTCGTTAGACTTAGGTTCTTGGAAAATCTTTTTTTTTTTGGTGAAATAGAATTTAATTTTGTAAGATGAAGTTAAATTGCAAAATCGATTTTTACTCTAGAGGCAATTTTATTTTTTGTCATAAAATTTTAATTATTTAGCAAAATCGATTTAGAGGAAAATTGCAAAAATTGGCTTTAATAGATTAAATTTGCCTTGAAAGCTTTTGGTATTTAATGAAATTGGTAAATTAATATTAAGAAATGGCTTTTGGTTAGCCAAAATTCAACTTCAAGGATGTATTAATTAGCAAACTCTCATTAAATAGAAATTTTTAGCATCCCCAAGGCACCATTTAATTTCGTTTTGCAATTTGTGGTTAATTAGTAAATTAAAAGTGCAGTTTTCATTTTAGAAAATTAAAATTTTGGCAAAGTATTTAAAGTGGGCCACTAACTTAGCTTTAATTTTGTTTTTTTTTTTTTTTAGGACCAAGTCGGCCAGCCTGGGAGGAAGGTGAAAGCTGCTATAAAGGGAGTCCCCTCCCATTTCATTTTCATCAATTCATTTGCTCCTCATGCTTAGGCGAATTTGAAGCAAGGGCAGATTTCCAGACTTGGGCGAAATTGGTGAAAGGCAGTTTTTTTGGCGATTTTTGGGCAATTTCTCCATTGCCATTGTTGGGCGATTTGTCTAAGGGCCAGATTTTTTGCGTTTGTGGGGATTTTTGCTCCACTTTGTGGGCTGCGATTTGTGCCCTAGGTGGCAGATTTTACAGATTTTGCTCCTTCTTTGCTTGGGCGAATTTTGTGGAAGGGCAGATTTTTTTTTCATGCTTAGCCGAATTTTGTGGGGGCCGAAATTTGTGGAAGACAAAATTCTGATTTTCTAGAGGGGCTGCAATTTTTTATATCAGATTTGGGCAATTTTGTTGAGAGAAGAGATACACATGAAAGTTTGATTTTTGCATAGAAGGCAAGTGTTGGATAAGCTTAGAGGCTTTGTTTTCTAATTTGCAAAGGGATTTGTAATTCTTTGATGTCATATCCCGGGTTTCGAAAAGTTGCTGTAAGATTATTAGTTAAGGTGAAAGTCATCATCTAGAGTTGCAAGGAGTGCTTAAGCTGACATCCATTCTTTCGCTCTTTTCTAAGAATTGCACTACTTGGTTCTTCTTGCCTTTTGGTCCACCACTCTACCATCCCGTAATAGGGCGACGAGCATGGAGGATGATAGTGCAAGTAAGAATCCCAAGCGGGCAAACGCTAAGAAAGACAAAGAGGATATGACACCCAAAACTTCCTTCTTCTTGAAAATGAAGAAAATAACCGATACTAATATCGCTACAGTGGACATGATACGGATGAGGGACAAACTAAAGGAAGGACAATCCCCCTTGGCAAAGAGGATATACAAGAGCGGAATTGTACATGCAGCGGCTTTTCCTCCTACTTTGCCTTGTCCGGAATTGATTATGGAGTGTGCATCCAGATTTGATCTAGACAGTAAATCCATCATTTTTGGCGAAGGGAAGAGAGTGTTGGCCAACATTGGCGAACAAGCAATTGAAGAGACATTTAATATTCCCCAGAGCAAGGGCATGACAGTTGTAATGGTGGATCAGGCGGCCAAATTATTTCAAGGTAACCAAGAGGCCTACTTCTCACATCTAAAGCGGAATTGGATTCACGAAGGAAGGAAAGGAGTTAACAAATCAACAAGGCTTATAGTGGCAGATTTCAAGCCGGAATATGGCGATCTCATTGTTCTTCTCAGCCGGATCATGGGCCTAGCTCAAGCTATGCAATTCGAAAACTGGATGTACTTCTTCATTGATGAAATTGAAAAGGGAAAAGGAAAATTTGATTGGGCTAGGATCATAAGTGAAAATTTAGAGTTGCAACTTAGAACAGTTCAAAACCAAAGGCAATTCTACATGGGATCCTATCTGTTTTACTTAATTGCTAGATTGTATGAGAGTTCGGGACTTAGGGCCTTAGGAGAGATTGGTAATGGGCCGGGGCAATATTTGGTGCATGAATGCTATCCGCAGCTTCATTTGCACAATAACAAGGATTACAAGATGTTTTGCGATGCATTCGCCATGAAGACAGTAAGGGTATTACAAGGGGCGCCTGCTAAGAGACTTTCATCGGAAGCAGAAGCAAGGATTAAGAAGTTTGGGAGTTGGTTCATCCAATTCCCGCAATTCACATACATTAGAGTGGCAGGAAGTACAGTTTGTCCCAAGAGGCTTCCAAGATACCCGCCCGACAAGGTAGTTTTGATGGAATTGGCTAGGCAGCTTGAGCACTATGATAGAGTAATGAGGAATGAGGGGAAAACAGGCATTTCCTTCTCAATTATAATTGACAATGATAGTTGCCCAAATCGGGCCGCCTTTGAGGCTGCGGAAAAGAAATTGGAGTGGTATCATCTAGGATGGTACAGAGCAAGGCAAGGATTCGACCCTGTTGGTCTTATCAAGGCATCTCATGGAAGCGAATTTAAGCATGTTCCCACTATAGAGGACTTTTGGGCCAATGCAAAGGATGATTTTCACGTGAGAAAGCTAGCTTTCTCGAGATTGTCGATGAACATGATGAGAGATATCAGATGGAGAGGCCTTGATATTCCCGATCAATTGGAGGATGATCGTAGTGTGTTGAGAGAAGACTATGAGACAGTAGTTGGAACAGAGTTGAATCCAGTGGATTGGGACGATCATCAGGATCCTTCCTTGGAGGCAGTCACAAGGACAGTAGATTTGCATACCGAGTCGTGGTATAATGCCAAGTTGAGAAAGCTACAAAGACAAAAGGTTCTCCTTACTTATGAGATGATGAAACCAAAGGAAGGTCTAGTAGAATCAATCGGACAGAAGGGTGAAGGAAGTGGCCGGCAATCGGAGACAGTTAGAAATAGCAAGAAGAGGGCTCTGGAGGTAGAGAAAAGCCAAGAACGTTCGGAACCTCCAGCCAAGAGACAGCGGGCAGCGCCGTCAAGGGAGAGTATAACTAAGGCTAGAAGCCAAGAGGTCAATTCGAGTGATAAAGGGGCCGCAGTGGAGGTGAGCTCTGATTCGGAATCAAGTGGCTACAGTGAAAGTACGGAGTACTCCCCTCTCTCGGAGAACCAGCAAGGAAATATGGCAAAAACTAGTAGAGAAGAAGATGGGCCGATTGATATTGAAGAGATAAGTCAGGCGTCTAAGGCCGTTGGTGATGCTTTGTTGGTCGAACCGAATCCGGATTTGGGGAGATGCACTGCACCACTATGGTTAAGGCAAATGCTTATGCCGAGAGGCGAGGTGGTAATGGCTCACGCAGTTGATGATATCCAAGGACTAATAGAAAAGGATGATAGCGAGAACCAAAAACAGATGGCAAATACGGTGGCAAGGGTAATCAAAAGCGACAGTGATGGTCACCGAAGGGTTCAGATTGCTATACCAACAGTCAATAAGGCAGCGGATGAGATTGCAGCCCAGGAGTACGAAATAGTAGAACATAATTTGGGAAGAAATACAGATGATATGGAATGTGAGGAGGTTCAGGAAGGCATAGCATCAATCAGAGAAAGATTGAGGAAGGCAAACGAAAGGATAGTAAAGTTGGAGGCCGAAAATAAATATTGGAGAGATTGCCAGCCAATCCAACAGCTGCATCAGGCAGCCCTTCCTCAAGACAGCGGGAGCAATTCAGAAGAGGTATCAGCTCAGTTACATGAAGTAAGGGGTTGGATCTATGATACAATCCAAGATGGGCGAAATTTCTTGCCCTCCTTCATCTCAACATTCCAGTCATTGGTGACTGTTAGAAACAAATTCAGATTATTTGAAGAGGAATGGAAGAATTTTCTTCCCATCAAGGATTTGGTTATTCCTAGGCTGCAGGCGTTCATTAGGCTACCGGAGGCATATTTGGAAAGAGCCCGGTTGGTTGATGAGAGAGGATTGAGCATAGTTGAATCTTGGTATGTCGCATTGACTACCAGATTCAGAACACTTGAAGAAATTCATGATGAGATTGCACAACACGGCCCAAGCGTCGACACTTCCATTTCGACCATGATGAGCGACGTTGGGGTGGCGCTTGATTTTGAGGGTATTAGAGAGGAGGATGTCAGTGAGACAGGATTTGGATCGAGATTGGATGAGTTAGGAAAGGCTGCCGTCAAAAGGAAACATCTGAACACCCTTTCCTCACTCAATGCTTTTATTGGGTTTGCAAAGGAATATGAGAAGGATCACGAAAGGATACTACAAGCAGCAAACAGCGTGGCAAAGTCAGCAGAACACCGAGCGAAGCACACACCTTGTCCTCCTATGGAAGAAGTTAACGAAAGGCTAGCTAAGTTCATTGCCTTAGCTAAAAGAACAAAAGAAAAAGGAAGAATTATATTAGAAGATCATCTTATGTAAGCCCAAGTGGCAACTTTCTCTTTCTTCTAGAATAGGACGAGTGTTTGTTTCTGATTGGCCACCATTTTGGTGCCTTCTCATTGGTTGCCACTTTTGCACTTTTTTTCATTGGTCCATTGATGAGGTGGCATCTTCTCATTGGCCGATGGGGTGGCAACCCTAATTAGGGTTTTTGGATCCAATCTGGATCGTCGATCTTGTTTTGATCTCTACCGTCCATTGTATTTTGGACCTCTATATAAGGCCATTGGCTCTCATTTGTAAAGGGAGGGGTTGGAGAAATTGTTGCGAAAATAATACCAAAGTGCTCTCTTTTTCATTGCATGTTGACTAAGAACATTGGGTGTTATTGCATGTTTTCTACTTCCACATAGTTAAATTTTCTTTTCAAGTTGAAGCAATTTCATTTCAAGTTGTTAGAGTAAGAGTAAAATAAAATGGATAGTTGCATGGTAGCTTTGGTAGATGTTTGATAGGGGTCAACACTAGGCCACTAGCATCCTAGCGGCTGGTTGGGAGGCTTTGTGTGGTGATCTAGTTTACTTTCCTTTGAAGCGTTGCATCTATGGAGGTAGGGCCGCTGGTTAGCCTTCATCAGATTCAATCCCCGTCCATCTGCTAACCTTCCATTCTTAGGAGTAGGAGTAGTTGAGCAGCCAAATTTCATGCTTAGAAGAGGTTAGTTAGAGAAGTAAACCAAAACATCAGCATTCTCACCTTCCATCGCCATTCACCCTACATTGCCATCATCGCGCCATCCACATCATCTAGCATTCACACCGAACCACCATCTCCATTTTCTCACCAAGATCCAAATTTTTCTCAAACAAGGAAACGTAAGGCCGCCTACGTGATTACCAGCAAATCACATTGATAAAACTGAGCGAGTATCCAACAGTGTAAGGAACATTGGAGTTATACTCATGTCCCATGAGAGATAACTTTTCAAGAGAGGAATTGTGTATTTGATATTCTGTATCAAGCATCCAATTACTAATATGTTATGTAGTGACACAAAACTCGCATCAACACTTACTCGTTCTAACTACAAGTTTACTAAGGTTGAAATTGGAAAGCAATCACGTTTGGGTTGTTTGCAAGATGCTCGAGATGCATTGGCTAATGTATCAAAGAGCAATCATGAACTTTGGGAAAAGAAAAATCAACTGAAATAGGAGATCTCTTGTCTAAATGAAGTCATCCAGAAACAATCTTCTCAGAGTGTTGTTGTTATGTCTCAAATGTCTAAAGAGAAAAAACTAATTGAAGTTGCAAAGTCTTGGATACTAGAAATCATTTTTGGAGTTCGAGCTATTACAAAATCATTTGCAGTTCTTAGGCATGTCAAAGAGATGAATGAAATGGAGCAAAATTTAATCTCCTCTTTGACACAAGAAGCAGATAACCTGAAGGAAATTCTTGATGATTTGGATGAAATGATAAAATTTGATCTAGATGCTATGGTCTCATGTGACATTCTTCCATCATGTGAAATGTTCTTCAAGTTTCAAGGACTCATTGGTTACAAGGAGACATTGAGGAAGTTGATCACAAAGTTGCAGGTGGCCTTTGGAGATTGTCAAGCAGTTGAAACAAGTGTTATTTGTGATTTAGAACAAATGGGATGCCGTGTTACTGATGATTTTGGTAATCTTATTACAGCAGAGAGAGTAAATTCAGAATATACAATTAGGATCAATGCTGATGTAGATTCTGAAGATTTTGATTTGTTTTGTATAAATCCTTAACAAAACACTTCTTAGATACTACAGCAACAAATTCCAAAGTTGTGCATTCAGCGTATGAAAATCTAGTAAGTAGAAGCCATATCAAAGACTATGGAAATTGTTGATCTTCCAACAGTGCGTGACATCATTGTCAAATTCAAGGCACTGAGAAAGAATCTCTAAGATTGTCGTTTTGTTTTTATTTCATGTTAGTAGTTGTAAAGGATGCATTACATGAAAAAGTGTAATTACATGTAATGCGAGTTGTATGTATATAAAAGATGTAATGCAAGTTGCATGTGTAGTTGCATGTAACCCTATTTTTTCTCTTAGTTAGACTAAGTCAAAGTTGGTTGAGTTGCTCCCACGTTTTCCTCCACCTTTTCTCAACTCTTGTGCCTAGATAAAGGAATGCCCCCTCATTGTAAAATCATCATTATCTTTATACAAGAGAGCTCTGGAGAAATTGTGCTAGCAGAACTTTGTTTGTTTAAGCATTATTTTTGAGAGAAAGTGAATACAAAGGAGCATTTGAGACTTAACTTTGAATAAAAAAGATTTAAGAAGCAATTAGAGCCAGAGCTTTGATCAGGAGCAATTGTGGAAATATATAGCTAGAAGCTTTGTCTATAGCTCATGTTTTCTTCTTAATCCACAAAATAGTTAAGTTATTCTTACTTTTAGGAGTCTTTGTGCCCTAATTGTAAAGTTTTTCCATATAGAAGTATGACTGGACTTAGAGCCAAACCGGTATATTTTCAGCTAACCTTTGAGCTAGTGAAAGCTCATCGGTATCACTATGTCCAGCTCTTGATAAAAGTATAGTTAGAGATTCACCTTGCCCATTACTCACTCCACGAGTAAGTGGATTCTTTCTTAAAAGTTAAGAAGAAAGGATATTGGTAACACCCTGTTTATAAAATCTCTCGACTTCTTGCTTACCTTGAGTTGATCCAAGAAATAGTGAGAAGAGGGAGCCTTCCCTTTTAGGTAGGAGAGACTCTATCTCACACGCTATGGCTGGTCATCCTATTTTGCAACTGGATTTTTACACAAAACTGTTGGTTACAACACATAAGACCAATCAACCCACCTTCTAGTGTTGGACATAGATGGGTACTCACGGCAACAAATTATTTTACCAAGTGGACCAAGGCTATTGCTTTGAAGGATGCAAACGAATTATCTATTTTGAGTTTTTTATGAAGATATAATTACCAAATTTGGTATACCGGAATCAATAATATCAGATAATGCTTTGGCTTTTGTTGGTTTGAATATAACAGAGTGGGCTGTAAAAAATGGTATCTACCTAAGTATATCTTCAAACTACTACCCTCGGGGGAACGGTTTGGCTAAAAGCACCAAGAAGAATCTAATAAAGATTATCAAACGAGTAATGGAAGATAATCAACGAGTTTGGCATTCTCAGTTAAAGTTTGCATTGTGGGCGGATCGTATAACTTCTAAAAGGTCCATAGGCAACTCTCCTTACATGCTGGTCTATGGGGTATTGTGCATCAACTACAAATGTTTGAGGGGGAAGACCCTATGGTTATAAGATATGAGAAACTAATGGAATTAGAAGAATCTAGAAGGAGGGTTATGGAGACAGTGGAATATCATCAGCTTCAAACTAAGAAGGTTTTTGATAAGAAAACTACTTCTAAACATTTTGTTGAAGGAGATGTTGTGTTGAAGTGGGATGTGTTGAAAAGCAAGTCGGGCAAGCATATGAAGTTTGATAACTTTTGGAGCGGTCCATTTATCATTACCCAATGCAAGGAACATAATGCGTTCCAATTGTCTAATATGGAGGGTGATGTGCTACCGATTCCAATTCATGGAATCCACCTCAAGTGTTTTTTTGAGGTTTGAGTTCTTGTATAGTTCTTTTTTAGCTTTCAATAAGGTGTTGTTGCACTATGTTTTGTGGTTTTGCTCTCCCTAAGTGTTGTTATGCACAGGTTTTTATAGGTTTTCCTTGCATTCTATTTTCAATAAAGTTTTCAAGTTTTGAGGAGCTGAAAAGTTTAGATAGTCCCACATACACACAAGCATCTTGACCAACTAGGCATATTCATAGATACAATCCATCAAGCAGTACATGAATAGTGGTCAAATTTCTCTAAATTACTCACATATACCAACATGACTAGTGGGTCAACATACTTGTGCATACATGAGCCTTTGTGTTTTGTGTTTTGGGTCAGTAATTCTATTTACAGCTCTCTAATGCTACAGAATCTTTTTTCATTTTTCCCTTTAGGAGCAAAAAGATAAAGCAATCCTAATGTATGCAAATATCCTCACTGCATATTCAAATGTATACATATACCCTATGGATGTTGTGTTTTGATGATATGAAAAATCTCAATAAAGCATACATACGCATGTGAATACCTGGCTATTCTATTTACACACATCCAGCATTGCTCTACCTTTTGACTGACATCTGTGTTGACGTGTTCATATATGCAAGCATGCGCCATTATTTCCATCAACCTAATGCTATAAACACAACTCCTAATGATGAAAGGAAGCCTATCTCATCATCACCAATCATGCATATACCACCATGCGAAAAGATATAATCTCACATGCTTGCATATTTGTAGTGACTTCGAGCCCAATGGAAGTGTCAAGGCTACTGGTTTTCTATGTCTAGCAGGCAGACACCCTGTAGAGGTCGCCAATTTGTTATCCATTTGACCTATCAACTCAAATAGAAAGGTCGAACTGCTAGAATGATTTATTATCAAACACTTGGCATTTCATGCCTATAGATTACATTTTATGACGAAAAGCATTACCAAAAAAAGCAACATATAAAACAAGTATTATAAGTTTTTTCAAAAATGTAATTTTATTTATTAAATGTCCATAGTGTTTCACACAAGTTGTGAAACTGACCAGTAAGAAAAAAAAAAATCAAAACCTGATTTTTACGCATAAATACAAGTGCAGAAACTAAGAACAGAAAAGCAAAAGGGTTCATAGGTGTCAACCATTGCCTGGAATGACTGGCTTGTTGCTGGTTGTCCACACACTCACTTCTGCAATCTTGCTTGTCCACGCTCCTGCTCCAAATCTTGCAAATGCAAAAAATGAGTTAGATCAAAATGATCTAAGCAATGGCCAACAACTCATCCTCCTACCCCACACATGCATTTACATCCAAAAAAAAATAGAATCCTGATTTAGTTTTTTCTGACATGTTTGTTTCCTATGCAACATCCAATCTCTTAACAACTTTGCAGATATAACCATAGGCTCCCACAAAGGTTTTTGAGCTTGGCGTGCTTATAAGAGGTTGGATCATCGGAGCTGATCAAAAGTATAGTAAGGATATCAAAGTGATGTATTCATCTATGACACTTTTATTATTAAAACAAAGGGTGTTATAGGAAGTTATTTACTTTGAAATGAAGTATATTTATCGTAACAAGCAAAGAACAAGAGAAAAATGATGAAGAGCAATGTTTACCAAGGAAAATATAGGACAAGAAAAGTTTCAGCGACAAAGGTGCCTAAATCTGAATGTTTCAAATGATTCCTATAATCATTTCCGAAGCAGAGAAATATATTCATGATTTTTTAAACATACTACAGCAATGGAATTAAATTTGTTAGTGCTGATTTTCAAGACAATCATCAAAAAAGGAGAGCAAACGATTAGATAATAAGTCCAGAAGATTATATGTGGGCTGGACTAAAGAGAAATTCCAGTAGGAAAATGCATATGAGAGCATCCGTATATGGTGTCACAACCGTATTAGACAATCACAATGATGAATAGTTGGGGAAAGATTTACATTTATTACAGTTTAAGACCTCTGGGATAATAGAATAAAACTTGCTGCAAAAATGTGTGAGGTAACATATATGATGCTGGCATTTTTTCCCTTCAAGTGCTACAGTCTCACATACAATACATATGCAATGTTGGGAAGAAATAAAATCCGGACAAGGATTGTTTATGGCATTGCAGTGACATTCATTGAGCCTTTTATCTAGGTGAGTTTTGCACTCGAGAACACCTATATGGAATCCTGCAACCTTCCTGCAAATTTCTCTACTGGAGATTTAAATGGGAAAAGTAAATGCAGAACAACATTAAGGCAATGTGTAGGCTTATATGAAGCTCAAGAAGTGATCACCATTGAGAATGTTAGAGTAATTGTCAAGCACGATGAAGCCTTGCTACATCTAGCGATGGCTAGGGTCTAATATTCTTTTATTTTCATCATTTCATGACCCAGAAAATCAAATAATGCTTAAAGCATTGAAGTATGGTACTCTCTCATATTTAGAAGTGGAAATGAAGAAAATGGAAGGCGGAATTTAGAAACTGAGAGTTATATGTTGCACTTCAATCTTAATGTGGTTGTATGCTTGACTGAAGTGATTAATCACATGAAAGACAATCCTGTAGACTGGACGAACATGGTTAAGAGGGGAATGGCAAAAGACTTCTCATGGGATGCTGAATTCGCTGAGAGAAAACACATTAGCAAAACAATAATGGTCCATAATGAGCAGAAAATACCAATTATATCTATGGCATGCATCAACTGGAAAATCAAATAAAATTGTGTATGATATTATGTCAAAGGCGGTAACCTCAAAACAAATCCCAAAACCCTTGAAATTGCCAATTTTTCAGAGAAAACAGAACTAAAAGAAAATGTTCCCTATAACCTAGAAAGGGAGAAGCATTCTTAACTTTCAGTAGAGATATGCTTGAGTAGAAAAGAAAATGGTGTCCAAATAAGACCAGTCATAGCTTGCAAACACATTCCCCATGAAATTAAAGAGCATAATTTCAAACATGGCAGCTGCAAACAATAACAACATTACCTTTCAACATGGCGGCTTGAAAACCTCCTTTCAGTCACAGCCTACATAACCGCAAGAAATGCAGAGAAATCACGGCTCCAGTCAAAGAAAATGGCTCCAACAGCAAAGTAAACAAAAATAACCATTAATGGCGGCTGAGGAACCTTTAACAGCAAATAAAACATAAGTGTTTTTGCATTTTTTAGAGCAAATCTTACCCAGTCACTATTAGCAATTAGCTACAGCAGAAGCATTAGAAACTCTAGAGGCTTCAGAGGCGGGAAAGCACAGAAAACCTAGATAATCATTCGCATAACACCTTCACAGTGGCAGGGGGTGGCAGAAGAAAACACATTAGCAATACACATTGGAAAAGAGATGCCCAAGGTTGGCTTATGGCGGCTGCCTGAACCCTAGCCGCAACTCTCATGATTTCCAACAAAACTCACTGCGAGAATGATATTTTTCAAGGCAAGATGCCAATGTATATGCCCCAAGTTGTATTTCATAAACTTTGGAGTCTAGGCATATTGTGTTTTCTTTTAAAATTGGTAAGTCTATGTTACTTATTTTGCAGGGGGGCTGGCCTAGTCTTCCACATGTCATTGTTTCAATGTATTTGCACCTTGTGAAACAAATTATTTAATGGTTATTTATAAACTATTTAAATATGTTTGTTATGTTTTAAATACATTAAAAGGTCAAACATGACATGTGGAGTTTAGTTTTTATTAGGATGTTATTCTTGACTTATGAGTTATGAGTCAGTTTGGAGACATATGGAGGGAATATATGGTTTGCAAGTCGAATTTGATTTTTGCCTATCAGTTAAGAGGTTTTTATAGTCATTTGGATCCTTTTAGAGGCAATTTACAATGAGTCATAGGTCTTGTTATGACTTAGTGGACCTCAGGGATTGCTTAGACTTTATTTTGGAGGTTTCTATGTCCTTCTTTAGGGGCTATTTTCTGGCAACTGACCCAAAGGGTTATTTGAGGTGTATTTGGTGAGTTTTTTGAACTCATTTAGTTTTTTTTCAATTCTGACTAGTGATTTGGAGAGACTAAGTAATTTTTGTCCTTGGTTTTTTTGGCATTATTGATCTATAACTCAGTTTATTAGTGGAGGATCAATACATTTTGCAGGTCTTATCTCATTTGCAAAGTTCTTCATCTTACTTATTATTGCAGTTCAATGTGTCACATGATTGATAAAGCAAGAAATACAAATTGTTTTTCTTTTAAGACATTTTGTTTCAGAGCTTCTGTCTCACATATCTTCATCTTTTTGGAAGTGGCCTTTTGTGCAGGTTGTTAACTGTGTTATAAATGTGTTTCAAGTGGTAGTTTGTGAAAATCATCTTCCTTTATTAGTATTTGCATCATTCACGCCAGTTAATGAAATATTTATGCATTGGGGTCCATAATAGGTTGTAATTTTCTTTTTCTTCACATTTGGGACTAAGTATCTTTCATAAGTTGTTCACCTTTGTTTAAGGTTTCTTTAAACTCAGGTTTTAAGTTTTAGCGTCCCAGTTAAGTTTCTTTTCTCTCTTCCTTTTTCTTGAAAAGTTAAGTAGTTTTACAATGTAAGTAAGCTAGGAGCTGGCCTTATCCGGAGATTCACTCCTTTTATAGTTCACCCACAGCTTAGGAGTGTTTCCATTGTTATCTTGAAATGTTAAATTATTGTTGAATTTAATTAGGGTGTAATTTCAAGTGATAACACTCACATTTCTCCTCCTCTTCTATCACCTTGTTTTTCTCTTGCCATTGCTCGTTCCCCCATTCGCTTCCACTTCCTCAACGGTGAAAGTGAGCTCTTTTCTTGTCATCTTTCGAGACTCCTCAATCATGCTTGTTTCACTGACTCTGGTGAGACCTCCTTCATGTTTGACTTGCTTGTGACGACTATTTAGAAGTCTGCCATCCTTTCCATACCTCACCGTCCTTCACTTTCCCTTCGTAGCAAATGTCGTAATACATACCCTATGAACCAATGGTTCGATGTTGACTACAAAGCTTTTCATCGCTCAATGCATTCCGCTTTCGAGGCTCATTTCCCCAACTTTGCTAACCTTTAGTTGTCTTACCTTTGTTTTCTTCGCTATAAGAAACGATCCTTTACCGCTTCCTAATGCAAATCCCTTTGCTCCACGTTGATCCACAACCCCCAGCTTTTTTGGCACACTATTTTTCCCTGTTGTTCCCCTCCATCCTCCATCCTTAACTTTCGCTCCCTTACCTCTCACACCATTGCACTTTATGACATCCCTGGGAAGCCTTCTATCCACCCCATCCCGCCTCCTTTTTGTCACTTGTTCAACCCCCTCTTACATTTACAAGATGATCAGATCCATGAGATGCAACAGAGCGGTAGATAAAAAGGGTTTCCAAGATGAACTCTTGAAGTTTGGTGCCTTGGTTTTGGGCCCCTATCTCTCTCTATACTATTCAATAGAGTGGTTTGCACTAGGTTCCCGATTTCTTGGTCCAAGCATTTGATTTACCCTATTCACAAGACCGGTCCTATCTCTGGTCTTGGGAATTATAGAACCATTATGATTGAGCACACATTTGCCAAACTATATGCTGCAGCTCTTAATGCTATGTTATCTAGTGAGCTTGACAAGAAAGGTTGCAGAGCTAGAGGGCAGGCTAGTTTCAGAGCCAATTTTCAAACCATGGATCACATTTACACTCTACGGGCTATTATTGAGGAGGTTAGTGTAATAAGCCCTGCTGGTTATGGCTTTAACAAACATCAACTTCCTTTGTAAATTAAAGATTTGGATTTTATCAAACACTTGACAAGAAACATTAATTACTCTCAGTGTTAATTTCTGCAATTCCTAATTTCCACACTTAGATAATATCAAAAAGTCAGGTGATTTTTCTGAATAATTCTGATGACCAATTTGCAAGGTAGGATTTGCAAATTATTTACCACACCATCCAATAATGAGATACTGAATTTCTGATCACAAACAATCTCTGAATTTATTTGCAAATATTTAATAATGTCAGCTCTAATTCTCTGTCCAACTCAGCAAATACTTGCAAATTAGATTGATTAATGCAAATTAGTGCCTAAAAGTAAATACAACAAATTCAAATGGTATATGAGGAACCTGTTTCTTTGACTGAATTGTATTTTCAAATGGCTCGGTCACAATGCACAACTTCAAAACAAAGATTTTATGGCAATTCAAATTCAGAAATAATGCTGTTATAAAATGCAGTTTGAACAACCTGAATAGCAAAGGTAGACCCTATCAATTGGAAAATATAAATGGCACTCCAAATAGGGCCCATGAACATGCACTTCTCAACGTCAATTGACTCACCCAGTCACAAAAAATAGAGCAGGAATGATGCTCAATTTTTAGACTCCCAGTACCAAATTCCTTAGCAACACTTTGCTTCTCGATTATAGGAAATACAGTATGAGAAGCCACCGTGAAAATCTCAGAATTCACAAGAGACCAATCTCCACTATATTTCAGCAATGGAGAAAAACCTCAGGTCAATCCCTAGACACAGTAACTACAGTAGGGAAAACACTTGCAATAATTCCCAGATATGCAACCCACAATAACACAGTTGTAGATTGCCAAGCACTTCTCAGGCAACCCTTTTACTTCAGCAAGGGCAACAAATTCAAAATCTTAGAAAAAGCCACAAAGGCAACGAAAGCAAATAAATATTCAAGCATGCTTTTCTCAACATAATGGGCTTGTATTTATAACCTCCAAATTCTCTTTTGTTGCCAAAATGTAACTTCACTCAAAAAGCTTCACCACACAACATTAATTAGAAGCTTTCTCAAAATTCTCTCACTTGACTTGGCTTAACTAATTAATAAATGACACTTTCCAATGATAACTCAACTCCCAACTTAAGTGAATTTATAAAGTTAAATTATAACTTTATAATAAGTCATTTAATAATTAATAATAATTTAGCCAATAAAAATATAATAACTCCCAAAATACTCATCATTTAAATATGTCGTCTGAAATAGGTGTCATACCTATTATTTCTCTATGTGACCAAATGCACTTTCCAAAAATAGAAAGGGTCTATCTCTATCAACACTCAACTTACCAAAAATAGTAAGTACACACAACTAAGCCCAAACAAAGTCCAATCTGAGCCAAACGAAGACCAACTTGTAGCTTACTGAATTGTGGCGAAGATAAGACCCTACCAAGCCAAGCCACTACCTCAAAAGACCCTCTATGGAGGAGCTTGGTGATATGCATGCGGTTAATGATGTGTGCTCTGTTGATAGCGCACATGTTGATAATTATGATTTTTCACCATCTGCTAATTTTGTTCAGTTTTTTGTTGCAGCAATTGGTGACGTTCCTACATCTACATATTTTTACGTGGATACTCCTATTGTTGATACAATGGGCATGAGTGCACATGGTTCTCCTGTAGCTATGTCTTTTTCAAGGATTGTTGGTGATAATCAAGATTCCAACCTTATATATATTATGTGCGTGGATACAGAAGAAGAGGTTTCATAGATCTTCTACGGAGTTGCCTTCTGCTGACATTATGACTTCTACATCATCAACACAAGTTTTGGGTGCTAGACTGCAGGACATGTCATTGATCCTGATGATGCTGGTTTGCAATTGGTTTAGTGTCCACAGCGATGTCACGCACTTCTTCATTTGGGATCCAGGTGGAGGTTGGAGTTCACTATATTGCCCGATTGCTTGAGTACAAGCAATCTCGGGGAGTGATGACTATAATGTCCCCATTTTGTCAACATCAGAGTTTCAGGGATTAGCCTATTATTGTGATCCTCATAGGCTAATTATTGTGGATAGAGGGTCTTCTGTGGCAGTGGCTTGTCTTAGGAGGGTCTTATCTTCTCCACATCTTGGTAAGCTACAAGTTGGCCTTCGTTTGGCTCAGATCGGACTTCGTTTGGGCTTAGTTTTGTGTACTTACTATCTATGGTAAGTTGGTGTTGATCAAGATGGACACTTTCTATTTTTGGAAAGTGCATTTGGTCACATGGAGAAATAATAGGTATGACTCCTATTTCAAATAGTATATTTAAATGATGAGTATTTTGGGAGTTATTATCTTTTTAGTGGCCAAATTATTATTAAATAATTAAATGGCTATTTATAAAGTTATAATTTAACTTTATAATTGCACTTAAGCTGAAGATTGAGTTATCATTGGAATGTTTCCAAAAGAGTTAAGTTGGAAAGTTTCAAAAGCTGAGTTCTTTCGGAAACTTTCGCAATTTCAGAAGTTGATTTCTTTTGGAAACTTTTGTCAATAAAGGCATTATAAATGAGCTCATTTCATTGAGAAAAGAATGCAATCAAATATTTGATTTTGTGCCTTTGTGGTTTTTTCCTAGGTTCTTAACTATATGCCTTTGATGATAAATAAGGGTTAGATTCTAACTTTATCTTGCAATTTGTTGCTGAGGTAAAGCAAATTGTGATTGCTTCTTTATTGTATCTACTATTATTGAGAAGTTGATTGAACAAGTGTTGAAGATTGGATTCTGGAGAGCAAATTGAAAGCTGAATTATTAATTTTATGCTTCTATGTCCTAGCTAGGAGTTCAATCTGAATGTTACAGGGTTGCCATTTCACTATAAGGCAACAATTTATCAATTGCAGGGTCATGTTCACCTGAGGGTTTGTGTGACATTTCTGAGGGCCCTTGTTACAATTTTCAAGAGCTGCGTTCAATTTATATGGTCTATGATATATATTATTGGGGCCGCTATAGATTCACATTAGACTACAAATTAAAAGTCAAAGCCAATCTATATTTCCAAGTTCTTGGCATTTTAAATGTTATTGTTGCTACTATTTGTTTGAAACATTGTTGGTAATGAAATAAAGCTGGAGCAAATCATTTGTCTTTTATAATTATATAATTGCACAGTTCATAGGGTAGAATTATGAATTAATGTCGACATTCATACAAACTTCTTAGTATTAAATTGATTTGAAATTGTAAGTGCCCAATTGCATTCTCTAGTGTAATTTTGAAAGTCAAATTATCAAATTCGCAACAATAACAGTAAAGATTACCATATGTTTGACGAAATGTTAGAATATTGATTAGCAAAGGAAAATTGATGATTGTTAAGGATATAGCCAGATGGGGTTATTGCAGTAGTTTGCACTGGGTTCCTGATTTCTTGGTCCAAGCATTTGATTTACCCTATTCCCAAGACTATTCCTGTCTCTGATCTTGGGAATTACAGAACCATTACGATTGGGCACATGTTTGCCAAACTATATACTGCAGCCCTTAATGCTATGTTATCTAGTGAGCTTGACAGGAAAGGTTGCAGAGCTAGAGCGCAAGCTGATTTCAGGGCCGATTTTCAGACCATGGATCACATTTTCACTCTATGGGCTATTATTAGGAGTTTAGACATAGATCGGAGAAAATTTACTATTGCTTTGTTGATTTTTATAAGGCTTTTGATTCTGTTCCTAGGATGGTTCTATTTGAGAGGCTTCAAGTGATTGGGATTTCTGAGATGTTGATTACTGCTATTATGAGATTATACGAAATTGTGGTGGGTAGATTCAAGACCCCTGAGGGATTCTCAATTCCAATCTATAGCACTATTGGGGTCAAATAGGGTTGTCCTCTCTCTCCTACTTTGTTCCGTTTGTATATCGATGAGCTTGAGGACTTCCTTTTAAAGTCCTCACTCCCTGGTAATGATTGTTACCTACACCAGATTTTGATCTCCATTCTCCTTTTCACGGATGATATAGTTCTTGCTTCTTCTCCAAAGAGCTTATAGGGGCTTCTTGATGGTTTGGCTTCCTTTTGCGATCAATGACAGCTTGTAGTTAACTTGGGTAAGACTTGGGTTATGATCTTTAATTTCTTAAAGACTTCTCATCTTCACTTCTTTTTTAGGGACAAGAGATTGAGATCACTTCTACTTATATGTATCTAGGGGTGAAGTTCTCTGGACCCCGCTTTAGTATGACACCAGTGATTTAGTCCAAAGTTAGTAAGGGTATGGGTTATCTTGCTATGCTTGAGAAACAGTGTTTCAGACACCACTTTCAGGATACTTCGTCCAAGTTATCCCTCTTGGACTCCCTTGTCCAGTCGACGATTCTTTATGGCTTTGTGGTTTGGTTTCCTTCTCTCCTTGGCTACGATTGGGCTTCGATAGAAAGGGTTCAAACTTTTCTCTTACAGTGCATCATTAGATGCCATAGGTTCACTCCTTATAGTATGATTCTTGTTAAGTTCAGTGCTCATCTCTTCAGTCTTGCAGCCATATTTGATTTGATTTGGTTCCTTCATCATCTGCATGGTTTTGCAAATTCAGTTGGTGAACATGATAGATATTCCTACTTGGCGTATTGTTCTTCTATTAATACTATGAGTTATGATACTTGCTCTTGAGCTCGTTGTTTGTATGCCCAGGCATCTTCTCTACTGAGATCTATTGGGATTAATATTGACCGTTTCCCTCCTTACCAGTTCTCGTTGAATGCCCTCACTCATCTCGTCTCGTCATGATAGGAGTTAAATGAGCATATCAAACTAGATATTTACAGACAGTACATTATCACTACCTAGACTAGCCCACCTGATGGCTTACGTCCGAGGATGGCCTTCTATGCAAAGCACTTTCTGGAGGTTTGTGATGGGATTATTGTTCGCCCTAGTTATCTATCTCGATAGTGGTCGCATACCCTATGTATCTCCCTGGGGCCCTTTAGAGTTGGTTCTCACCGTCTCCAAGCTTAGACCGATCATCATATTGACAACGGAGAGCAGATCTGTAAGTTGTGCACTTTAGTCGAGGTCGAGACGGAGACTCACTTTATTTTCTGTTGCCCTATCTATTATGAGATTAGAGGGAGATTTTACTATTTGTTTTGGGATTGTTTTTCTCTTTCAGCTTTCTTCAATTATTGTGATCAGCGGTGTCTCGCACTCTTTCTTCAGGAGACCACCCTGCTCCATGATAGTACTTTACAGTCACTACTTCCTCATTGGCATACATCTAATTAGCTCATTACTGCATTTTCACACCCTTATCTCCTTTGCATGGTGTGAAAAGGTCATCTAGTTCTACCAGTTCTTTTGGTCATTCCAAGTTTGTCGAACCCCGTATCGGCTGTTTACATCAGCGACACTCCTCTATGAGTTCATAGAGGCAAATCAAAGCCAAGAAATGACTCCTAGTCCTAGTCTTGGCCTCAGTCTACGCCTCTCTCTTCTTATTATTGTTATGGTTGTACGCTTTTTTTCGGACACCGTTTGGTGCTCCTGCTATTGTTAGTTGTCTTGTTATCTTTCAATCCTATAGACCTTTTGGTGGTCTTTCATTGGACATTAATATTATTATCTTATCTTATCTAGTTGTTCTTGCAAATTCTAAATTACCTTGTTTGATTCTATTTGGCCTTCATACAATTCTTGGATTTCTAATTTTTGTTTTGCAATCCTCTTTTTAAACTTTCCATTTTTCTCGTAAGCATAATGAAGTTCTTCCATGATGTCAAGATCTTCTTCCTCATTAAAGGCTTCTTCTTCATCTTTTCTAGATGTAGTCGAACCTTTTTTCAATTTTCCATTATCTAGGACTTCTTTAGTATCTGATTCATCATCCTCTTTTATCATCTCTTTTCCACTATTCACAAAGTCATCCTAATTTGTCACATCATTACTTTCCATTGCCATTTGCTTTCCAAGTGTCGCCTCATTACATACATTTGCCTCCATATAATCACATGTATTTGATTCTATAATGTCGACGCAATCATCACTATATGTAATCTTCTTTTTCAAAGAATTCATTTTGATCACTTCAACTCTAGCAGTCGATGCATTGTTATTTATAATCTTCTTCAAAATTCAGTTTTTCTTATTTCCTTTCCTTTTTCCCGTGTGTGCTCAGAAGATCTACCTTCAAGCCGTTAGGCTTTATAGAAGGAACTGACTTTAATACCAATTGAAGCTTGGGTAGTGCTCCCTCCAAATCTTCTTCTCTCCATGCTGCTTGGATTGCTGGCCCATCTTTCATGCTTTGGCATATCTGGTTGGAGAGGAATCGTCGCATATTCCAAGATGTTCGGCTTGGTGTTTTGCATCTTTGGTGGAAAATATCACATTCTCTCCAGGAAACTATTCTTGTGAAGTGTGAGCTTGATGGGGGTATGGATCCGGTTGATCTTGCTATCTGTAATCGCCTCAATTTTCATCTACAGGATGGGGTTGCGGCTCATAGGTTTCCTTCTATGTCCAGGCAGCTTCACCATCAGAGGAAGGGTCAGGTTAACCGGGATGGGCACTGGACTCCTCCTCCCTGTGGAGTTTTGAAAATTAACACTGATGGTTCTTCTCGTGGGAATCCTGGTCCGGCTGGTATTGGCGGAGTGGCTCGTTGTAGTTCTGGGAATGTTAAATTTTTCTTCTCAATTCATAAGGGTGATTATACTAACAATCTCATGGAAGCTCAGGCTATTTTATATGCTGTGGAACAGTGTTGCTTGTGGGGATGGAGTAAGATTATTTGTGAGTCTGATTCCCAGGTGGTGGTGAACATGCTTTCTTCGCAAGAGCTTGAGGATGTTAGTTGGCAGCTGGTCACTGTTGTTAAGCAGATTCTTTTCTTCTCTTCCTCTTTTCAGTTCATTAGGTTCAAGTATATTCCGCGAGAATGGAATAGACCTGCTGATTGTTTAGCCAAATGGGCTTCTAGTCATGATCCGGGTTGGAATATTAGGGATAGGGGGCAACTGTCCTTTGAGATGGTGCAAGAATTTGATGATCTTGTTGTTCAGGATCGAGCTCCTTGTTGAGCTCTCCTTGTTGTATTCCTTTCTGTCTTAATAAATTTTTATCCCTCTTTTTGCAAAAAAAAGAGGGGGGATGAAATAGTATAATAAGAAATTTTTCAATTTAAAACTTTTAACCAAACAATTAACTTCAAATGCCGAAATGAACAATTATGCACATGAACACAAAGAAAAAATGGTTTACGTGGAAACCCAATGCGGGAGAAAACCATGGCAAATAAATGCTTTCTTATATAAATTGTTCTTTTACAAAGTTTTGTAGGCTACAACCTACTAGAGGCTCCAACCCCTATGTTTATGAGCACCAAGTCACTGAAAGCTCTAACTCCCACACTTCGTAGGCTCTGACCTATTGGAAGCATCAACCCCCACTACTTGTCTTCGCGAGCACCAACTCACTACACACAAACTTCTTTTCCATCTTTGAACTGTTACTTACTCAACTAATGATGGACGCTTTTATTTACACTTATTATTCTTAAATCTGTATGAATCTTTTAACTTCACTACACACCCTTCAAAACTTTGTCTTCTTGTAGTCAGCCTCTTGAATATACTTCTCAAATTCTTAATACACATATTTATATTTCTCTCTCTGTATATAAATATTTCTTCTAATCTTTTTTTCACACTTTCAATTAATATGAAAATATGTACATATATCAGATCTAATAAATCTGAATATATAAATACAATTACTTCCACAATATTATTCAATCATTTAAATCTCTTTCATTCTCTTTTATTTATTTAATTTTACTTCTTATTTTCACTTCATCCACTTCACCGCTCTTTTCTTAATTCTCCTCTCACTTGGCTATTTACAAATTCAATCACATACACTTCTAGTTCTTATTACATACTCTGCTCATACCTCTTTGTCTGCCACATACACTTTTCACATTTCTTCTATGTTCACACATTTTGCTTTTGAAAAAAGACAAAATATATATAAGCTTCCATATACCTAAAAAGGTTGTATCTTTTCAAAGGAACATATCCTTTAATTACACCGCTTCCCATAACTTGATTATTTGTCTTAACATGTATTTGATTTAAGTTTTCTATTCATGTAAAGAAAATCATAAATAGTATGATTTTTGGAAGTCTTACTTTATTTCTTTATTGTCCCTTTAATTGCATATACTCGCTACTGCTAACTTGGAATTTCACGATGATATTGCTTCAAATATAATTGTTACCTGAAATGAGATCGAACCCTTAGTGGTTCTTATGCGTGGCTTCATTCATTTGTCTCTCGTTAGCTTTAATACATAGTGGTGATACTCCCATGTAATGTGCCTTATAATCATTGTTCAACTCCACTTGATGCTTAGACTGAGTATTTCTATTGGGCTTCAAAAGTGGTGGTTGTTAAAGATGGATCTCCATTCCTTTCAATGTAATGTTGCTGCTTTATATTTACATATATAGTATTAACAGCCTGCTTTGATTGTTGGCATCTATTTATGAATCACAGTAATATCAATACATTTATCGCTTATTCTTTTCAGACCATATTTGCTGTAGAAATACCCAATGCTTTTTATTCTGCTGCCTTCATTTAATCGCGACTTCAAGATGAATACAGGCTTGGAGTTAGGAAGGCTTGA
Source organism: Cupressus sempervirens (assembly GCA_028749045.1). Lineage (NCBI taxonomy): Eukaryota > Viridiplantae > Streptophyta > Pinopsida > Cupressales > Cupressaceae > Cupressus > Cupressus sempervirens. The sequence goes on along the minus strand of CM053793.1, from coordinate 202,741,285 downwards.
TTTTCAATGAGAAGCTTGAATAAGTAATATGCCCTGAAGTTTCTAGTTGATCGCTGTATGCCCAGATTATTGCAGTGTCTTTATAATTATTTACTTTGTCGCCATGGTACTTACCACAAATAATATTCGATGTCTTCAATATAAACTCTCGCGATACCTTTACCATAAACTTGTAATATAAACATCAGTTACTGAAATTCGTTGCTTTTGTATAAACACGATAATTCTCCTACTAAGCTTTGATTATGTTTTTGTGCCACCATCGCGCATACTGTCGGGAGGACTTTAGACTACTTATGTTGATTAGATTTGTTAATTATTTCTTGCCCTTGACTCTTTGTATGCTGCGTTTGTTTCAAAGAGAGAATGTCTTTGCTTGCTGAAACCCTACATACACGATACTCTCCTTCGATATGGTTTTGTTGTGAATGTTCATGGCCACTGTTCCTTCCTTATTTTTTATGCCTTGCCTTTCAGATTCAATCCTTTAATACACCTAGCTCTATTTTTTCATTCTTTGAGAAGATCATATTAAGGCCACAATATCAAATTGATTCCTCCTGAATGTAGATGTGGATGCATAAATTATCAACACAACTCAAGTTTCCTTGTAGTATCTCTGAAGAAATTTATTTCATTCAGTCTGTGTGCCGCTGTATGTGCTGAATATTTCAACTAACTCATATAATTTTTGTATATCTACTGCATATCTCAATTTTATTACTTTTTGCTTCCTTCTTGGATGCCTGCAAGTGCTGCTGCTGTGCTTATTTAACTCCAGTTTCTTTCCCTAATATGTCTTGGTCTTGCTTCTCATGATATCCAACTACTGCTGCTGTATATATACATATCAATATGCTGCCATGTGATGTTCATAATAACTCTGTATTTTTTCCCTCATAATGTTTTTCCCATCTTCTATTAAGCTCCAATCTTTCTTCTACATAATATGATCTTGTATATATCCAAGACTATCTTCAAACACGTCTATACCAATTCCTTTGGCATTAATACTTATAGGTTTGTTCATGTCCATGAATCCTTTGACATGAATGGCAATAATTTCATCAAGAAGATTGTATCTTTCTCTATGGAAAGATTTGAAAGGTTACAATAAAAAAGAAGAGAAAGCTTATTAAGATCAACTCCACATCAAGAAGAAGAATCAGTAGAGTTGCGATTTCACAAGACAGGAAGAAATCATTGGATAGCTAACACTTCAGGCTGTGCAAATTCTTCAAGTAGTCCAGCTCAAGTCCTTCGAGTTCAAGATATTCAAGATCAATTGGTCTAACCAACTCAAGCAGCAATGGTGCAACCTGCACCATGGATTCAAAACAATGCTTCACCTCTCACAATCAATCAGTAGAATGATCTGCCCAAGAAGCTCAAACACTTTTGCTCCAAGTTGTTAATGTTTAGTTAAGTCGGATAAAAGCGGTTGAAAATATATAGATGTATGTATAAGTAATTTACATATATTACTATAATTTATCATCTATATATTATTATTATTATTGTGAAATAAATCATATATATATCTATATAAATAAAATTATTAAATTGAATTCTGAATTTGTTTATTGTGCAAAAATCATAATTTATTACTGAGTGCTTAATATTGATTTGATCGATTGATAAGTCAAAATGCAAACATATTAACTTTTGTTTGTTAATGACCGGGATCCACTTACGATAGGGCGTGACTAAATAGTAGAGTGATGAAGGGTGCTCCCCTTAATACCACAAACACATAATAGAAACAAAGAAATAACAACAATTTGCGAAAATAAAATATGGATTTCTTATTATCGCCGCAAATGCAGAATTACAAAATTTTGAAATGCAATATGCAAACCCACATGGGCACCTTACAATAATTTGCAATACAGAGCTGCGAACTATCACCCAAAGTTGTCCTAGACAATGTATGTGCATTCCTTACATAAGCATTTTTACACTGCCTAGGAAGTCTCTAAACATCAAACCCTAACCCTTCAGACCAACTAACTCTAAAATTACATATAGAGTCGGCCCAATGCACCTTTGACACTTATTTTGGAAATTTTTGGTCGGCCCAACTTTGGAAGGCCATAAATTTCGAACCGTTGCTCTGATTGGCTGTTATAACCACTTTTTGGAATCCTCAACTTCTAGTCTACAAGGCCTATCTTGCGCAAGCTCCATTCAACCCCATTTCGGAGCCCATCTTGGGCCTCTACGGCCTTCAATGCTGAGCCTGAAGTCTTTATACTAAAATTGCACACCATGAATCCACCATAACTTCATGAATACTCATGATATGGCAATGAGCCTCAACTAGTAGGCTGATATATCCAAGATGAACATCCACATCTAAAATTAGGACATTCCGAGCTCATATGACTGACTTACTAAGTAGCAAGCCTCCAAAAACAACTCTGCACTGAGACAACCCTTATTAAAGAAACAAAAAGGAAATACTTTTCGGTGATGCAAGATTGCTCTTACACCTAGGATGCTCTTGCATCATGGAGTCACTCCCATCGGACGTTACTCCTATCAAGTCACGTATTTATGTCGCCCGACTTGGAATACAAACAATACAACGAACTCTTCTATTTGTCTATTCTAGTCATGAGTACATATTCATTAATCAAAACAAATTTGGTGTTATCTCTAACAAGTATATTCAATTCAATGAGAGGCAAGACTACAGTTGTCATAGTGTAAAGAGTAAAGCACGTCAACATAAATATTGATAACAAGTATTTCAAAGTTCATTTACATATATATATATATATATATATATATATATATATATCAAAAGGTCTTTACATATACATATGTGTGTGTGTGTGTGTGTGTGTGTGTGTGTGTGTGTGTAAACATAAATTTACAAAAAAGGGCTCAAGAACACTTATATATAATTTTGTGAATCAAATAAATCTAATCACCAAGTTTAACACAGTATCAAAACACGTCTAAGAGACAATCCTGATCAGATTTATTTATCCATTGCACTCAAATATTCTACCATGAGTTACAAACCCTGCCTTAATCTGTGGCTACTAATCGAGACAATCTCGTGAAACTCTTGCTAATCCAAAACCTGTGAAACTTCCAATAATTCTTTTGCTCCCATTCCAAAAGTTGCTCCCCAAAACTTGTGTATCTCTCAAATGAAATACAAACCCTCTAATAAAGAACCATAACCCTAACTTAGGTTTTTGTTCTCCAATATTTCAAAAGCCACTAACTCCATTAAAAATATTAATATTTTAGTTGTTTAAATCTTTCGTGCACACTTAAAGAACTTTTTAATTAAATTTTTTATTTTTATTTTCTTTTCCTCCACTTTATTAATTTAGATTAAATTTTATTAGAAGACAAAAATTAACTTATACATCAAATCTATTTATATACATAATTTTAATTTATACATATTTACTTATAAAATAAATAAACTAAATATGAAAGAAATAATAATAATGAATAAATAATACCAGAGTTATGGTAATATAGAATTTAATTCCCCCTTGTTAATTCTTAGTAGTGATTAGGAAACTTACTTATTAATGTTCAGCACACTAACGCTTAATAATGAGTATGGGATTAAAGGATTGTAAGAATCCCACCTACAGAAGAGTTATTAAATTAAACTAGGCCTGAATAATAATCATTTACTATAAGGCGTGTTATTAAGAGTTTTATGGATAATGGTCAGTATAAACCCTTCCTTCTTGTCCCTTTCACATGATCCTAATTACTAACCCCTTGTTGGAAGTTAGCAGTTTCTTTTGATGCAAATCCTCGGAAGAGTAATTTCCCTGACTGGGCTTTAAGCACATATGGGTGGAACTTGGCCCTTGCAAATTCTCAATGGATCTTTCTCTATTATAAACAGATTTCGCACTTTGTATAATTTGATGGTTTAAGTTTTTATATTCACTGGGGAATGTCCCTTTTAAATATGTATATTATAAGACTATGGTCCTGGGCTAGACTGGAGATTTTCTTTCTCTATTCTTTCCTTCCACTGCCCGTTTGAATGGAGCAATCTGTAATTTCTTTTTGCATATAATATAAATACATGGCTTTGGGCATTTGCCGATCAAAAAAATAATAATGAATAAATAATTACTTACCTAAGTTTATTTTATTCAAACCTTTATTTACCGTACAAGGTAAACAGATATATATCGCATTAAAAGACTAGAATATAACACAAAACAAGATAATTTATTCATATAAGCAGATATGCAATCACGATTACAATGATACTTCATAATTCCACTTAAACAATGTACATATATCTTCCGAAGGGGTGACTCAATTGTCACGCAACCTTTCAAACACTAACTAATCCTGTTGTCTATAATATAGTTTTTACCAACAACATCATCCCCCCCAAAAGAAAAGTCATCTTCGGACGACAAACTAAAGACAACTAAACTATTAAGTACATCAAGACTTAAAAAAAACTAAGAAGAAGAGGGGTGCGTCCCTGGTAGGGCTAGTGTAGTAGATGTCCTCTGCGTTCGTAACTCATTCAACTGTGCCGACAACTCGTGTACCTGTTGCGTTCAGGCCTCCAAATTCACCTTAGCTTGTATCTGAGGTTCTAATGCTCTCTTCATCATGTCAGCTATGTTTCAGAGCTCCACCTCCTTCGCATTTGACTCTCTTCGCATCCCGCAACTAAGATACAAATGTTGCCTTCTCTGACTCCTCAGCAATGAGTGTTGCCTGCTCCTCCCAAGTTGCATGTTCTACAGCCAAATTGGCTTCTATTGCGGCTAATCTAGTAGCTATCTCCTCCCAAGCCCTTGTTGTTGCTACCTAATCCGCCTCACTCCTATGTAGAGCATAGTATGCCTCCCGATACACTTGTACTATCTCTCACATCAAGTACTCAACTCTGCTCTCCACTACAGGCTCCTTATAAGTCCACTCCTACCACATCTCTGGGGTCTATGTTCGGCCATCCTCTCGCCTTGAAACATACTGAGAAGGTTGTTGGACAACCAACCCACATGAATGACAAAACCTACTCTAACTCCTGTACCACAGCCTCTAAAGTGCATCTTTATGCTGAAACTACTACTTGGCGACCTTGAGTCACCAAGTCCACTAAGTACGTCTCGACATCCTCCTCCCCTATAGCTGTCGAGGCGTCAAATGATGTGGGCCACTCTGTGGCCATCGCTACCTCTACTGCTTCTAACATCCTCTCCACAGTACTCCCTGTAGGAAGTGGGGATGGTGGCTCAACTGCAACGATAGGATGACTCTCCTCTGGTGGGGCTGGAGAATCCATCGTCTAAAGTAATTCTCTCATAGGTGAGATAGTGGCAAATGTCGGTGTTACCGGTCTAATGCTAAATCTCCGACCCAAGTACTTACTCAAGTCCTACTCACTCAATTTTTGTGTTGCAATACCCTCACTGATGTAACAAACGTATTTTCATAACCAATTTTTAAAAAAAACCTAAAGATCTAATATCATCTAACTTTATAAGTAACTGATTCCATTTCATATGACAATGATTTCTTTTAACATTAATAGAATATAACTGTGATAAAAACAACTAATACTAATCCAACTCTATTTCATGTTGAGCTGATATAACGAGGAATATATACATTGTAAACAATTTAACCATTCCTTACTGAAATCATGTTCAGCTGAAAAATAAAGCAACAACTATCCTTCTTAACTAAATTCATACCTAACTGAAAGTGTACAAATTCTTATTCAATTTAGATGGCAATTAACTACTCTATTTGAAATAGAAAGACTATCTAATTATTCATGCTAAAAGATTAACAAGTAAAAGAGGGGAAAAACATACAGTAATAACGGAGGATCCTTTATCTAGTTGTGCAAGCTTTGGCATTGGTGAGAGGAGAAGGATTAACATAGGCTTAACCTCCCAACCTCAAACCATACTTATCCCCACACATCCTAACATATTAGAATGGCCCTCCCTACCTCGAGATTGAGCTTGGGATGTTCTTCAGTCCAGCCATCCGAGCTACTGGGTGGTTTAAGTGCCCAATCAGTTATACCTATATAACTGACATCTACAAACATCAACTGATCTTAGAATTGGCACATATGCCTATAAACTACCTTGGCCAAGGATTTCTGATGGGTGCATGGACCCAATCACCACCACTCGACATGACAACAAATTCCATTACAGGAACAAGCATGAGCTATTAAGTGTTTCACTACTTAAATTTTCATATCTGATTTCATTCTTGGTTCTTGTAGGTTAACTCCACCTCTTCACCATTTCATGGCTTCTTTGCCGGTGAATCCTAGGTGCTTGAAAGATTATGATCATTCTATTTCATTTACACCTCTTCACCATTTCATGGCTTCTTTGCCAATGAATCCTCAGTGTCTGTAAGATTATGAGCATTATGTTTTTATTTACACCTCTTCACCATTTCATGGTTTCTTTGCGGATGAATCATCGATGTCTATAAGATTATGAGCATTATGTTTTTATTTACACCTCTTCAGCATTTCATGGCTTCATCGCCGGTGAATCCTAGGTGTTAGAGAATCTAAGAGTATTTTGTTCTTTGTTACGGAAGTTATGATAGCATGGTTATTGATGTTGGTTTATATAATCATTTTAAGTTTCTATAGCTACCATTGGATTTCATAAATGATGTTCAATCACAAAGATATTACTATGAAGATCTTTAATGAAACTCTATGTAATGCAAGAGACCAACAGCAAGGTATTATGTATTAAACACGGTCCTAACAATGTATAGTCGGCTGCAGTCGGACATTCTACTCAAAAAAAAGGAAGAAATTATGAATTACGATGGCATGTATTGTATTAATCTCAATCCTACAATGTGTAGCCGGCTATAGTCGAACTTATACTCAAAAAAAGGAGGAATTATAAAATACGAATGCATATATTCATGACCTAAGATTATGCTTGAAGTTTTGTTTGGACGTGGCTCCTCCCATCCTTGGCCGAAACTCCTGTTTGGCTATTTGATTCGCCTGCTGGTTTGAGACTTGATTTGTGGATTGCAAATGCTGACAGAGTAAGGAAAGGAAAGTATAATATTGGTTGAATAGACGGAATGAATGGTTTCGGCTGGAATGAATTACACACGGCTTGAAAGGAAAACGTATCAGACAAAGGAAAGAGTGATGCTGCCATGGTTAATTCACGGCTTCTCTTAAAGGCTAGTCGAGACTCCTCGGCTTCTATCAATTTCAAGAAGTTCATTCGAATTCCCAAACATTAATTTGATTTGAAAAATGAAGAAAATGAAGAGGTAAAAGAAATAAAGAGGAGTTGAAGAGATTATAATTTCATTTTATTATTAATATAATACATTCTTATATATGTTCACATGAGTATATTGATGAGGTGACATCATTAGATTATGTTTCTATAATTTATTGGTGCCATTTCATTTTTATATTTATGTGTCTGTATGTAAGTGTTTATTATAATGATATGATAAAAATTAATAAACAATCTCTTGAGGTATGTATTATATTTTAAATTAGATTATTTTATGTTTTTCCTATATTGTTTCCTTAACACCTCATGCGGGTCCCATAATGTAACATGTGGACAAGTCATCATACCCCTTCCAAGGAAGTCTAAGGTCATACTTGCCGATTCTGATGACTGAACCAAACGAACATCCCATTCCGATGATCTCGTTTAGCAATGCTTCCCCTCTCTTCAATCTTCTCCTGCAATCAACCCTGAAGACCACTCTTGCCATAATATTAATTCCATAGTAATTTTAAATAAAACATATTAATCGCTAATTTAAATCAAACAACTACTATCATCTAATAACAGTTATAGGTTACCAACCATTTCATCAACAGTTAGTACAACGTAAATAAATAACTCATTTCACATGATCATGAAAAGAAATAATTTGTTAAACCAACAATTATGAACAAATTAAAAATTAGGGCAAAATTTGGGATGTAACAACTAGTAGCCAATAATGTATCGTCTATCGTGACCACTGCATCCGATCTCACTGCATCCAGTCTGACCTACGGTGTCCTCGAACTCTCAGGAACCTCTTGTGCTAGTAACTCCATCACCTCCTTTGGCAAGGTTGTCATCGATGATGAGTGGGACTTTGTCTCAACTATGGCCACAACCTCTGAAATGGTTAGGGTCACTGCAGCCGGCTAAGCTGCTATTGCGATAGGGGTCATCACTATTGGTTGCCTAAGTTATCCAAATCCTAGAATGTGTGCATTGTGCGTACCCATAGGAACCAAATGTGTTGTCGCTAAAATGTAGGTCGCGAAAATAGCAATGATGTTGTCATAATAACTTCCACCTCTTCATCATCCTCTTCCTCCTCTCCGTCAATCCCACCCTCATCAAAAGATGTCTCCTATTGACCACTATCCATATCTCCTACATCTTGTCTAGGTTGCTTCTAACCAACCATGGTCTTCTGGCCTCCAAGTGTGTCTAGGTGTTTCCACTGCATAATAGGGGGCTCACCTAGCTCAAGCAACCTAGGCTTGTCCTCCATCCTGTCGAGAGGAATCATCTACGTTGTCACCTTCAGGAATAACCCAATCGCATAGTGAGGCCTGTAGAATGTCTTATGCTAAATGTCATGAACTCATTCTTTCTGCTAATAGTGCAACCCAGTCGTATACTCTCCCGTTCAGGATCCTGTTCATAATTGCTACCTGTGGAAATGAGATATGAGATGCACAGCTTGATCCTGTGAGCCGACTCTTCACCAGGTCCATGAGGCAACACCAATGCCCTTCCTAGATGTTGGACTTCTTTAGTCCTATGCCCTTCGAAGTGTCCACCAAAGCTACTTTTTCTACTTGGGACAGGTCACTACATACAAGTTATATCAATTGTGCCTTCACCTCATGACTTAACTTCTTCAATTTGTTATCAATTTTCTTCCTCCCTTGTGCATGGCCAGGTATTTCAAATACCCGCATGAAATTTGGTGCACTGAATGAGATTACCAAATCACACCCGAGATAGGCAAACAAACTAGTTCTCGAAAATTGATCATAGGTCTCTATCATCGTGTACAAAAAGCCTTTGTAATCCAAATGCAAAACACTAGCATTTGTATCGCCCATTCTACCTGCGCCTTTCGGATTTCCTGCATTCAGCTCCATTCAAGCCTTTGAAAGAAATATTCTGTGGTGTGAGGTGTGCTGGTGTAGCCGCTGGTTGTGCTACCTATTTGCCCTTCTTTTTACTTGTGCCTATGCTTGTGCCTCCTGCAACACGAATACTTGAGGGAAAAGTCTTAAGAATTCTGTTCATGTTTGTGCTGGTTACTAAATTTTCGTCTAACTTCTTCCAAGCTCTCTTCCCGCTAACTACATAATTGTCTCTTCGTTTGTCCTTTTGTGTGAAGAAAAATGGTTAAGTTTTTCGTACCTCACTGGCTCTATACAATTCCTTGGACAAATTCACACTTACCTAGTAATCTGTATGGTTCTGCTCTGCTTGAATCCCTTATGCTTGCCTATGAATTTCGTATGGTAGTAGTTGTTCTCCTTCTACGTGAACCTCCTTATGTTTGCTTGTGAATACTCGTATGTACAATGTTCTCGCTTCATTAATCATCCGTGACCGTATGGTGATTCTTCTCAATCCTCCTATTTGTATGGTGGTCGTACAATAACTCTCTTGCTTTTCTTGTATTGCCATGAGGCGGTACATTTTTCTTTTTCCTAGGAGCTGTACGATTTATGATGTTCGGAGTTTTCCTTCTATGTGTTTGTATTGTTATACAACATATATCTCTCTTCAGGTCGTACGGTGTTTTCTTAAAGTCGTACAGTGGTTCTATTTCCCTTTGCTCCTTTTATTTTGGGTTGTGACTATCTGATAATACCGTATGGTGGATAATGAACAGACACTCAAATTCTAAATTGGCACAGTCATACGATGTTGTAATGATGTTGTTCCTCCTTTAACTATGTTGCTACTTGTAAGGTCGTATGATGAAAAACTCACATTGTTTACCTTTAGTGCCGTATGTTCTGACTATCCTTTACTTGATTGGTCATACGACTGTACGGTAGGTGAAAATTGTTTCTATTTAGGTCTGTACGGTGAACAATCCATACACTTATGGCCGTACGATGGCCAACACATTACTTCTTTCACTAGTCGTATGGTATGCTACATAGAATTATGCTTTCTCTTGGCAATACGGTTGTGACTATCCCTCTTGGTCATATGGTGTTGGTTTCAGTGCAATACAATGACCGTACAACTATGTTTTCCTTTATACAATGATCTCTTTCTATCCGTGTCTTGGCCATACAGTACTAATATTCTATCTCCATATCATAATCCCTTTGTTTGCTCGTTTTAAGAATCCTTGTCTTAGTATTCACCTATAGCTTATTACTATTATTATTATTATTTACTTACTATTATAATTATTTTTCACATTTGATTTGACCGGGTATCATCATTCCCCAACTTCCATTCCCCTGATGGCAAATTTTTAGCTTTGAACCATTTACCGGGTCGATCAATTTCTTCCCATCCAGCGTCCATAGTTTTATTGCTCTATCATCTCCCACTTCACAAATCTTGTAGGATCCAACCCACTTTACTTTGAATTTGCCAAGTTTGATTTCACTACACCTATTATATTTTAATACCAATTGACCTGGTTGGAACCTATTTAGTTTTAAATGCTTGTAAATTACTGCAATCAAGATTTTATTCGTCAATTCTGCCTGTTTGTTTACTCACGAGTAGTACGGGCTTAACAGAAAATGGTTGATTTTAAATTCCGTGGTGAGTAGCCAGATGACATGGTTGACAAAATGTCCCCCACGGTCACTTGTCAACTGTATTGGCATCCTATATCTAGTGATGATTTGTTCGTAGATAAATCTCGCCATGCTTAGTGTTGAGTTGTCTGGTAGAGCTCATATTTCTACCCACTCTGTAAGGTACTCGGTTGCTACTACGATGCGTCTGCATCTCCGAGCTTTGCTTACCTTCAGTGACCTAACAAAGTCTAGCCCCCACTATTCGAATAGTTTTTGCGCATGTAAGGGGTTCAGAGGTATAAAATCCCTCTTTAGTGGAATGACCCACTCCCTGGCATCGTTGTGCGCAGTTGGCCACCACAATCCTGTGAGGAGTATCTTACGAGCAATTGTGTCCTGCCCCATATGTCCTCCTAGGGGCCCTTGATGTGCTTCCTTCAATACTTTTGGTATTCCTTCCTCAAGAACACATCATCCTCAAATCTAGTCGAGTCCCATCTTGTATAGCAACCCGTTGATCAATTGGAACATTTGACTCCTTAGTACTAGTTTCCTCCTCTCACTCGCTAGCATTTCCCTAGGAAATTGTCATGTTGAAAGATATTCTCCGATACTTACATACTAGGATGGTAGTACGACGATGTGAAATAGTTGTGCATCGAGAAAGTCATCATCGACTCCCTCCAAAGGTTCTCCCAATTTGATCCTAGAGAGATGATCTGTACTCATTTGGCTATTCCTGAGCCATACCACAACTTTAAATGTAAATTCCTAGAAGAGAAGTAGCCATCTGCTTATCCGTCCTTGAATGATCAGTTTATTTACGAGATATAGTAAGGCCTGGTGGTCTACATAGAACATGAATGGGGTCACCAATTAGTGTCTGAACTTTTGTACGATGTACACCATTCTGAGGGCCTCCCGCTCTGTCATGCTATAATTATTTTCTACCTTAGACAATAGTCTACTTGCAAAGTACACCGAGTGGTTCAATTCATGATCATCTGTCTATGCCAACGTTGCTCCAATTGTGTAGTTTGACGCATTGACGTGCACATGGAACTCCTTGTCCTAGTTTAGATAAGCCAGGATAGGTGATGTGGCTAGTCATGTTTTTAATCCCTGAAAGGCTTCATCCTACTCTGTTCCCATTTGTAGGGTTCTCCCTTGCAGGTTAGCTTGTCGAGTAGGTAAGATATTTTGGCAAGTTCTTAATAAACCTCTGATAATACCCTATGGGTCCTAGAAATGATTTTACTTCAATCACATCTGTTGAAGGTGGCATTTCCAGAATGACTCGGACTTTGTCAGGATGTCTTTAATCCTACCTTGCATACGATGTGTCCCAACAGTTTTCCCTAAGGTACCATGAATTTACACTTCTTAGGATTTAGTGCTAGTCATGCCCATCTACATCTTTCCATACATTCCTTGAGTGTGGTCAAATGATTGTCCTCCGTATTGAAAATTGACCAATTGTCCAAGAATGCTTTGAAGTTTCCAACTGACATCTTATCAAAGATGTGCAGGATGATCCTTTGAAACGTTGTTGGGGCATTGCACAGACCGAATGACATTCTATTGTAGGCATACACTCTATCTTCTACTACGAAGGTTGTTTTGAGCTTATCTTTCTTTGCAAGGGATATCTGGTTGTAGCCAAACAATCCATCCATGAATGAATATATTTCATGCCCCACAACTTCCTCCAAAATATTGTTAGTAAACAGTATCGAAAATGGATCCTTAATTGTTACTGCGTTCAGACAGCAAAAGTCTATACATATCCTTATTCGAGTAGTATCCTTTTTTAGTGATATCACAATTGGGGATACCCACTCACTGGTTTGTACCTGAAAAATAATGTCTACCTCAAGCATCTGGTTAATCTCATCTATAAGCTGTGCGGCATAGTTTTTGTTCATGTGGTATGGTCACTTTTGTACGGGTACTGATCCTTGTATTAGTGGGATGTGGTGGACACACAATTCTAGCGATACCCCTTTCAGGTCTTTGTATGTCCACGCAAAAACATCCTTATACTCCATAAATATCTTAAATGTTGCTGCTTTCAAAACTAGATTCCAATCATCTCCCACAAATATGTTTTTCAAATTAGCCTCGTCTTTTAAGTTCACCATTTTCACCGTGGGTTCTTCATATATAATAAACATCCTGTCGCTGAATATGTGTACAAGTGTTTCATATATTTGAGCCTCTCCTTTCACTTCTCAGTATTCCGTTGGAAATTCGTTCTTTTGCCCTCCCTTATTTCCTTCCTCGACCCCTAACATGTGACAGCTCGAAAAGAGCTCATAGTCCTCCATTTGCCAATGGAGTAGGCTGTTCACTGAGTCCAAGTCGTCATCGTCGGATCCTCCTTCCAATCTCAAGATTCCTTCTTCGTTGGGTTCCATTCGTTTCTTTCCTTCATCATCTCCTTCCCCTTCAAAGTCTAATGACTCTGCCTCCTCTCCCACAACCTAGGTGTGTAGGTCAATTACGAACCTATGACCTCTTTCCATGGACAAAGTGTTCTTTTTCTAGTCATGTTTCACCTTTGCCTACACCACCCAGCCCCTTCCGAGGATGGTGTCATAGCATTTCCTTTTCAATGGAATGACCACGAAGTCAAGTAAGAAAGTTTGTGTTCCAATCGTTACCGGTTGCACCATTAAAGTTCTAAGAGGTTTGATTTTGTGTTGATCGGCTATGAGCAGTTGGAATGTAGGCGGCCATAGGGTAGGTTGCCCCAACTTCTTCCATGTTTCTTCAGGCAATACAATTGCTCCCGACCCTCCATATAGGATGGTGTCCGTGAGGATAGTTTTGAGAATACCCATCTCGACTACTGCAGGGTGTCTTCCTGTGTTGAGCGCAAGTAGCATTGGATCTATCGTGGTCGTTCCACTTCTACCTTGTGTGTCCTTCCCTGGCTCTTTCACTGCCTTCGGGGATGGTGTCATGTTTAGGATTGTGGTCCACAACTAAGGCATTGCAAGAAGGTCATTCAATTTCATGGGAAACTCAGCTTGCATTACCTATCATATGATGCTTTGTTTTACCTGATTCCTCCTTGAGGTGCCAACAGTGTCCTTCACTTGCATTTTTTCAATCTCCATCTCTTTGTCTATTTCTGCTCTCGCTTGATGCATCCTTTTCTTTTCCTCTTCTAAATCTGGATACGTTGTCTTCTTCGCTTGTGCATGAGTGATCGCTAATGTTTCCTCATCACATCTTTCTATGGTTAACAGGTTCACCTCGGGTTTAGGGTATTTTTAATCATCATGGTCTCCAAGACCACACCATCTACACAATACTTGCGTTGTTCCCTTCGTAGTATAGTCTCTAGCGAAGTGACCCCAGAGGTTGCAGGGCACAGCATTGTATCATTGGTCGTCTAGTCGGATTGTACTATATTTGGCTACGGCCCCCATTATTGTTGTTGTTATTGTTGCCGCCTTGTCAGCATCTCTTGTTTCGATACCCTCCTAAGGTTGTTGCGTCATTGTTTGTAGTTGTTCCTACTCCTGAGGTGGACACTTCTTGCGTTAGTAATACTTGTTGGTGTCCCTTTGTTTTCATATTGAACAGGCATTCCTTGGTGGAATGTCCTGCAATCTGGCAGATATCACAGAATTGGTTCTTAGGGCAAGAGCCCTTTGTGTGGCCCTCCTTGTAATCCGTACACCATAGTTCCCCTTCTCTCATTTGACCAGGATTCTTTTTCATGTTTTTAAACTCTTTCATCAAACGTAGCATATCCTTCTGTAGTACCCACACCTTTTTACTCAAGTCCTCATCGTTGCTTCTTTCAGAGGATGTTTCTTCAAAATCCAAAGATCTATCTTTCTTCTTTTTGCCAGTTTTTTGTTTGCTCTCCAAGTCCATCGCACAGTTATATGCATCAATGTACGATGTTGCAGGTACAATTTTCATCTTTTTCCATAGTGTTGGTCGTAGCCCTTCGACGAACCACCTTTTCTTCAACCTGTCCACTGGTTGGCTTTCCATTTTTCCTACCAGCTCCTTCAGCCTTCTTGCATGTACACGGACTATTTCATTCTTCCCCTATTTTGTACTGTAAATTTCCACTACTATCTCATTATCATCCCTGAGTAGTCAAGACTTTTCTATGAATTCTTGACGTCCGCCCATGTAGTTAGCTTCTTCAAATCGGTGTCTAAAAACCATTTGATTGCTACACCTCATAGGGTAGCTAGAAACTATCGGACCCAGTCATCGTGGTCTATTACGCCATTTGCAGTCCATATTGTTTCACATGTTTTGCAATGTCGAACTAGATCGACTGTCCCATCACCATTAAATTTTGATAGTTTTCCCTTTGGCCTTGCTATTGTTAAGTTCTTCTATATTTGTCGTACTTATTGCATACCCGCACTGTTTTGCACACCTGCGTTGTTCTGTGTACCCGCATTGTTTAGCACAACCATGCCACTTTGGGCAACCGGATTACTCTGTAGTGTGAAGGGGTCTTCTGGAAGTGGAGTTGTTCGGTTCTCAACTTGTATCCATTCGTTAAGTGTATCAAGAACAAAAAGTTCACCCTACACTCGTGCTCCTTCGACACCTCAAGTCGTGCAGATTCCTTCTCTTCCATCCGAATTCTCTACCCTCGACGTATACAAGTTTAGGAACTCCTTCCTTGTCTCTTCCACTAAATTCAATCTTTGTCACATTTCCTCAAGCAAGTCCTCAGCACTCCTCGGTCTGCTAGGTGAATGCACTCCCTCAATCCATGCTCCTTTACCACTTTCGGTGCCCATCGGCGAGCTGTTGAAACTTCTACCTTCGCTCTGCCTGTTGTGTGAGAATTAATGCTTCCCATGTTGTGCGTACATCATCCTTGTCTTTTATTTTATTTTGATCTTTATTGAGCAAATTTGGCATTAATCTTCATAACACATCTTTTTTACCAAGTTCGACTGGCAACGGCACCAAATGTTTACCGTACAAGGTAAACGGATATTTATCGTATTAAGAGACTAGAATGTAGCAAAGAACAAGATACTTTATTCATATAAACAGATATGCAATCACGATTACAATGATACTTCATAATTCTATTTGGACAATGTACATATATCTCCCGAAGGGGTGACTCAACCGTCAAGCAACCTTTCCGACACTAACTAATCCCGTCGGCTATAATATAGTTTTTATAGACAACAACCTTCAAATAATTTTTATTTTATTTTCCTAAAATAGAATAAATTTAAAATATTATCAAAAAGACATCTATTAAAAGAAAACCTAGGTAAGCTTTTATACTAATCCAAGAAACTTCTTACTAGCTAAAAATAAATATAAAAGTTAAGAGGCCAATGTTAATAATTTAGGAACTTTAATTAAAGGTGGAAGTATTTTTTAATTTAAAACAATTTCTAAGACAAATTTAAACATTGACATGCCTAGGAAATAGGCAAGAGGCAATAAAGGAATACATCCTTCCTAGCCCTTGCATATTATTAGGACTCAAAAAATTAAAAGAAACAAAACTTATTCCAGCTTACACACATAAAGTCCTATTTATAAATGGTAAATTCTCAAACATTGCCATGAAAGGGACATGTACTGATTTGTTTTTATGTTTTTATTTATTTTTGGTTAAAGAACATAAAGCAAAAGTAAAGGAGACAAGAGCCTACAACAAAACGATAAATAGTGTGTCTCTTATCTAGGAGGTCTTGGGTTCGAATCTACTCGAGTTAAATAATTAAAAAATAACAACTAATTAAAACACATAACAAATTTTGGCTTTGGCCTCTTACCGATCAAAAAAAAAGCAGAAGTAAAGGGGGGTTGGGTCATGTACTTCCGGCGCAATCCCCCATGCATGATATATTTAATTTTAAAGAGGTTCTAACACAGGCATTACCCCAATGGGCCCAAAACTCAACCAAAGAGAAGACATACCAACATGATTGACCTCAAACACCCCACCAAAAGTTCCAAATATCCTTGGCAAAAGAGTACTAAAAGAAAAGATGAGAAACAAACTTCTCATGATTATAGCATAACATGCACATCGAGGGACTTTACACAAATTAATTCTAAGACATTAGTTTTGAACCACCAACCACATGAAAAATTGCATTTGGTCCAAGAGAACTTCTTCCATGCATGTTTCCACCAAGGCATCTCTATACTTTCAAAAAATTGTTTGTCAAGCTCCAAGTACCTTGTAAATGCAAAATGCTTACCTGGTGAGCCACTTTCCGAGGCCAAAAACATGTCTCATTTCTTGCCCCATGTTGATAGTGTCAATTTTGCTAGAAATATCTTGTCTATAGATCTATTCTCAATAGTTGGTGGGTTGTCGAGAGGCGACGCCACAATATCATTGTTAGGATTGGTTTCCAAATCCTCTTTCAATTATCATTGTACCCTTGATTGCTTGATTCAGAACCAACTTGATAATTTCTTCCTTGGTTATTCCTTTGACATCCACCATCTTGGTTATCCCTTTAATAATTATTGTCATGGTTGTTTCTTTGATAGTTCCCCTAATAATTTCCTTGATAGCCACCGTGGTTGGTTCTGTGGTTGCCTCCTTGAAAGTTCCTTTGAAGGTTTTGTAACTTAGTGTTTTGATTCCTCAAGTGACCTTGGTGGACAGATTTTTCACTTGTCAACTCTCTTATCTCATCTTTCTCTTGTGTTCTTGTAGATGCACTTGCACCTTGATGATATACACGTACTGTTGGAGGTGCTTAAGATAATAGAGCCCTTGGAGGTAACACAAGTTGATTGGATGGAGCTTGACATGTGAGTTGTATAACCTGATTGTTTGGTAATCCAATATTAATTGCAGGTTCGGATAGATTCTGCTTCATTTTGTTGCCCACTTCCATTTCTCTAGCATAAGCCTCATTCATATTGGTTAAGTAGGATGCGAGTCTTGTGAACATGGACATTTGAGAATCCAAGGCATTGTAGTATATCTCTGACGCTCTTGTTTCTTGAACTATGTAAGGAGCTTACAGTTGTGTGTATGCTTTATGAAAGTGATTGTTGAAGGAACTAATAGGCTCGTGCTCTTGCCTCTTGACACCTGCAAATTGCTTCTACAAATCCAATGGGGTGCTGGGGATGCCGAATTTACCACTTAGTGCTATCTTCAGCTGCTCCCATCCACTTATAGATGATGTTGGCAAGTGTACAAACTTGTAGGAAGCCTCCTCTTGTAAAGTGTGAGGGAAGATTCTACATGCTCATGTTGAATCCTTCTATATGGTAATGAATCTTCAAAGATCTTGATGTGCTCTTTTGCTGTTCAATTTGGGTCATTCATATGGAACTTGTGTTAAATTTGGTGATCAGATTTATTTGATTCACTAAATTATATATAAGTGTTTGTGTGCCCTTTTTTGTAGATTCATATATATATATATATATGAACTTTGAAACACTTGTTATCAATATTTAAGTTGACGCGCTTTACTCTTTACACTCTGACAAGTGCAATCTTGTCCCTGATCAAACTGAATGTACTTGTCTGAGATTACACCAAATTTGTTCTGACTGATGAATATGTACTCACGACTGGAATAGACAAATAGAAGACTGATATAAAAACGTGTTTGTTGTAGTGTCTATATTCCAAGTCAGGTGGCATATAAATACATGACTTGATAGGAGTCACGTCCTATGGGAGTGAGACCAGCGTGGAGTCACGTCCCATCGTACATGGCTTCCGGTCATTAACACAAGAAAGTTAATATGTTTGCATTTCGACTTATTAGTTGATCAAACAAACATTAGGCAATCGGTAAAATATTATCATTTATGCACAATAAACACATTCATAATTCAATTTAATAATTATATTTGTATATAAATGTGTGTATGTGTGTGTGTGTGTGCATATATGTGTGTGTATATGTGTATATGTGTGTGTGTGTGTATATATGTATGTACATACATATATGTATATATATATATGTGTGTGTGTGTGTGTGGTGTGTGTGTGTGTGTGTGTATAAATTACTTATACATATATCTATATATTTTCAACTTCTTTTATCTGACTGAACTAAACATTAACACTCCCTCTTAGTTTAGAAAGATAAATATTATACCATTGGTAATATTAAGAATGGCACAATTTTAAGGATATCTTTGATCAAAGGATCTCCACTATTTTGATATCACATTTGATATCATTAGTATTGGCCTCCAGAATATCAACATATGATATTCACCAAATACTTTGAGTAATGACCTGCAAAATATCAACACATGGTATACACCTAGTACTCAATAAGGTAATGGCTTGCAGAATATCAACACATGATATTCACCAATTACCTATCATATATCTATACAAACAACTCATAAACTGTCAAATGAATGACATCTAACACTTGTTGTTGATTTACAAGATACAATTTATCACGATTTGTTTCAACATTTACATAAAATGTATATCATGATTTAAGTTATTGTAAAACCACCACCTTCCAATAACTTCTACAAATACAAGTGACAAGCATTTGAAAGTCATCACTTTCTCATGATGTACATAGGTTTCATATATTCATAACATTTATAAAGAATAATATATTGTACAATAATCAATTATTTTGAGACATTTTCTCAGGGATTACAATCATATCAATTACTCTTCGAAAGTGTTTCACTCTTGTTTTGCAATAAAAAGAAAATTATTGACAAAATTAACATAATATTTCCCTCTTTGTGTGGCAAAGGGGATTCTACTTTTTTTTCTCTGGTAGATTACCACATAAAGGAGTGGATTCCACTATTTTTCTAGAGATTTGCAAATACAGAAGTGGACTCCACCATTTTTTCTAGCAATTGTCCACATAGAGGAGTGGATTCCACCTCCTTACATAGCAAGCGAAGGAAGAAATTGTCCTGTCCCCTTCTCAATTTTAGTTCCGGGCAACAGGATTAATCTATCTCCACATCCAGATAGATTAATAACTATTTATAACAGGATGTTTTCAAGTGACAATGGGGGTTTAATTTAATTTATTCCAAAACTTTATTAAAATGTGCAAAGCTAAGTCATTTTTAATGTTTTAAAGTTATTTACTTTATAAATAGCTTTAAGTGACTACAGGACGAAAATGTCATTTAATCCCACATTCCTTGCTCTTTGTACTTTCCCTCATTCCGAAGCTATATATACGGGTTTGCATTGGGATTAACAACACACAAGAAATTTATGAAACCAAATGCACTGCGTTCTGGTTGCTTAAATGTGACTGGTTAAGTCTTGAGGATGAAAACCCTCAAGTTTGAGATCTTCAAGAAGGTTGGACGTCACCCTAATCTTCTTGGTATGGTACAGATTGGGCAAGAATCGGCAAGTTTAATGCAGTGGAGTAAGTTATGAGTAAGGTGGGACTGTGTTTTTGAAATATTCCAAACTATGTTATCATTTTGATTAAACTAGATTCCAGCTTACCGTCATTAAAGAATCGAATCGTGGCAAAGAGGGAATTTGAAGGGAGTTTTGGAGTTCATATTCTTGTAGGACATCACACAGGGAACTCCAAGCTTAGCATTGACAGGCGGCGTATGAGTTAGCATGTTATACCAGGCGAAAATAACAGTCAAGGTGTCGGGTTACTAGAGTTGGGAGATATTAGGTCGGATCCTTGTATGTAAACCGTGGGACTGTTAGCTGGTCATTTGAGCTTGCACTCTTCACAGGCAGATTTATATACCCGATTGAACATGTTGGTTGCACTGATTACTGGTGAGAATGTTTGGGGTTCAATAGTTATTACATGGAATAGACTGAGACGTCACCAAAGACAGGGCCATTGGGCGTTAAGCACAGGCATATTACACACGTTTTGTGGGAAAAAATTAAATTTTTGCAAAACTATTTCATTCTAAAAATGAGCCAGGAATGAGCAGAAGGCCACACAATTTCAGTCACCTACAGCCTGAATAGGCAGATTCCTCAGTACACGTTGACATTGAAGATAATTTCACGGTTGATGAAGAGATAATTTTGGAAACAGGTGAACACGCTGAATTAACTCAACAGGTTGAACCAGAAAACAATAATCAAATGGCACATAACGGAGGTGAACAGGACAGGGAAGTACGGGAGACTTTACGAGCTATTAGAGATGGACAAAATAACATTGCAAATGCCCTCTAGCAATTAGCAGGTACTATGCAGCAGTTGCTTCCAATCCAAAGAAGGGCTCCTAGTCATCATAGCGGTGGTGGAAGTATAGTGGAGTCTCCCCGGGCAGTTAGAGCTCATACACATAATACGGACAGACCTTTGATGCCAGTTTTTAATGTTGAAGAAGAGGAAGTTGTACCACCTGCAGCCCAGAATGTGTTATCGGATAATGTTATGGCAACCTTTGATGAGTGGGCTTTGTTTTTGGATCAAGTTAAGCAAAATTTGACCTTTGTGCAGTATTTAAATCAGAAAAGGGAGGCTGATAGGCAGCAGCAAGACCGGAGACCGAGGGCACCTAACAGGGACTTAAAACATGTAATGAACAAATTAACCCTTCCCACTTTTGATGGCAGCAATAAAACTTCAGCCAGGGCATGGATTCATAAGTTGGATACTTACCTAACACCCAAGCCCATGATGGAAACAGAAGCTATCAGATTTGCCACGATGCATCTTGAGGGAGCAGCCTATGATTGGTGGCATCATGGATTAGTCACCCAGGATCACGGACTCATCACTTCATACGAGGTTTTCAGCTGAAAGCTGATTACTCGTTTTGACAGGAAGGATATCGAGATTTATTACAGGGATTTGGCTCAGTTACGGCAAAGTGGGACTGTGGATCACTATATAGATGAGTTTCAACAGATATCAATGATGGTACCGGATATGTCCGAACAATGCAAGGTGATGTTATTCACAAAAGGATTACAGGACAGATTTAGGGGTTTGCTTAAAGTCCTAAAACTAAACACCTTGGATGACGCCATTAAGATTGCTCACGATTTGGACTCACCTACCTCACTATTACAGCCTCCTAAGAAATCCTATAAAGGATCCACTTCTTTTCAGGGAAATAAAAAACAGCAAAAGACAAACACCCCCAGATTGGATTTTGAGACACATAATGAACTCAGGAGAAAGAAGTTATGTTTTACTTGCAGGGAGCCTTGGACTCCTGATCATCGATGCCTAGGTAAAGGCAAAATCCACTTCGTTGAGATCCATTTTGAAGAGGAGGAAGAGGTAGAAGAGCCACAAGAAGGTGATAACAGTGTGGATAGTGAGGAGGAGGAGGAAGTTGAGGGGCAACCCAGTAAAGATAAGAAGAAACAAACCCCTACCGAGCAGCCTCCTATTTTAGCTACCTTTTCGAGTGATCCAGCATATCATCCTTTCAAGGTGAAAGAGGTTGTTAGAGGCCAGCGTATTATTTTCCTTTTGGATACAGGAGCCTCGCATTATTTTATCAGTACACGGATGGTATCTAGGAGAGGTTTACAGACAGTGGCTATACCCGAGTTTGATGTTAAGGTAGCTAGTGGTGAAGTTTTGAGATGAACAGAGAAGGTAGCCGGTCTTCAGATTCAGTTTGATGGTTATCTTCTACACTTTGATTTTTACGTGGTTGATTTGGATGGACTGGATGCTATTTTGGGAAGACAATGGTTGAGTACTCTCCGTAGGTATACATTTGATCATGAGACTATGCAGCTGGAGTTCTTGCAGGATGATAGATTGGTGATCTTTAGAGATATACCTGATAGTGGTCCCAAAGTGATTTCAGCTCACAGGATGGAGGCTATTTTGAGACATGATGATATAGAGTGGGCTACTCAGTGTTTCGTGTTTCATCTCTTCAAAGGAGACACAGGGTACAGGGCAGCGATATCATTGTGACATTCAAACAGTTATAGATAAGCACAAGAGAGTGTTCGAGGATATACCTCCTAGGATTCCTCCAAATAGAGGATTTGAGCATATTATTGAGCTTGAGGAGGGAGCCAAACCCGTTATTACTACGCCTTATCATCATCCTGGGCATTACAAGGAGAAAATAGAGAAGACGATAAAGGAGCTTTTGGATATGGGGCATATCAGACCTAGCTCTAGTCCCTTTGCTTCTTTAGTAGTGCTGGTTAAGAAGAAGGATGGCACTCTTCGGATGTGCATAGACTACCGCGCACTAAACAAGAGGACCATCAAGAATAGGTATCCAATTCCCCGCATTGATGAGTTGTTGGATGAGCTTCACGGGGCAGTTTACTTATCGAAGATAGAACTTCGATCAGGATACCACTAGATTCGAGTCCATGAGGAGGATGTGCACAAAACAACTTTCAGATGCCATTATGGACATTATGAGTTCTTAGTGATGCCATTTGGGCTCACTAATGCACCTACCACTTTCCAATCATGCATGAACCATATTTTCAAGAAACAGCTCAGGAAAAGTGTTCTGGTCGTTTTTGATGACATTTTAATTTTCAGCAGGGCTTGGGAAGACCATTTACAGCATTTGGATGAGGTCCTTAGTCTCATGGAGGAGCAGTCCTTATTTACAAAAGAATCCAAAAGCAAGTTTGGGTTAACAGAGATTATTTACTTGGGGCATGTGATTGGTGCCGAGGGGGTTAAGGTGCATCAGGAGAAGATATAGGCAATTCTGGATTGGCCACGAACTAGGGATGTGTCAAAGCTACAAGGTTTCCTTGGTCTCTGTTCCTATTACCGGCGGTTCGCTAAGGGGTTTTCACAAGTAGCAGCTCCCCTTACCGATTTGACATGGAAAGGGGCATTTTCTTGGATAGAGGATGCCGAGGCAGCTTTTGATAGGCTGAAACAAGTGATGAGTTCATGTCCAGTGCTAGCACTTCCTAACTTTTCTAGGCCCTTTGTTTTAGAGTGCGATGCTTCGGGTAGCAGAATAGGGGCAATATTGATGCAGGACTGTCATCCCATTGCTTTCGAGAGCAGGAAACTTAAGGGCACTGAGTTGTTATATTCCACCTATGATAAGGAGATGCTAGCTATCATGCACGCCTTAACCAAATTTAGGCAATATTTGGTGGGAAATAAATTTACAGTTAAGATGGATCATAACAGTTTGCATTACTTCCTGGAGCAGAAAGAGTTGAACGAAAGGCAGCAAAAATGGGTCAGTAAAATACAGGCTTACGATTTTGACATCAAATATGTCAAAAGGAAGAATAGTATAGTTGCTGATGCTCCTTCCCGACGACCCCCAGTGCTTGCATGTTACTCTATTTCAGAGATTTCTGCAGATTGGAAACCCCAGTTATTAGTGGAGTATTCCAAAAATACTCATGCTTGTCAAATTTTTGATGGTATACTTCAGGACAAGCAGTACAAGGTAATGAATGATGTTATTTATTACAAAAACAAAATTTACCTAGTACCCGAATCTAAACTGAAGGATATTATGTGCACCGTACATGATGCACCAACAGTAGGGCACCCAGGGTTTTTAAAAACCTACAGGAAGATTAGAGAGAGATTCTCGTGGAAGGGGCTTAAGGATGATGTATTACAACATGTCAAAGAGTGCCAGACTTGTCAGCAGAACAAGTCGGAACAGGGTTTTCTTGTAGGATTACTTCAGCCTCTCCCTATTCCAACTCAAAGATGAGAGAGTATTTCCATGGATTTTATCACCGGGTTGCCGAGGGTCTAGGACAAGAATTGCATCTTTGCAGTGGTGGACAGATTGACTAAATATGTGCATTTCTTCGCAATAGCTTCAAACTAGTCAGCTTCCCAGGTAGCTGAATTGTTTTTCTGAGAGGTTTTTCGGCTCTATGGATTACTCAAAACTATTGTGAGTAACAGAGATAGCAGGTTCCTCACTACCTTTTGGCAGGGGATTTTTAGATTGACAAGTACAGAATTGACCCCTAGCACAAGTTATCATCCACAGACTGATGGCCAAACCGAGATAGTGAATACGTTAGTGGAAGGTTACTTGAGGAACTACATTGCAGGATAGCAGAAGGCATGGGTCAAGTGGTTGTATTTGGGAGAGTATTGCTATAACACCACCTACCATATGTCCATTCGGATGACACCCTTCCGTGCTCTTTATGGTTATGAGGCCCTCTCTTTTATTGATTTGGCATTACCGGATAGTCGGGCACCCCTAGCTAAAGATTGGATAATGGACCAACAAGATATCCTCAAAGCTCTCAAGGATAATATTCAGCAAGCACAAAATCAGCAAAAGCTATACGCTGATCAACATCGCACTGAATGGAGTTTTGAGGTGGGCGATAGAGTTTTCCTTCGTCTCCAACCCTATAGACAGAGTTCCTTGAAGAAAAGTGGGTCCGAGAAACTCAAGCCCAGATTTTATGGACCTTTATATCACCAAGAGGGTAGGAGAAGTTGCTTATAAGCTAGATTTGCCGGGTGACAGCCGAATTCACAATGTTTTTCATGTCTCGTGCCTCAAGAAGGCTGTGGGTCAATAGGTTGTACCTTCAATGAGTTTGCCCCCGCTTGATGAAGTGGGTAAGCTTATTTTGGTGCTAGAAGAAGTGATTGAAACCCGAGAGAGGAGGTTGTGCAACAAAACCGTCAGGGAATATTTGATCCGTTGGAAAGACTTTACTTATGAAGATGCCACTTGGGAAGGTGAGTCTATTTTGCAGCACCCAGCATTGAGATTGCTTGAGGGCAAGCAATCCCGAGAAGGGAGGACTGTCATGTCCCCTTCTCAATTTTAGTTCCGAGCGATAGGATTAATCTATCTCCACATCCGGATAGATTAATAACTGTTTATAACAAGATGCTTTCCAGTCACAATGGGGATTTAATTTAATTTATTCCAGAACTTTATTAAAATGTGCAAAGCTAAGTCATTTTTAATGTTTTAAAGTTATTTACTTTATAAATAGCTTTAAGTGACTACAGGATGAAAATGTCATTTAATCCCACATTCCTTGCTCTTTGTACTTTCCCTCATTCGGAGGCTATATATATGGGTTTGCATTGGGATTAACAACACACAAAAAATTTATGAAACCAAATGCACTGAGTTCTGGTTGCTTAAATGTGACTGGTTAAGTCTTGAGGACGAAAACCCTCAGGTCTGAGATTTTCAAGAAGGTTGGACATCACCCTAATCTTCTTGGCATGGTACAGATTGGGCAAGAATTGGCAAGTTTAATGCAATGGAGCAAGTTACAGGTAAGGTGGGACTGTGTTTTTGAAATATTCCAAACTGTGTTATCATTTTGATTAAACTAGATTCCAACTTACCGTTATTAAAGAATCTAATCGTGGCAAAGAGGGAATTCGAAGGGAGTTCTGGAGTTCATATTCTTGTAGGACGTCACACAAGGAGCTCCACGCTTAGCATTGACAGGCAACATATGAGTTAGTATATTATACCAGGCAAAAATAACAATCAAGGTGTCGAGTTACTGGAGTTAGGAAATATCAGGTCGGATCCTTGTATGTAAACCGTGGGGCTATTAGCTGGTCGTTTGAGCTTGCACTCTTCACAAGTGGATTTATATACCCAACTGAACACATTGGTTGCGCTGATTACTAGTGAAAATGTTTGGGGTTCAATAGTTATTACACAGAATAGACTGAGACATCACCAAAGACAGGGCCATTGGGCGTTAAGCACAAGCATATTACGCACGTTTTGAAGGATTCACAGTTGGAACACATAACTCAAATTCAAGAAGGTTGTTTGGTTATTTCCCAAGCCACGTTTGTGATAGCAGTCGGGTTGAATGAATGCTCAGATTGGTATTCATGAAACCTTGCCAACCGGTTGTTGACAGTACCTAGAAGTCATTTGGACGCCATTACACGAAGACAATATCATACAGCAAACCGCAGTAAGGAAAGAAATTTGTTCATAACCTGTACGGTTGATTCTAGAGGTGAGATCTGTTGTTTTCTAACCAAACATTTCATTGTGAGTTGTCTATGTACTGGAAGTTGTTTCATGTTTAAATACTACTTTCAAGCTGGTGGACACATTCAGTCTCGAGTCGCAATGAAGATAGTTGTACTGTGATTTCAGTTGGCCTTGTTTGTTATTAAATTTCTGATAGTACTGGTAAAGTCACTCTTAGTTACCAAACTGAGGTCGGTTTTCCCAAATGTTTCACATAATGACTTCCTTGCATTATTCCATAGCTTGTTTGGATTAACAATTTCAGTGAACAGAATAACATTTCCAAAGTTCTACAGAAGTTTGTGAATTGTTTGACGAAATTATTACCTCATCTATATATATATATATATATATATATATATATATATCAGCATTTGCAAACATTTGCAAAATCTAAGAGCAGATTAATACCGTGATTACCACTAAACTGCTGTAGGAATTTACTCAGACTATTACAGAAATGCCTTATTGAGTGAAAGAAGCATCTCTATGTCATGACTTTGATGAAGGATGGGAAGACGAATGCAAGGAACAAGGTGAGAGAACAGTCTAACCAATCACTAAACCTCTAGACGTCAAACGTTGGCTTTGTAGGGGTCAATTAAGCCTAGGTTCAATCCCATAAACGGGGGTTGAATTTGAATTGGACCCCAATAGCCAACATGTGTGCCTAATAGAGCTTCAATGAAATTTATGGGCTATAAATCGATATAAAACTAGGCTCTTTAAGTTGAGACTCTCAAGCATGAACAACAGCCCTTATATTCAAAGTTATGAACCTGATCTGCCTAGGGCAGACATTAATTCGACCCTATTATCTAAATAAGGCCATTAAATAATGAGGCATGGCCTCCTTGGACTGGTGTGGGGCCCAAACAAGGTAAGTGTGGCCCAAAGTATGGAATAGGGACCTAGATTCGAGAAATCAAGGCCCACAATAACACATGGGCTTGGTCTAATTAGACCAGGCCTAAATTCGAAAGAAAATTGCCTTAAATCTGGGCCCCACTCCTAATGTGTGGCCTTGGAGCTATAAGTTGGGCCTAAACACCATTAAAGATGGCCCCAAATACATTGGAACAAACTAGTTTAGACCCTATAAGCTAGCGTGTGGTCTTAAGTTCTAAAACTGAGCCCTTTTGCATGTAGCATGTGGCCCATTTAAGCCTGAAAACAATGCAGATCTGGGCTTTCAATCCTTTAGGACCTGCCCCAAATCTCAATGGGGTCCTATTATGTGGCATGTGGATTAAAGAGATAGGCTCAGACCTATCCATGAAACAAGTGGGCCTAATTTCACAAGGCAAACTAAATCTGGGCCCAAATTCCTCACATATGGCTCCAAGCTGATATGATCAGACCTTGAATTGTATGAGCAAGTACCCAAATCAGACCCCTACAGCTAATGTCCAGCCTCATTAGTGTGTAGCATGTGGCCTTAGTCATAAATGTGGGCCTTATAAAGCTAACATGGGGCCCTATAAACTAAATGTGTGGCCTTAATGTTTAGGCCCCAATTCAGCATAGTAGACTAAATCTGGCACTAATGCCTAATGTATGGACTCAAATCTAACCAGCATGGGCCTAACCTCAAGCATGTGAGCTGAAATCAGGCCCCATCCAATGAAAACTTAAAAATACAAGGGCCCAAACATAACGTGTGGCCCATTATGGCCTCAGATATAATAAAAAATGCCCTAAATCTGACTTATTTGGATCCAATTCAACCATTGATTTATGACTGCATGAATTTAACCTTGGAGACAAGTCGTCCTTGAAGAAAACAATGTCTACTAAAGGTATAACGCCATGTATAAAGCAGATCTATCTCCTCATTTTGGGCCCCAAAAGCAAATTCAGTCAATCCATGACAGGCTGGACTTGCATAGCAGGTGTAACTTCAAATTAATGTGAGACTGGAAGATTATTCAAGAAGGCTTCCTGATGCTGATCAAGCTTTATCTTCAGGATCAGCAAATTTGATGCAATACCAATTGAAGAGCAGGTTGATTTAGACAACGAGCAGATCAAGGGCCATACACAGCCTCAAACAACAATAGGGCAACTTGACCTTAACCAAAAAATCAATCAACTTTGAATATGATCTGGGCTTAGTAAGCAGCAGAGATTAAAAAAGAAAATTAAACACCCCAAGATTTTTACAAAATTGAATCTATCCAGCAAATTTTACCTACTGTTCTGAAGTTTTAAAAATCAGATTTCAATTACCAGCAGGGAATGGACTTCTGCTCCGTGAGATAACGGTGAAGATGTCAACTTTTGGTTATAGTCGAAAATCAATTTCCCTCCCATTTCACATAATAGTGTTGGTAACCTCTAGATTAGGAATTCAATAGTGCATATCAGATCAGGGCCAGTATTTGGAATGAATTTGATTTTATCTGAAACAGGAAGTTAGATTTAATTTTCTTATTGGAGGTGCAATCATCACTAGCTCAGCTTGTTATTGCTAAACCGTGTTGTGACTTTGATATGAAAAACTAATGCGTAGTGTTGAGTGACAGATTAAAAGGATTGTGTGAACAAGGGCACCTAAGGATGGAATGAAGAAGGATGTATCAACCATGAAATAGAAAGGATCACCAAATCTAAGAAGATAACATAGAAGATCAAAGCATTGGTGGTATACAAACCCTCCGTCACTACACCAACGGAGATTTGGTATTGGAAGGAAGGCTGAGATGAAATCCATTCGTTGGAGCAGCTTAGAAGAACATGGCAAGACAAAGACTCTAGGACATCCAAAAGGTGAACGAGATTAAGAAAGTTCAAAAAGATGAAGCAGTTGAGAATATGACCCATCACAATTGAAGGCTTAACAATGATTTTTCAACAGTAAAGGTGTATTTATCAGGTTTCTAGATTAGTATCCTGAGGTGGCAGCCATATCCTCAACCAATGAGAATGTGCCAAGTGTCCTAGGGGAAAATTTCACCATATTGTGTCTGCCAAGAGAGAATAAAGAAAAGAATATTCTTGGAGATGACTTGGTCTAAATACAAGTGGCATCATCTTATTGGTCCATAAATGGTGGCTTTGTCTATAAGTTTTCTTCTTCTACAAGTTGGCCAGCAAAATATTGTAATTATTTCATTGGCTCATTTGTTACTGCATCTTATCAAGTGGCTATGTGTAATCTATTTTCTTATTGGCCCGGAAAGGCAATAAAAAAATTAATTGGCCCACATGGCTGTGCTTAATTGTAATCGGGTGAGCATTTAATATTTGGAGCTATGGTTATGATCATGGAAACCCTAACTAGAGCATATGCGGTTTAATCTTGGCCCTTGATTTCAAATGAATCTTGGCGATTTATTGTAATTGAGCCCCTATATAAAGGCTTGCTCACATCATTTGTAAAGGGAGTGTTAAGTTAGAAAATCATTGCCAAAGTTCTACCAAAATTGTTCTCTATTCATTGTTGTAATTGCATAGTGGATATATATTATCACTTTGGAGCATTGCATGGATTTTTAAATCTCTCACTTAGATTAGGATTTCATTTCGTGTTAAGTAGAAGTAGAACTAGATTGGATGGAAGATATTATGTTGAATGGTGATTAGGAGTGGTGCTAGCATCCATACCTCTTGGTACTTGTCAATTGTACGTAGCAGTGCAAGGTTAGTTTGGGCCAAAGTTGTAAGTGTTTAACTTTTATTGGAGATGTTTATTTAGATTGCGCCTTCATAGGGTATTTCAAGGAGCATTGACAATTGGAAAATCATTCCTGCATCCATAGAAGATAGCACCCTCCTATGACAAGTTGACATGGCAAAGCAAGGATAGGTTAGAGGCTTACCCATCATCAACATTGTCTTACATTCTTAGAGTTCAATAGTATTCCTACACCCTTTCTCCTTTGTAGTTTATTTGGTTGCAAGTGATTGAAGAAGTTGAAGTCAAGTTGGTATCCATTGAATAAATAGCATAAATCCCTTTTTGATAACCAACATATCACATCATTACCTTTTAGTAAAAGTTCACATTAGGAAGGAACCTTGAGGTTGTCTCATTTGATCACACAATTCATCAATATTATTAAGCATATGAGCATCCTTATTCAAGAGAGAGATGGAGATTTGGTGTTTCACCTTGAAATACTAAGTATTTGATTATGCATGTTGTAGTGGAAAAAAAATCTGAATGATGGTTGTTCCTTGCATCAAAACTTAATCTCCATTAATCTCTTCGATGTGGTTCTCTTAGCCTCCTCCCTAGAGGGTCTTCAGCGGCTTCTAGATGGCCTAGTCTCTTTTTTGTGATTCGTGGTAGCTAGTAGTTAACTTGGGCAAGACCGTAGTGATGGTCTTCAATTGTATGAAGTGTTAGAATATATAGTCCACCAATATGACTGAGACGGGGGGGGTGGTGAATCAGTTATCCAACTATTATCATAATTATCAGCCTTAAACAAACTTAACCATATGAGCAATATAATCAGAAACCACAACAAGATACTCATACACAGTAACACCTGATATGTTAACTAGGGAAACCCTTGATCAAAGGGAAAACCCTAGTGGGGATGGTACCCACAAGATGATGTACTAATATAAATACTCCTTGTTAGAGGATGGACCATTTTAGAAGTCTATAACAACATTTAGTACATATCAGTTGTTGTTAGGAGACTTTGAATCCCTGTTAAGAGATTCCAACCATGTTAGGAGTTCTGGAAGACAACTGGACCCATTGCCCAAATAGCTTCAAGGTCAAGACCAATGAACCCACAGTCCAAATGATCTTTGTATTATTCCTTGCAGAATAATAGAAATGAATAGTACTTCCTTCCTTTACCCTATCAACTAAACCTCTACTCCTTCTGATCTTGTAACCAGATCACAAAATTCGCATCCAATAATCCCTTGGATCGCTTACTCGCATTCAGTAAAACACTCTACTCCTTTTTGCACTTCACACTTCATACAATATTTCATTCATATTTCAAACAAGGAAAACATCTTTCCTTTATACCATATCTTCAAAATAATTCCTTGAGTCGGCCTTGAGGCTTTCCCAATTAATTATTAAAAGATAATTAATTAATTACAATTACAATAGCACTATCGGCTCACAGTCTATACAAGACTTTACACATGCAATACTAGGGCTTGCACACTTGCTGACATCACCAACAAACTGTCCTCTATCACTGGTTGACTGCACATCTCTTCATTGCATCTCAGATGTAAGATAGCGAACAAACATGAGGAACTACATTCCTATTGCTTTGTTTTTGTACTGCTCTTTGTAAATCAGGTACAACTTTTGTATGTCTTCAACTTATGTGTTGTGCATTGAACCATGTCATCAAGACATAATGTTGAACATGTCCATGACCAGACAAGCAACACCTTGTCCGTACAACTGCAATCTCTCTCTGTTACTCTAGCAATCTTCACAGACTTACCACTATGTTGACATCAATGACAAACACAATCATGAATGCAACATGGCAATATTTTCCAATGCTTAGGATACTCCCCCAAAGTAGTATCATCAGCATTCATGCTAACATGAAGACATCTCATCTCCATTTCCATTTCCAAGGTGTGGAGGTTGAGATTTCTTGTTCTTACACATGTCTAGAGGTCAAGTTTTTTGGGGCCGGTTTCAGCATGTGACCTATCATGCTACCCTGCATGAACAAGGGGCATGGTTCCCTTTCTCTATATGAGAGATATTGCTTTTGGCATCACTTCCGTCGTATCCAAACAGACCACCAAATTGATAGTGAGGACCGAATCTACCAGCTTTATGACACAAGAGAGGCTGAGGCTGAGACACTTTATATTTCCTTGCCCCATCTACTATGAGGTTATAGGGAAGTTTTATTGTCTATTCCAAGGGCGTCAATCTCTCCCATCCTTTTTTACATACAGTGATCAGCGATGTCTTGCACGTTATCTCTAGGATGCCACAAGGCTTTGGGATCACATCCTACAGCTTCAGTTCCCTCTGAGACAAAGCACGAATCATCTAATCACCTCCTTCTTCAAGTTGGTCTCTCTAGCTTGGGGTACCAAGCAATTGTTGTTCTGTTTTACTCCTCAACAACGAGGAGTGACTAGTTTGTTGCTAGCTTTTTTCTTATGTTCTTTTCTGTGGGCTTTGTTTTGTTCTTTTCCCCGAGCATCGTTTGGTGTTCCTACTATTGGCTGGTTCTTTGTTGAATGTTTGCATTCCCTTAGACTCTCTTTGTGGTCTCTTGTTGGACATTAATAAATTTATCTTATCTAATATTATCTAACATGATAGAAAGAAGTCCTCGTTACTATGGTCTATATACATAGTTTTGAATCAGCTTCTCTATGCCACCCTCTAATATCAAAGTTGTACATCTTCTGACAATTCTATGTGTCTTATTTTAAATACAGCCCATCATAGCAAACCATTTGATCATGTGGTTAACATAGAAAATTTGAATCATATCACAACTCGCACTTATTTAGCCTTCCACCACATGTAATGTCCCCATCCTAAAATAGATTATTAATCAAACTATTGTTAATTAGCGGATTGATTTAATATATCTCAGACCCATTTTTGTTTTGTTTCCCTAGTTTATGTTGTCGTCGGCAATCTTTGTACACCCTCGAAAAGTTTTCCCCAACGAGTACTTAAGCACGGCTTGTAAGTAGTCTTTAGGTATGCAATTTGGATTATTTTCTATATACTGCAAATTCCTGTTGGAGTTCTTTGTTGTTCGCCATTTCGGACGTGAAAGACCTTCCCTATTTGGCTTGTTCGATTTCGGTAGGATTCAACCCTCACCCTATTTTGTCGCCTATAACACTTCGCTCAGATCTGACAAGTCGGAGCACTATCATATTGGCATATATCGATTGAAGGGTTATTCGTGTTCAGTCTCTCTTATTGTGTCTAGATTTCATCTAAATCTATTGTGTTTATGTATGAGCAAGATTGCATTCATAGTTGATGTTTTATGACTTCCAAATCAAGCACCTACTAAACGATTTCCTTTTCAAACATATTTGTACTGCACTTCTATGTATTGTACGACCTACTAACTCCACCGTACAGCCTAAAGACATACCTTGCCATACGGCCATCTG
Organism: Cupressus sempervirens; assembly: GCA_028749045.1. Taxonomy (NCBI): domain Eukaryota; kingdom Viridiplantae; phylum Streptophyta; class Pinopsida; order Cupressales; family Cupressaceae; genus Cupressus; species Cupressus sempervirens. The sequence goes on along the minus strand of CM053793.1, from coordinate 202,707,490 downwards.
GCCTACCGTACCATCATCCTTCCCATTGTCTCCACCATACAGAAGACATCCTGATACACCCACCGGTACGGCACCTTTGTGTCTTGCTCTTTCACCTTATGGCCTTCCTGTTGACACCATACGGCCTTTTCCTGTGCCCTTGTTCTAGCACTGTATGGCCTTCTTGGTTGGCAACCGTACTCGCCTCCTCCCATCACCATACAGACTCCCTCATTGCACTGTACAGCTAGTCTTTCCATACCGTACGAGCTTTCTAGTCTCATCTCCGTCCACTTTTCAGCCCCTTTGTACTTAGGAACATTACACCACAGCCTAAAACTATGTGAAGTACACACAAGCTATATTTGTGTAGGAAGAGCAAAACAATTCTCAGCAAGTGCAATAAATTTATCCTTGATAGAATTAAACAGTAAATGCAACATCTAATGTTGTTCATAAACTACATGGAGGATGTCTTCCTCACCTAATCATGTTGGATACTCCGGTAGTTCCCACCAAAGTACTACTTGTCATCTAAAGGTAATGAACACGTTGGTTCGGAAATTTCCAAAACCTACAGCTTTCTTCAATACATATAATCTAGGTTTCTATCCCCCTAGATTCCCACAACAAGAGGAGATTTACAATTTGTCTCAAGACATCACATACTCTTACTTATAGCTGCAAACAAAATCCACACTTGTAAGTTCAAGCTTTGAAACACATACTCATTGTAAGCATGAACTTTGAAAATTGAAATGTATAACTTCTCCTCTACTCATACAGATTACTTTATGGGCCGAACCCAATAATCTGAAAGAGGGGCCCACCCAATAATAGGCTACCGGAAGGGGGGGGCCACCCAGTGATAGGCTACTGGAAGGGGGGTCCCTACCCCGGCCTATTTTAAGGTAAGGGCCCACCAAACAGAAAGTATCTTCTCTATTCACGCTGTTCATTTCTAATTATAGGTCTTCTGTCTACACTAATGAGATAAACTTTCAAAAGACTAATAAACATGAATAATCACTTCAGCGTTTGATATGGCCAGAATATAAGATGCATATATTGCAGCCAGAAATTGGAGAAAAGTTTCCATAAAAGCAAATTTCAAACATTAGTTAGAAAATAATGAAATTGAGAACAACTGTGTAAGGCTTCAAAGAGCACTAGCTTGTAAAAGGGCCCACTAAATAACTATGGATTAATGAGACAGAATATACTTGCCTTAAACATGACATTTTCTTCCTAGGTGAAACCAAAATGCTGACTGCTTGAGAAGGTTGTGCCTTAATTTTCCAAAGAAAAACAATGTTTTAAGTTAGGTAAGCCTTCTAAATAACTAGATTACTTTATTTAGGATACAAAGCACAAGCCCAAGGAAAATCTTGCTTCACACTCATAATCAATTTGACCTGTAATGAAGCTTCTTTTAAAATATGCATCCACCTAGCAGCCTCTTCTGAACTCCTTGCTCCCACCTGCACAAATTCATTAATAATATGGAAGAAGGAAAAGCACCTAATACTAAGTAGACATATTACATTTTTACAAACATACTCTTTTAATCGTCATATAAAAAATGCACAATGTGGTCTAGGAAACTAATAAACACTTTGTGCAATGCCCATGTCAAAATATTTTACCTTAAGCTCATCGCCGTGATTAACAGAATTGTAAAGCGTAAAAACAAATAGAACCTGCAAATCGTGGATAGAAGACATTATATTTAACTTTAATCATCATAGGAGTGGATTATAAGATGGAAGTGGAAAGATGTGATTTAGTTGCAGCCCATGCAAATTAGACATACTTTTCTGTGAATGCTTTCCCTTCCATTATCTGTAACTCTTATGCATGGATCAATAATCCCTGTTTTCACAGGCTCCTGCAAAGATAAAAAGAATGGCTTATAATATCACTATCAAATATGAGAGGTATGTGCACCATTATTATGCTTAACATTCAAAGTTTGGAAATGCTAAATGCATTTAAATTAAAAGAGTTTGGACATGACATAAGCAACATTGTAAAGCTCACTGTAGAATGAATTAATAATCAATTTTTCTTTTTGATACTTTAAAAAGGGATTCCATGGGGGACCTCACCAACTGAAATCCAAGCAGAATACAAATATTCTAACAAACAAGTTACAAGGCTAGAAGCCACCACAAAATGGAAATAGACAAAGAGGCTTCATCCCTAGATAGTTCTGTCGGTACAAAAAGAGCAGCCCAGAAAACTCAAATGCCTGGTACCCAATAAGCTAAGGGAATGACCAAAACTTAGGACAGAAAAAATAGACTGCAGCTAGCAGAAGAGCCCACATTTGGGAACAAAGTAACCATTGATTACTTATCTTTTGAGCCCGAGAGCTGGGGAATTTTGATGCTGTCAATAGCATCTTGGCACTTCTCCAAGCAAAGAAAAGCCTCATCCACCAACACTAAAAGAGTAAACATACTCAAAACTTGCAAAGTATCCAGAGTGTAGGTGACAAGAAGTTTCTTCTTCACTGTGCATAGGTCCAAGCAGAGTGATTAGAGGTCACAAAGCTGGCAGCAGAAAGAAAAAAATCCTTGCTAAGCATGTTGATATCACCATAAGATGTTGATTCTTCTAGAGCAGAGCAAGCCAAAGATGAAAGTGCTGCATATGAACAATGGAACAAAAGACTCCTCAAAAAACGGAAAAAAATACTTTGCTCAAAACCCCACCTCACCATCTTAGATCTCAATTTCCAAAACTTGCAAGAAATCCTCTTCGATGAAATTCTGCAGCTAACCTTTAACACCCAAGCTTTCTGACCCAAAATGCTTTTCACCAAACCAGGCAAGCAATCAAAAATGGCTTTCAAATGCCTATCAAACACAACTACTGCAAAGAAACGCATCCCAGGATTTGGAACATTTTTTGCCATGAGCCATACAAAAAGGGTACAAAAGACCTCCACAAAAAATCACAAGATCCACCAACAACCACAGGGAAATAAAGAAGGGAAAAGGAGAAGCATAGAGCTTGCAAAGCATTATTCAATTCCACTTGCTGCCACCATCAAATTACCTACTTCGAGAACAACTTCAAACTGCCACACTTCAATCCTCCACAGAACCAAACAACAATTCTGAGTGTGGGAACCTAATAAGCAATGACAGAGGGACACTAAGAACCAATAAACGCATTCCTTGAGGAGCACACTTGGCACAACTCAACACTAAACAAATGCTAACAGGGGAAGATCAATTTAGTGCACCTAGGCCATCCCACTTGTTTGCAAAACTGGCTACTAGATAAGAAAAAGGGTTAAGATCCTCTCTATATTGGCTAATAAATAGACCACCCTGTCGCACATTAAAAACAATGGTTGAAAAGAATATCATTGAAGCTGTTAAAGAGACTGAGACAACCATTTCTTCAAAAAGAGATTTCAGTTTCCAATTTCAACAATCCATTTTGGTCAGCACCTAGATAACAATTGTAGGATCACCTCACTTTCTGGTGAGATTAAGACCACCAATACCAGCCTTCAAGTCTCATTATTGGTATAAAATATTGACACCCAAGGGAAAAAAAAGCCTATCATCTCTCAATAAAACAACCGCTTCAATAATGCCAGGGTTACCCTTCAAAACTCTGTCAAAGTTTAATTTCAATAAGCCACTAAGGAGGCATGATCCAATGAGCTTCCTTTGTGACAGACATATTCTCTTTTACCGCATTACAGTGGAATTAAATTTGATATATTTCTACAGTTATCAAATACTTAGATTGTGGTTAGGTCTATTAACCTAGAAATTCAGTAGCACTTATTGGCAATTGCCAAACAATCGAGATGTTTAGAGTATTAATGGAAAACTTGGTTAGAGGATTGAGCTGTAGCACTTCCAGTTGTCTTATTAAAGCATAGATCATTCTGTTTTGTCATTCTGTTTCCAAATATTCGATGAAAGCCTTCGAAAAGAAAAACTGCGGAAAAAATATTTTCTAGAAATTTCAAGTTCTCACAAATATAACACAAAGACACTCAAAAAATTTAATGGCCAAGAATAAAGTTCACTTAAAATTTGCTAACTCCTCTGGTATAAGAACAATAAACAAGAAATAAAAAACCAACCTAAAATTGAAAAAGAAAAAAACTCAATTTAATAAATAGAGTAGAGGTGCAAGAGGATGGCAAAGAATATTCTATCCCCTGCTTCTGTTACTTTGATGTTTTTGCTGTTTACTGAGTATCTGAAGGCTATCTATCATTGGCTATGATATGAATCCGTTCATTTCCATGCCTTGTTTGGCAAAGAATTTCCGTTTAACTTTCATTTTCCATTCTTGTAGGCTCTATTTCATTCAGCTAAAACGTTTTTTAAAATAAACAACTAAAAAGCTATGTTGTGCCAAGAATCCAAAACAGGTACTCACACATCTTGGATACAAAATGAGAGTGAGAATTGACAGATCACGAATAGCATAGTTTTGGTGGACTTATTAAATAAATGATAGAAGCCTGAAGCAACTGTCAGGAAATGTTCGTAAAAATTCCTCGTAAAAGCAATGAATATGTTAAATATTATAAGCTCTGATTTGTGATGAAACATTTCAGAGTTTTAATTTATAGAAAGAAACCAAGAGATCTGTACACCATGAAAAAATTTATGAAGCTTTTAGAACCACTGAAAACTGGAAAACTGAGTTCCAGCTGCCTAATTTTATCAAAGTCAAGGCTCTCTTATCAGGAAGAACAATAGGTAAAAAGATCACCTGAAATTAGACCAAGCCATTAGTAATATAGCCGAATGATGTACAAATTAAACTGAATATCGAGCTCAGGTTTTCCTAAAAAACCAGCATTGCCCATATAAGTTTATTTAACCGGTGGGTTGAACAATTTCTACTTCTCAAAAACGGTTTTCTGGAAATTAAAGAAAATACATGAAAGAGAAATATCTGACAGATGGGAATACACTTTTCCAGCGTATCAGAAGCAAACATTTTATGATTCAAAGATAACAAACAACAACGAGCCATACTGGAAAGTTATCCTGACAACGAGATTGAATCCACCACAGCACCATTCATAAGGGATTAGTTAAATATTTAGAGACAAAATAAAAGATAAATTTAAAAAGTCCCCTGGAACATCGCATTGTACAAGGTGCTTCCACGCAAGAAAGATTTCACAAAGCCCGAGAACAAATTTAAACAAGAAGAAAAGACAAATTCGGATTCTAGTGATGAAAAACGGCATGGTAAAAACCTGAGAAGAATTTAAAAATATTTAAAATAATAAACAGTTATTAGAAAAATACGAGAAAAAATAACAAAATAATATATAATAAAATATTAAAAGAGCAGTACCAGGAAAATTGTTACAATATGTTAAAATGGGAAAAAAGCTTTAAAAAAAAAAAAATACAGTGCGTATTGAATTTAGGAAAGAGAAAATATAGTAAATATCTCAAAAAAGAAAGTTGTAATTTTTTTAGAAAATAAGTAAAATTGATATATTTTTGAATTTGAGTCAATTTCATAGATGAATTTAGAAAGGACAAAATAGAAAACGTTAACACCTTGGGAAAAAACAAAGCAAAATAATAAAATCAAAATTTGGTTACTACAATTGTTTCATAATAATAAAATCAAAATTTGGTTACTACAATTTTTTTTTCATAAGAATGCAAATTTCACTTCGGAAAAGCAACATGACAGGCAAAATTATTTCAACGATACAGCAAATTTCACCCTGGAAAAACGACTGGAGTTCAAAATTATTTCAGCACAGAAATCCATAAGAAAAAGAGCACAGAAATCCAATAAATCAAAATATTTAAAAAGATTAAGCAAAATCTATTCAAACTTTATTCATTAACGTTTGCTATTATTCAAACGTGGCATGTTATTGTAATCAGGAGCACAGCTGATAAAAATGAATTCAATACTGCGACGACTCAAACCAATGCAATTTTTTCAAATAAATTACTTCAACTTACCTCATGGCCACCGGAGGGAACGGATTTGAAGCACAGGAGCGTGCTGCCCTGCAAAACAAAATATTTCTTGCGAGGGAACTGCAACCTCAATCTATTCGGTTGTATAACATAAAGCCATCCTTCCATTGCACAACCTTCAAACGTGACAGAAAATTTCGCCGGGCCTGAGCTTCTTTTCTTCCGTCACCTACCAAACAAAACGTAATAAAATTAAAGTAGTTATAATGTTGTTCACAAGCGGTGTCAATACCCACATCCGAATCAGATCTTTCAAAAATATAAAATTGCCTGCCGGGGAAAAGACAAAGCAGAAATTTTATTCAATTACGTCAAGTGACAGAAAACGAAACCCGAGCTACTTGACAGAAATTCGTTTGAAAGTTGCAAGATTGGATTACAAAATGCGCGCTTTTATATGTTATTTTTAAATATTGCATGCATCAATGGTGTTACTTGACGGAAAATTGATATCAGAGGCCGGCAGTTTGTGACGGGAGGAGATTTGTGGCAGTTGACGGTAGCATTTGTTTTTGGAAAAACGAACTTTCGAAGTTTTTAGTTTTAAAGGAATTTTTTGTTTTGTATGTTTTCCCTTTTCATGCTTGGGAGATGATTTGTGCTTAGTCAACATGAGCATAAGAAGAAGTCATTTGCACTAGGTGGATTTTAATTTATATTTTACTATCTTTTAATAATTTAAAATGAAACGTAACCTGGTTATCTAGTTTAAATTTAAAGAGGTGAGGCACAACTAGTAAAGATAAAGTGAACGGACATATAGGTGGCATATAACTATTATCTTTTTAAAGTGGAGGTTCTATTCTACATTCATTAGTTAAATGAAATTTTTGATTATTATTATTAAGTTTTTAAAGTGGAGGTTATGTTCTAAATTCATTTAAGATATAAATGAAGTTTTGATTATTATTAAGTTTTAAAGTGGAGATTCTATTCTACATTCATTTAATCATATAACATGAGGCTTTAATTTTAATATTTTAATAATAAAAGTCTAAATTTATTCTTTTTAAATGTATATTCATAGAGTTATTAATAAGTAGTTGAAAGATGAATTTAAATAAAATAGTAATAATTGAAATATTTAGTGATTTGTTGAAGCTTATTATAATATTGAAATTGTTTAATTTGTACTTTGATTTTTAACTTTAACTTTAAGTCGTGGACTTGGGAGATTTTATTGATCAATTTTTTAGTATATGTTAAAAAGTATGTCTTTACTTTTGTTTTGCTAGGGCTAGAAGTATAAGATGTGTAGTTTTATTTGTGTATAATTGGGAGTTTGCATCATCTATAAAGTTATTGTAAAGGTGATTAAATCTTATATTTTATTTCTGTATGTTTAGGAGTTTGCATGATCTATAAAGTGATTGTAAAGGTTATTATCAATTGTTTTGTTAGCGTTGTATATGGTACATAAGTTTAAGAAGGCTTTTAATTTTATAAAGATAAATGAACCTTCAAGGAACCACCTAGAATAGAGTATGTCACCAAGTTGCTTTTTGGTGCCACACATGTTTATGGAAGTCTTGTAATATTCATCTCATGTACTAGGGATTAAATATGTTAATGATTTATTCTCTAGCTAGAAAGTGGAAAATGCCAAACTATTTTATCATACTTGTGAACTCTCTAGGATGGTTCATTTAGTGCAGAAAGGAATGAATATCTTGAGGATTCAATCTCTATGCAACAAGTGGAAAACAATAATATTTTGTCAATTATATAAAACTCTTTGGAATGGTTCAATCCATGCATTAGAGATTGGATATGTTGAGTGGTCATTTATTTTTGTGACAAGTAGGAAAAAAACCTATTTCATTGATAATGTTAAAGACTTTGCATTGAATTCCATCTATTGGAGATTGGCAATAGTAAGAACTCATCCTTTGGGCAATAAATAGAAATGAAAAGCATATTTTCATTGTTATATCAAGCACTCTAGAATGGTCAAAAGTGTACAAGTAGAATATAAATGTGCACATGAATGTTGGGAATCTACCACATTACTTGATGGAAGTTAGAGTGTTCATTGTTTAAATCTCAATTGTAAAAAATCATGTGGTAAGTTCCTTTCAATTATTACATCTATGGAGAAAGCCAATAATTACTCCATGAAAATAGAAGTGAAATTTTTCTTTTATGGAGGTTGTTGATATCTAGGAAAAATTTGAGATCAAGTGTTTACAAACTTGATTGTTTGAGAGAAAGCTAGGAGTTATAATCTAATGGTTATGAGGCATAGATGAGGATGTAAAAGGGTTATACTAAATGTATGTTAATTGAATATTCCTTCAATATGCAATGTATTTATTTTAGCTCCAGATAATTTTTTGAGTGTCACACACAATAAAAAGAATTGGTAAATATTGTTAACAAGAAAAAGAAAAGCATGAAAACAAGAAATAAATACAAGAAACTAAGCATTTGTATTACCTCATGTAAAGAGGAATAAGGGGAGAGGCAATGTAAATAGGTAGATCAAAAACCTCCCCTCTCTACAATCATTACATTCAAAAGGAAGATGCCCCAAGTAGGTTCAAGAGGAGACCTACACACTTCTTGGAGATGATGGTCCTTTGATAAAATGGAATTGATTAGAGAAATAGATGTAATTAAAGTAAACTAGATACCAATTAGACAGGAGTGCATAAAACTATAAATAATGAATATAAATAAATTGAGATTTAGTAGAAAATTACAGATCTAGAAAGAAAAGTTGGGCACTGACAAGTGGGCAAAATCTAAGCCAAAAATGGCAGGAACTAGCTGAAACTCAATCTATTAAAGGAAGAGATCACTAATGGCATCCTATAGTAGGAAAATCAAGCTAAAATTTTCTAAGATCCTTTGCTTGTACCTACACTATTTGATCCCAAATCTATGGATTTGTAACATGTTCTTACACACAAAAATGATGGAAAAGGTTGGGATAAGGGGTTTGTTGTTATCAAACCCTTTTTTATGAATCAATCTTTAAAATAGAAAGAAATTGCATAGATAAATGTAGGTAAAAGGTTAAATTGGTTATTTACCCTACATAAACCCTCATAAACATGTGTAGAAATTGCTCGTATTCATGAAGTTGCTTGAATATTCCTAGAATCCAAAGATTTGATCTTAGAATGCAATGTGAAATCAAGGATGCCCTCAAAAATACATGGATCTATGATTGTCACTCCTATATCTTAAATGTTGATCTACTTGAGATCACTTGCAAAGGAGAGAAAACAATGGATGAATGGTGAATCTTCTTTCTTAATTGAGAATTCTTCAACTTGGCCATATGAATGGGAGAAGACATCGCATCAATTGGAGAAGGTTGTCTTTGACTTGATAGATCTTGAAGAAATGGGGACTTGGAGAGCTTAAATTAGATATTTGCCTTCAAACCTTGAATCAAAATCCTCATTGTTTTTTATTTCTTGCACTTTGTTGATGGATAACTTGCACTCAATAATAGACCTTCTACTTATCAAAATGAGGAGAGGAGAGGTTCTTTTATACTTTAATCCCTTATTTTAGGGTTCAAATTTCACATGGTCTGACCATAAATAGAGAAATCTTGTCAAGACCTTGTCATTGAACATTATGCAAATTTTACGCCCCAAATGCATTGAATAGGATGTCATTGGAAGCTTATTTTGGGAATTAGTTGCCTATATCAGACTATGCCTATGGATATGAGCCCAATTTCAAGGGATGTTGAGAAGGAAGAAATAAATGGGAGGGAGAAAATATAGGGTGTTGTGATCAAGAAAAACAAGCAATTCTGACCTCAAAATCATTAAAATGAGGCTTAATGGGTCCTAAAGCATATAATTATAAGGGCTAACTTGTTAGGACTATAAATTTATTGCCCACTTTTGTGAAAGTATGATACAGACTTATTCTCATGGTAAAGTAGATCAATGCATAAGGATAACCTTGTTGCCACACTTTTCATCCTATACCCATTATGCAAAGCGGAAAATGATCTTGTGTCTCAATTTGGTCTAAGTAGGTCCAAGTCTTTTTCTTTTCCCTCAAGTGAAAAGTCTCTCCATCAGGTTTTCATCTTCCCTCTTCCCCCACATTACATAATCAGGTAGGTTTTCCTTGTTGTCATGAGTTTTGTGGGTAGTCTAGGACCCTTTTCGATGGAGATTCTTGGTTCATATCATGATTTTCACATAATCATTTCTGAGGATGAACTTGCTCACAACTCATTATAGTTTGCACATAAAGAAAAGGAAGTTTGCGAAAAATCCAGTATCGCCTTCTCTTTAGTAGGTTTTCGACCTGTGAAGGTGATTTTTTGCAGAGGTCAATGAAGGAGGTTTACAAGCGAAAGCAAGGAAGAAATGAGTTATTTTATGGATAGATCATCCTTACATTGCAGTATTCTACCTTGGGTGTCACCCAGAATTCATCATAATGATCAAAATGGCATTTGGTAGAAAACCTTGAAGTAACTTCTCCACAACGATTTTTCGACCCAGGAAGTCAATTTTCTAACAAAAACATTTGTGAGAGAGAAAAGCAAGCAAGTGGGTTCCTTTCTCACTTTCGTAGCCCTTTTTAGATTTTCTAAAGCCTAGAAGCACATTTACTTAAAGGGTAAAGTGAAAATAAAAACAAAGGCAGAAAAATAGAAGTTGTCTTCTCCTCAACAGGTTTTCAACCCTGGAAAGCGATTCTCCGCATCTATTAAAAAATCACTTCTACAAGCACGTTGGGCCCATAGATTGATTGCAGGATAATTAAAAAGGATAATAGAAACAAGTTAATCACATTTGGGAAGGCATCTTAAGCAAAATTTGGCTGAGCAGATTTTTCCCTATGCAGTACTCCATTCTTAATTTTTTGAAACTTCATGAAAAATGGGAAAGTAAGTATGTAATAAAGGAAAGTTACTGTTGGGCCAACAGAAACAATGAAAAGACATGGAAAAATCCATTAGAAACTCTTGCATTTACTAATCTAATGGATTTATCCTTTAATTCACTCGTGTGGTGTGGATCTTGAAGATTAATGGGTGGATTGGGATTTCTATATAGAGATAAATATAACAAATTTTCAAACTACCACTTTCTTTATTGAACTGTTATGCTATTGAATTGAATAGAAATTTCAAAATTCTCACAGTTACAAAGTTCTACTCTCTATGCTACTTTCAATTTTTAGATTTCTATTCATCTCTATCCCAAAAAAGGCGGCAACAAGATTTGTTAGATTCAATGGGCTAAACGGAATTAAGTTGACTTTGCAAAATGTTTCAGACACCTTGCTCTATTTCTTTGACATGTAGGATTTTCAATTGAGGTTGAGGACAGAGCTAATTCATCTAATAACAAAGAAACTCTGAGGAAGTGGGCTTGTAGAAGCGACCAGGTTTCGAGTGGCAGTTCAAGCTCCCGAACTGATTGTTGAATGTATTAATCACTACAATCCAAACACTAAACAAATTTTGTTGCCTGATCACATAGTTTTAATCTCAATTGACTAGCAAATTGTAGTTGATTGCCTATGGATTCCAAATCAAGAAGAATTTTCTAAATTGACAATAGGAGGAGCCATGTCTGAGTTCTCCTTAAAGAAGATGGTGTGGCGGAAGGAATTTATGAGGTCCTAGTTCCAAAAGCCAAGGGGAGCTAAGAGTAAGGTTCCTAAGACTCTTTTTGGCACTGATCTCAAGCCCGAGATCATGGGCATTCTAGTTCTTTTAAATCGATTGAAAGGTGAGGTAGAAGCACTCAATTTCGTAGAACAATATTTCTTTTAGGTACAAATCATCTGCTCAGATACACATTATGTTGATTGGGCATATGAGTTAAGTGAGCATCTGTCTAAAGCCCTCAGTGCCGCAAAGTTCTACAATACCTTCGACGTGTCTTATTTCCTAATCTATATGTTAGCTTCTCTACAATTGTGGCCAAGCCTTCCTAGAATAAAGAATTTCCCTGATGATGTAAAAAGTTGTGAATTTTATCCATGCTTGCAGTTATAGAATAGCTATGCAGAGTACGTCAGAGTTAATGACTTGTTTACAATGAGGATTTGTAGGGAACTACAAGGATGCCTAGAGAGGAGGTTCAGCCTAGAAGCGATGGTGGCCATCAGTCAATTTGGTAGCTACTTTATTCAATTCTCATCATTCTTGTATTTGTGTCTTGCAACTTTTGACAGATTTCCTTTGAAGCTTCCCAGATACCCAAGTGACATGATTGTGCTAATAGAGATCGTGAGACAAGTTATCTAGGTGAACATGTTGAGTGCTAGTTTAAGCAAGAAAGGGTATGAATTCCCTATGAAGGTTGGAGTGTATAGTTGTGAATCTCGGTTTGATGCCAAAAACATGCTCAAGGCATTTGAGAATAAGTACAAATTGGAAGAATATGAGGTTGTGAGACCCATTTTCGATCCAAATGGATATGCTAGAGAGGTGCTACAAATTGGGAGTGTGATTAAGCATGTCACCACTATAGAGGATTATTGGGCAGATTACAAGGATGAGTTGGAGAGTCGAGATCATGCTTTTGCCAGGCTCACGGTGGAACAAATAAAGGCATGTAGTGTTGATCTCAATGTCAAAGGATTGGAGGATGATGGTTAGAACATGTATAGCAATACATACTTGACCAAATTAAGAGGGATTCTTATCAGTTTCGAGCCATATGTGGATGTGGAGGAGAATCTCAATATCATGGTGGCTAGGATCATCAAAAGATCTAGGAAATGGATTAAGTGGACAACTAGGAAGAGTCGAAGGAAGGGAGCAACCACTCAAGCTTCTCCAGCAGTTGCAACACCACCTTCATCTCAGAGTGCTATAGGGGGTGTGACCATAGCTTCCACCCAAGGGCTAGCTCAACCTGCAGCCAGAGGTGATCAACCTCTAGAAAATAATGTTCATATAACCCAAACCTATCATGATGGTTCTCTCCCAGTTATAGGAACCCCAGCTAGTACTAAAGAGAAGAAAATGGAGGAACCAAAGGACAGTGTCTCCACTCTGGTCCCATCCCCTCATGCTACTCCAGTTCCATCTCCTCACACTACCCCTATTCCTTCTCCACATACCACCCCAATCCCATCTCCTCATCATAGCCATGTTCCATCAGCAAGTGCTTCACTTTTGAAGCTAGATGCTTCCCCTATATAGATAGTAGACCTAGGGGATGGAAAGAGTAGTAGCAGTGAGTCTATTGAGTCAAATGAGGAGATGAAGAAGACTTCAAAAATGGAGAAGGGCTAGACTTCTTCCAAACTCATCTCTAAGGATTCAAAGAATCCTTTCTCTTCAACTGATGTAACAATGACTCCAGTGAAGAAGAAAATGTTCAGTATTGAATCACTCTGAGTAGCTTCCAAAGTGATAGGAACTTATTCTTGCTTATAAGATACTTTGGAAAGGAAAAGAAAAAGAAAAGATGAAAGTGTCTCTGCAAAAGACATTGTATCTCTTGTAGTTCGTTCCAAGACTGCATTGACAAAGGTCAAGAAACAAAATACTTTGTCAATACTTGGGCAAGATCTAGAAACAGGGCACTTGAAAATGGAAATAGCCAAGCCAAACAAGGGAGGGAGAATTCAGGATATGCGCTTGATGATTTTACTTTGCATTCAATTAATCTTGGGGAAGCCAAACATGATATGAAAGTCATCTTGTGGAGATCAAGTAATGAAGTGATAGAAGGACAATTGGAAAGTCTCAAATTGTCAAAGATCAAGATGAAAGCTGAGATAAAAGAATTGAATAAATTTATCAGGAAACTAGTCACTCCACTAGCAACTATTTCTGGTATGTCTGTGACCCAAACTCCTAGTGCAACTGAAGTGCAAGCCCTCATTGCCCAGCTCCAGGAAAATAGGCATTATGGCTAGATTGGTAGAGAATGGATTGAGAGACTTAAATCAGAAGGAGTTTCTCTCATAGATCAAATTGGAAATGCTATCCTTAGACTGGAGACAAAAAAGGATAATATATTGTCTAATAGTAATACGTTGGTCAGAGAAAGGGTCAGATGTGATGACTACATCTCCCTTTTAAAGATGATCATCTAGATGAAAGCAAAGGAAGCAGTTGAAGCAAAGATTCTAAAGAAAGGAAATGAACCTTTGTTCGAATGGCTCCAAAGTATGCAGTTCAAGCTATAAATGATCCAAGTGGCTAAGAAGGGACTCAAGGAAATAAAAAGTAAAGTAAAGAAGACTCAAGATAGGGGATTTGAGCTTATGAGAGGGTTACACACTAATTCTCAAACTAGTGGTCAAGGAAAAACTCTCATTGGAATAGATGTAATGAAGAGTAACTTCTCTACATTTCTAGATAATTTGTCCAGAGTGGCTTCTAGTAGTCAAAACAGAGTCGCAGAACTCCAGACACTCAGTGTTTGGATACATGTGGCCACAAAGGAGTTGTTGGATCAGTTGAATGTCATAAAGGAGCTAGCAAGGGAACATTCAAAATGGATCTTGAGATTCACTAATATACACGTGCCTAACCATGAAGTGCTAATCCAAATAGTGGTTGCTAATAGAGCATATAGAGCAAAAATAGAAAAGGGGAAGAAGTCTAAATGATTCATATTATGCCCTCATTTTGTTTTCTTTTGTAATTTTGTAATACGACAAACTGGCATCTTGCCATTTGTCATTCTTAGAAAATGAACCAATTAAGCTTCCATTGTAATGGTCATCTCAAAAGCTCTATATGTATGAATTGAAAAGATTAATGAAAGGTCAGAAATTTTTTGGTGTGAAGTACTTTTTGTTGCAGAGACAATTGAATGGTATTTTATGTCAATCATTTTCTGTTCCAGTTAATAGTGTATTTAGTTTACATTTTCTCTTTTGTTTGAATTGGGACAAGAGAAAAATAGAGTTTTACTTCCCCTATTTTGAGGCAACATATGAATGTAATAGGTATTGTTACTGATCATTCGAAGAGGAAACCCTCCCAACTTTTCTAGTTTATTAGTGACAGTTCAGATTTGAATTAGCTTAGTCCAGTATTAGTTGTTATTTAGATAAGTTGTATGAATTCATAAGATGTGTGAGTGCATAAAATTGTTTTGGTATTGAGAAACTTCTATTTGTCTGAGTAAGATTCTATTTAGGTCTAGCTTGGTTATACCTCTACTGTTCTCAGGTTAAGAACATACCCCAAAGTAGTTTAGGAAGAAAACAAAATTCATTGCAAATCTATTTTAGGGAGTTGTACCTACCAATTCAAAGGAAAGCCAAAACATCCATAAGTAGCTTTCCAACTATTTGTGATCAGATATTGTTCTAAATTGAGCATTAGAGAGTGATAATCTGAAAGAACAAATCTGTTTACCAACATATTTTTGGTGACTCTGCTGGGGAGATGAACAGTCGCTTGACTAAAAGCCTATGTCATGAGGGAAAATGGTACTACCTCATGAAAATAGATTTTTGGTGACTTTTCTAGGGAGACGAACAGTCACTTGACTAAAAGCCTATGTCATGAGGGAAAATGGTACTACCTCATGAAACATTATTCCAGTGCTCCAACCTAATCTTGGTTTTCAAGATGATCAAGAAGACATAATTTCATCCCTTAACACATTCGTTTGGAGACATTGAAGGAACACTGAACATTACAAGAATGCTAGCCAGGTATTAGAGGAAGAAGAAAGAAGAGTTGAAGCCTTAGAGAGAGTTGTTCAAAGGAGAGATATTTGAAGAGCAGAAAGACAATTGAGACAAGAAGCTCAGAGATAAACCAAACCCAACATCCTGGAACAATTTAGGCTCCTCAGAAGTACTAAGGAATGGGGTGGACAAGACCTTATCTTTGATAAGCTTACAGAGCTCATTTTTCCTATCTTAGACGTTCCAAAGCATAAAAGTGAAGGTAAAAGTTGGAGTAGGCCGCCTTCTTTTGTTAGGAATCAGGACACCAACACTTCACATTCTACTTGTCAGGTGTTAGCACTCCATGAAGTTACTGCTCCTCTAGTTGTTAATTTTATGCCATATACTGCCAGGATAATCATGGCTACTCCATGGGTCGTGGCAACAAGGTCATTAGCATTAAACGCTTATCATCCACTCCTAGCTAGTTCAAGGAATAATTTCCCTAAATTTTCAGGTGATGGGAAAGTCACTACAGACAAACACATTAAAGCTTTCTTTGCAGCCACTCATATTTTAGGGGTGGGTCATGAAGATGTTGTTGTAAGGTTGTTCGTAGAGACCCTCATAAATAGTGCAATAGATTGGTTTATTATCTAGCTAACGGCTCAATAACTGATTGGGATACATTGAGGACAACCTTTGAGACAAGAATCAAGATTGTGAAAGATGAACATGCCCTGCTAACACAGTTAAATTCAATTAAGAAGCAACCCACTATGAGTATGAGAGATTTTGCTGCCAAGTTCAATAAGATTATCAACAGAATTTCAATTTCTGATAGACCCACACCTGGTAATTTGAAAACCTTCTTTATTAGTGTGATGCCTCTAGATGTCCATTATGATTTAAGGAAAGCACATCCCACAGATCTAGCTGCGCATAAAAGAAGGTGATTGAATGTGAGGATGATTTGATTTTCGCAGGAAAATGGAAACGAGAACTTCAAACTAAAGGAAGTTCCACTACTACCACATTGTCTGAGGAGATGATTCATAAATTATCAAATGAGTTTGTAGCAGTAAAGAAGCAGTTACCCAAATTCAATAATTCCTATCAACAAAATTATCAAAATTCACCAGGGAAGAACAACAAAAGTAGATTCTCGCAGCTTACAAGTTCACAACCCAAGTTGCAAATTGAAGCAGCATCAAAAAAAGGAAATATGTGCGTCTTCCACTTGACTAGAAATCATGACAATGAGAGTTATCTGGAGATTGCTCGCATGATGCAGTTGTTATCTATTAATGAATTGAACACTGCAACTCCTTGCTTAGAGCTTGATTCCTATTCAAATGGCGACTCTGGAAATTTATTTTTAGAATATGAGTTAGATTCTAAATCAAAAGGTGAATGTTATGCAACCATAAATGGAACTTCATACACAGTGCTTACCTGGGGAGAAAGGTTGAAGAATCCATCCCCTAATTACACTCACAAAAATGACTCCTGTCCTTTAATGAGTAATGTACATGCTGATCAAGGAGCATCTACTTCACAAATGGGTAAGGATAAAACATCCTTTGATTTCATTAAATTTTGTGAGGAATCAAAGATTCAAATTTCCACTATTGATTATTTAAAATCACACCCTTTTGAGTTAAAAAGACTGGTAAACTGGTGTAAAGGAAACACATCAAATGCAAATTGTAATGTAACTGTTGAGAGAGAGGATGAAACCTTGACATTTGGTTTGTTTAATCAAGAAGATTCTACAATCTTAGCAACATCCCCTGGGCAAAAGCCTGAACCTTTTTATATCTCATTGTATATTAATGGATGTAAACTCAGTAATTGTATAATAGATTTAGGTGAATTAGATAATGTTATGCCTTATTCCGTAGCCAAAGCCTTGGGTCTCAATCTCACTAAAGTGCATGAAAGATGCTACTCAATGGACACCAAACAAGTTCCCTTACTTTTGCAGATTAAAGATGCTCAGGTAGCCTTAGCTTCGCATCCAGAAAAGAAGGTCCTATTGACTATTCTGGTAGTTGATATTCTAGCGAGCGTTTTTGTCGAGACATAGTAGGAGAAACAAAGCTAGAATGGTCTCAAGCAATGATACCTATTCAGAATAAGAAAGTCAAATTAGAACCTGAAGAAAAGGAAAAATTCAAAGTCTTGAAATCAGATGACCCTAAAGCTCATAGTCTCTACCAAGAGCTGGAATTCGACAACTATACGTTGTTTACTAAAGAAGGCTCAGATGAAAAAATAGATGAGAGTCAAAGCAAGAAAGTTTCTAATGAAAATAAAGATGCATTGGGTATATAGACACTTGAATTTGATGGAAGTTGTGCCACCTCAGGATTTGGAGCAGGTGTGGTGTTGATATCCCCAGAAGGAGAACCTAAACCTATGGCTTTCAAATTAGAATTTGGGAATTCAAATAACACTACAGAGTATGAAGCCTTATTACTGGGGATAATAACAACAAAATAAAGAGGGATAAAGATCTTAAAAGCTCAAGGTGATGTATAGCTTACTATGAAGCAGGTAAAAGGGCAATATTCCGTAAAAAATCATAAGCTAAAGAATTATAGAAACAATGTCTAGGATGAGATAGAAGGCCTAGATGCCTTCTCTATTGAAGTGGTTTTGAGAGAGATGAATACCAAGGTTGATTCCCTTGCAGTCTCTCCCTCCCTATTACTTCCTCACCCAGATTTCAAAGACAAAAAGTACCAGATCAAAATTGTGTATCGATATGTTATTCCAGATAACATAGAATCATGGCAAGTCCTCAATGATGATAAGAGTTTGCAAATGTTCCTTGAAAATGACAAGTCTATTTTTGAACATGAATCTGGTGGAAGTGATCATGAAAGCTCTGGTGTGGATAAGAAACATAATCAAAATGGAGAATTTTAGTTGAAAGGTAACATTATTCCCTCATATTATGTGGCTTTGAAAAAACTATTTAATAGACATGATGCCTACATAAAGAAAAAAAGAGCAAAAAAGGGACATACTATGGGTGAATATGAGGGATTAAACATTGGAGATATTCATAATCCCAGAATGATTAATATTGGGAAGTGTTGTTCGCTTGAGGAAAAAGAAGCCACAAGGAATCTATATATGAAATATAGGGATGTTTTTTCCTGGAGTTATGAAGATTTGAAGAGTTATAGGGATGAGAAAGTAAAACATCAAATTCCATTAAAGCCTGATGCAGTTCCTTTCTGGTAGAAACAAAGGAATTACAATCCTAAGGTCGCAGATGCTATCTTCTAGGAGGTAGATAAAATGCTAAAAGCGAGAATCATCTATCCCATTCATCATTCCACCTGGATAGCCAATATAGTACTAGTCAGAAAGAAGAATGAAGAGATAAGAATCTGTGTTGATTTTTGCAACATGAATCAAGCATCTCTTAAAGATAACTTTGCTCTTCCTAACATGGATTACCTACTACAAGTAGTGGTGGGATCTAAAATGATGTCTATGCTCGACAGTTTCTCAGGTTATAATCAGGTTGAAGTAGAAGAGAAGGATCAACATAAGATGACGTTCACCACTCCTTGGGGTACATTTGCGCATCGCAGAATGCCCTTTGGGCTTATCAATGTTGGTGCTACATTCCAAAGATGTATAAGCAAGACATTCATCGATCTAAAAGATTGAATCATAGTCATATACTTGGATGACCTCACCATGTTCTCGAGGAAAAGGAAAGATCATATGGAAGATTTGAGGAAAGTTTTGCAAAGACGTCGAGAGCATGGGATTTCTCTCAATCCCAAGAAATCAAATTTCTGTGTAATAGAAGGGAAACTCCTAGGTCATATAGTATCCCAGGAAGGCATTAGAATTGACCTTGAATGGGTGGAGGCCATTCAAAGATTAAGCTTGCCTTCAAATAAAATGGGAGTTAAATCTTTCTTTGGGCAAGTGAATTTCCTCAAAAGGTTTGTGCCTAATTTTGTGAAAACTACTAAGCATATAGTGGATATGATGAAAGGGAATTCAAATTTCAAATGGAATGAGGTGGGAAAGCGAGCTTTTCAAGATATAAAACTGCTATTGACAATGCACCGATTTTATGTCATCAAAATTATAAATAGGATTTTATCATTTATTGTTATGCTTCTAAACATACTCTATCAATGATACTTATGCAAGAAAATGATGAAAGAGTACAAGCTCCAATAGCTTTTATGAGCATACCTTTGAAGAATGATGAACTGAAATATTCACAGATTGAAAAGCATGCTTTTGCAGTGGTTAAGGCCCACAATTTTTTTTGATTTTATATCCTGCATTCACATTCTGTAGTCTTTGTCCCAAATGTAGCAGTGAAGAGTGTATTGACACAGCAAGATCTGGGTTGTAATGTCAGAGGAGCATGGGTGGAAAAGATACAGGAGTATGATATAGAAATAAAACCTACCAAGCTAGTAAGGAGAAATGCTTTGTGCAAAGTGATTGTAGAAAACAAGATAATTGAAGAATCAGAAGAATTGGGAGGGAAGCAGTTGGTGTTAGCTGTAGGCCTCTATGATTCATGGTTTGAGAATATCTCTTATCTACTAACATATGGTGAATGTCCAGAGGGCCTAACTACAAGAAAAAGAAGAGATCTTAAACTAAAAGTAGCTAAGTATGTGATTTGGGATGGTAACCTTTTCAAAAGAGCCATTGATGGCACTTTCCTTAGGTGTGTAGACAAGCAACAACAAGAAAAGTTGTTAAGAACATTTCATGATGAAGCTTGTAGAGGACATTTCTCATCTTTAGTCATAGCTTTTAAAATACTAAGGTAGTGTTATTACTAGCCTAGAATGTTTAAAGATGCCTATGCATGGGTAGCGAAATGCAAGAAGTGAAGGATGTTCTCTGGATGCCCTTAGTTAGCTGCTCTACCATTGAGACCTGTCGTCATTGAAGGATGTTTTCAACAATGGGGTCTCGACTTCATTAGTCTAATTAGTCCTACACTAGTGTTGGTCACCAATATGTAATAACTACAACTGGATACTTCACTAAGTGGGTAGAAGCTAAGCCTACCAAGAAAACTACTTTCGAAGTGGTGTGCGAATTTATAAAGGAGAACATATTGGTTAGGTTCGGTGTCCCTATTAAATTAGTGATGGATAATGCATCTTATTTTTCTTCAATTGAAATTACCAATTTTTGCTTTGAGTATGGGATCATCGTTGGTCATTCATCTGATTATTTCCCTTAAGGGAATGGTCACGTTGAGTCTAGCAATAAGAATCTGATGAATATTGTTAAGAAACTAGTTTTAGATAATCAAAAGACTTGGCACAAAAAGATTCATGAGGCACTCTGGGTAGATAGGGTGACACCTAAAAGGGCAATCGACATATCTCCTTTTGAATTGGTTTATAGGACTGAAGCTAATCTCCCCTTACCTCTGGAATTAGCCACAAATAAAGTTAGAATAGTGATTGAAGGTGATGTTTATAAAGATGGTCTGGAGAAGAGGATCCTATACTTGAGCAAAATTGAAGAGGAAAGGGAAGAAATTTTAGATCACATTACACAACACCAGATGCAAGTGAAGGAATTATTTGATAAGAAAGCAAGACCCCAAAAATTTATTGTAGGAGATAGTGTGCTACTCTAGGATAAGCAAAGCGCTCCTAAAGGAATGCATAAGAAGTTTGATACTTTATGGAAGGGCCCATTTATAATTCATCAAGCATTTGAAAATAATTCTTTCAAGTTGGCATATGAAGATGGTGAAGTATTACCCATGACCTATAATGGTTAGGATCTAAAGCTTTATCAAATTGCTAATTGAGAATAGGTAACCCCTTTATTGTATTATAGTTAGGTTTAGTGTCTTTTTGTGTTTCCTAATTAGTCCTTTTCCCTTTGCTTTTTTTTCCTATTCTTTTTCTTATTTCTGTTTTTTATGCTGCCACCTTTACTTTATTTGCAAAACTAGATATGTTGAGTTCCTTTCTTGGGTATGCTCAACCCAAGTCCCCAGTTAGAGCTAGTTGTTGCCCCACTTTTCATCCTGTACCCATTATGCAAAGAAAAAAATGGTCTTGTGTCTCAATTTGGTCTAGGTAGGTCTGAGTATTTTTTTTTCCTCAAGTGAAAATTCTCTCCATCGAGTTTTCATCTTCCCTCTTCTCCCACATTACAATACCGAGTGGGTTTTCCTTGTCGTGAGTTTTGTGGGTAGTCTAGGACCCTTTTTGAATGAGATTCTTGGGTCATACAATGATTTTCACATAATTATTTTCGAGGATGAACTTGCTCATGGATCATTATAGTTTGCACATAAAGAAAAGGAAGTTTGGGGAAAATCAAGTATCGCCTTCTCTTTGGCAGGTTTTCGACCCGTGAAGATGATTTTTTGCAAAGGTCAATGAAGAAGATTTACAAGCAAAAGCAAGGAAGAAATGAGTTTTTTTATGGATAGATCATCCTTACATTGCAGTATTCTACCTTGGGGGTCACTCAGAATTCATCATAATGATCAGAATGGCATCTAGCAAAAAACCCTACAGTAACTTCTCCATGATGGTTTTTCGACCCAGGAAGTCAGTTTTTCGACAAAGACATTTGTGAGAGAGAAAAGAAAGTAAGTGGGTTCCTTTTTCACTTTTGCAGCCCTTTTTAGAATTTTCGAAGCCTAGAAGCACATTTACTTAAAGGGTCAAGGGAAAATAAAAACAAAGGCAAAAAAATAGACGTTGCCTTCTCCTCAGCGAGTTTTCAATCCTGAAAAGTGATTCTCTGCATCTATTGAAAAATCACTTCTGCAAGCACGATGGGCCCATAGATCAATCGCAAGATAATTAAAAAGGATAATGTAAACAAGTTAATCACATTCGGGAAGGTATCTTAAGCAAAATCTGGCTAAGCAGATTTTCCCCACGAAGTACTCCATTCTTAATTTTCTAAAACTTGGTGAAAATGAGAAAGTAAGTCTATAATAAAGGAAAGTTACCATTGGGCCAACAGAAATAGTGAAAAGACATGGAAAAATCCATTAGAAACCCTTGCATTTACTAATCTAACAGATTTATCCTTTAATTCACTCGTGTGATGTGGATCTTGAAGATTAACGGGTGGATTGGGATTTCTATATAGAGATAAACATAATAGATTTTAAAACTACCACTTTCTTTATTGAACTGTTATGTTGTTGAATTGAATAGCAATTTCAAAATTCTCATAGTTGCAAAGTTGTACTCTCTGTGCTACTTTCAATTTTTAGATTTCTATTCATCTCTATCTTAGAAAAGATGGCAACAAGATTCACTAGATTCGATGGGTTGAATGGAATTAAGTCAACTTTGCAAAATGGTTCAGACACCTCGCTCCATTTCTTTGACATGCAAGATTTTCAAAGGACGTTGAGGATGGAGATAATTTATCCAATAACAGAGAAACTCTAGGGAAGCGGGCTAGTGGAAGCGGTCGGGTTTCTAGTGGCAGTTCAAGCTTTTAAACTAATCATTGAATGTATTAACCACTACAATCCGAACACTAAAAAAATTTTGCTACCTAATCACACAGTTTTGATCTCAATTGACTGACAAACTATAGTCAATTTCCTCTGGATTCTAGAGCGAGAAGAATTTCTCAAATTGACAATAGGAGGAGCCATGTTTGAGTTCCCCTTGAAGAAGATGGTGTGGCAGAAGGAAATTATGAGGTCTTGGTTCCAAAATCCAAGGGGAGCTAAGAGTAAGGTTCCTAAAACTCTTTTTGGCACTAATCTCAAGCTCGAGATCGTGGACATTTTGGTTATTTTGCATCAATTGAAAGGTGAGGTAGAAGCACTCAATTTCGTAGAATAATATTTCTTTTTGGTACAAATCATTTTTTTAGGTACACATTATGTTGATTGGGCATATGAGGTAAGTGAGCATCTGTCTAGAGCCCTCAGTGCCGCAAAGTTCTACAATACCTTCTACACATCTTCTTTCCTGATTTATATATTAGCTTCTCTACAGTTGTGGCCAGGGCTTCCCAGAATAGAGAATTTCCCTAATGATGTCAAAAGTTGTGAATTTTATCCATGCTTGTAGTTACATAATAGCTAAGTAGATTATGTCAGAGTTAATGATTTTTTAACAATGAGGATTTGCAAGGAACTACAAGGATGCCCAGAGAGGAGGTTCAGCCCAGAAGCGATGGCGACCATCGGTTAGTTTGGTAGCTACTTTATTCAATTCTCATCATTCTTGTATTTACATCTTGCAGCTTTCAACGGATTTCCTTTGAAGCTACCCAAATACCCAAGCGACATGATTGTGCTAATAGAGATCGTGAGACAAGCTATCCAGGTGAACATGTTGAGTGCTAGTTTAGGGAAAAATGGGTATGAATTTTCCTATGAAGGTTGGAGCGTACAGTTGTGAATCTCAGTCTGATGCCAAAAACATGCTCAAGGCATTCAAGAATAAGTACAAATTGGAAGAATATAATATTGTGAGACCCATGTTCAATCCAAATGGATATGCGAGAGAGGTGCTACAAATTGGGAGTGTGATTAAGCATGTCACCACTATAGAGGATTATTGGGTAGATTGCAAGGATGAGTTGGAGAGCTGAGATCATGCTTTTGCCAGGCTTAGGGTGGAACAAATAAAGACATATGGCATTGATCTCAATGTTGAAGGATTGGAGGATGATGGTCAGAACATGTATAACAATACATACTTGACCAAATTAAGAGGGATTCCTATCAATTTTGAGCCATATGTGGATGTGGAGGAGAATTTTAATATCATGGTGGCTAGGATCATCAAAAGAACTAGGAAATGGGTTGAGTGGACAACCAAGAAGAGTCGAAGCAAGGGAGCAACCACTCAAGCTTCTCCAGTAGCTGCAATGCTGACTCCATCTCAGAGTGCTATAGTGGGTGTGACCATAGCTTCCACCCAAGGGCCAGCTCAACCTGCAGTCAGAGGTGATCAACCTCTGAACAAGAATGTTCCTATAACCCAGACCTATCATGATGGTTCTTTCCCAGTTATAGGAACCTAGGCTGGTACTGAAGAGAAGAAAATGGTGGAATCAAAGGACAGTGTCTCCACTCCGATCTCATCCCTTCATGCTACTCCAGTTCCATCTCCTCACACTACCCCTATTCCTTCTCCACATACCACCCCAATCCCATCTCCTCATCATATCCCTGTGCCATCAGCAAGTGCTTCACTTTTGAAGCCAGGTGGTTCCCCTATACAGATAGTAGACCTATGGGATGGAAAGAGTAGCAGCAGTGGGTCTACTGAGTTAGATGCGGAGATGAAGAATACTTTAGAAATGGAGAAGGGAAAAACTTCTTCCAAACTCATCTCTAAGGATTCAAGGAATCCTTTCTCTTCAACTGCTATAACAATGACTCTAGTGAAGAAGAAAATGTTTAGTATTGAATCACTTGGAACAGCTTCCAAAGTGATAGGAACCAATTCTTTGTTAGAAGATACTTTGGAAAGGAAAAGAAAGAGAAAAGATGAAAGTGTCTCTACAAAAGGCATTGTATCTCTCATAGTTCATTTCAAGACTACATTGACAAAGGTCAAGAACCAAAAGACTTTGTCAATACTTGGGCAAGATCTAGATATAAGGCACTTGACAATGGAAATAGCCAACCCAAACAAGGGAGGGAGAATTCAAGATATGACGCCTAATGATTTTACTTTGATTTCAATTGATCTTGGGGAAGCCAAACATGATACGAAATTCAGCTTGTGGAGATCAAGCAATGAAGTGATAGAAGGACAATTGGAAATTCTCAAATTTTCAAAGATCAAGATGAAAGCCGAGATAGAAGAATTGAATAAATTCATCAGGCAACTAGTCACTCCACTAGCAACTATTTATGGTATGTCTGTGACCCAAACTCCTAGTGCAGCTGAAGTGCAAGCCCTCATTTCCCAGCTCCAAGAAGCTAGGCATTATGGCTAGATTGGTAGAGAATGGATTGATTGACTTAAATCAAAAGGAGTTTCTCTCATAGATCAAATTGGAAATGTTATCCTTAGACTGGAGACAAAAAAGGATAATATATTTTCTAATAGTAATACATTGGTCAGAGAAAGGGTCAGATGTGATGACTGCATCTCCCTTTTAAAGGTGATCATCCAAATGAATGTAAAGGAAGCAGTTGAAGCAAAGATTCTAAAGAAAGGAAATGAACCTTTGTTCGAATGGCTCCAAAGCATGCAGTTCAAGCTAGAAATGATCCAGGTGGCTGAGAAGGGACTCAAGGAAATAGAGAGTAAAGTAAAGAAGACTCAAGATAGGGGATTTGAGCTTATGAGAGGGTTACACATTGATTCTCAAACTAGTGGTCGAGGAAAAGCTCTCATTGGAATAGATGTAATGAAGAGTAACTTCTCTACATTTCTAGATAATCTGTCCAAAGTGACTTCTAGTAGTCAAAGAAAAATCACAAAAGTCTAGACGCTCAGTGGTTGGATACATGTGGCCACAGAGGAGTTGTCAGATCAGTTGAATGCCGTAAAGGAGTTGGCAAGAGAACATTCAAAATGGCTCTTGAGATTCACTAATATACACGTGCCTAACCATGAAGAGTTATTCCCAATAGTGGTTGTTGCTAGAGCATATAGAGAAAAAATAGAAAAGGGGAAGAAGTCTAAATGATTCATATTATGCCCTCCTTTTATTTTCTTTTTTAATTTTGTAATATGACAAACTGAAATCTTGTCATTTGTCATTCTTAGAAGATGAACCGATTAAGCTTCCATTGTAACAGTCATCTCAAAAACTCTATATGTATGAATTGAAAAGATTAATGAAAGGTCGGCAAATTTTTTGGTGTGAAGTACTTTTTGTTATAGAGACAATTGAATGGTATTTTATGTCAATCATTTTTTGTTTTAGTTAATATTGTATTTAGTTTACGTTTTCTCTTTTGTTTGAATCAGGAGAAGGGAAAAATAGAGTTTTACTTCCCCTATTTTGAGGCAATGGATGAATGTAATAGGTATTGTTACTGATCATTCGAAGAGGAAATCCTCTCACCTTTTATAGTTTATTAGTCACAGTTCATATTTGAATTAGCTTAGTCCAGTATTAGTATTAGTTGTTATTTAGATAAGTTTTATGAATTCAGAAGATGTGTGAGTGCACAAAACCATTTTGGTATTGAGAAACTTCTATTTTCCTGAGTTAGATTATATTTAGGTCTAGCTTGGTCATACCTCTATTGTTCTCAGGTTAAGAACATACCCCAAAGTAGTTTAGGAAGAAAATAGAATTCATTGCAAATCTATTTTAGGGAGTTGTACCTACCAATTCAGAGGAAAGCCAAAACATGCATTAGTAGCTTTCCAACTATTTGTGATCAAATATTGTTCTGAATTGGGCATTAGAGAGTAATAATCTGAAAGAACAAATCTATTTACCAACAAACCGTAACAAGGTCAAGAAGAAAAATAAACATCAAGTCCCCAAGTGATGTAAGTCCTCATCAAATTCAAAACCAAAAGATGAGAATATCTCATGAGAGGGAGAGAAGGTGGGGTGAGCATGATCAATAGCCTAATAGTGGATTTCCTTAGCATGGATCACACAAAAGGAAAGTACTGCAAAAGATAGCACGAAAGGTCTAGCAAGTCGTGTTGTGATAGCGAACCCATGCAAAAGGATTAATCCTTAGGGAAAGTATTGTGCTCATTAAAGGATCTAACAAATGAATGACCTAGCCTATGAAAATATTTATCTCCGTTAAGATTAAGAAACATGATGGATCATTTCTTAAGGAAGCATTTGTCTACATTGAGGAACAAAGAAAAATGATTAGGCCTAAGAAAAGTATTCTCTCCTTAGGGATCAAAAAAAGAGGATCAATCCTTAAGGAAATAATTATCTCCATCAAGGGATCCAATGAAAGGATGAACACAATTAATGAATTGTTTCTATAATAATCCAAAAGAGAGGCTATAGTGAATCCTCATGTGTGTGTGTGTGTGCAAAATGTGAAACACAGAGCAATGTATGCCCTCACGTTAAAGCAACTACAAGTGCTTGGTGATAACACTTTCTTTAATAGGTCATGCATGCACCCATAGAAAATGTTCCCACTATGGAATGTCCCCAAGAAAGGACAAATCAAGAGAACTAATAAAAGAGAGCATGGAAGGGATCTACTGACTATGGGTTTAGTATGATCATATGATAATAGGGTATGTGCACAAAGATAGGGGACCAAAAAGGTGCCGAAAAAAAAAGCATTGCATGTTCCATATAGGGTGAACACCCTATGGCTTGGTATGCCCAAGCCTTTGTCTTGGGAAGTGAAAAACATAGGGGGTTCACCCTATAGGATGTACACCCTATAAGATGTACACCCTATGTAAAGCCAAAATAAAAATATAAAATATGAAATGAAACCCCATTTTGTTGTTCCAATTGTGACTCTTGAAATTTTATTGTTGCATACACCACATATGCCTTCATTAGAGCTCAAGTTTCTTTACAGGTGCATTTGATTGATTCAAAAATATTTATACTGCATAGGCAAGGTTGAAGACGTCAAAGAGGTAAGTAAATTTATAACCTATGCTTCATATTTTTATTGAAATTGGAGTTTCATTTAGTTTTTAGATTTATTTTTACCAAGTTATTAAAAATTTAGTTAATTAGTATCTTAAGATATTTTTTGTTTTAATTCTCAAGAAAGAACAATCCTCCTTAACTGAACCCTCTGCCTTCTCCTCATGAAGAAAAAAATGAATAAATTAACAAAGAAAATGAACCCTAACCTCCTCCATCAACCCAAAGACCTTCACCTAGAATTCAAGAAGTTTCAATGAACTAAATAGAAAGTAGAAAAACTAAATTGCAATCTTTGACTAGGAAGTTAAAACAATTGATTAATACAAATCTTGGAATGACGAGACTTTCCAATTAATTTGAATCAATCTTGAGCCACATAGGATCAGTTATTTGGTAACTTAACATGTGGTTAGACAAAAGAGAAGAGCCAAAACAATATTATGAGGAAAAGTTATGATATGAAGACAAAAAAAGAAAAAATAATTGAAAGGTGATATTTGAAAGCTATTTGTAAATCCAAAAAAAAATGAAGATCTAAAGTATTCTTTTAGGAGGTTTTCAATCCATTGGTGCATGCATGAATAATTTTTTTTAAAAAAGATTGGGATAGATTGTGGATGGTTTTTGATACCCCTCATTATAACAATCATGAGATTCTTATATATTTCTTGAGGAAACTATATTGTGATTTTTTCCGCAATGATTTTCCCAATTGTTTTGACTTTCTAGAATCTTGGGTAGAGGTGAGGAGTCATCATTTGATATGTTGGTGGAACATCATGACCCTAATGCACCCAGGGTGGTCACTAGCAATATACAAATTGAGCATGTTACTCTTACTTCCAATGTGAAGGAACATGTGAAGGTTGACACAGTAGGCACAATTGGTAATCTAACATAGATTCTCATTTAGTGTGACACTCCTTTATTGGAGGGTGAGCGTGGTCACCCTTCAAGGGGCCATATTTGTCGATCATGTGGAGCCATATGAATATTTGGTAGTGTTGATGCATAAACAAAAGATAATGGAATTATCACTATATTTTCTTAATATCACATTTGGAATTAATAAATAATTAAATACTTACAAGTTCATTTATTTTGTTTGATTATATTTAATTTATAAGTGAATGTATAACCAAATTAGTATTTGGTGATTATAATCAAAATTTAGGGTGGTAGTATTGGTGGTAGTGGTAGTGTTCCTCCAATCTCTTTTTATACGACATCCTCAAGCCCACATGTGAGCATCTAGAATATGTAATCACCCAAAAATGGTCATCTAGACTATGAGCCCCCTTTCTAACATTTTAAATAATTTATCAAACATTTATTCTTGATAAAATCCTCAAAAATCTAATTACTTGGTTATAACCTATGGTTTGACCACTTTATCCTAAGTCTTCTATTTAATTAAAAGGATGTGCTCCCTTTTAATAAAATAAAAATCCCCACTTCCCACTTATCCTAACTATGCACACATAAAGCATTATTCCTATTTTTGAAATAAGAGGAAAATGCATTTTTGTCTACACACGAATGTACAATTTTCTATGTGAGAGGAATCTTCTATTTTTAAAATAACTTTAATTCTCCTCCACACATTTCTTTACCTATCAAAAGTCATCCATTGTTTCTTATTGGTTGAGATGCTTGTGCACATGGATCACTCCCACTTCCAAACTCTACCCTTGATCACATGCATCTTGCCTCATGATCTCTATCATCTATTTCTCTTTAAAAGGGAGAGCTCTCTCCTCACTTCATAACTCCACTCTTTTAGTAACATTGTGATGCAAGATTGAAGATCTCATACTTGTGGAGCTCCTCTTCTTGTATCTTCTATTCTTCATTCTTCATTCTTCTCATTCATTCTAGTTTCTCTCCATGCTTATAGCTTAAATCATCTAGTCTAAATAGGGGTTGTAATATTTTCTAGTTTTGCTTGCATTCTACTTTCTCTCATTTAACTTTCATTTGCATTACATTCATTCTAAATTCTTGGATGCTAGCATTCTTTCTCCCATCTTTTAATCTCTTGTTCTATGGTACGCCTTGCAAGGGTTGCATAGTTTGGTTCATTTGAGAGCCACAATCGCATAGCCTTTTCATGTCATAGATAGAAAACTATTAGTTGCCTCTTCAAATACCCTCATTCATGGGTATTCTCAAGAACAATGGTTTATAGTAGTGTGAAACTTTTTGTACACATAATAAATGATTATTATTATTATATTTGAGCACTATGTAATTATTCAAAATGGTTGTCTCATAACTCATTAAGCATGGTTGTTAGTTTATAGGTGCACCATCAATTTTCTATCCATGCGGCTCAAGAGATCATGCAAATTCTAAGGAGATATGATTATTTGTATGTTTATTTGATTTGCTTGATTTTTTAAAAATTAATAAATGAACTAGTAACTAAATTAGAAGGAAAAATATTATCAAATCTAGAGCCAAATCATTCAAGGTAGTGGCAGCATTCCTTCAGTCATCTTTTCCATGATATCATCAAGTCTATAGATATATGCAATAAAACATTATAATTACTATATGTGAGTAGTACATTATTACATTAATGGTTATATTATAAATTACAATACATGTACTTTAGTTTATTGTTGGATCATCAATGTTGACACCCTACACTGAAGGACATCATGGTACTTTGAAGAAGTACTATAAACATTAGTTCACACCTTCGTGAAGGCATTTTATTCTCACCTTAAGTACTTTATTTGCAAGAATCTTCATCAAAAAAAGGTGCTACGTGTCACTATGGAAGACACTTTCTGGACACCCCCTATTTGCTTCATATCCTTCCTTGTTAAGTTTCTATATGTTCTCCTCTTCTTCAATATTTTACAAAAGGAGCATAGTCTTAATTGGCCTTGTCGTATGTCAACTTTGCAAAAGGTTTCCAAGAGAAGGAAGTTAGTCCCTCACAAATCATTCATTTTCTTACCACATATTTGTCTTATCACAACATGAACTCTTCATGCCCAAGCCTAAAAGGGTTGCATCATCATAAACATAACCCATTTTCAAATTTAGTAGTGGCTCATGTACAATATGTATCTCCAATCAATGATCTCTTTTAGGATATACCTTCATAATATCAACATCTGTGATACATTGATGCCAAATCATAATTTTTCTTCATATGGAGGTTGCAATCATTTGGAAACTACAATGACTAAATATGGAAATGGAGTTTGACCCCTCATCATAGGACATAATGGTGAGCATCTTCTCCCATAGGAGCTAATAAAAGAAAGGGACTTCTTAGTTCTGCCAAAATAATGACAACATTCTCATGATCAAATATCACTTTCAAAGTTGCAAGGCTTTCTCCCCTTGTGGCTATATATATATGCCCTTTGTAATTATAAAATAATTCTCCAATTTCTTGTGAAAAAGGGACAAAAGGTTAGATATCCATAAGATATATCATTGAAGGATCAAAACCTCTCTTCTCTACTAGAAATCCTTTCTAGGAGATCTAGAGGTTAACAAAATCATCTTTACATCTTTGTAATCATGAAAGCTACTAATGCACCTTAAACTATAATTATGTCCCAAAGTTATGAATATAACTAATCATGCATTTGACCATTTTCTTTATTCTGTGATTCATTCTAGTTATAGTTTATGCACTAGCAAAACTTTAGTGTAGCTACTGAAATATTTTTTTCTAGATAGATCGTGCTTTGGCCACTTTTCTATTCTCAGAGTCATCATTACATGCTTTACTTTATTTTGTCATAGTTGTTATTTATGAGAATATTGGTGTTCACAATGGTTGGTCTTCATAGGCCTCATTATTTCCACTTCAAAATCATATATGCTTCAAAGTCTTGTAGTGTCTCTAAATCGGGTCGACCACCTTTTGAAATTTCATCTTTTCCATTTTGTTCTCCACCCCAAGCACAAAGAGTTGACTTCTAAAATCTCAAAGGGTGCATAGAGGTACGTAATCAAGTCCCCACCACTATTTTTTCTTTCTATAGATCTATTAAAATTGGCAAAAGGCAACACTAATTGGAAAAAAAATCTTCATCTTTGGCATGGACCTAACATTGTCCTTCATTATAAACCTGCTAGCTCAAGCAACTAGAACATCATTGTATGAAAGTTTTCTAAGTTTTGCAAAGCCTTAGTCATGGACTCAATCTACTGAAATGTGTCTTTCTTTCTTCTATGCTTTGAAAATCCTTTTGCATAGTTCTATCCTCAAACCCATAAGACCCATAGGAATGATATACCTCATATTCCTTCATACCACCGTTTAACAATCCCAACATCACCCAATGAGGTCAAAAAAATCTAGTCCATAATTATAGAGCTCAAGATTCAGAGTGAGGAGATTGAAAGTTTTGGCAATAGGGCTAGATAGATGTATTATTGTTGTCATTTATGGTAAGATATATTTGGTATTTCAATTATGTAATCAGAGTTAGAAAATTGTCTAAGTGTTGGATAGTTTGTAGCAATATTGATGCAGAAGCATCGAGCTTGGATTTTTGTGGAGTTGAGGTTTGCATTATAGGGGATTTTTTCAAGGCATGTTGGGGAACCTTTCCTCATGAGTACATAGAGATTGGAGTTATCATGTTGAAGTTAGAGCCATTTTACCTCATTGTTGGAGCTGTATTTTCTAGTTTTTGCATGCCTATTGCGGGCCGTGTAACTAATTATCCTTAATGAATAAGAGGATGTTCCTTTCATGGATTGAAGAGAGCCTAGTCAAAGGTGCAAGTCCTAATTCTTTATGAGTTGGGAGATATGACTATTCTCATGGGGCATCAATTTTCTGTCAATTTACATGTTAGGTTTCTATGCATGACTTTCATGTTGAATGCGTAGTTATCCTTGAGGAATCAACCTTTATGCACTTAAGGGGTTGTAAAGGACCTAAATTACTACCTTTAATTAATATTACAAGTCTTGATTCAATCAAAGTGAGGAGATAACGTTGTTTTCCTTGGGTATCAATTTTTGGACAATTTTCATAAAAATGTGTGGAGTTTTCATCTTGCACAATTTCGCATGAGGAAATGGGATCTTATTAAGATGGGAACATGTTATTGGGTCATGTGTGAACCTAAATATAAGGTGGCATTGATTTTGGTTCATGTTTGTTATAGTTTTGGTTACTTTTCCAAGGTGGACCTATATTGTAATTAATTGCTTGACTAGTCGACTTGTGGCTTAGCTGGCTATTTAAGGAGGGCTTGGGTAGTACCTTAAGAAATAAGTTGAGATCTTGGAGGTTTCTACTAGATTTCTATTGTGTTACAAATCTGGGCTAGCTAGGAATTAAGTTTGATCTTGAGGGATCTTGGAGAACTAGCATAATTTTTTTGTATTTGGCCATAACTGGGAAGACCTTATAACCTGACACATTGACTATACTCAATTGTTTTTATGAATAAAGAGTTGCGTATTGGTATCAGATTTTTTTTGTTTTGTTTATATTTTGTTTTATGGTTATTTGCTAGGGGTTAGGACATCTCCATTGGAGATTTTCCTACCTTGCACTGCATTACGGTATGTATAGATGACAGACCTCGAGTTAGCTCATGTGTAGTTTAGGATCAATAGTTGACAGTGTCATGATGACATATGTCAATGTGCAAATCTGTACATGCTACACGACACAAGTTACAGAGGAATTACTGGTGCAAATAATTGACAGAGCAGAACTGATCATATCAGTAAATTGAATTGTATAGCTTAAGGAATTATTTTGGTAACAAAATAAGTACTTGATCATGATGAGCCAACATCCTAAGGTATAATTATCAAGTGTGAGAACACCAAGGCTGACTAATCATAGTTTTGTCAACTTACAAGGTATAATTAAAGATCATATCTTGCGCAATAAGTGCGAATTAATCAATGTAATGCAAACTATTATAAAGAAAGTATAAGTGATATTTGAGCCTTATGTGATGTGAGATCTGATGTGTGATCAGAGCAAGTGTGCGATACAACAAGCAGGCAACTATTGTATGTATACCTATTCTTGTGAAAAAACTTAGTTGTATATTGCATGTTAGGGTGGTGGGCTCTTCTTGCATACATTGTAATTGATCTACTAACTCCTAATAGGGTTGAGGCTTTTAACATGGCCTATTCCTCTAATAAGGACTCGAGAAACTATATGTATATAGACTCCTAATAGGGTCAATATCCTTAACAAGATCCTTTTGTTTAGTTGGTGATCATACTGGTATCATCCCCACTGAGGTTTTCCCTTGGCCAGGGTTTCCCTAGTTAACAAATAATGATGTTATGAGTTCTCTTTGTGTATGATTATATTTATTATTTAGTATTATTGGTTTACTTTCATATGCAAGTTATAAAGTAATAAAAAATATTCAACTATGGGAAAATAATTTAAAATACTAATTCACCCAAATCCCCCCCCAGTATTATCTATTTCTAACAATTGGTATCAGAGTGTAGTTACTTTGAAGAGGGTTAAAAACTTGAGTAAGATCCCCATGAATATGGAACAATTGAAAAGAAATATTGAATAATCTCTTGAGAAAATTGATCTTCTTATAGAAGAAAGAGATAACTTGAAAGATAAGTATGAAGATGCAAAAGTCTATATTGGTAAACTAAAAGATAATATTGATGATATGAAATCTTGTGAAAAAATTAGTGATAATGATGAAGTAGGAATCCTCAAGAAATAAAATGAGATCTTGAGATATGAATTGAAAATTGTTGAGCTAAAGTTAAGTCTTAAGAAAGATGGCAGTAAGAATGAACTAGATTTGAAAAATGAGAATGCAAGCCTTAGATCCCAGTTGACTCAAGTAACATCTAAATTAGATTCTATCAAAACATAACATGCAGAACTAGGAAAGCAAAATATCATTGTGAAAGGAGAGTTGACACAAGACAAATAGTAGTTAGAGAAGCTTGATTCTAGTAGTGAGAAAATTGATGAACATATGTTTCACCATAGACCATTGTATGATAAGACAGGTCTTGGATATCTTATTGAGAAATTAGCCAAGAAAACTAAAGTTAGAAAAGAACCAAATCCAGTTGTTGTAACTCCTAAGTCTAAAGAAACAATCAAAGTAAGCTTGAATCAAGAATATCTACAAAAGTATCTAAAGAAGTTGAACTAGTTGATTTATTTGAGAAACATGATGAACCAAAGAAAACAGAGAAAGCTAATGAACCTAAGCAAGTTGAATCATCCAAGGAAGTTAGACATGAATTTAGAGGTAAATGTTTCATATGTAATAAAGTTGGTCATATGAAGAGAGATTGCACAAGTAGGTCTTTTACAACCATTACTAATTTCTATTGTTATAATTGTCATGGTTATGGACATAGAGTAGTAGATTTTAAGAAAACTAAGTCTGATAGTAGTAATGGAAATAGTAGAATGTTTAGAAATACTAACCCTGTAGGTAATGAAAAAGGAAGATCATAAAGCACATCCAGTGATGGAGAAAGACCTAATGGTGGAAGGAACTAGATTGTTTTTTACAAGTGTGACAATCTTAGACATATTGCAAGGAATTACAAAGCACCTAAAAATAAGAATGGAACCAATTAGATAAGGAATGCACATGTATGTTAGTTGTGTAATAACTTTGGACACACAACAAGATTTTGTAGAATGGATAGAAGGAACCTCAATAGGAATCCCAATTACAGAAGGAACGATAACAAAAATGACAGAAGGAATGAGAGGAGTAAGAAGAAAGCAATTAAAGAGCATGTTGAATTCAAAGAAGTATTTGTCAAATCTAGTGATCCAAAAAGTTCTCATGTAGTGCTAGAAGAACAATATTTTGATTCACCTGATGGAAGATTGAAGTCAAAAATTATTTGTGACTCATCCTATCTGAATTAAGCATTTCTAGTAGAGGCAAAGTGTTAATTAGTCAGAACTAATGTTAGAGAGGGAATTAGAAGTTATGCAGTCAATGGAAGGTAGAGGACATAGAGAGGAAGCTATGGTCAAGTACACAAGAATTTTTATGATAGCGGTAAGTTGTATGGATGAAAGTAAGTTTACTATTAATCAGTGACATCTTTTTGAAAAAGAAGTAGATGTGCATTCAATGTGGAGTTAGATTTGAAATGATTTAAGGATTGCGAGTAAGATATTCAATACCATTTGATCATGTAAAGAGTTTCAAGCAATTTGTGAGCAAGTTGACAAAGAATTAAAGTGAAAAGTGAAGCATTTGAAGTAAAAATTTGCAGAAGCCCTAAAATGCAATATTCAAGGTATTTTACAAAGCTTTAGTTGGAATATTTAGCATTAATAAAATATTAGTATGGAAATTCAATTAGTATGTGATGCTAGTGAGATACCAAGGTACAAATTCAAGAAGCACCTATTTATTTCTCTTATAGATGATCTGCTAGGAGCATTTTCTCAAATCTCACCAAATATACTTTAGGTAGAAGACGTTAGAAGCTACATTCACTACAAATTTGACAATATTGGAGATGAATATATTCACAAGGATTTAGGAGTTATGTGTAATGGAGACCTAACCCTGAAATCTAAGTACGCATATTTGAATGAATTGAACTTGATTAAGTATATGTTCTATAGAGAATTCGATAATCATGAGTGGACTAGGATTATCCTAAGCAGAGTTCATGAAGAAATGTTTTGGGTAGGTGGCATACCAGTTACAATTGAAAATGACCTAATTCATAAGGTCACAGGTTTAAGTAATGAAGGTTGTAATCTAGTAAATGATAGGAATGTGAGGAAGATTGTTGAAACAAACTTGAAAATTAAGTTTGATGGAAGGAACATGAGAGTTGAATAGATTCAGAATATTGAGCAAGATTTTAGGATATAAACTAAACCACAATTCTAGAGTCAACTCAATACGAGCAAGATTCTTGCATGCAACATATGTAATGGCAGTTGAGAAGAAGAAAGTGAACATGTGCGAGATTATCATAATACAATTATCAGACAATATTATGAAGTTGAAGAAATCTAAGAATTTAGTTTTTAGATTTGAATCTCTATTGATACACTTATTTTTCCATGTAACAAAGCAGTTTCCTTAGAATAACAAATTGGGATAGTGATGAGTGTTCTATGAAGATGGTGACACAATGTTATAGGGCTAGACCTAAAGATATTAGAGACAGAGATATTGATAGAATGGTGAAGAATTTCTAATCAGAGATGAAGTAGAGATACAAAATCCCTCCCTCTATGGTAGAAAAATACAAAGATGAGATATGTTTTATGGTAGAGACTGACACAACTTGTATGGAGGCAGTGAAGCCCAGAATAAATTTTATTGAACTTATGGGATATGAAATGAGTGAAGAACTCATTGAAGGATACACAAATATTATATTACAGTTTGAAAGGGACACTGAATATCCAAGATGGGGTACTTATGAAGAGAAGATAAGGTAAGTTCATTCTAAACTTCACCATAAGTAACTCAAGATGAATGTGGAGAAAAAGATTGAGTCCATCCTTAAAGAAACAATGATGACAAGAGAAGAATTGAATTGAATCAAAGGTATAGCCTTTGAAATGAAGGCCAATGGGAAATGTAAAGTGTTGGTAGCCACAACTATTGCAATTGCAAAACCATCTGAAGAAGTGGTAGTAGTAGGATCTACTGCGCAGATACCTACTGCACCCTATGCAGTAGTTGTGCAAGTTCAACCAGTCAAGATACAACTTGATTAGCAAAAGAGGAAACCATAAGATGATGTAATAGTTGCACAGAGGAAATATGAGAGATTGATGAAGGTTAACCAAGAACCAACACCAAATCCCAAGAAAAGGGTCAAGCAGACCACTACTAGACCCAGAAAGAGAAGGAAGACATTGCAAATCAGTGAGTCTGAAGAATGTGATGAAGAGATTGAAGAAAATATAGTAGAATAAGTAGTTGGAGAAGTAAGGAAGCCAACTAGTAAGAAATCCTGGAAGCCTAAAGTAAAAAATGTAAATATGCAAATCATAAAAAATGACAATTTTTTTGGTTATTCATTATTCTAATAATTGTATGTGTCAAGTTATGTAGTTTGTGTACATGACTTTGGAATGACACAAAGTTTTATGTAAATTATTTCACCAAGCATGTAACATATCTCTATGATCAGGAAGGAGATCAAGGAGGTGATTATGCCTATAATCTAGTATCAATAATCCCAATGCAGTATAATGAACCAATCAAAAAATAGAAAATCTTAAGTGACAAAAAAGATGAAGGACAACCATTGATTACGATATAGAATATTCTTAAGATGGCTATATAAGAATGGATTCAAGATTAAATATGCAACTTGTCAGTTGAAGGAGAATCAATGAGTATCAAGTTTTGAAGAACTAAAGGCAACTGAGCAGTGAAGTGAGAACATATTGCAAAATAGTTATATTGAGGTAATCAGATATTGGAAAGAGAAGATTAACTATATTAAAAATTAGTGCAGGCCAAAGGATCATGGTATTGTTATATTCTAATCAATGTATTAAGTGAATCTCTTAATAAAGTGTTCTTAACAGACCTATTTTAAATCTCCTAATAAAGTACTCACTTAATTTTGAAGTTAAATCTTTGTGTAATAGTAAACTTAAAAATCTTGTGTGCTTTTAGCATAACAGAGCCCTCATGGGGTAGAACATCAGAAGTGATCAAATTGTAGCCCTAATAGACACTTTATTACTACAGTAATGAAGACTTTGTGGGTGTCATCCCCACCACAGTTTTACCTTCACCTTGGAATGTTTCTATGAGACCAAGTCTTGTGTAATGTGTTTATTACTTGCTTATGTGTTTTGTTCATGTCAGTAGATGTTATATTTGTTATTACATGATTGATTAAATACAAGGTTAAGGTTGATAAGGTGTATGGCGAATTATCGTTAATGTGTGAAGTGGTAAAAGTTTTTGAGAGATTTTGATTCACCTCAACCCTCAGCTTCTCACTTTCCCATTAGATTTTCAACATAAAATATGGTCTTTACTACATGACTATAATTTTACTATTTCCATTTTTTCCTTTCATTTTTTAAATATTCACTTTCAGATTAATGTGATTATTGAAGTACCTCCTTTAAATCAAAATAAATTAAACATAATTTTTAATTTAAAAAAAAACCAAAGTTGCATTTCTAACATTTTTTTAAAAAAATGTTCTTTGAACAAACCTACCTACCAATTATGCAACCTTGTTAAAAATAAAGACAAAACATTTCAAGAGCTATCTAAAATTAAATTAAAAATATGTAATAAATTTAATTATATATTTATACATAATATAATATATTTATGAAATAAATATAAAAATAATTTTCTAATTTTTTAAATTAATAAACAATCTTAAATTATTTTTAAAATTTGAAAGAGTTCTATGGGAGGAATTTAATTACTATGCAACTTGTTATTATAGGGATGTTGTTTAACATATGTATTTGGTAGTGTACATAGAATCTTTTTCCCAAAGAAAAGTGGAATAGTTTTTCACCTCTATATTTCCTCATAATAAGAATGAGGAAATAACTTACTTTCCCTCATTATCTAAGATTTATGAGACAAGGGATCGATTCCCATCTACAAAAAAGTTTTTTCCTATGGGAGAAGCAAATTTATGCTTCTAAAGAGGCAACATACTTGATGGAGTCCAACAATGATGAAAATTTTTGGGATAAGCTTGAGGATTTTTGTTTGTCTTTGGATAGACAATTATATGCACAAAAACTTGGAAGATAGTGAACTATCACAATAGTAGGAAGGATTCTATAATGATTCCTTATACTACCCCAAGTAGAGAAAGACAAACAAGCTTAAGTCATATAATAACCTGCAAAGAGTAGAGCTGGTAAAAAACTAGCCTAGTAATAGTGGACACTAACTAGAGCACCCACCAAAATCTAGTGATATCTAGGGGGCTCCACTTATGAAACCTATCTTTACAATAGTGCACTAGTACACTCTAATCAGAAATAGCCCTAAAGTTCAAAGGAATGTTCACAAAGACTCTAAAAGTATAAGACAATGCAGATTTAACACAGAGGTTGATGGAAGACCATAATTTCTTCAACACTAACCATTCATTTACTATGAACAAGAACATTATTCCTCCTACTCGCTTAAAGGAATTTTTAGAACCATCAAAGAAGAAGAAAAAGTGGGGTCACAAGGGTGACTATTTTCCTAACCCAATTGATGGTTTCTCTTAGAAAATAATATTATTTCAATAGTCTAAATATGTAGATTTTATTTTGTTTAAATAATTTCTACAATGCAAGAAGTATTTTTACATTTACCTATATAGTGAGTGTTAGTCCTAAGGGATAAAATTACTTAAAGTGGGGTCAATCACTAATCAACCAATTAAACAACTTTTCAACCTTGTAAACCCTTAATATAGTTTTAACTTAATAATAGAAAATGAAAGAATCAATCATATAAATGCATCCACAAGATAATGCAGTATTGACACAAATATTTAGTCCCCTACAAACCTTACTTGTATGAAAACCATATTGGGAATTATTACCCACAAATTGTGCACTCTTTTGAAGTGTTCCCTATTAGGAGCTTAACCTTGTTAGGAGTTTACAAAGAAACTATTAGGTGTCACCTAGTTAGGGGGTTTACATCTAACCTTATTAGGATTTTTACCCTATTAATTGTATCCTTTTTAGAGGATCTATAACACTAATTAAAGTGCTATCCTATTAAAGAATTTACAATAAAGGGCCTGTTAGGATCCACTCGGTTAAGGGATTTTACTATTGCAACTATTAGCGAGAAACAAGTAGAATGGTCTATAAAATAAAACCTTTTTTACTTGATCATATCTAATATAACACACACGAAAACTTCACTTGATACCCAACCATCTTTTGGCTTGAGCATGTCTTCACATTCATGACCACAACACAACCAACACATCATCTTCATCAAATATATAATATTATTCAAACCCTAAAATGTTTCATCACCTTAATCTTGAACTACCATATTTCATTTTGAATTTCAAACATATCAATTGCATACCACAATCCCAAAAACATATCTCAATGCACACAATAAATTTTCTATATTGTGTCATCCTATATTTATCTTTATATTTGAATTCATGAAGAACAATCAAACACATTTTGACCAATTATGATAAACTTGCATAAATCAATAGAATTTTGTATCATCACCTCTAAAAATTAAGACTTGTCACAACATCATGGCCAACTTAACAACATTCACTACATCATCCATACCAGTCACTCATCCTTGATCTACCACCGGTGACTCAAGAACACAAATAACTTATCTAGAAACTATCTATGATCACAATACTTTTTCACTAGTGATCCAAATGATTTATGGACAACCACACCACATATTAACCATTTTATTCCTTGTCATATGCTTGATCTACTTAAATATTCATGGATTTGAAAAAGGAATCAAATCACCTATTACTTGTCACTAATTGTTCTAGAAATTGCACTATCAACCTTCATCTAATCATAACTCACTCAAACCTTTACATCAAGAGTAGTGGTCATACATTTGACTTTTAGAGACACCCCTAATTCTCTCATAAAGATAGAAACCACTAATACTTACTACAACACCTTATTCATCACATTTATATTTAGAAACATGCTACAAGCACTAGGTCAATACTTGACATCAATGAAAATATAATAATTAATCATCATGCAACCAAATCTCTATTATGATAACTCCAAATATGATCTTTAGATCAAGATTAGTGGCAATACATTAAACTTTCAGAGACACCCCTAAGTCTCTCATAAAGAGAGCAACCATTAATACTTGCTACAACACCTTATTCATTGTATTTATACTTAGAAGCATGCT
The DNA here is from genome assembly GCA_028749045.1 of Cupressus sempervirens. NCBI lineage: Eukaryota > Viridiplantae > Streptophyta > Pinopsida > Cupressales > Cupressaceae > Cupressus > Cupressus sempervirens. Next base: position 202,665,468 of record CM053793.1, on the reverse strand, counting down.
AGGAACACTAGGTCAATACTTGACATCAATGACAATAAAATAATTAATAGTCATGTGACCAAATCCATATCATGGCAACTCCATACATCCCCTACTATCATTGCATTAGTTATGCCAAAAATATCCCTCTTTGGAATTGAAGGAAACACCTTAATTTATTTGCATACCTTTTCATCAGGTACAACTCTTAAACACTGGCATCTAAAAAGTTTCTCTACCTTTCACCGATCTTCTAACTCCTTATTATCATTTTCTCTCTTCACTTCTTCACTATCTTATCAATGCACATTCTCTTTTTCACATTTTCTCCCCCTATCTTTTTGTATTCTTTCTACTCATGCTTTCCCTTTTATTTATTTATTTCTCCCCTCTTTGACAACAATGCCAAAGGTGCCAAACACTCTATCTAACCATGTGTTGGTGTTTTAAATGGTACTAAAACTACTAAGCGACAAAAAGCTTAATACCAGAATGACAGTACATACACAATCTAAAGACTAGCCTATTCTTATCAGCAATTGCATATGTAAGGTATTTGGACCCAACTTCAACAAAACCACAAATGGTTTTCTACTCTTTTGGCTCTGCACAACTAGGGTGGGTATACCCAGGGATGGTTCAAATATGAAATGACTATATGAGGATTATTCTTAGTTTCATTTTGATTCTCATTTCAAAATCCTCAAATATATAAATAATTCTTACTAACTTGCCAAACACATCCCATAAACAGATATGGCCAAGAAGTCTTCTATAGATCTGCAGACGTTTTCAACAATAGTGGCTAACTGAAGCTAAAAAGATTTCATGCAGACAAGTGCTGGCCAACTTTGAAGATCTACAAGAAATAAAAGTAAAATTTGATTTGATGATGCATTTGAACAACCATTTGTAAGATACTTCTCTTTCAGCTGAAATAACTTGATCAGTGCCTAATCCATTGGGGTTTCAGAGTCTATAGAAAAATCTAAGATCTAATTTGTTGCCTTATAACAAATTTTATCAGCAATTCTTATCAGAATTTGTCATTCAAAATCCTTTTCTATACTTAAGGAATCTTATCACATTCATCAAAGCTTTTATTTAATCCATTGAATTAACAACAATGATAGATGGATATACAACCTACTTAGATTGCATTCAATTGTATAGGCTTTTACTCATACAACATCAAGGTAACTAAGTATTGAGAAGGAGACAAAATTCAGAAAGAACTGATATGGGGATAGTTCATAGTTTGTATTCATTTCCCTTGAAAATGGTACATCTTTTACAATAAACTCAGAATAGCCTTTAGAAATAAACACAGTTCATTCTATCTTCATGTATTTTCAGAAAATTTGACAGAGAAACACATTACAAACTTGCCTTCAAAATTTTGGACCAAAAAACTAGACTAAGCACAATACTTAGAAGAAAAAGAATTCGGACCCTCTCTTTAGCCTTGGGATCTCACTTAAATAATGTGAGATGCAACAAGCTTCAGGCTAAACAAATGACAGGTGTCCTTCTAAAGACAGGAACAAAATAACAGAAAGGCTAATTACAACAAACATTTCTTGGTGGGTCCCTTTCTGTTATGCTTCTCATTTGTTGAGATACAATTAAAAATGATCTGATCTTATAATCATTCTTCATCCTCGGAGTAAGTAGCCATGAGGTTTGAAAGTGATGTATTGTCTTCAATTACCTGTAAATTTACTTCAACCTGGGGAGTCTCTGTGTCCTCAGTATTAACTTCGGGGGTGATTGTTACTTTTTCACTTTCTTCCTCATCATCTTCTGGTATTTGTTCTAGAAACTAATTTTTCCATTTATTAAAAACATCATCATCTGGCCAATCAAAACTTAGAGCTTCTCTTTGTATCTTTATTAAAGAATTTGCACTTTCTTCTAAATCATCAAATTCTTTCTTCATAGTAGTATAAAACAACTGTATTTTTACTAGCTCTTCATTTGTATTTGCCCAGAACCAGTGGCCAGCCTCACTCATAATGTTTATTATTCTTTCATTGAATAACTCATCTATCTCCCTGTTCCATTTTTCCTTTACCTTTAATGTATCAATAGATTCTAAAGCACAAGAAAATAGGGTGAATTTTTTAGCAATATATTTGGAAAAACAGAGTGTTAATCTTCTCTGTAAAGAATCTCTTTCATCACCAAAATTCTCTAGCTTATTTAACAAATCAAAAATCTTCTCAACTTGGTGATAAGGCATTTGGACTACAGATATACATATGATTGTAATATCATTATTTCTCTCCCTCCATTTCTGCACAAGAGAAGTCAGTCTATCCTTTTCTTTGTTCAACTCATCTAGAAAGTTTATAATTCTTGTCAATTGATCATAAAAAGTTGACCATTGTATTTTATCCCTCAAATATATTACACCCTGCTTTAACTTTTCTTCATATTGATTTCTCAATTTTATCTGCAACTCATGCAACTTTATTTTTTCTTCTTCAAATTCCTCTGCAGTATAGAATTGTGGCCTTTCAGGGGTGTCAGGTATTTCAATGATAGGGGTTGATCCAACAAATGACTGTGAAGGGTACATAATTCTAGGCGTATTGGAATCTCCCACCTTTCTTTTCCCAAGTATCTTCTCCAACTGAGATACCCTGTTTTCCACCTCAATTCTCTTTTTAACTTCTTGATTGTAGGCATCCACCACTATTTCATACTTACCCTGCAAATCAGTCATTTCCTTTTCTTCTCTTTTTGCAGTGGCCAAGGAAAATTTAGAATAGTCCACATTCATGTAGGTTGCCTGTACATTTGAAGTATCAGCGACCCTCCTCACAATGATATTCCCTGTTAATCCTGAATCATCAGGCTATAATGGAGTAGTCCTGGATTCTCTTCTTAGTGACCACATAACAAGGGCAGCTTGATCATTACTGAATGCTATTCCAAGAATTCCTTTTTATCTAAATCCTGTAACCCTAAATTATTTGACACAAAATTAAAAATTAAGGCATTAGCAATATCCCAATTGGGCAATAATAGAATATTTGCATTTTTCACCATCTGTCTACCCTCGTCAGGGGTTATGTTCTGGAATTCTTGTATCATTTGTTCCTTTATTTGATTCTGAATGGAGGTTTCATCCATTTCTGGATGCTCTGCTTTCATATTCCTACACCTTTGTTCAAAAATGGGCATGTTTGCCCTCCATGCAAACTGCTGGAAAGCCCTAGATTTTACAAAATTGTTATCAGACAAAAAATGCTGACTGGCTTGTTCCAAAACAGGGTCTAATTCCCTTCCTCTAAAATCTACTACAGTTAATTCAAAACTTGGCACAGGAGGCTCCTGGGGGTTCCCTTCATCGATTTCTGCTTGAGTAACAAAAAATGCTCCTTGCGACCCCATTTGTTCAATTTTCTCATTGGTGAGCTGCTCTTCCTCAATTCTCATTGGAGTTTGGGAAGGTGAGTAACCTTCATCATGGGATTCTTCTTCCCTTATTATTTTTCTTCTTTTGGGAGAAGGTTCAGGGGGTATTTCTTCAAGAACAGTATTAGTAGATTCAATTAGCTATTTTTCTTTGTTTACGCTGGGCATCTGATCCCGAATAACAATATATCCTGTCCTCTTTCGCACAACCAGTGCACCTACTCCTATGTTAGGGGTGAAACCCAATTTCCTCATAACTTCTCTGGCTTTATCTGGAAAGGAATCAATAAAATGTTGTTTCTTTTCATTCATTACCTCCATTATTTTTGAGAATCTACTCATGAGCTTATTTATCCTATCTGCATTAGTTGCAGCATTACTAAGAGGACTGTAATCTTTGTCAAAACAATTAATAAATTCCAAAACTTTTGAATAGACTCTCCATTTTTCTTTCTTTGTTTCTTGTTCCTAGAGAGAATATTCATTCCTTATTATATGTTCAGGGAAATAAAATTCATGCTGACTTGGACGAAGCTTGATTTTATGTCTAAGAGCAGAATTAAAGAAGTCTTTTGTGTCACAAAAATGAGCATGAGATACTGCCATCTTATACTGATCCAAAAATTTGTAGAGGAAGATTCACCCTTCTTTAGTTATTACAAACTGGTGAGCTATAGTGCAAGTAGGAAAAATTGATCCTATTCCCCTTTTGTGCAAAAAGGTCTCCTCCACTCCTACCAACTGCCATAAAAATTTAGCTACCCCTACCTTTAAAGGTACCTGATAGGGTAGTACATGGGGTGTCCCTTTGAAACCATAGACCCTAATGACAGTTGAGACTAGATATGGGATGATATCTTCCCAATTATGTGACACTTTTAAACTATGAGGTCTATCCATAGGCCTAACAAGATGCATTAGTGCCTTAGGAATTTTGGGATTGTCACTCAATATGACGCATCTTAGTTTAGAAGCAAAATGCCTATCAAATCTGACAAAACTAGCATTTTCTGCCTCCCAAGTCATGTCTGCACTCCATAATTGAATTGGTTGTGCCTCCCCCTCTTGTTCCCTATTTAAAACCATTTCTTTAGTGAAATATGTAGCCCCCTTAAAAAGAAACATATGCATCAATAGGGAGTACTGACCCCAGACCTTTTCCACCTTGCCCTTTGCAATCCCCACCAATCCATTGTGAATCTCATTAGCCAGGTAAGATGCAAAATCAAAAATTATTTCTACACCGAAAGAAGAGATTTGGGTGATCATATACATGAAGCTCACCGGAATAAAGTCTTCTTCACCCTCTCTGAAAACTCTGCACAGGGTCCTGTATATCTCTACTGCCCTAGCATTAAAGCATGATTTCTTGAAAGGTTCTTTAGAAGATGATGTTATTGTTGGTAGGTTTCCAATTCTGCCTATGTGGGCTTTCAATGCACCTTGTCTAACTACATCCCTTTTGGACATATATTCTTTTTCTAACTCTATCAAATTAATGGGCACATGATACATGGTGAGAGGTCCCAGATTGAAAACCTTCCTAATTTCTCCTAGACTGATGGTAATTAAAACCTCACCATCCATTCTTCTCACTACCTTAGTGGATGGATCATAGCTTTTCGCTACAGTTTCAAGCAGGTCATAATCCATAAACACACTGGGAAAAACCATCTTTCCAAGATCAAAATTCCATATATTGGCATGAGGGGCATATAATTTCCTTTCTGCGAACCATTTTTTGAATAGACTCAAACTAGTTTGAGAAGTCTGAGCATCCTGAACCCAATTACCCTTGTCATACAGTCCATCAGCTATCCTTAGCCTAGGGTTCAATGAGGTTAACCTCTTAACTTGTGTTGTCTCTACAGTAGACTCAAGAAGAAAATCAAGCAAATCATCATGCACATTCCTATCCAAATAATTTACTGCACCTGAAAATCCCTTCTTCGGAGGCATCTTGGACTTATTTTTTACAGAACTGAAAAGCCTACGAGGATTATGGTAGTATTACTTACTTGAATTTTGTCTTTGTTTTCCTCTATATTTCCGCAAACTTTCCGCAAATAGACTTCACAATTTCTACCAGGCTTTGGCACACTTTCCTTCATTAATTGCTTCTGCACAATAATGGCTTCAAATCTTTGCTCGCGTAAGATGAAACTGATGAAATCTCTCTGTATTATACTCTGTTTTTTTTTACGGACGATGCTTTCATGTCTAATTAATACAAGGAGTGGCACTACATTCTGTGTTTAAAACTATGTCGTCGATCTTCAAAGATCCTACGATCATGTGATACGGAGAGAACAACTAGGAGTTGCATTTGACATGTCAGTCAATTTACCCAATGAGAACTTACCACGTATATCATTCTTTCCTTGATGGTGCTTGTATCTGGACCCATTGACATCTAAGGACACGTGTCAACATGTCGCTACTTCGTTATGCATAAAAAAAAGCATCTTGCCATAGCAAAGCAGTGACAATCGTCAATCTGATTTGGAATCAATCAAATGATATGCTACTGGGTTTGCTCAAAAAGAAGGCAGTGGGCCCTATTCGCTATGTCGCTATAATTATCTCCCTCGCAACTCTTCATAGCGAGAAGGCAACAGTCTTTGATCACATACTCAATCAAGGGTGAGGAAATTGTGCGGGGTCTTCTGATTCATACTCGCTATGTCACATGGCTTAAAAAGCATGCAATTTTGCATAGCGATGTAGTGAGGATCGTTGATTCCGTTCCAAGCTGACATTCAGGATCTCTTTGCACATTCGGTCAGAAAGGCATTAATGAAAAATAGATCTCTGCATAGTTGGTGCCTGTCAAAAATTTATTGTATTCCTAATTATCATTCCACGTCACCAAATGTCACCGCCGATCTTCAAATTTTACGGGGCCTCGCTACTTCGCTAACAGTGAAGTATCTGATTTTTTCGATAGCGAGGTAGCGAGCTCCAGCATTTTAATGAATTTCGTATCAGAAAATGCAAGGGGCAGAAGATAATTATTTTTGTTATTTAAACTGCTTCTGACAACAATGTTTATGACTTATCACGCCACTTGGTGTAGTCACGGTACCAGCAAAACGCAACATCACCGCCCCTTCAAATTTTACGAGGCTCGCTACTTCGCTAACGGAAAAGTCTCTAATTTTTTTGATAACGAGGTGGCGAAGCGTCAGAAAAATCATCATTTTGGCTCTTATTTCAGATATCCTATTGGGTCCCCTTTCCTGTTTGGACGGTAGTTGCAACATGTACCTACACAATAAATCATTCAGAAAACAAAGCTCTGACTGCTGTATCTTCACTTTGCGGTCCCGCCTCGTAAAATACTCAGCATTTGCTACCTCGCATGGCTTAAAAAGCCTGCAATTCTTCATAGCGAGGTAATGACAGTGGTAGATCTACTTGGATCTGACGACTGGAAAGATTGAGAAAAAAGGGGATCTCGGGGAAACAGAAAATAAAAGGGACAGAATATTCGTCTCACTTGAAAATTCAAAAGTTTCGCGCTCGACAGTTTATGAACAGAAAGAACATAGGGTTTTTATGAGTTTTTTCTTTATGGATGGATTATCTAGAAATCCTATGTTTCACTTAGAAATAAAAATTTTGACTTTTCTACAATTTAACTCAACTTCTGTTGCACAAAAAGTCAGATCAACACCATGTACCTACAGACCTATAACTACCTTACTAAGTTATTTCACTAAACTAATTAAATTATGATACTGACTGCCCCCACCCTAAGGGTTAGCCTCATAACATATCCATGCGTAATATACTTAATGAATGCAATTGACTGATGCACCAACATATTTTTATAATTAAACTCAAGCAAGGTAAAGACCCCTAATCTACCCTTAGATACTCAAATACATCTTTAGGTAATGACTTTGTGAGTATACCTACTATATGTTCCTTGGTTGGCATGTACTCCAACTATACCTCTTTCTCTTGTAACTATTCTCTAAGAAAATGAACCTTGATAGTAATATGCTTTGTCTCAGAGTGCATAAGTAGGTTCTTTGATATGTTGTTAGCAATAGTGTTATCAAAATAGATATTCATTGATTTAATTATATTTTTCTGAATTCCTTCTAATTTATTATTGATCCACATTACGTGTGCACTTGATAATGACAATAATATATTCATCTTCAACAGATTCATATATAAAGTTCTACTTTTTTATTTCCCAAGATATAATTCTATCATCAAGAAAGAATGCACTCCACTTGTGCTCTTCATGCGATCAACATTTCCTTTCTAATTTGCATCAATAAACACATTGAAAGAGAAACCACCTTTGTAAGCATTCCAAAGACCATAATTTTTAGTTCCCTTCAATTACTTGAATATCAAATTTACTTTCATCAAGTGACATTCTTTAGGATTAGTGGAGAGTCAAGCAACTAATCTAATTGTATGTTCTATATCTTCTCTGTTATGCATGACATAATGCAACTTCCCTATCATAGATATACATAATGTCTCACCCATTTCCTTAGATTCATTTTCCTTGGATGAACTGACCACCATAGGTGCACCAATAGGTTTTGAGTCTTCTAACCCAAATGTCTTCAAGATCTCTCTCATATACTTGGACTGTGGAACCTATGGTCCAATGAAGAATTTGATATCTTGAACCATTGACATCTCAACTCTTTCTTCATATCATTTGCAAATAATATGCTCAACTCATTAGTTCCTCCAAGAATAATAGTATCCAAAAAGATCTCTACACTCAACTTCTTATCATCCTTCTCTACTTTTAGATACACATTGTTGTTCTCACTTGATTTGATGAAACCAATCTTGATCAGAAATGAATGCAATCTTTCATACCATGCCCTTTGTGCTTATTTCAATCCATACAAGTATTTATTTAATGCGTAGATCATATCCTTTCCATTAGATGAAGCAAACCCTTAGGTTATCCAATCTACACTTCTTCTAAAGAGACATTGAGAAATGAAGACTTAGCATCCACTTGATATTCCTTAAAAAAATTGTATGCGACATATGTAAGAAAAAATCGTTACACCTTCAAGTCTAGCCACAAGTGCAAATGTTTCACCATAGTCAAGATCTTCCTCTTGTGGATAACCTTTATACACAAGTATGGATTTTTTTCTCACCACTTTACCAAACTCATTCATCTTATTATGGAGAATCTACTTGGTATCAATCACATTATTGTCTATTGGTCTAGGAACTAGTGTAAATGTCTTTTTCTTCTCAATTTTCTCCAATTCTTCATCTATTTCCTTTACCTAGTTATCATTCTTCAAATCTTTCACAATTTTAGTTAAAAATTAGAAATCAAAGATGTATTATCTCTTGCATTTCTTCTTGCTTGCACACTAACACTACTATCTCTAATGATTTGATCAGCAAAGTGATTCAATTTTACATACCTTAGTATCACAACTATACCTTTAATGTACTTTCCTCTTCAATATACCTTTAATGTACTTTCCTCTTCAATGTATTTCATTTTGAGATCATTAACAAATTTCTTTACTAGTTTTCCATTTACTATACCTTTGAAATATTATGGTCGGATTCATCATTCTTCTTAGATAATTCATCAACTCTCAAATTCACACTTTTTATTATCTTGTTGATTCTCTTGTTCAGACACTTATAGGATTTTCTCTTTGTAATGTATCCTAAGAATATGAATACATTTCTCTTAGAATCAAATTTGTATGTGTTCTCATATTTTTTAATGTAACATCTACTCCTAAACGCTTTGAAATAATTCACATTAAGTGATTGACCATGCCACAACTCATAAGGAGTTTTATTTTTACCTTTCTTTATCTATACCCAATTTATTGTGTACATTGCAGTGCTCACAACTTCTCTTTAGAATATTTGACCCACACCTTCTTGAGTCATCAAATTCCTTGCACACTAAATTTTTTTTTGTTCCACCTTTCTATGTAATATAATTCGATTGGAGTCTTGGGTGAAAACATTTTCCTTTTATTCATTGATCTTCATAACATGCAATGAACTCAGATGAAGTAAATTCACCTCATTTGTTAGATATCAGACACTTTAGGGTCTCATTGGTATTATTCTTCACTCTAGAGTTGTATATCTTGAAAATATGAAAGGACTATGATTTATCCTTAAAAAACACAACACACATCATTCTAAAAGAGTCATCAATAAAAACATAAAGTATTTATCATTATGATAGCTTTGGGTTCTCATAGGATCACAGAAGCCAACATGTACTAAATCTAGAATGCTTTTAGAAGATTATGACATACTAGTAAAACTAGAACTAGATAACTTTCCCAACAAACAATCCTTACAAATCACATTATCTGGTTTGACTATATGTGTAAATCCCTTTAAAACTTCCATCTTACTTATTTTGATCAGGCTATCAAATTTAACATGATAGAATATTTTGTTCCACAACCAACTATCCTCAACCTTAACAACCAAACAACTTATAATAATAGTGTTAATATGGAACAAGTTACTTTTAGTGTGTTCACTAGTAGTGATCAAATATCCTGATTTACCAAGAATCTTGCACACACCTCTGTTGAACTCTAACACATATCCTTTGCTATTCAATTGTGCAACACTCAACAAATTACACTTTGGACCTTAAAATAAATCGACATCATCATACCTTATCTTTTTATCTAGTGCAATAGAACCTTTATCTTTTATTGAATAGGGATCATCATTACCAAATCTTACTGATCCTCCATTTTGATGAACTTGTTTCTCTCTTTCATTGGTTATATGATGGGAAAAAGAACTGCCAATTATCCAATCTCCTTTATGATTCATTTTTGAAAGTAATGATTTCTCATCAACTATAAAGGGATCCTCCTTAATTGCAACAACCAAACTCTCTTCTTCATCCTTACCATCAGACTTTTCATTAATAACACATTCTTCAACTAGATAACATGCCTTCTTGATATTTTCCCTATATTTCCTCGGCTTATCTTTCCCATTATTGTCAGGGCATTTAGAAGCACTATGACCAATATTTCTACATGAGAAATTTTTTAAAGGAAATTTATCCTTGTACTTGTCATTTCCTCTAGGCATCCTCTTGGTAATGAATGCTTCTATCTCTTCTTGTTCCCTATCTTCAAACAAAATAGATTCCTAATCATTAGAATAATGTCTCATGTTAAAATAATTAACAACATCCCTTCCTTTCCTTCATGGTGCAAGGGTCAAGGATGACTTGAATACAAATTCAACCTTAGGTATACCATTTTCAAAATTTCTTATCTCAAATGTTATCAACTTCCCTATCAAAGCATCAAGACTAACAACTCTAGTTCCTAAAGTGATGTAGGAGCATCCTAAGGAAAAAAAACAATCTTGTATGTAGAGCTTTGAGCTCATATTTGTGGAGTTATGGTTTGCGTGGTTTGGGGAGGTGTTTGAGATATATTAGGAAACCTTGTCCTAAGTGCACATAGAGTTTGGAGTTATCATCTTGGAGTTAGAGCCATTTTAGTGGTTACTGGTAATGTGTTTGTATTTATTGGATGAGCTTTGAAGATTATGTTTCTGAGTTTTGGTTTGAGTGAGCTAGTGTGTGCACTCTTGGATTTGGATGGTTGGAATGTGGACCTATGTCTAAGTGTACATATTCTAATGTCGTCTTATGAGTTAGTTATGCATTAATATCTTGGGGCCTATCCTAAGTATTTAATTTATGTTATGTATTTAATGTTTGTATCCAAGCCAACTTGTGTCTTGAGGGTGTATTTTATGTGAGTGTCTATTTAATGTCTCTTATGCTAGGCTGACTTGTGGCTTGTTTTAGTATAAGTAGAGGGTCTTTTGGATTCTAGATTTATTGTCTTTCAACATGGAGAAGATGAGTAGCTGAAATAGTGAAGTGTAGCAGAGCTAGTATCTAAGTGTGGCTTGGGAAACAAGAAGGTTTTTTTGTGGCTTGTGAGCACAAATTTAGATTCTTCTTGGAGTTCTCTACCAGGTTGTGGATTTAGACAAGCTAGTGGTTTGGATCTTGTGATATCTTGCTGAACTTTTATTGTAATTGTTGATGTATTTGGCCAAAACTTGGAAGGCCTTACAGGTGAGCATGTTGGATGAAAATCTTATTATAAGAATTGACATTGTGTGGATCAAAATCTTTGTGTTATTTTTTATACTCCATTGTGTGGCTATTTCTTGGGGGATAAGACATCTCCTTTGGGGACTCCACTACCTTGCACTGTATCATAAAGATCATACTTCTTGAATGACTAAAACCCCAATATCATACTAGGATAAAAAAAAGTTATTATAAATTCTCTTACCACATCTTCTTCTTCAAGAGTTCCTCTAGCTCCTCTAATAGTAGTAACCACATCCTTGATCCTTTGACTATACTACTCAATGTTCTCACTTATCATCATTCTCATATCATCATACTTTCCCTTCAAACTATCTACCTTAGCCCTCTACACATGTGAGTCACCACCATAGACTATCTTCAACTTCCCCCACATATCATGAACAATGTTTAGATCTTGAACATTGATAAATTTTGCATCGAAAAGAGTACTTGCAATGAATTCCATAGTAGAAATATTCTATTTTTTCTCTCTTATTTGATCTACAAAAAAGGATCTTTCAAGAGCAGTATACCTTGTAATAACATGATTGCAATACTCATGTTCCAATCTTTTGAGACAGAGCTTCATTTTTTCATACACTATTGTATAGTTCTCCCTTGTGAGATTAGGACCTTCTTTTCACATCATGATTATATCTTTGCCTCAAGTTTTTAATCTTCACCACCATAGAGGGCCTAAGCTCTGATACTAATTGTTAGTCTTCAAGGATTATATTACTAAGAGAGGGTTGAATCAGTAATCAACTAATTAAATAAATTTTGAACCTTTTAAACCCTTATCACAATATAAACCTAATGCCATCAAATGAAAGCATCAAACACATAAACACATCCATAAGAGAATGCAATATTGACAAAAATATTTAGTCTCATGGAAATTGGGAACTTGGGTGAAAACCACAGTGGGAATTAGTAGCCACAAATTGTGCACTCTTCTTAAGTATGCCATGTTGACAACTCAACTCTTTTAATAGTTTACAAAGAAATTTTTGGGTACTACCCAATCAAGGGATTTACCTCTAATCTTGTTAGGAACTTTACCTTGTCAAGAGAATCCTTATTAGAGGAATAAGAACACTAATTGAAGTGCCACCATGTTAAAGGATTTACAATAAAGGATCTATTAGGATCCATCCGATTAAGGGATTTTACTGCTACAACTATTAGGAAACAATAGGTAGAATTATTTGTATAACAACACCTCCTTTTCCTAATTAGATCCAATGTAGCACACAAAGACACTTCACTTCATACCTAATTAATCACACCTTCACAATCACAACCACCATATGATCAATATACAATTATTTTACCTTCATCAAATATATAATGTTCTTCAAACCCTAAAACATTCCACTACCTTAATTTTTCCCTAACATGTTTCATATTAAATTTTAAACATATTGCTTGCAGACCATGCACCCAAAAAAATAGTAACACACACAAAAAAATCCTATATTGTACCATCCCACATTCATCTTTACATTTGAGTTCATGACGAATAGTTGAACACATTTTGACCAAACGAACCCTTCTTCTAAAATCTTCAATACATGCTTGCATTGATCATTGGAATTCAAAATCATCATCTCCAAAAATTTAAGACACATAATTACATCATTTCCAACTTGACAACATTCACTACATCATCAACATTGGCCATCAATTCTCAATCTACCACTAGCAACTCAAGAACACAAAAAACTTATCTCGAAAGTTTGTCTATCATCATAGTACTTTCTCACCAGTCATCCAAATGAGTTCTTGTCACAATCATAACATCTATGAACCATGTTCCACCTTAACATGTGACTGATCTACTCAACTCTTTATAGATTTGACAAAATAATAAAATCACTTATTGCCTATCACTAACTATTCTAGTAGTTGCATTATCAACCTTCATTTGATCACAACTCACTTAAACCTTTACATCAAGAGTGTTGGTCATACATTTGAATTGTTTTGGAATTTACAAGTGGGAAGAATTACTTGTGAGAGGGGGGTGGGGTGAATCAAAAATAAAAAAACTTTAACCCCTAAAACTTTTAACTAAGATTATTCACTTGCATATAACACATCTAATTAACATGAAAGTAAAGACATGCATGAAAATAGATAACACAAGATTTTGGTCACCTAGAAACCCTCCAAAATGAGAAGGTAAAACTAGGGTGGGGATGACACCCACAACTTATCACTCCAAAAATATGTAACTGGCTAAGGTTACAAAGTTTGATCATCAACAATGGTCTGCCCTGTGAAAGGCCTGCCCTGTGAAAGGCCTACCCTGTTAAAGGCTTTACAACCTATTAAAAGTGACCTAGTTAAAGGATTTACAAACATTCACTTGGAATTTCACCTTGTTAGAGGATTCATCACCTTCTTTAAGGTTCTACAAAATAGCTATTAAACCAACCTATCTTCATAGGATTTTCATTCTCCTAATACAATGGTTAGAAAGTATAGTAGAATGACTTGACCTAATGACTTACAATCTCCAATTGTTGATTTTAGATCCTTGTTCTATCCAATCTAATCTAATCCTTCCTAATCTAATATATCTTTGCTCGAAGTACTAATGCTCTATTCTTGATCAACTGGAATCTGTAATGTTTTTCTTCCTCTAAGTCTTCTCACCCCTTACAAAACTTTGCTAGCATTCTCTTATGCATTCCCACATAGTCCATATGAATCTCTCTCACACTTGAATTATGGGGTTTCAACCTCCTTATAAAGGTTTTCAAGACTTAGGGTTATGTATGAATCTATGATCGAGATTCATCCTTCTTTTCTCACTCAATTCTTAACACTTTTCCTATTGGTTGCATGCTTTCTCCATTTTTATGATTGGTTGCATGTTGATTGCATAGGAAATGTATTAGATTCAATCTTATCTTTTATATCCTTCGAGATTCATCTTGAGTCGGCTCAAAAATGGTTTACATATGAGTTTGTGCAGGCACAAACTCATATGTTGATTCTGTGTTACTTGACACTTACTATTTTCTAATGCTCGACACATATAGGATTTCTATTTGGCTTGACTCCTATAGTAACTCTATCTCACTCGGCACCTATACTTTTCTTAATACCTATAGTGGCTTGGCATCACTTGCCACTCGACAATTGAAACTTGCTCGGCACCTAAAGTTCACTTGACACCTATTGAATTTTTGGCTTGGCACATATTGTAGCTCAACATTTCTGGCTTGGCACATATTGTAGCTTGGCATCTATATTATACTCGGTGTCAACTTTAGAATTTACTTAAGTATGTTGACACTCAATTGTCAAAACCAATCTGAGACCAACAATCTTCGCCTTTGACATGAGTGTCAAAAACACTTAACTAAGCATTATGAATTTGATCTCTATGAGTATAATATACAACTTGTTCGGCATATGTACAAAACTTCAAAAACTTGTTTAAAATTTTGTAGAAGACTATATACCTCAAAAAATTGTAACTCCCCCTAAGCTGATGTGCCATTTTTGTATCCAAAATTCCTTGTGCTAGATTTGACTCATGCTGATTATTCTGATACTCTTTATCTCTGCCTTGTCATTTCTTCCCTTGTTTGCTCAGTTGTTACTCCCCCTTTCACACATCTTCCCTTGTAGTTTTTGTATCTTTTTGGCTTTTTCTTCTTATCTCTCCTCAAAAATCAAAATTTTTATTATCTCCCCCTTAAGGTATCTCCCCCTTTGGGTCTCATTCATTATCTCCATAATGTATTATTGTATTATCTCTCCCAATTTATTAAATCTCCCCCTTTTTGACACTTATGTCAAAGGGTACTATGAATGAATTGAATACTTAGCCAAAAAAAATTTATTTACCTCCATTATGATCTTCAAAGAAGCATCCCAATTGTCTAATGCAATTTCTAGTGTTTTAGGCTAGATGACTGTCTCTGCTGTAAGGTGTACTAGGCCTTCCAATGTAGAAAGATTGGGATCTTTCTTCAAGACATTTTCTACGTAGGCCATTTCTTTGTGAAAAAATTCCATGTGAGGGGTTATTGCAGACTGAATTTGTATTAATTTGGCCTTGGTGTTAGCCTCATCTGCTGTGAGTACAACTAATTACAACTAATTCCTTTTGAGTATGAAGTGTTGTAGCAAAATGCTTCTCACTTTAAGCTAGATCCTTTGGTAGCTGTGTGCTAGATACTTTGAGGTTCTTCTCCAAGATCAATATCCTTTGGCTTGTTTCTTGTGTGAAGTATGAGGAATCACACAATTTGGAGTGCAATGAGAATATATTCTCAAGTACTGCTTTCAACTTTTCTATCTTCTTTGCTAGTTCCACCTATGATAGTGATATTTCACGAGATATTTTCTCATTTACCTTCATCTAGAATTTCTTTTCTAACCATTCAAGCAATTTGACATTGGTGTCTAGGTCTTGATTTTGTACTTGGTCCACTATGTTGGATAATTGTTCCATTATGGGCTTTGTCTCACGTAGAAAGATGTCTTTGATTTCTATTAGTGCTTGCCTTTGCCTATACTCATTCTGGAGTATCTCTTGCTTCTTCTTCTTCTCCAGTGCCTCTTGCACTTCATTGATCTGCTCTGTGTTTATTGTTTTGTAGTCATAGCTTGGTATGACTATCTTCTCATCTGACTCTGGAGGTGCCACATATTTTCTCCTCTCTTTCTCTATTGGACCTCCTTGCTCTGTGGCTTTCTTCTTTTCTTGTTCCTTTACCAATTTTGTTGTAGCCCTTGTATCTACCCTTGTGGTAGGTTTTTCTAGGCTTGGCTTGGCTATTTTCTTCTTGCCTTTAGGCTGTATGGTAGGCTACTTTTGTGCTTTCCTCTTTTTGGGCTCTACCTAAGGTGCTTTTTCCTCTTTCTCAAAACCTTGTTCTTTGTTAGCATCTTCACTCATGCCTTGGGTTAGTGCTAATGGTCCTTGCCCTTATTCCTCCTCTTTATCTTCTTCTACCTCTATTGTGCCTTCTCCAAATTTTTCTTTGAGCTTCTTCACTAGTTTGTCCTTTTTCTTCAATGTAGAAGCAATCGTTAGCTACATAACCACCTTGGATCTCACTAAATCATATGTGCCAAAATGTGGGGCACTTTTATTTACCTCTTTTGCAAGTAGAGTTGTTATTGTTGTGGATGCTTCATCAATATTTATTTCATACGCAAGAGGTCTAAGCCATATTACCCTTGGTATGGCTGCTTGAATGTAAGTGTAATCAATATCAACAAGAAAACAAATGTCATTTATGTGCTTTTCCACAAGTCAGACTGTAATCCTAAGTCTCTATTTCATTTAATTCTTGAAATCTTTAAAGTAGTTGGTCATAACTATCTCAAAATTTTCCCCCATTTGTTCAATGTATTCATTCACCTAGGCTGCTATGGATCTATTTGTTTTCTAGCTAACCTTTCCAAAAGATGGGAATTCATTTTGTACATAGAAGAATATACATATCAAAATTACACCAAACTTACATTGGGCTTCCTTTGTTCTTCTTACAGCTCCCAAATTTTCATTTATTTGTTGTAATTGCAGTTCTGCAAGATCATAGGTATGATCCTTGTTAACAAGTTTGTACCCAACATCTACTGTAATACATGGTACATTGTTGAGTCTGCTTGATTGATAAAACTTGTGGGATATGACTCTAACAATAAAATCAACAAGAGGATCCTTAATAGTAGCTATGGTCATGCCTCTTTTGTTCCACTTGGCTCTAGTATTCTTTTCAATGGCTTCTTTGGAGTCATTTCTTAGGCTTTTAGGCCAATCTAGGGTTGGATACCCTGTTACCCTATAAACGATCATTTTTGATATCTTAACTAGCCCATCTTTTAACCACAAGCTACCATCATGAATCCTACTGAGTACAATTCTAATCCATTCAGTCTTAAAAATAGTAGGGAACTCTAGGGCACAAGTTAAGCTCTTCTTCTCAACAATTTGATATTCTTCCTTTAAGATTCCATTCTCACACAATCTATCATATGTCTCCCTAATTTCCATGTCTCCAATGGCACCTAACTTATAGTTATAGCATCTCCTAACATCTTGCACCATTACTAGCTTAGGAGGAATTATGGATAGGGCCCCGGTTGGGTCATTCTTATAGGAAACTTTAGGGATAGGTCTGAAATTAGGTTGCTTAACTTCATTTGATACTAACTGAACTTCAAACAACTCTTTCTCTTGAGGTTTCCTAGAATTAGAGGTCATTTCTTCAAACTAGGATTTAAACACAAAGAAATTTTGAAACTGCATAGCTTGGCACTAGTATAAATACCTTGGATTCGAAGAAACAATGTTGAATATCTGTAGAAATCTACTCAAATGCTTGGAACACTACTTGGAAATTGTTTAGCTCTCTTCTCATCTTTCCTCTTTTGCTCCTAATGGTGAAAAATGATTCAAAATGTGAACATATACCCTTGTTTCATAACATTTAATGCTTAGTGCATTTAAAACTATCCACTTGGCTTCTTAAGCAATTCTGCTTTACTCGGTTTCCATTTTGGCTTCTTAAGCAATTCTACTTTAATCAATTTCCACCACTCAACATATACTGGAGTTTCCCTTACTTGGCTTCAATAAAATTTTTCCTTCGCTTGACATCCACTACTAACTTAGCCACAACTAACCACTCATCTTCTACTAACTATGGTAGACAACTCGACATGTATTGAGATTTTACTCGGCATTTGAAGGCAATTCGACTACACTTGTGAAAACTTGAAGTTTTAACTTTGCATCTCTATTCATACTGATCTTTCCTTTTTAGTACTTGTCTTGGAATTGATGTATGATAAAGATTTGGATATCAGTCCTACATACCTTCTTTTTCTTAGTTGGATGAAGTGTGACCAGTTGACCTTTTGGCTGAAGTGATCCCTTCATTGGATGTGGTGCTTCCATATTTCTTCTTCCATGTTTTATTCATTTCTCCTTTGATTTGTTCAACATCTACCTTTTCTTTTCCTTTGTTGAACTCTGAGTTGGGTGCCTTTAACCATGTTGGACAATTTCTGCTAATATGACCAGTCTTTAAACAACTAAAGCATGTAGTTTGGCTCAACCATCTACTATAGTTTCCACTAAAATGTGTTCTTATGTAGTTTTGTGGGATGTCTCCATACTCTTGATAGCAGTGATAACTCTGTTTGGTGTTGTAGTCCCAATTGTAGTGATGTCCATAATTATTTTTCCTATTAGGTGTCCACATAGGCTTTGATCTGCATTCAAAAGCTTTATGTCCATACTTCTTGCAATTGTAGCAGTGACCTTCAAATCTTGGTGTTCTGATGGTTCTAGTCTTGCAGTCATGTGCTTGATGTCCTTGCTTGTTGTACTTATTACAATGAACCATATTGTTAGGATTGTCATGTTGATGAGTGTTCTTACTCCCACACACATTAGAGGTATGTCCCCTTTTACCACAAAACTGACAAGTAGGTTTAGTATTCTTACCTTTGTCACTTCTTTCTTTTGCAGCCTTGGATGAATCTCCTTTTTTAGTGCTAGTTGTATCCTAGTCCAGAAGTGTCATTGCTAGCTCTTGGTGATTTTAGAAGCTGTTCAAAGTGTATATGAGCAATGTTAGTATGCTAATAGAAACCAAATTTAAATAAAGCTTCTACAAACTAAAAAAAATTCATAAACTTCAAGATAGACTAAGATGAGCTCTCAATTAAGAATATGAGCCATTAATGGGCTCTCTCAATAAGAAGCTCTCTTGTTGAGTGGTTTTGTCTAAATAGATAGGATGTATGCTCAAGCTTATGCTTCAAAAAGGGCTTCAAATGGAGTTGGAATTTGGGTGTGAGTGTATGGTTTTGATGTAAAATGGCTTCTTAAAATGGAATTATGACTTTACTTCATGGATTGTGTTGTTTTGCAAAGGGGAAGGATCCAATTTATAGGCAAGAGGCTTGAGGGATTGAGGGCTAAGATGCAAGGATGGGAAAAAGCTCATGGAGGGCTCAGATTGCATGAGAAGAGAGCACATGGATTGTGCTTCCTTACAGCCAATCAGGGAGTGACACATGTCATAGGGTGAGAGGATGGAGAAAAGGGGAAGGATGAGTCAAAAAAGGAGGCTCAAGGGATAAAATCTTCATAAAGACCCTCATAATGGCTTGTAGGAGCAATAAAAGGGCTTAGAAGAGTCATTCATGGCCTAGTGGACTTCATAAAGTTTTATGGTTGGGATATTTTGAAGGAGATGAGAGGAATTTCGACTTGGGCTTGATTAGGAAGGTTTTAAGCTTGCTTAGGATTGTGCAAATGATTAGAGGATGGATTAGGATGGTTTAGGATTAGCTTAGGGATAGGCAAGTGGATGGAATTTAATGAGGGTGGGTGAAGGAGGAGATATTTGTTAAATTTGGCTTGGGTTAGTAAGTCTTAACCCATGTTTAGAGAATGTGACAAGGTTAGGAGGGGATTAGGATTAGGTTTAAAGACATCTTCTAGAAGAATCTAGACTTTGGATGAGGATAAATACTTTCTAGAATAGTCTAGAATTTCCTAGGATGAGGATGAAGACTTTCTAGAAGAGTCTAGAACTTCTTAGGATGAGGATAAATTAGATTTTAGGAAATAAATAAAGTTCTATTTATTTCAAGGGTTTGGGTTGAGGAGATATTTATTAAAACTTTTTTAATAAACATGAGAATTAATATTTAATCTTAATTAAATATTTTGAGTTGGGATTAAGGGTAGGAAATGATGGGATTAGCCTTTAATCAAAATTAAAGAAGGATTAGAAGATTTTGGAAGAGGTTAGTGGTCTTAAGGAAATTGGCCAAGTTTTGGGCAAAAAAATTTTTTTAAATTTATTTTGAGTTTTTTGGTCAATTTATTAATTAAATAATTAATAAATAAGGAAATAATGTTTAAATAAGATTTAAACATTTTTGGGAGGGATTCCTTAATTAAATATTTTTAATTAAGATAAAGGGATTTAATGGTATAAAAATAAATAAATTAATTAAATAATTAATTAATTAATAAATGATGATGTCAACAGGAATTTTTCAGAAAATAAAAATACTTTATTTTCTAAAGGTTTTTAGGTGTCTACACAAAGTACTTGATGGCCTCATTAGGTTTGTTGAAGCTCTCTACAATCTCCTTCTCTCTTTTTAGGTCATTTTGTAGTCTCTCTTTAGTGTGGAGATCTCAATGTCCTTGACATTCAGTTCATGATGTGGATTTGTCATTTGGCTTAGGGTGTCTAGTTGTATGTTGGAAATTCTTGCAAGCTCAATTGACTTTTCCTCCAATATATTGGCAAGGTTTCTCTTGTCTTCTTTTTTCACAGCCTTATCTTCAATGGCTCTTTTCTTTTGTTCAGTCAATTCACAAAGCATCATGGCTTGAGATTCTTGTTCAATCTTGAGAGTTCCGATCTCTTCTACTTGAGCTCTATTCTTCTCCATCAGGTCTGTTATGCTACTGGTCTTATCCTTCCATCTACTATATTTTATTTTTTCTTTGATATAACATTACTAATGCTATATCAAAGAGGGGCAAAATGTAGATGCTTAAAATCGTCCCAAACACTATATTAATTTATTTAATGTTGCCCTTGACATTATAATTAATTACATTTTCCATATTCTTCTACTTATTTAATTAAATAGGTTCACTTTCCTAATGTATTTAAATTTAATTTAAATACTCCCATCCCTAATGTATTAAATCTACTTAATACATGATTCTCCATAAGTCCATTTTAAATAAATTCTATTTATTTAAATCCCTTCATCTCCATTAAATTCTCTAAACCTATGATTAAATTAAATCTTATTTAATTTGGTCTTAAACCTAACCTAAGACCTAGTCTACACCCATCACTTTCATCCTCCTAAGCCTACCCACTACTTAATCTCACTTAACTATCCTAATCACCTTGCTAAATCCCCTTTTAATCCTAGGTGTGTGCTCACACATGTGTGAGAACACACACTTCCCACACCCCTCAAACTTCTTAGACCTCTTACACCTATCATTGGCTTATCACATCAAAGGTTTCTCACACATGTGTGAGCATCTTTCTCCCTTTGAATGGTCAAAAACCCTAATCCACATGGAGTCCACTTGGCCTCCACCTCATGGACACCTCATTGATCCTAAGAGATCCTATCCCTTCATCTTGCATTGAATCTCAACTATCTATTTCATCTCATTTCCTATAAAAGAAGAACCCTCTCCTTATTTCCATAAGCACTATCTAGCTCATTGTTATGCTGCAGGATTTGTGAGCAACCATATCCCTCAACAATGAAATCATCAACAACTTGGTGATTTTATGAGGTTTACATTAGTGTTATTTTGAATGGTTTAAACTCTTTTGATTTCATGTCATCACTATTTACATGTTGTCTTTCATATTTGAGGTTTGCATGAATATGTGAGAATAGACTTTAGTTGCTTATTGTTTATTCTTTTATTACATTTTATGCAATACATTTTGGCTCACCCGGTGGGACCCACTTCATAGGTTTTAACTAATCATCTAATGTGTTTTCGAGAGTATTTTGTGAGTTTAAGGTTGTAGGTTGACGGCTTGCACTTGGAGATCAAGTTCAATGAGAGTCAAAAATTGAGCCAAAAAGCTCACCATCGTGCTTAAGCACATAAGAGAAGTCTTTTGATATATAACACTCTATAGTTCTTATTTCTCTATTTCCAAGTTATAGGAACTTATATACGTTGAATATACTTCTTTGTAATATGAAAAAAATCTATATTTGTTGATAAGTAGATAGATAAAAGAAGAAGAAGTTGGTTTTGTTTTATTTTATCTTGTTTATGCTTTTTTTTTAATCATATATATATATATATATATATATATATATATATAAACACTATAAATACATATACTATTATATATATTTATAATATATATAGGAATTAATATAAAAAAAAAGTTGACAAAAGTCTAAATAGGAAAGGAAAATAAAATATTTTAAATAAATAAATAAATAAAAATTATTTTGATTTTGCAAGTTTGGCACTACAGGCGCTGCTGAGTGCCGCCCCCGTGCAAACTTTGCCCAAAACCTCTTGCAACTCCAAAAAAAACCCTTGATGCCTTTGCTGAGCACCCTTTGCGCCCCCATGCAACCTCCTCCCCACTCGGCCCTACTCACCCCGTTCGGCCTTGCAACCGCATCACTGCACCCCTCCGCTCCATCTGCAGTCACCTGTATTGCCACCACCACTCTAACCCCCTGCTCTCCCATGCTCAACCTTGAAACCTCTGCTCTCCCATGCTTGGTCACTGGCTCCTCCCCTACTCAATTCTACACCTCCCTACCATTGCTCGCAACCTCTAGTCCCTCTGTCAATGCCTTTGCTCCCTCCGCTCGTGCCACTTGTAGCCCTTGGCTCCCCTCGCCTCACTGCCTATCATTGCTCCACCCTCAGGCCACCACCCCTCAGCTTATGGCCCACCAAACCTATCGCCCATGTGGCTTCCTTAGGTGTTGCCATGTGGCACCCACTTAGGGTTCCATCCATGTGGCAGATTCCACGTCAGCAGCAAGTCATTTTCCTTTTTTTATTAAAAATAATTTTTTTCCCTATGACATCCATCTAGCTGTCAAATTTAAGCCCACAGGTTGCTAAAATCATCACTGCATAAGCATTCCATATGCTCTTCTAGACCATAAGGAGCAACATTTGATTTTTTGCTCATAACTTGAGCATCCAGACTTTGTTTTTGAAAAATGAAATATCATCAAAAAGATGCTTTTGATCCTGTCATGATGGTATTGGTTTTATTAGATTTGATGTTGTTTAGATACCTATTTTTCTATTAAAGGCTAAACTTTGTTTTTAACATTTTCATTGTAGGGTTATTTCATATTTGTCATACATCTTCGATGCCCTAACTTGTGGTTCTACAAGGATATTTTCTCACTTGTATATTGAAGGTTGGAGAGTCCTAGAAATCACTAACCATATTTCTTGCAGGTTTTTCCTTAAATTTTTTTTGGAATGAACTAGTATGATTAAGCACTTGTCTTTGAATGCATGTTGAACTTAAATTCAAAATTCAAACACACTTGTGCATGGTTAAAGCTAAAATAATCGAACTCAATCTTGAATGCATAGTTAATTGAACAGAACCTTTGATTTGGAATGCATGTTTCAACACAATCTTGAATGCCATAAGGAAATTGAACATTTTAGTGGAATGGACGATAACACAATCTTGCATGTCTAAGGATCAACAAACATTGCAATGCACATTTTGATTTGGTGCTTATGACAAACACTCACTCAATCTTGAATGTAGAAAGGAATTGATTATTTCCTTATCGAACTTGCTTATGTTGATGACACTTGATTTACTTATGTTGGTGAACTCTCAATCTTTATGTTGAGGACATTTTCAAGGTTGGCAAGAGCATTGTATGCAATAAACATGTGTCTTCAAAGTAGATTACAAAAACTTAAAGCTTCATTGGGAAAGAACAAGTCTCTTTCAAACCCCAAGGCCACTTATGTATTCTCTCCTCTTGTGCCTTTGGGTGATCTTGAGTGCACAAGAAATAAGTGGTCTTATTTTCTTTTTTTTAGGAGGTCTACTTGGGGATTTCATCACCCCTTGGGATGACATCAACTCCAGTGTTCTGGCAGAGTATAAAAATTGAGAGGTGAATCAAAAGACACCTCTCTTGGAAGTAAAATCTTGTCACTCTTGGATAAGCCCCAAAGAACTTTATACCTTTGGGAAGTGAAGGTGGAGATTTGGGTTACCATCTCGTCCTGGCTGTGTGGCATTATTTTTTTTCATCTACAGATTTGGGCCTCACGTACCTTGCATATATCAAGGATGCCCCCTAGTTGATCCTTGTACATCCTAGCTAAAACCTTATAGGATTGTTGGTGTGTTTGATGTTCTTTAGTATTTGAAACCCTCCCTAGTTGAAGTGGACACACCATCTACACTTGTCTTGTATATATTTCACTGTTTGATTTTCCATTTCAAATTCGAAAAATCCAAAACATCATACAACATAAAAATCCAAAAAAACATCATAAAAGTTCAAAAATAAAAAATATAAAAAAAAATCTCAAAAACAACAAAAACAAGTCTTGGTTCAAGTCCTATTAGTCAAGTTGTCCACATCAATTCCACATCACTTCTTCTTTCCATCAAATTCATCACCCTCATGCATCTCTTGTCTTTATCATTCAAACCATTCCTTGAAGTCTTACTCATCTCTATTTGTCCAAATCATTTCCTCTTCTTCATAATCATTCAATCTAATTCCTAATCTCCATCCTAGTCATGGTGCATACTCCACATCATGCTTCAATTCCCTCATCCAATGCTTCATACTCATGATTCTCAATCTAATTCATTGTCAAATTCAATCATTTCTAATCAATTCTTAATTCAATCCATTTACATCTTCATCCACAATCAATCTTTCTAATCTCATCCATTCAAGTCTTCCTCTAGTTCAAATTTGCATCAAATCTTCTACTTTGGACATAGGAGCACTATCATACACATCAGATTTTAATTCAAATCCTACATTCACTTGTTTGCAATATCATGAGGTTTTTATCAAAGCTATATCAAACCTTCATCCAATATCAAATCAAATAAAATCCAATAAATATCAAATCAAATCAAATCAAATCCAATCAATATCAAGTCCAATCCAATTCAAATCAAATCAACACAAAGTCCAAAATTGCTCCTAGTCCCAAGTTCATATTTCATTCATCATCAAATCTCTCACCACTCCTCGTCTAATCTATGGATAAGAATTGGCTTAATCAAATGGTTGATGATCTTCAAAGGCAATATGGAGTTATACCTCCCTTTCAACCTATGTATCAAATCAATCCTCATAACTTCATATCCAATTCTAATCCATCTCATGTTCATTATTCTTCTACCTTTGACAAGGGAAATCGACCTCATTATCCTTCAACCGCATACAATTCCATTCGTAGCCCACACAATGCTTCAAGCAGAAACACCATTGCCAAAGAAATTGAGGAACTAAAGAATTCTATCTTGAGCCTAGAAAATCAATATAAAAATTCCACCTTCCATGCCACATGTCCTCTTCCCCCATGTTTTGAAGACCATAGTCCTGATGTCCCATCCAACCCAAATCCTTCATACGATTCCCCATACGTTGAGCTTAATGTCAAAAACCATCACCTCAATCCCCTACCCATACCTCCACCTTCACACAATCCTAATCCTCTAAAAACATCATCCCCACCTCATAATAGATTTTTCTCACTAGAAACCTTGTCTAAGTACAACATTCAAAATAAAGTGATCCAATCACCTAAAGCCATACACATAATTCCATCTCAAGACCTTCCTCCAAAGCATGTCATTCTAGATTCCTCTTCTCCTCTAGATCTAAGCATTTCTCCATCCCATAATTACCTTATCCCTCAAGATCCATTTATCACTCCTAGTCCATCCCATGATCCTCTTCCTCATCAAGATCAAGACATTCCATGTATCGCACACATTACTGATTACACTCCATCTCTAGACTTAGAATCCGTCAATCCTCCCCTTCATGAAGAAGTTCCTTCCAATCCATCCACTAATGCTCCTCTATATCAAGATAAAATCACTCCATCTCATGGTCCTATTCCCTCCACTCTATGATATGATTCTATTCCATCTCATGATCCACTCATTCTACTACATGATCCTCTTTTAAGTCAAGATCAAAGTACCTCTTCATTTGCCTTTCATGATCCCACTCCATCTCAAGATCCTATTATCCCTCATAATCCCCCTTGTGATCCTAATACTCCACATGATCCTATCACACCTATCTAATCCACTCATGAACCCCATATACATGGACTCACATCTTGTGTTGAAAACAATAAATATCCCATTGAAGAAATAATGTCTCAAGATGTTGATACACCTTCCACCCCTTCAAAATCCAAAACTACTCCTTCCAATACTAAAGCTTCCCATCATTCATCTTCCAAGTCCATTTTGGGCCCTTATATCCATATTCCCATTCTTTCCTCATTTCCATCCATTTTGGTTCCTTATGTTCCATAGCCAAGTCCTTCATCCCTTCCTTCCATTTTGGGTCCTTATGTACATCCATCCACCATATCCATGTTTTCCACTTCATCCCTGCACAGTCCTAGTAAAGCTCAAAAAAGATACACATCCTTGAATTCCTTCCAATGCTCACCATCCATAAGCTCTCCACCCCATTTATCTTCATGCACACATACCATGGCCAATGGAAGCAAGTTGGATGCCAAAGATAAAGAGAATAAAGCCAAAAATCCACAAAAGCACAAGGATCAACATGTCCCCTCTAAAAGACATGTCCAAGAAAAGAAAAATATGATCCAAAACAAAACTAGAAGGCCACAAAGGCTAAAAATGAAAAATGCAAGAATTATGTGGATCCCAAAGCTACTTAATGTAGCAATGAATCTCAAAGAAAGGTTCAAAATGACATCCAATTTGGCTAATCCAAAGACTTCCCTCATTCATAAATCATTCAAGCTTCCATTTTCCATATCCATTTTAGGTCCCTATATCTCAAAATTCAAACTTGCTCCTACATATCATCCCATATTTTCTCCTTTTCATTACCCTTCAAGGTGTGTGTCAATGATGATCTTTCCACCTCCTTCATCTACTCATTCAAAAGTCTTCCAACCTAGCATCCATCAACCATGTCTTCCTCCCAAACACTCCACCCCCTTAATCCAAACTTTTTCATAAGTCATTGTCATCCATTCACTATCCTACCAACATCTATGAGAAAATAGTAACAGTTCCTTGAAAATAACAAAGAAAAAAGGAAAAGATATCAAGGGATCCCATCTATGTAACTAGATGCTTGAGTCCTCCCTTCATTTTCCTGTCATGTATCCAAGGTCTTCCAATCCCACTTATCCATCCATTCACTTTTCCTCTTCCACTTGCACTCTACACAAGGAGCAAGCTCCAACCATACCAAACTTCCATACTTCCATCTACCGTTCATCATCCTTGTCCATCTTTGATCTTGACTACCCTATTCCTTCCATCCCTATGCTCACTTTCCATATCCCTTGTGCATCGTCTATCTATTGTCCTACATACTTCCATAATCCTTTCATATATTTGATCTTGACATTCTATCTATAACTGGGCACCCATAGTCCTTGTTATGTTCATTTCGTCCATTTTCCATCCATACTCCTACGTAATTCCAACATTCTTTTGTTAGTATGTGGTGACTGATTAGGAAAGTATTGTACATACTTCATAAATTCTTTGGGGCTTGGGGCATCGCCCAATTTTTTTTTTTTGGTACTATTCATAGATTCTCCACTAAAGTAATGGCTAATATTTTCCATTTTATTGCCGACATGTAGTTACCCTAAAGTGGTTTAATACTTTTATAAAAGGGCTTAGGGTTAGGGTTGTTTTATAGTGGTGATGTGAAATACGTTCTTGCAATAGTATTGAGCTGTAAGGGATTACAGATTGCAATCAGGTTGTAATCACTAGATTGTAATAATATTGGACTTATTGTTTGGTGGATGTAGCCTAGGGATTGGGTGAAACACGTTAAGTCTTGGTGCCTTGTGTTCTTTTCTGTGTGATCTATTAGTTTTTGTTATTGGTTATATTTGCATGTAATTGTTATTTTTTGTTCATGGTTTAATCCTAACATCTTTCATATGTCCTTGATCTTGGTTATCCCATCCATTTCATTCACTTCATATCCCACATTTTATCCATATCATTACCCCTTTTTCATACCCTTCCTTCCATATCCCTTCTTCATTCTACTTTCATACCCATGCTCATGATCACTATTAGAGGCACAATACCCAAATGTTCATACATGCTTTGGAAGAGCACATGCCTTCTCTTCCTCCATACGCTAGCCTTTGCACCATCTTTCTATTTTCATGCATCTTTTCCCACCATATTTTCTTCCATTTTCCTATCCTTGGTATGGGGCATTTGAACTCCTTTGAAACATGGTTCTTGGCTCCTCATTGTCCGATACCATATCCTTTGGTCCTCCATATTATTCCTCCATTTAGATATCTCCACCCTTCCCATCCATTTACCATTCCTTGGTTATCCCTTGTCATTGGTTCTAATCTATTCCACCTTCCATCAAATTTTACTTCTTCCAATCCATTCAATCCAATTCATTTATCCTCTGATTCAATCAATTTTCCCTTCTTCTAATCCTTTCACATCAAATCAATTATATTCTACTCTAATCATTCTTCATCCTATCAACATTATTCTTCCAATCTCATCTCTTCCAATTGCATTTCAATTCACTCTATTCATCCAAATCTCCATAAAATAAAAAATCTCAATCAATGTGCAATCAATACTAATCCAATCAATTCAATCTTGCACTCTTGCACATCAATCCTTAATCAATTCATCAATTTGACCCAATCAGTTGTTAATCCATTGACCATATTTGAACATCGTCATTGGATGTTTCCTTCCCAATCCTTGGATGTGCATTATCATCAACTTTTCCATCCTCAATCAATCCATTAATTGGTTTTTAGCTTGACTAGGGGTAAAATTTTGGTTTTCTTTTGGTTTATTGTGCATGATTGCTTGTTACTTGTCTGTATTAGTATTTTTTGCATTTATCATGGTCTTTGCATCCTACTGTCCCAAGGAATCACGATCTTCCATATCATGGTTTCATAAGGCATATGGTTGTATTAGACCCCTTTTTGCCACATATTTGACATATTGTCATCTTGGTTCCTCATACCTTGGTGCATAGTGTTGAATACAATATCAAACTTAGGTTGTTCACACCATTGCAACATAACTTTATCAAACGTATCATTTTCCACTCCCTTCCATACTCCCATCCATTTCAAGGGCACATTCATGTTCTCCTAACCTACATGTCCTCTCGAGGGGGCATACCATTCCACCCTCATCATCCTTTCTCATCCTTCCATGACTAGGGCATCATGCTACTGGTCTTATCATTCCATCTACTATATTTTATTTTTTCTTTGATATAACATTACTAATTCTATATCAAAGAGGGGAAAAATGTAGACGCTTAAAATCATCCCAAACACTATATTAATTTTTTTTTTTTTTAAAGAGGGGTAAACGCTTTGACCTGGAGCTATGAACCAGTGAGGCCACAAATGAGGGACCTCATCCCCATGAGATTTGAACCTTGATGGCAAGGATAACAACACAACATCTTAACCATCACAACATGCCACTATTGGCACTATATTAATTTATTTAATGTTGCGCTTGACATTATAATTAATTATTAATTAATTAATTACATTTTCCATATTCTTCTACTTATTTAATTAAATAGGTTCACTTTCCTAATGTATTTAAATTTAATTTAAATACTCCCATCCCTAATGTATTAAATCTATTTAATACATGATTCTCCATAAGTCCATTTTAAATAAATTCTATTTATTTAAATCCCTTCATCTCCATTAAATTCTCTAAACCTATGATTAAATTAAATCTTATTTAATTTAGTCTTAAACGTAGCCTCAGACCTAGTGTACACCCATCACTTTCATCCTCCTAAGCCTACCCACTACTTGTTTCCACTTAACTATCCTAATCACCTTGCTAAATCCCCTTTTAATCCCAGGTGTGTGCTCATAAGTGTGAGAACACTCACACTTCCCACACCCCTCACACTTCTCAGACCTCTTACACCTGTCATTGACCTATCACATCAAAGGTTGCTCACACATGTGTGAGCATCTTTCCCCACTTGAATGGTCAAAAACCCTAATCCACATGGAGTCCACTTGGCCTCCACCTCATGGGCACCTCATTGATCCTAAGAGATCCTAGCCTTTCATCTTGCATTGAATCTCAACCATCTATTTCATCTCATTTCCTATAAAAGAAGAACCCTCTCCTCATTTCCATAAGCACTATCTAGCCCATTGTTATGTTGCAGGATTTGTGAGCAACCACATCCCTCAACAATGAAATCATTAACAACTTGGTGATTTTATGAGGTTTGCATTAATGTTATTTTGAATGGTTTAAACTCTTTTGATTTCATGTCATCACTATTTACATGTTGTCTTTCATATTTCAGGTTTGCATGAATATGTAGGAATAGACTTTAGTTGCTTATTTTTTATTCCTTTGTTACATTTTATGCAATACACAGCCTGTTAAAAGTGAACTGGTTAAAGGATTTACAAAAATTCACTTGGAATGTCACCCTGTTAGAGGATTTATCACCTTGTTTAAGGTTCTATAAAATAGCTGTTAAGCCAATATATCTTCATAAGATTTTCATTCTCCTAATACAATGGTTAGAAAGTATAGTAGAATGTCTTGACCTAATGACTTACAATCTCCAATTGCTGATTCTAGATCCTTGTTCTATCCAATCTGATTTGATCCTTCCTAATTTGATATATCTCTGCTCGTAGTACTAATGCTCTATTCTTGATCAACTAGATTCTGTAATATTGTTCTTCCTCTAATTCTTCTCACCCCTTACAAAACTTTGCTAGCATTCTCTTATGCATTCCCACACAGTACATATGACTCTCTCTCACACTTGAATTATGGGCTTTCAACCTCCTTATAAAGGTTTTCAAGACTTAGGATTAGGTATGAATCTACAATCAAGATTCATCCTTCTTTTCCTGCTCAATTCTTTACACTTTTCCTATTGGTTGCCTGCTTTCTCCATTTTTCTAATTGGCTACATGCTAATTGCATAGGGAATGTATTAGATTCAATCTTATCTTTTAGATTCTTCGAGATTCATCTTGAGTTGGCTCAAAAAATTGCTTACATCTAAGTTTGTGAAGGCACAAACTCATATGTTGATTATGTGTTGCTCATCACTTACTTTTTGTTGATGCTTGGTACATATAGAATTTCTGTCTTGCTCGACTCCTATAGTAACTTTTTCTTGCTTGACACCTATACTTTTCTTAGCCCCTATAGTGACTCGACATCACTTGTCACTTGGCACTTGAAACTTTCTTGACACCTGTTGAATTTTTGGCTTGACACATATTGTAGTTCGACATCTATATTATACTCGGCATCAACTTTATAATTTACTTAAGTGTGTTGATGCTCAATTGTCAAAAGCAATCTGAGACCAAAAAATTTTAGGGACAATACTAATTCTCCCATAAAGAAAGATAATAATAATGCTCATTGTAACACCTTATTCATTATATCTATACTTAACAACATGCCAGGAATGTTAGGTTAATAATTGACATCAATGACAATAGAATAATTGATCAACATGCAACCAAATTTGTATCATGACTACTCTAAACTTTAAACATTAGCTACCATTGTATTAATTATGCCAAGAGTCAGGGTTATCCATTGAGTACCTCAAGAATATTCTCATCATTCGATTTTAGTTTCCTAAACAATGATTTCTACTACAATTAATCATGTTTTGTTTAGTGTGTGTGAATCATGTGTCATATGTAAGTATCCAAGCAAAGATAATTTTCTATTTTATTATCATCTTGTATGTGATAACAAATCCTCTTTCTTTTCATATAATTTTATCAAATTTTGGATACATTTTTAAGATAAAGTTAAAAGAAATAGGAAAATAACTATGCATTGTACACAAAAAAACTATATTTTATATATGCAAAGGTTATGTTCATGTGTTGATTACAAAATTTATAATATAATTTTGGATTTATTTTCTCATGGTCTTTCCATGATAGGAAAGTAGCATTCATTACATGTTATCACTTCCAAAGTTATCCCTGCTAGAGAACTCCTAACTCTCATCCATAGTCCAAGGAAATATCTCACTCGGTGAGGACTCCTCACTATGTTTCACCCCCATTGAGACCAACTCAATCTCATCTATCTCCCATGATGTATCCTCATGTGGGCTCTTAGTGGAGGAATTTCATTCACTTGTCTTTGATGACAAGTCCCATACTTGATCAAATAGTGTGAAGATATGGAATTCTTCCACCAGCTCCATTATTAGCGGCACACTATAATCCAACTTGTGCTTAGCATAATAGTGGTAAACATTGAGTTGATGACTACAAGAATTAAACATAAATATCACAAAGGGCACATCCAAGTTAGTTTCCAAGTAAGTCCACAAGTCTATAGAAAAGGGAAGACCAACCCCTCTTTATGCGGTTATCATCACATCCTCTATCCCTTAGCATAGGTCCAAGGGAAAAAAATCAATGTGATAAGAATGTGATAGTATCATCAAACTCCCCCAAATCTAGTAGGGATCCTAAAAAACATGAAGATATGTTAATATCTCTAGCTAATAATGATCATCACTACAAAGAAAATTAACACTAAGGATTCCAATCAATGTGTGCGGACCAAGTTATTTACAATGCCTATAAGACCAAAAAGGTGGTTTATCATCAATGTGGACCAAAAATGGATCCATATATCTAGAACTTGTCAAACGAACAAGAGTATCCATTTCTTTGAGCCCTAACAACATAATTCATTTTGCCTCTAGGATTTGTGCCTTTCATGATTACACGTTTCTCCTTTTATAGATTAAAGTAGAGCTCCCATTTCCCCATTACATTTAATTCTCCTGGTAGGAGATCTTTCTATTCCTTGCAAACAATACCCTTTTCCTATTCCCAGACAATGCCACTTTGTTATTTTAGTCCATGCTGCAGAATGTGTCACTTAAGGAGTATCATACCTCTCAACTACACAATGGTAAATGCATTATTTATTGCTATTAAACATAGATTATATTTTATTGATGTATGTGTAGATCTCTATCACAAGCTCTTCACATTTATTTTTTAGTCTTTCCATGAAAAATAATAGATGGATTATATGGTTTTCCAAATTTAGTTGCTTGAAACAAGTATGACAATTTGAACACTATTGGCATGATGTTAGATAACTAAGAGGAGGGGAGGGGGGGTTGAATCAATTTTAACCCCTTATCCTACATGCCCTAAAAACACTTTAGTACCAACTTAAACAATTTTGTTTTTAGATTAATCACTCAATAACCTCCTCCAACATCACAAATTTCAAACTAATATAATTTGTGTATCAAACTAGCAACTTAACATACTTTACTATTCCTTTATATACTACGCATCAGAGTTATTTTCCAGTTCATATTCATGGTTGCAACAATAAGCATAAAACTTAAAAATCAACCTACAACACAAAACCATTCACACATTTTGACACAAGTATTTAACATGGAAACCATGTAAAGGGAAAAACCACTTGGAACTTGTTGGTCTGACTTTTTGTGTAGTAGAAGTTTTCAGAAAAGTCAAATGTTCTATTCCTAAGTGAAGCATAGGGTTTTGGATAAATCATCCATAAGAAATAATCGTCATATAAACCCTATATCATCTCTATTCATAAATTGTCATGCGCGAAATTTTGAATTTTCAAAAGAGACGTATATGCTGTCATATTCCTTTTCCTTTCTCCCGGGTTACCTTTCTTCCTATTTGTCCCAACCGTCAGATCTGACTAGATCTACCGTTGGCGTTACCTCACTATGACAAGTTGCATGCTTATTAAGTATAGCAAGGTAACGAGTATTGAGTATTTTAAGCGGCGGGACCATAAAGTGAAGATACGGCGATCGAAGATTTGCTTATTAAATGATTTATTGTGCAGGTACACTTTACAAGTTATCGTCCAAAAAGGATAGGGACCCACTAGAATATCTGACATTAGAGCCGGAATGATGGTTTTTTCGAAAGTTCCGCCACCTCTCTATCGGAAAATTCAGGCACTTCACCGTTAGCAAATTAGCAAGGCCACGTGAAAATCTGAAGATGATGACATTGCATCTTGCTTGTATCATAATTACACCAGCTGGCATGACCAGTCATAAATACCATTGTCATAATCAATTTTAATTGAAAAAAGTGATTGCTGGGTAACCCTTGCATTTTCTAGGACAAAATCCTTTTAAGTGCCGGAGCTCCCTACCTCGCTATCGAAAAATTTAGGTGCTTCACCGTTAGCGAGTTAGCGAGGCCTTGTAAAGTGGTAAAAGATCGACAAGATCTTTGGTGACGTGGAATGACAAATGAATATGATAAATTTTGACATGTGCCAACTATGCAGAGATCTGGTTCTCATTAATGCCTATCTAACTGAATGTACAAAAAATCCTGAACGTCAGCTTGAAGTGGATCAACGGAGCTCGCTACCTCACTATGACAAGTTGTATGCTTGTTAAGCCATGCGACATAGCAAATATAAATCAGGAGATCTTGTGTTGCTTCTTCACCTTTGATTTGGTAAGTGATCAATGGCTGTCATCTCCTCGCTATGAAGAGTTTCAAGGGAGATAATTATAGTGACATAGCGAGTTGGGCCCGCCGCCTTCTTTCTTAAGAAGCCCTGTAGCATATCTTTCGATCATTTCTTGATCTGATCAATGATTTTTGCCGCTTCGCCATGGCAAGGTGCTTGTTCTTTATGCATAACGAAGTAGCGACATGCTGACACGTGTTCTCTGTCGTTAGTGGGTCCAAATATAAGCACCATCAAAGAAAAAATTATGTACGTGGCAAGTTCTCATTGGGTAAAATAACTGACATGGCAAAAATAACTCCTAGTTGTTCTCTTTGTACCACATGATCGTAGGATCTTTGAAGATCGACGACGCAGTTTTAAATGAAAAATGTAGTGCCACTCTCTGTATTAATTAGACAAGAAAGCTTCATCCGTGAGGAAAAATAGAGTATAATACAGAGAGATTTCATCAGTTTCATTTCAAGCGAGAAAAGATTTGGAGCCATTCTTGTGCAGAAGCCATTACTGAAAGAAAAGCGTGCCAAGGTTTGATAAAAATTGTCAAGTTGTCTGTTCGCGGAAAATTTGCAGGAATACAGAGGAAAATAGAGACAGAATTCAAGTAAGTAAAACTACCATCATCTTCGTGAGCTTTTAAGTTCTAAAAAGATAGCCCAAGATGCCTCCGAAGAAGGGATTTACAGGTGCAATAAACTACTTGGATAGAAATGTGCATGATGATTTGCTTGAGTTACTTCCTGAGTCTACTATAGAAACGGTGCAAGTTAAGAGGTTAACCTCACTGAACCCTAGGCTAAGGATAGCTGATGGATTGTATGATAAGGGTAATTGGGTTCAGGATGCTCAAACTTCTCAAACTGGTTTGAGTTTATTCAAAAAATGGTTTGCGGAAAGGAAGTTATATGCCCCTCATGCCAATATATGGAATTTTGATCTTGGAAAGCTTGTTGTCCCCAGTGTGTTTATGGATTTTGACCTGCTTGAAGCTATAGCGAAAAACTATGACCAAGCCACTAAGGTAGTGAGAAGAATGGATGGTGAGGCTTTAGTTACCATCAGTCCCAAGGAGATTAGGAAGGTTTTCAGTCTGGGACCTCTCACCATGTATCATGTGCCCATTAATTTGATAGAGTTAGAAAAAGAATATATATCCAAAAGGGATGTAGTTAGACAGGGTGCACTGAAAGCCCACATAGGCTAGATTGGAGCCTCCCAACCATAACATCGTCTTCTAAAGAACCATTCAAGAAATCATGCTTTAATGCCAGGGCAGTAGAGATATATAGGACCCTATGCAGAGTTTTCAGAGAGGGCGAAGAAGATTTTATTCCGGTGAGCTTCATGTATATGATCACCCAAATCTCCTCTTTTGGTGTGGAAATAATTTTTGATTTTGCATCTTACTTGGCTAATGAGATTCACCAGGGATTGGTGGGGATTGCAAAGGGGAAGGTGGAAAAGGTTTGGGGTCAGTACTCCCTATTGATGCATATGTTTCTTTTTGAAGGGGCCACTTATTTTGGTAAAGAAATGGTTTTAAATAGGGAACAAGAGGGGGAGGCACTGCTAGTCCAATTATGGAGTGCAGACATGACTTGGGAAGCAGAAAATGCTAGCTTTGTTAGATTTGATAGGCACTTTGCCTCCAAACTAAGATGCCTCATATTGAGTGATAATCCCAAAATTCCTAAGGCATTAATGCATCTTGTTAGGCCTATGGACAAACCCCATATTCTAAAAGTTTCACATAATTGGGGAGATATTATCCCATATTCAGTCTCAACTGTCATCAGGGTCTATGGATTCAAAGGAACACCCCATGTACTACCCTATCAGGTACCTTTAAAGGTAGGGATAGTTGAATTTTTGTGGCAATTGGGACGAGTGAAGGAGGCCTTTTTGCACAAAAGGGGGACAGGATCAATTTTTCCTACTTGCACTATAGCCCACCAGTTTGTGATAACTAAAGAAGGGTGGATTTTTCTCCACAAAATTTTGGATCAATATAAGATGGCAGTGTCTCATGCTCATTTTTGTGATACAGAAGGTTTCTTTAACTCTGCTCTTAGACTTAGAATCAAGCTTCATCCAGTTCAGCATGAATTCTATTTTCCTGAAGATGTAATAAGAAATGAATATTCTCTCCATGAGAAAGAAATAAAGAAAGAAAAATGGAGACTCTATTCAAAAGTTTTGGAATTCATTAATTGTTTTGACAAAGATTACAGTCCTCTTAGTAATGTTGCAACCAATGCAGATAAGATAAATAAGCTCATGAGTACTTTCTCTGAGATAATGGAAGTAATGAATGAGAAGAAACAACATTTTATTGATTCTTTTCTAGATAAAGCTAGAGAGGTCATGAGAAAATTGGGTTTCACCCCCAACATTGGAATGGGTCCACTGGTGGTATGAAAAAAGACAGGATATACTATTATTCTGCAGCAAGTGTCCATTGTACACAAAGAAAAACAGGTAGTTGAATCCACCAGTACTGTCCTGGAAGAAAGACCCCCTGAACCTTCTCCCAAAAGAAGAAAAATAATAAGGGAGGAAGAATCCCCTGATGAAGGTTACTCACCTTCTCAAACCCCAATGAGAATTGAGGAAGAGCAGCTCACCAATGAGCAATTCGAACAAATGGGGTCACAAGGAGAAATTTTTGTTACACAAGCAAAAATTGATGAAGGGAACCCCCAGGAACCTCCTGTGCCAAGTTTTGAATTAACTATAGCAGATTTCAGGGGAAGGGAATTGGACCCTGTTTTGGAACAAGCCAGTCAGCATTTTTTGTCTAATAACAGTTTTGTAAGATCTAGGGCTTTCCATCAGTTTGCATGGAGGGTAAACATGCACATTTTTGAGCAAAGGTGTAAGAATATGAAAACAGAACATCCAGAAATGGATGAGGCCTCCATTCAAAATCAAATAAAAGAACAAATGATGCAAGAGTTCCAAAATATAACCCCTGATGAGGGTAGACAGATGGTAAAAAATGCTAATGTTTTATTATTGCCCAATTGGGATATTGCTGATGCATTAATTTTTAATTTTGTATCAAATAATTTAGGACTCTAGGATCCAAATAAAGAGGAATTCTTGGGTACAACATTCAACAATGATCAAGCTGCCCTTGTTATGTGGTCCCTGAGAAGAGGATCCAGGACTACTTCATCACAGCCTGATGATTCAGGACTAACAGGGAGTATCATTGTAAGGAGAGTTGCTGATACTTCAAATGTACAGGCAGCCCACATGAATGTGGATTATTCTAAATTTGCATTGGCTACTGCTGAAAGAAAAGAGAAGGAAATGATTGATATGCACAATAAATATGAAATAGTGGTGGATGCTTATAATCAAGAGGTAAAAAGGAGAATTGAGCTGGAAAATAGGGTATCTCAATTGGAGAAGATACTTGGAAAGAGGAAAGTGGGAGAATCCAGTACACTGAGAATTGCATATCCTCCATAGTCATCTGTTGGATTAACCCCTATTATTGAGATACCTGGCACCCCTGAAAGACCCCAATTCTATACTGCAGAGAAATTTGAAGCAGAAAAAACCAAATTACATGAGTGGCAGATAGAATTTAGAAATCAGCAGGAAGAGAAATGGAAGCAGGGTGTGACATATTTGAGGGATAAAATACAATGGTCAACCTTTTATGATCAGTTGACAAGGATTGTAACCCTCATGGATGAGTTGAATAAAGAAAAGGATGGACTAGATCCTCTTGCACAGAAATGGAGACAGAGAAATAATGATGTTACAATTATATGTATATCTACAGTCCAAATGCCTTATCATTAGGTTGAAAAGATTTTTGATTTATTGAATAAGTTAGAAAATTTTGAAAATGAAAGAGATTCTTTACAGAGAAGATTAATAATCTATTTTTCAAAATATCTTACTAAAAAATTCACCCTATTTCCTTGTGCTTTAGAATCTGTTGATACAGTAAAGGAAAAAGAAAAATGGAAAAGAGAAATGGATGATTTATTCGATAACAGAATAATAAACATCATCAATGAGACTGGCCATTGGTTTTGGGTAAAGACAAACGAGGAGCTGGTAAAAGTACAATTTTACTATACTGCTGTGATAAAAGAATTTGATGATTTATAGAAAAATGCAAATTATTTAATAAAGATACAAAGAGAAACTCTAAGTTTTGATTGGCCAGATGATGATACTTTTAATAAGTGGAAAAATCAGTTTAGTGAACAGATGTCAGGAGACAATGAAGAAGAAGATACAAAAGTAATAGTTACCCTTGTAATCAGCAATGATGACATGGAAAATCCCCAAGTTAAAGTGAGTTTGCAGGTAACAGAAGAGGATACATCACTTACAGACCTCATGGGTATGTACTCCGAAAGTGAAGAATGATTGTAAGGTCAGATCGTGCTCTTGTCTCAACAATTCAGAATCATAACAGAAAGGAACCCGCCAAGAAATGTTGTTAATTTTTCTGTTATTTTGTTTTGTCTTTCTTTTGAAAGGACACATGTCACCT
Source organism: Cupressus sempervirens (assembly GCA_028749045.1). Lineage (NCBI taxonomy): Eukaryota > Viridiplantae > Streptophyta > Pinopsida > Cupressales > Cupressaceae > Cupressus > Cupressus sempervirens. The sequence goes on along the minus strand of CM053793.1, from coordinate 202,626,071 downwards.
TCTTTAGCCTGAAGCTTGTTGCATCTCACACTATTTAAGTGAGATCCCAAGGCTAAAGAATGGTCCGATTTCTATTTTTACTAAGTATTGTGCTTAGTTCTATTTTTGGTCCAAACATTTGGAAAGCAAGTTTGTAGTATACTTTTCTGTCAAAATTTCTGAGATATAGATGAATGTAGAAAGAACTGTGCTTCTTTTTTGAAGGTCTTTCTGGGTCTATTGTAAAGGATATACCATTTTCAAAGGAAATGAATACAATTTATGAACTTTCCCCATATCAGTTCTTTCTGAATTTTGTCTCCTTTTAAATACTTAGCTACCTTGATGTTGCGTGAGTAAAAGCTTATGCAATTGATTGCAATATAGTAAGGTTGTACATCCATTTGTTATTGCTGTTAATTCAATGGATTAAATAAAGGCTCTGATGAATGTGATGAGGTTGCTTAGGTGTTAAAAAGGATTTTTGAATGATAAATTCTGGTAAGAATTGCTGATAAGAATTTGTTGCAAAGCAACAAATTAGATCTAAGAATTTACTATAGACTCTGAATCCCCAATGGATTAGGAACTGATCGAAAGTATTTCAGCCAAAAGAGAAGTATATTATGACTGGTTTTTTCAAAGTACATCATAAAATCAATTTTAACTTTTATTTCCTGTAAGATATTCGAAGTTGGCCAACACTTGCCTGCATGAATCGTTTTAGCTTCATTTAGCCATTGTTGTTGAAAACATCTGCAGAGCTATAGAAGATTTCTTGGCCATATCTATTCAAGGGATGTGTTTACCAATTCGGTAAGAGTTACGTATATGTTTGAGGATTTAGAAATGAGAATCAAAATGAAACTAAGAATAATTCTCATACAATTGTTCCATTTTTGAACCATCCTCGGGTACACCCGCCCTGGTTTTTATAGAGCCAAAAGAGTAGAAAACCGTCTAAGGTTTTGTTGAATTTGGGTCCTAGTAGTTTGCATATGCAAGTGATAATGAGAATTGGCTATTCTTTAGGTTGTGTATGTACTGATATCTAGGTATTAAGCCTTTTGTCGCTTAGTAGTTTTAGCACTGTTTTAACATCATAATAAAACACCAATAGAACTAACAACCCAATCATTTCAATCTTCTAAAGTAAGCTCTTTTAGGAACCAACCTTGTAAAATTTTATACATACACCATTACATGTAACCTTGTTATAGGGTTTTAACCAAAGATCATCTAGACCTTATCACTCCTTGACATTTCTAAAGAGTGGTATGCTTTGAATAACTTATAAACATTATTATTGAATATTACCATAAATGAGTTCAGAATACTATTAGGCTCACTCTATTAAGAGATTTAGTTTTTACAATGATTAGAATGCAATAATGAATTGGTATGTTAGTTTGAGCACTACCTTGTTCATATCTTTGCTTTGCTCTTCCTTGGCTGATCCACACACTCACACAATCACTTAACACTTCATCTTGATTAATCTTCACAATGTGGTTTGCTTGGTTATCCTTTCACCTTCTTCTTTTATTCTCTTGGCCTCCCATTTAATTAACAATAATTAGAAGATCAACAACAATGAACATAATCTCCATTCCCTTAAATAGAAAAAATATGTGATCAACAAACAATCTTATCCTTTGATTTTCATGCTTAATTACAATCATAGACCTCTTTTCCATGAGCTTTGTGCTCACTTTAATAGAAAATCACATTCATTAGATCTTCTATGAATTTCTCTAGCCATTGATCTTGTAAATAACTATTTCTTTGACTTTCAAACTTCAATAACATTATTTATTTCTATCACATGTGGGCCTGAGATCTCATCTAATTGAAATAATTCTTTCTTACAATGCTCGATTAATATTACATACTTGCTCGGTCAATACTACACTCAGTTAACACTAGAATTTCTCAATTAATAATAGAATTCATTACTTCTCCATCAAGTTCTTAGTGGCAATTGTAGTAGCTTGGTTATTACTATATCCTTCATTCACCATGTTTTATCAGTGCAACTTGATCAACTTATACATGATCTCAACACTTCATGTAAAATAACCAAAATAACATTATACTATCATAATCCAACTCATTTAAGTGCCCATTGAATACCATACTCTTAAAATACTTATATCATTATAATTTCTTCAAATCCTCTTTATCAATCAAATGATATGGCATTCAATTGAATTAGCATAATGTCTTAACAACTTAGGTTTGACACCAATGACAACATAACAATTGACATGACTCTTTTACATACAATTAACAACTTTATTATTTGGGGGTAACAATCTCCTCCTTTGGCATTGATGGAAACACATAACATAATATTTTACATTACAAAAAATTATACCATAAGATAATAAAATGTATTCGTTTTCAAAAATACAACTCTTCATCTCTTTATCTTCATTTAGGATCTTTGTCATCTTCATGATGTCTATATCAAGTTTACTTTATTAGGTTCTTCTTTGTCTGCAACAATATACCCCCCTTTGGATATACTTATATGTTCAACAACATCTTCTAGATATTTGACTTATCTCTCCCCCTTTGGGTGTACTATCTTATCTTCTTTTCATTGATATTCCCCCCTTGTCAAGTTCAAATCCCTCATACAGATTCAACATCCCTTTAGTCATATTCTCCCCACTTGACAACAATGCCAAAGGTAACTATAAGTTCCAATAAGAAACTCATAAAACCTTGTAGTCATACATTGCATGTACTATTTATGTGTGTTTCATTACTATCATTTTCACAACTTTAGAACTACTCCTAAAGTGTGAAATCTTGCATCAAATTTATAAAGATACTAACATTTATCCATGAATTGATGCAACATGCATCCTTTCTTAGTCTTGGATAGGGGAAGCACCCTTAGTTTACCTCTTATATACTTAAAAGCATCCTTAGGAAATGACTTTGTAACATATCTGCAATTTTCTACTTAGACTTCACGTATTCCAATCTCACCTATTTCTCTTGTACCTGCTCCCTCAAGTAGTAATACTTGATATGTGTGTGTGTGTGTGTGTGTGTGTGTGTGTGTGTGTGTGTGTGTATGTATACATGTATGTATGTATGTATATGTGTGTGTGTGTGTGTGTGTGGTTTTACTTTGCATCACAAGATTCATTGATATATTAATGCCACTTGTCTTATCACAATAGATAGTAACAAGCTTGGTAACTTATTGTATGCCTTCCAACAATTGCTTAATCCAAACAATATTTGAACAATGATTTGCAACTTTATTTCTTGCTCAACCATCTAATCGGTATTTCTTCGAAAAAGAAAGTTCCACCACTAGTATTTTTTCTTCATCAATATTTATAGCTCAATCAACATCAATATAAACTTTCAATTTAAAATCACCTTCTTGTGTGTACCACAATCCATAGCCTTTAGTTCCTTTTAGATATTTGAATATCCTTTTTACTATAGTCAAATATGTTTCCTTAGAATTAGAGGAAAACCTTGCAACTATTCCCACTACATGTGCAATATCAAGTCTACTAAGCACAACATATTGTAACTTTCCAATCATTGATTTTTAGAGTGTCTCATTCACTTTAGTAGTGCAATCCTCCTTAGATAATTTTCAACTAGTGACAATAGGTGTATGAACTGGTTTTGACTCATCTATGCTAGATTTCTTAAAGATATCCTTAATATACCTAGATTGAGTCACATATATACAACCTTTTGTTTGATGAACTTGTAAGCCAATGAAAAATTTGATCTCACCAGACATAGACTTTTAAAACTCTTTGCCCATCTGATTAACAAATGATTTACATAACAAGTCATTCCCACCAAATATAATGTCATCAACAAATATCTTAACAATTAAAATTTGTTATCGGATTCACTCTTTAAATACAAATTATTATCACTTGTTCTAACAAAGCCAATAATAATAATATAGGAATGAAAACCTTTCATACCATTCTCTTAGTGTTTGTTTCAATCCATATAATGCTTTATTTAGTTTACATACCATATGACTTTGACCTGATTCCACAAATCTTTCAAGTTGTTTAATGTATACCTCTTCCTCTAGAATTCCATTTAGAAATGTAGACTTAATATCCATTTGATATACCTTGAATTTATGTAAGATGCATAAGACAACAATGTTCTAACTCCTTCCAATCTATCTGCAAGTGCAAAGGTATCACTATAATCAATTCCTTCTTCTTGTGCATAACCTTTACAAACTAATCTAACTTTGTTCCTCACAAATTCACCTTTCTCATTCAATTTTTTCCCTAAAAATTGACTTTGTTACAATTACATTCTTATTTCTAGGTCTAGTTACAAGTTTCCATGTATTGTTCTTCTCAATATGATGTATCTCTTCATTCATTGCATTGATCCAATCATCATTATCAAGTGCATCCTTTATCATTCTAGGCTCAAACTCAACAATCAAACATGTATTACTCTTAAACTTCCTTCTTGTCATAATTCTAACACTTTTATCTCCAATGATTTTCTTTGTTAGGATATGTTTTAGCTCTATGATCTCCAACATTATCTTCACTCAGTTGGGACTTATCATTGTACTTGGGTTGTTATATCTATGGATCAAGTAATGGAGGATGTTGCTCAGTAGATCTCTATTGTTTCTTAGTGTACCATCTTAATGACCTAGTTTCATGCTTAGGTAGAGTAGGGGGTCCATCTTCATAGACACATACAAACTTGTTGTAATCATCTCGTTCCTTATTGCTCTCCTCATCATTTTTTCTACAAATTCATCAATTCTTACGTTTTTACTTTCAATCACATGTCAATCACCTTATTTAAGCATTTGTAATCCTTTCTCCTAGTAGATTAACCTAGGAATATACCTTCATCACCTTTAGAATCAAACTTTCTAATTCTCGTATCTTTATGAATGTAACACCTACTTCCAATGATTCTAAAATAACTTAAATTCAATGCATAACCATACCAAATTTTATATGGTGTCTTGTTTGTTCCTTTCTTCAATTGAGCTCAATTGAGGGTGTAAACAAAAATGCTTATGGCTTCTCTCTAGAAAAGTTGTGCAACTCCTTTTTCAAATTAGCAATGTTCTAGCACAATAAAAAAAATTGATATATTTCTTCTCCCTACAATCTCATTTTGTTGTGGTGTCCTCAGTGTAGATAATTATCTCTTAATTCAATGATCAACACAAAAGTTAGTGAATTAATTAGACATAAACTCTCCACCTCTATTAGATCTCAAGCATTTTAATTGTTTACCTGTTTCCTTCTCAACTCTAGCCTTATACCACTTGAACATTTGAAAAGCATCATGTTTCCTCTTCATAAACATTATAGTCATCATTCTTGAATATTCATCAACAATTCTCAACTCTCATGGGTCCACATAGATCAGTGTGAACCAGTTCCAAAATGTCATTAAATGAATGTGACTTACTTGAGAAATTAGACTTAGTCATGTTACCAAGTTGAAATTGTTTTCACATAACATTATCTAGTTTATGCAAGGTTAGTAAGCCTCTCACTTTCTTCCTTCTACTCACTTTGACAATATTATCAAAATTTACATGACACGCTCTCTTATGTCAAATCCACACATCTTCACTTCTAGCAAATAAACATGCACTGATAGTAGGATCTAGGTAAAATAAGTCACCTTTCTTTTTTTTTCTCTAGTACTAATTAGATTTCTATTATTGTCATAGATATTTACCTTTCTATTATGAAATTCCAATTTATGACTTGTATTATTCAATTGTGCAATACTCAACAACTTACATATTAGTCCTTAAACCCAATATGCATAATCACATCTAATTCTCTCATTCAACATTAATGAATCTCTACTCTTCACAAGACATGGTGCATGATTTCAAAATTTAATAGTTCCACCATATTCCTCAAACTTATAAAACTTACTAATATCACTAGTCATATGATATAAGTATCCACTATCAATAATCCACATTTCATTCTTATTAACATTATAACTAAGGGATTTTTCTTTCTCATACCTTTCCTCATTAGGATTTTCTTTAATAGAAACATATATAACTTCCTCACCTTGGTTTTCATCTTTTGTAATTGGCTCCATGTTCTCCTCTTTAGTAATGTAGCATTACTTCTTTCCTTTATCCTTATAATCCTTGTGATGCAAGAGCATCCTAGGGTAGTTGGAAATCTTGCATGTTGGAGGAATTTTAGCTTGGAGTTATGGACTTAGTTACCAAAGAGTGGTACTGGGTCATTATTGGGTTACTGTTGGTTGAGGTTCTTGGTCATTAAAGGGGCTCAACCACTGAAGGTGCTCAAAATACACTATTTCCTGACATATATTGTTGCTTGACAATACTTATGGGAGCATGGTGATGCTTGTGGTTTTGTTGATGCTCAACAATATGGCTTGTGAGATGGAGTTCTTGAGGATTTGTTCAGATGATGTGGTGCATTTATTGCATGAGGATTGAGATCATGATGTGGATCAATTATTGAAGTTTTTTTGGACATATTTTGGTCTTGGTTAATTTATCTTGATGTAGTTGATAAGTTTTTTAATCCTTTTAAGGGCATTTGGTATTTAATTTCTATTGGAGGCAAACTTGTGGCTCAAAATGTTTTTAATGTAAAGGTTTATTTTATTTTTAGCTTACTAGGCCAACTCGTGGCTTAGTTTGGTATAAGTAGAGGGTCTTTTGGATTCTTTAGTTATTATTCATCTGTCTTGGAGAAGAGGATGTCACAAAGTAGAAAAATTTAAGAAGGGCTAGTAGTTGAGGCTTGTGAAACAAGGAGATTGCTTGGTGGGCTTGCAAGCACTGGTTTAGATCTTCCTTGGAGGTTTCTACCAGAGTGTGGATCTGGAATAGCTAGGGTTTGGGTTGAATCTTGAGGGATCTTGTAGAACTATTACTTGCTTTGTATTTGGTTGTAATTGGGAAGGCCTTACAACTTGACACATTGCATATAATCAATTATTTATGAATAAAGAGTTGTAATTTGATATTAGATCTTGCATTATTGTTGTGTTTCCATTGTGTGGTTATTTTATGGGGGATAGGACATCTCCTTTGGGGATTCTCTTACCTTGCACTACTTCAGATGGTATTAGAGCCAGGTTTTCTTGAGCATGCAGTTATATCGCTGAAGCTAAGGCAGTTTGCACCAGGACTTGGGATGAAGGTTATCTGATCGAAGGTTTGATCTAGTTGATTTATTTCATAGGGTTTGTGAAGATACCTCTAACATAATTTGACCCTAGGGAGATTGAAAATCTCTGTGATGTTGTGGAAGTGAGGATCTCAAAGAAGATTAAAGTAGAATTCACATCTAAGATAGAAAAGATGAAGAGTGATATGATTACTAAAATCATAAGTACTATAGGTGTTGTACCTGAGCATGCAGGTATTGATGATGGTTATGAGGAATTTGATAAATACTTTGAGTTTTCTAGATCAAGTGGCAAGGATAGAAGTGATCATGTGGAGAGACCTATGGGAAATAGGGCTGGTAAGATTGCTAGATCTAGATCTTAGTTAAAGCTAAAGTATAAGATGGAGATTTCTAATTTATCAAGTACTTTGAATCTTGAAGACCTGATTGGTTGGATTGGTGAATTTGAAGACTACTTTGAGCTAGAGGATATCGAAGATCTACTCAGATTATGGTTGGCATAGACTAAGGTGAAGGGACATGCTGCCCTTTGGTGGAAGGAATTACAATGAGATAAAGAAGAGGAAGGTGAAATGAAGATCACTAGATGGACATTGATGGTGACCAAAATGAAGGCTAAGTTCATTCTTGCAAATTATGCACTTGAGTTTCTTAAGAAATTGTAGAATCTGAAGAAGAAGGATATGACTATAAAATATTATATAGAGGAGTTCTACAAGTTGACTATTCTATCTGGGCACAAAGAATTGCCCAAGAAGAAGGTGGCTAGATATATTAATGGTTTGTGATTCAATATTCAGGATGAGGTTAGTATGTTGAATATTTATTTAGTTGAGAATGCTTATTAGTATGCTTTGAGAACATAAGAAAAGATGAAGAGGAAGAATCAAGGTAGTTCCCAAGGGAAGGAGAAGTAGGATTGCATGATAAAGGCAAAACTGAGTGCAGAAGATGAACCAAAACCTGTTAATTAGAAGAGAAGGAAATATAGAGGTGAGTTTAAGGGTACTTGTTTCAAATGTCATGAAGAAGGACATAGAGCTTATAAGTGTCTACACAAGGTTGATAAAGGAAGAGTTGTTGTTGTGAATGAGACTGAAGATCATGAACCTAAAAAAGGAGAGATTTTTCTAGCTCGGCAAGTAATAGTTGATCAAAGGACATTGGACTCTTATTAGAGGAGTAATTTGTTCAAGACTTTTTGTAAGTCTGGTGGTAAAATAAGCATGGTGATTGTGGATGGTGGTAATACTAACAACCTTGTTGCTAAGGAGATGGTTCAAAAACTTGGTTTGAAGAAAGTGAGACATCCTTATCCTTATAGGATTGGTTGGTTGCAATGAACGCATACTTTGGATGTGAGGGAGTAGTACCTTGTTGATTTCCAAATTGGATAGTATAAGGATCAAGTGTTGTGTGATATTGTGGACATGAACAGGTGTCATTTGTTGCTTGGTAGACCTTGGTAGTGTGATTGCAAAGTTGTGCATGATTGTGTCAAGAATGTGTTTATAATTGTGAAAGGTGGTAGAAAGCATTCTTTGATTCCTTTGTAGAATGAAGAGCTTGATAGAAGGAACTTGAGTATTTGTAGCCAAGTTGAGTTGGTAGATCCTAAAAGGGTTAGAAATTAGTGTGGATGAAAATCATGTGGAATTTGAGGAATTGGAGGAATTGGAGGACATGTATATGAAGAACTAGTTTGGGATTTCTTTGTTGAATCCCAGAAGATTTTCTTCCAGGTATTGAGAACATCTTTTCGCACCTGGGGTGTCTGATGCATGAGCATCCTAGGGTAGTTGGCAATCTTGCATGTTGGAGGAATTTTAGCTTGGACTTGTGGACTTGGTCACTAAAGAGTGATGCTTGGGCATTATTGGGTTATTGTTGGCCAAGGTGCTCAGTCATTAAAGGGGCTTAGTTGCTGAAGGTGCTCAACATAAACTATTGCTTGACATATACTATTGCCCAACAATTCTTATGAAAGCTCGATGATGCTTGTGGTTTTGTTGATGCTCGACAATATGGCTTGTGAGATGGAATTCTTGAGGATTTGTTCGAATGATTTGGTGCATTTATTGCATGAGGATTGAGACCGTGATGTGGATAGATTGTTGGATTTTGTGTGGACCTATTTTGGTCTTGGTTAATTGTTCTTGATGTATTTAATAAGCGTTGTAAGCCTTTTAAAGAATTTGGTATTTATTTTCTATTGGAGGTTGACTTTTGGCTCAATATGTATTTAATGTAAGGGTTTATTTAATTTGTAGCTTACTAGGCCAACTTGTGGCTTAGTTGGGTATAATTAGGGGGTCTTGTGGATTTTTTAGTTATTATTCATCCATCTTGGAGAAGGGGATGTGGTAAAGGAGCAAACTTTGAGAATGGCTAGTAGCTGAGGCTTGGGAAACAAGGAGATTGCTTGATGGGCTTGTGAGCACAAGTTTAGATCTTCCTTGTAAGTTTCTACTAGAGTGTGGATCTATACTAGCTATGGTTTGGGTTGGATCTTGAGAGATCTTGTAGAACTATTACTTGCTTTTTATTTAGTTGTAACCAAGAAATCCTTACAACCCAACACATTGCATGTAATTAGTTATTTTATGAATAAGAGTTATGCTTTAGTATCAGATTTTGCATTGTAGTTGTGTTTCCATTGTGTTGTTATTTATTGAGGGCTAGGAAATCTCCTTTGGGGGTTCTCCTACCTTTTACTACATCACCTTGTGATCTTTGTTCTTTCTGTATTCATTCTCCTTCTTGTATTTCTTGTCATTATTGTATTTTTAAGGACATCTAGCGACAACTAACCAATCTCATTGCATTTAAAACATATTAAAGGAAGTTTATTTTTGAATCTTCCTTTACCTCTTTGTAACCTCCTTGTAGGAAATGCTTCAATTTTATCCATCTTATCCAAATATAAATCTGAATCACTGTCATCCTTACTTCTCTTTTCTTTCTTTGAGTTTCCAATGGTTATTGAAGACATAAATGCATTCTAAATCTTGGGTATATTATTATCATAGTTACTTAACTCAGATCCTTTCAATATACCAACTAAACCATCAAGAGTAAGATTTTTACCATCCATAGCTCTCACTTCTTGAATAATAGATACTCTTATAACATAGGTAGGCAATTATATTCTAAGAATTTTTACTTACAACTTCTTAATCACTGATGAATCCTCCAACAACTTTGATTGTACTCACAAATTATTTGATTTGGTTAACATAATGAATGATGTTCTCTCCATATTTCATCTTCATATCATCATATTATCTTCTTATAATTTTTTCTTTAGCTCTTAGAATATTCTCATCTCCTCCATTTACAAGTATTGACTTGTCTAACATTTCTATAACATTAGCATAGTTTTTGACATCATCAAATTCAACACTATTCAGTGCATAAGCAATCTCAATCATCATAATGTTATGTTCTTTCTTTTGGAGCATCTCAACAACATTCATAGGTCCATTGGGAGGGGTGTACTCATTCTCTAGAAAATGTAATGTGTGGTCTCTAATTCCACATAGACGCAACTTCACCTTGCTTTGCTATGGTGAAAAGTTCCCCTTGTTTAGCTTTGGTACCATTCTCTTATACATCTTCAAATATTTAGCTTAATTCCCTTTTGAAATTTCCTTCAAACACTTAGATCTGATACCAATTGTTAGATAAATGAGAGGGGGCTGAATCATTTATAACCAGTTATCCTACAGGCCTTAAAAACACTTTAGTAGCAACTTCAACAATTTAATATTTCATATTAATCACTCGTTAACCACATCAAACACCATAGTTCAAACTAATTTCATCTTTGTATCAAACTGGAAAATTAACATAATTTATTGTTCCTTTATGTTTTTGAGTATGATAGTTATCTTTTAGTTCATATATCGATTGTAGAAATAAACATAAAACTTGAGAATAAACTTGTAACACAAAAGAATTCACACATTTTGACACAAAAATTTAACATGGAAACATTGCAAAGGGAAAAACCACCTAGGACCAACAACCAAAATAATTTCACTCTTTTGAAGTGATATTTGTTAGGAGGCTAACTTTTAAAAGGTTATATATGCATCATTACATGTGACCGTGTTAGAGAGTTTTCACCAAATGTCATCTAGGCCTTATCTCTCCTTGACATTTCTAAAGAGTGGCCTACTCTAAAGGACTTATAAACATTGTTATTGAATGTTGCCATATATAATTTCACAAGACTATTAGGTTGACACAATTAAGAGATTTAGATGTTACAATGATTATAATGCAACAATGAATTGATATATCAGGTTTAGCACTACCTTATTTGTTCAAACCTATGCTTCACTCTTCCTTGGTTGATCCACACACTCACATAATCACTTAGTACTTCCTCTCGCTTGATCTTCACAATGCATCTCACTTGGTTATCCTTCCACCTTAATATTTCCTTCTTTTTGCTTCTAATTTAATCAACAACATCAACATATCAACAAAAATGAACATCATGTTCATCCCCTTAAATAGAAAACTTCTAGCCTCAACAAAAAATCTCATCTTTTGATTTTTCCTCTTAATTACAAACATATATATCTTTACCTTAAACTTTGTTCTCACTATGAAAATAGCAAATCTTGTTCATTAGAACTTCTACGAATTTCTCTAGATGTTGATCTTGTAACAAACTTTGTCTTTAATTTTCAAACTTTGTGAACATTCTTTATTTCTATCATATGTGGGCCTCATATCTCATATACTTGAAATGATTCTTTCTTCCTTTTCTTGGTTTATATTACATCCTTTGTTGGCCAATACTACACTCAGTTAACAATAGAATTGCTCGGTTAACACCAAACTTCATCACTTCTTCATCAAGTGCTTAGTGACAATCGTAGTAGCTCGATTATTACTATGTTCCTTCATTCACTATATTTTTCCAATTCAACTTGACTAACTTATACATGATCTCAACACTTCATGTAAAGAAATCAAAACACCATTATATTTTCATATGCGAACTGATTTAAGTGTCCATTAAGTACCATACTCTTATCAACACTTACATCATCATACTTTCTTCAAATCTTCCTCATTAATTAAATGATATGACACTCAAATAAAATTAGTATAATGTCCTAGAGCTATTAATACAATTAATATTGTATTTGGCCTTTCAATTCATTCTATGTATTATAGCTTCTAATTAGAAAAACTTTAGTGTAGCTTCTAAAATGCTTATTTTTGGATGGATTATGCCTTGGTTGCTTCTCTATTTTGGAAGTTGTCATTACATGCTTTACTTTATGTTATCATAATATTTTTTTATGATAATATTGGTGTTCATGATGGTTGGTCCACACAAGCCTTGTGATTTCTAATCTAAAATCATACATTCTTCAAAGTCTTGGAGTGTCTCTAGATTAGGTAAATCACCTCTTATAATTTCTTTTCCATTCTTTTCTCCACCCCAAGAAAAAAGAATAATCTTCTAAAAGCTCAAAGGTTGCATAGTGGTATAAAATCATGTCCCTGCTACAATTTTTATTTCCCATAAGTCCTTTGCATTCCATTGAAGGAAACTCAAGTCATCAACATGTGTCATTTATTCAATTTTTTTGTTAGAAAAAAAGAAGAAGCTATTTTTAAAAATCACACAATACTCTTTCTATTTATATTCCATTTTTTTGACATCATTGACTTGTCCTACTTTTTGTATCTTTGGATTGTGGGGTTGTTTTAGTTGTAGCTAGTTTTGAAGCATTGGTCGAGGTATGAAAGTGATTATTTAATTTTAATTTTTGTTTGAATGGTTTGCATTTAATTTTATAATGGTATCATATATGTATTTTAATTGATATTTTGATTTTTTTTGTAGGGACTTATTACTCTAGATCATTAGTGTACCCCTTTTGTGGATGAACATAATGACTATTTGATATAGGTGATTGCATATTGTATTGTATGTCATCATATAATCTAATTTTGATGTCTATAAGTTATTAACTCTTGTTCTTTTGATTTAATCAGTTGTATCTTTAGAAAAGTTTGGAAAAGAGGATGAGTGAGTGCATTTGGAAGAGGTAAACATCCATGTCATCTCCATTCATGTGATGGGTGAAGGTAACTCAAGTCTTATTTTCCTCCTTTCATAGGAAAGGACTAGATTAGGGACATATATTGTATGCCTATATGGAATTATTTGGACACATTTTTTTATATTGTATATGTGACACATTTTACATCCATCTGGCTTTGAGGAAGCCAATTTGAGTGTATCAGATATATTTCATTTATGACAGTGGTGTATATATATATATATATATATTTGGCTTCAAGCTTTATGAATATTTAGAGTTCATGTTTTAAGTATGTGCAATTTAAATTGCATGTGTATGGATGTATGCTACTTCATGTTTATGTGGATGTGTAGTGCCTACCCCTAGTTTAAATTTTTTACTATCATTGTCGAACTCTTCTAGGCCAGTTTTATGCTTGATGATTAGTAGCTTTATTTTGAGATTATCAGATATTGTTTCATATTTAGTTGATTTTATGATGAGATTACTTGGTACTCTATACTTCATGTATGCATGATGGTTGTTACAGTGATTTTAGTTATTGATGATGAATAGTTAGATGGATTATCATGTGTTTTCTTATGGATACTTACCCCATACTACATGTGTATGGTGTGCATGTATATTTTATTTATGTATGAAATTTTTGATGTGGTTAAGGAAGGGAGTAGTGTTGGAGTTGAGGAAAGCCAACTCCGAAGACGCCAAGATCACCTGCATGCGAACCTGTCAAAGAGAAGCCATAGAAGGGAAGAGCATGGAGCATGGGCAAAACCCTAAACGGACATGAGAGCCAAAAATGCAAACACAATAAGAAATGTATTTACAATAATGTGATGTTGTTCGATGTTTTACAATGAGAGAGAGCCTGAATATAAAGAGCTCATGGAAGCTTGTAGAACAAGCTAGAAGGAGGTAGAGGACAAAAATGACAACTCAACACATATCCACAAAAAATGGAATATGCTAAAAAAGGAGAAAACTCCTGAGTTGTCAACAACTAACCACTACATGCATTAAATATGAAATATTAAATAAATGCATGACCTAAGTAAACTTAAGCAATAGAATAAATAATTAAATATTAATTATTTACTCTAACACCCCCCCTTAAGTGCAACTTAGGGAAATGCCTTAAGCTCACAAAACAAAGATGAAATGCATAATGGGTCCCGACAACGAGGCCATTTTAGGTACCCAAGTACAATGCAAGAAAATGCAACCTCTGTAAGCGAGGAAAGAGAGAAAACCACATGGGAAAAACCCTCCCCCAAAAAGAGGTAAGAACCCAGTGAAGAGCTGAAGAAGTCTCCAACTAGGGAAAATTGTCCCCTAAAATAGGAACAAGGAATGATCATGAAGAAGCAGCATCACTGAAGCATGAAGAACCGCAAATCTGTCAAACTACTGATCTGAAGAACCCTCCATGGAAGAAGAAGGCACGAACTGAGCATGTCTATATGGTAGATGATCCATCTCACCGAAATGAATAGGTAGCCAGCCACTGCAATCGCCTTGTATATAGGATCAACCACTAAATACATAGTTCACACTATCGAACCATCGAACCACGGATGCATTAGAACACAGCATAATCCCCCCTTAATGCAGACAGGGTGTGATGACAGGCAACTGAGAAGGTGAGCCAAAATCTTCTGCAAAAGAACCAAGAACGAGGAAAGAGGAAAAGAGGTACAGACACTGATAAAGACACAGTCTAACTGACTCTGCATGGGCTAATGTCGTGGAAGGGACACTCACTTGACAAAGGGAGAATGCCTAAAATAGAAAACAAATAATCCCCCCCATGGTGCTTTATGAAATAGTGCAAGTACACCTGACTCAAAACAATGTTCATGACTCCCAGAATGCAAAAGTGACAAATTATCTCAGTGCGAAAATGAAAAGTGCTTCAAAAAGGATAGCTACAATGATTAGAACTGAAAAAGTGCTGAACCAAAAGAAAGTACAGCCGAAAAGAAAGCAAACCATGCCAGGAAAACGATCCTCGGGCCTAAAACATTCAAAATATCCACCATAGAGAAAAAATGCCAAAACTATGATAGAAAGAGAAGAGGCCAAAAGAGAGGAAAAAAGATGATAGTTCTGAAAAGTACACAGAACCAGCTTTCCAGAAATATAAAGTTTTCCAAAAACAGACATGGGACGCAAAAGATATGCATGCCGGAGTCAAAAATAGGACTTCAGACTTTAACTGAAAAAACAGGATATAAAAAAGCATCAAAACCTAAAAATACCTGAACCAAAATCTCCGTCTCGGAACCAGCTTTCCGGTGCTTCTTTCGGATCGGAAAAATACCTCCGTATGCAAGAGTTATGGCCAAAAAACCACAAGTAGGTCCAAAAGAGAACTTGAAGGAGAGTGCAAGCAAGGTTGATGACATAGGGATGACGTCATGCTGACGTTTGCAGATCCTGCAATTTAAATTGACGGCCCGTCAGCCGTCGCAGCAAAAAAGAGAGCCACGTGGCAGGGGTGACGTGGCGGGTCCACGTGGCAAGGTGCCACGTGGCGTCCATGCCACGTGTCACCCCTGCAGTGGCCACAGAATCCTGACGGGCTGCAGAGTTGGCGCTGACTGGAGCTGTACAGCTAGCAGGCGGAGGCCTGGCGGAGGTTGCCGCAGGGGTGGCGGAGGCAGAGGAGCCGCCGGCGGAGGGCGGCGGACGGGCGGCGGGCTGGAGAGGCGCCACCGGTGGAGGGCGGCGGCCAGGAGGCGGCCGGGCCGCGGTGGTTAGCGGGCGGCGCGCGGGTGGCGCGGCGGTGGCCCCGCGGTGGCGCTGCCGAAAATGCGTTTTAAAAATTTTTCCCGTTCTGCGTCCGTACGATCCGTACGGCAGCGACTGGACTCTTCAAAAAATCGCCAAAAATGCCCTGTCTCCAAAAACGAAAAGCTTTATATGAATCCTGACTACAAACGGCCTTCCGGATCCAATGGTGATGTCCGTTTGGGCTGAAAGTGCTCCAAAAATTGCTGATCCCCTGATTTGAAGAAAAATTGCACAAACAAACTAGGGTTTGTGACTTCAAATCACGGC
Organism: Cupressus sempervirens; assembly: GCA_028749045.1. NCBI lineage: Eukaryota > Viridiplantae > Streptophyta > Pinopsida > Cupressales > Cupressaceae > Cupressus > Cupressus sempervirens. The sequence continues at coordinate 202,609,765 of CM053793.1, read as the reverse complement.
TTCAAAATTTCTTCAACGAAGCTGCAGCAGGAAGGCTCTGATACCATGTTGGAGTTGATGAAATCCAACTCCGCAGTCGCCAAGATCACCTACATGCAAATAGCTTGCTGAAGAGAAATCGAAAGAGCAAGAGCATGAAGCAAACAATGCAAGAGAAAATATTTCACAATAGGAAAATGAAATTGCTATGTGAATGGATTAATTTACAATGAGAGAGAGACCATTTAAAAGGCCTCATGGAAGCTTGTAGAACAAGCTGGAAGGAGGTAGAGGACAAAAATGACAACTCAGCACATATCCACAAAAAATGGAATATGCTAAAAAAGGAGAAAACTCCCGAGTTGTCAACAACTAACCACTACATGCATTAAATATGAAATATTAAATAAATGCATGACCTAAGTAAACTTAAGCAATAGAATAAATAATTAAATATTAATTATTTACTCTAACAAGTAGTAGTCACCTGCTAGTCGAGATCTACATGATGTACCACTTCCTATCATTACCTATTTAGCTTAGTATATATGTGTTTGTACATGTGTAAATTTTATGCAGATTGCACGTACTAGGTATCTACTTGCCTGAATTGCCAAGACGAGCATACCCTATCGCATTATCTCAATGGTAAGAGAGGGGAGATAAATTCTTAAGTCCAAATCCTAACCTTTGAACCTAGTTGTCCTAGAAAATTAGGACAAGTATCTGAGTTGATTACCTTCTGAATGCATCGTATGATGTAAATTCATGATTATAACCCTTTAGCTTGATCTTCTATGTGTTTTTCTATGATGAGTTTTCATATTTCATCATATAATTCTTTTGTGATTTTTCTATTAATTAGGTCAAAATTAATGATTTAATTTAATGGAAAATTGTTTTGATTAAGTAAAAGTAGGTTTTAAGGAACCTGGAACCTATACAACAACAGAGTTTTGGAAACAAGCAAGAGAGAAGAACTACAGAGAAAAGAAACCAAGACCAAGCATGAAACAAAACTCAGACAACAAAAATAGGTCACAGAGGATAGTGCTAGAAAAAATAGCAAAAGTCTAGCAAAGGAATAGCAACCAACTAGCTAAGGAGTATTGATCAGATTCACAGCCTGGTCCACCAGAGAATGCATGGTTTCAGCAGTAGCTTTGACCTCGTCTTTCCTACTAGTTTCCTTAATCTTCTTTGAATGGGCCCAAGTACGCATACTTGGTCCTTGAGAATTAGCCCCCAAAGGAGAATCCTGCTCTTTACCTGCCTCATTCTTCTTCAGGAAGGTAGAAACATTTTCCACCATCTGGTTAAGCTGTTTGTCCATGTTGCCTAGTCTAGATTCAAGTTTTGACACCTTCCCCTGGACACTACTAATATCCTTGTCCATAACCCTCTGCTTAGCTTCTATCATGTTGGTAAATAGATTGTTCTTTCCAATGTAACTCTTACATGCCTGAACTTGTGAGAAACAATTTGATACCAAAAGTTGGATAATCTATCGTGAGATTGATAGATTTCCTCTGAATTGAAAGGTACAACTCCCTTATCAATGATATTCAATGAATTTTTTTGTTCCTAAACTAATTGGGTACGTTCTTAACCTGAGAATGGAAGAGGAAAACCAAGCCAGCCCTAGATAGAACTAACTCAGGCAGATTTTAGTTCCTAAACCTATCCAATGCCAAGAACCCACAATTCCTATGACTTCTTGATACCAGTAATGAAATATGGATGCAAATTATGTGAATGCAATGAAGAAATGAAGATTTAATATTTAGATTTCTGCAATAGGAATATATGAAAATACTCTAATCTACAACACATTCATTATTTGACATAAGATGCAAGATAATGTCCAAAACTGAATGCAACAATGCTATGATTGAATATATTCAAAAAATAAAACCCAAATCCTTTGATTTCAAGAAAAAGTCTTCTTTGTTTTGAACATAACAAATACAATGCTCTAATTTTTATTTGCCTACAACTCTGGCCAAATCTATTACAAAAATCAATGCATGAAATGAAACGCATAAAAAAATCTACTGTCTCCCCTCTACTCTAGCAATACCTACTCTTGCAAAAAAGAGAACCTTTTCAAATGAAAAGGTTTTACAATAAATACATTCTCCAGCAACCGTTTGGTTTCTTCCAGTGACTTTTCAGTTCTGTAACCGATCTTGTCTCTTCGACTTCTCATATTTTTCCTTTTGAAAACTGATATGCTTATTAAATTTTAAAGTTAATAATGATATATATTAAAATATTTAAATTATATTTTACCAATTGACATTTAAATATGTTAAATCAATATCAAAATCTTTCATTTGTTGAGCGGACAACAAAATAAATATTGCAGCCAAGTAAAAATTGGTCATGTTTCGGGGGGCATATCTTTTGATTCCACCGTTGGATCAAGCTCATCTTTGGATATGTTTTTCAGAACCTAATTATCTTCATTTTGACTAGAGAGATTGAAAAAATAATCACCGAGTCAAAAGATATGAGCTTTTGAATGCTGGTCTATATGACTATTGCAAAATCAGAATTGATGAAATAAAGTTTTCAGCCACTCTTCTTTCACATGCTATGTAACCCATATGTCTTCAATTTTCCACTATGTTATCTTCCATGCTTACCATGTTTATTCCTTGCCAAATTTTGGAAGTGATTCTCTAGAATGCTTATGGCGAAAAATCCCAAATGAAGGTTGAAAAGCATACCAAGTTCTCAATTTTCCACTTCTCTATTGTAGGTGAAATTCACACATTCTAGTAACAACTACACTTTGAAGTTAATTAACAAGCAATACTTCTTCTTTGCTATCAGGTCACTAGCTATGAAACATTCTAATTCATCCTTTTTAGAAATTTGACTTTTGTCTTCTCCCTTTGTGGAAAACTCCAAACTGACTGCGAAAGGGGTAGCAGAAAATAAGTTTTTCACTTCATATTTAATGTCATGTTGATGTCCAATCTTCAAGAAATAAATCATTATGAGATTACCATTCTTTGTTTAACCAATTAAGAGCTCTTTTCCGTCTCTCTATTGTGGATTTAATGCTTGGTGGAAATTTCATTTTTGAGTGTGAAAAGCGTACCCAATCTTCAATTTTCCATTCTCATGTAGTGGGCACCATTTTGATGTAGATTGATTTCCAAATTATTTTTCTGGAGTGATCTTGATACTGGACCCCATACATCTTCATTTTGGATTGAGATTTTCCTTTTCTCTCCTCATGTGGAAAACTGAACTTTGACTACGAAAGGCGTAGCGAAAAATGAGTTTTCCACAATGCTTCTCCCTTTGGTGGAAAATGAAACATTTGCTTCTCCAATGGAAAAACTAAAAGTGATTGCGAAAGGCACATCAAAAAATGAGTTTTCCACTCTGCTTTTCCCTTTGGTGGAAAATACCAAGTTGACTACTCCATTGTGAAAAATTCAAAAAGTTCTTCTCCAATGGAAAATCTGAAAATGATTGCGAAAGGCGTAGCAGAAAATGAGTTTTCCACTCTGCTTTTTCCCTTTGGTGGAAAATCCCAAGTTGACTACTGCATTGCAAAAAATTCAAAAAGTGCTTCTCTAATGGAAAATCTGAAAATGACTGCAAAAGGCGTAACAGAAAATGAGTTTTCCACTCTGCTTTTTCCCTTTGGTGGAAAATCCCAAGTTGACTACTCCATTGCAAAAAATTCAAAAAGTGCTTCTCCAATGGAAAATCTGAAAATGACTGCGAAAGGCACAATAGAAAATGAGTTTTCCACTCTGCTTTTTCCCTTTGGTGGAAAATCCCAAGTTGACTACTCCATTGCAAAAAATTCAAAAAGTGCTTCTCCAATGGAAAATATTAAAATGACTACGAAAGGCAAAGCAAAAAATGAGTTTTCCACTCTACTTTTTTCCTTTGGTGGAAAATCCCAAGTTGACTACTCCATTGTCGAAAATTCAAAAAGTGCTTCTCCATGGTGGAAAAATGAACTTTGACTTCTAGTTGCTTCCACATTTGCATATTTGGACTAGAAATAATTCAATCCTTCATAGAAACTTTGTTAAGCATACTAGGAACAATTTAGGGAAATTCTTTATGGGAGGCAACTTTAAAAGTTTTTAAAATGGTGTACTAAAAGTGCACCTACACAACACAGGAATCTTATGCATCAAATTTTTAACTTCTTCAGCATTTCGTATGACCTCAGAGAGCTTGTCAATATGTTGTCAAAGGGTTCTTTCCCCTCTCGTCATTTTGGAAAATTGTTCCATTTCTTTGTTTAGCAGAAACATTTTATGCTTTAAGATGCCAATGTCCTTCTGAATAGAGCCCGAGTTGCCAAACATACCTTTAGAAAACCCTAACCCACTATCACCCCCTTTAGATTTAGATCCTTGCTCATCAATATCAGCATCAGAATCATCTTTAACTTTCTTAGCATTTTTATTGACTTGATACCACACAGGCTTCCTTTTCCTCTCCAGGCGTTGAGCCAAAGGCTCATCATCAGAATGCATAGACACTCTCTCATCTAGACAACCCTTACCTTTACCTTTACTGCATCCCCTATTTTTGATGTGCTTGCAAACAATCTCTTCAACAAAATCACTTTCCCTCTCCCAATCAAAATCCTCCTTCTTAGTATTCTTCTTCTTTTTCTTATTGCTACCACCAAAACCAATTTTAGGGCTAGCCAGACCTCCTTTAGCCTCATCTTGTGTATCAGAGTCATAGCCTTTTTCTTGAATACTCCCTTTACCATCTTGATCTTCCACTTTAAAATTCCTTGGTTTCTGGATTTTTTTAGATTTGAGCACATTCATGATCAAAACCATAAGCCCTTCATGGCATACATGTTCCCTAGTTGGGTCACGCTGAATGGCTTGAGTAGAAATGAGAAGAGATTACAACAGGTAGGAAGGAAAATTCACCCTAATATTATGTCAAAAATGGTTTGCAAGCACAAAGTGATAACCATACAATTTGGTATATCTACCATCCAAAGTTAAATATTCCATAATGACAAAGAAAATAAACCGCCATAGACGAGACACAGAAGCCGAGTTAAAGTAAGAAGTACCTATCTTAACTAGACGATTTATTTCCTCTTCGATCTCAACAAAATCATCAATTGCCTTGTCTGATATCTTCCTTTCCCTATAGAAATTCATCCCGTCCAAATCCAATCTAGTAGCCTTCACAATGGTCTCAACCATAACCTCCATCCTCTGATTCCCAACCAAAATCAAGCCATCCTTCCAAGACCAAAATCAAGCCATCCTTCCGAGATTTTACAAACTGGTGCATGATAGCAAGATTATTTCCTTTAAGTCTCTCCATGTAGCTAGTAAAATTGCCACACCTGAGGATATCCCAAACCTCTGGTTTATTCTTCCATTTCGCATAACTAGGTGGTTCGACCTGTTTCTGCTTTCCCCCCATAATCTCTACAAGAAACACCCTAAATTGCTCTGACTAAGAAACCAAAAAATATCTACAAGATGAGGCTCTAGTTTCCACACACTGAAGAACCCCAATCACCCTGCAATCACCACAACCTAAACATTGATAAAAAGAAGTAACCCATAATTTTCTTGCGAGCTGCCCGAATTTCCAAAAATAATTGCCCACTTCACTACAAAGAGGTAAAAATCATAATTCCCTGACAACGCCATTATTAAAAGATGTTTTTTGGGATTTCCATTTGTCATGCTTAAATCATAATTCCCTGACAATGTCATAATTAAAAGATGTGGGATTTCCATTTTTCATGCTTGACAAACTCACGACCATCAACAAGTAAAGTGGCATATGAATCCCATATGATTTTTTGATCATTATAACACGCTACATTGGAAGCCTAATCGACTAAGCCATTTGCTTCCCTATAATTATGGGAAATAATGCAATTTTGAAAAGAATTAATAATATCCCCAGCCATAGATATAATGTTACTAATGTTCCATGATGTTGGGTATATCTTCTTTAAGCAATTTATAATATTGAGGGAATCATCTTCAATCCACATATTTACCAGATTCAAGTCTTTGGCATACATAAGACCATAAAGAGCAACTAAGGCTTTCGTAACATGATTGGTTTGACACCCCAAAGGTATAGCCATACCACCAACAAAATCACCATTATAATTCCTAATCACCACTCCACAACTAGCAAGGCCCAGGTTCCCTTTCGAGGCCCCATCAAGTTCAACTTAAACCAATTAGTCAGAGGACAATCCCATCTAGCACTTTCCCTTGGGTTAGGATCCTTTGTATCTAGAATTAGGCTCCTTATATTCCAATTATTCATCACCCCCACATCCCAATCATTAGAAGGTTGTTGTCCCTTACCACAAATTTTGATATTTTCATGCAGAAGGACCTTGATTTTATGGAAAACTTAAATAGAGTTGGATTCCACTCCTCTAAAGATCCTATCATTACGTTCTTTTTAGACCCCCCAGCAAAGATAAGGAAGTATAAAATCTCACAATTTAATAATCAGAGGGTTCTTAGAAGGAGCTTTCCAAGAATAAAGAACAACTGGATAGTAGCATGAGGGACCCAATCCATATTCATTAAGTCCAAAATTTTATCCCAAACCTTAGTAGTAAAGGGGCAATGGAACATTAAATGATCCACCAATTCCTCATCATTCTTACAAAGAATTTAAAGGAAAATTGTTATGATATTTTTAATATTTAATTAAATTTAATTAATTTGGAAATTAATTAAATAAAAAGAATTAAATTTAAAGAAAAAATTATAAGTTTAATTTTAGAATGTGATAATATTTATTTGATTTAATGATAATATATTTAAGAGTCCATTTTTAAATAAATGCTAAATATTATTATTACTTAAGCTAATAAATATTTTATCAATTAATGTTTCAAAAATAAATTAAAAAGTGAAAAAGATAGTAATTTATTAATGAGTTTTAAGATTGCATAAAACATGAGACTTAAAATTTAATAAATTGATTAAACAGAGAAGTCAAGTGAATTTAATTAGAGATATTTTATATTGCAACAAAGGTGCATGAAAACATTAAGGAAAGATAATAAAGAGTTAAAGAGTGGTGAGCAAGGAGTCCTCTTGAGTATTGACACAATTAGTGCCCCGATTTTATTAGAGAACTCCTTATCAACAATTGAGGGTTCATTTTCGAGGGACCGCAAATTTTGGAAAAGGAATTTTTGAAGAGAGAAGGTTTTGAGAGAAGAAAAATTTCTCACAAATCTTTTTGGTGTGTGCAATTTTAGTATCAGAATTCAAGTAGATTATTGTGTTTTGATTCACATAGTTAATTACATTATTTCCTCTTCGTGACTGTGATTTGTTTATTTGATCTTTTTTGTGATGAATATTTCAATTTGGAATTATCGGTATGCATGTTGATTTCTTCTGCATATGTAGAGATTAAAATATCTTTGTTTCCTTGTTCAGTAATTTTGTAAATTATAATTTAAACCAAGAAGGGTTTTGAAATTAAAAAGGAAAATTTAAAGAAAAAATTTGACTAGTTGGTCATATTTTCCCTATCAGATTAGTGTTGGAACTTTTTATAAAAAAATATATACATAAATTAATGTTGGGAGGGTTTGGTTTCTTAAAATTTATATGAAATTCTTTTATAAAACAAAATAATTTAAAAATGAAATTAAAAAAAATATATACATTTAATTTGTGGGAAGGGGTGGGAAATCCCCACACCCTCCCCCCCTTTATACTTGCCTATGGCCAAAAGACTGTTGCCGCAAGTACTGTGATAGTAGTGGTACAATGTACCACTGTGGTCATAGGCCCTGTGGCAACAGGGACACCGCTCGATAGCCTCTCTTTATGGGATGGCTGATGGTCATTTTTATAAGTTTTATTTTATAATTTTTTTATTAATTAATATTAATTATTAATTTTATTTAAAATGTTTTTATTAATTATTAATTTTATTTTTAATAAACTTTTAATATATTTCCAAATTCCATCGTTAAGCAAAATGGCAGGAAAAGAGTGAAATGCGAATTTGGCAAAAAAACAGAGATATCAAATCAAATTAAATCCTATAGATTCGAAATAGCATTACAAAGCACGAAATATAGGACAACAATCGACAGTTGCAAATAATTCAAACCCTAACAATAGAGCAGAAAACCATAGACACCAGGTAAACACTAATCATATTAATCATAGAAATATGCAAGGGCATGAGGAAATAAGAGTTAATGGGAATCACATCAATACATCCAACCAATTTGAAATTTTATCAGACAATAAGGCTCGTCGAATTAACTCTTTCAAGGAGATTGTGGAAGCATATGAAAATAGAAGGCTTGAGATCTTAAACAAGGAAAAAGATAAAGAATATCCATTGAAGGCAGAGGAAGGATGGAAAATTGTTCAAAGAAAGAAGAAGATATCAAAACAATGCCAGAACCACCAGTTGATGCAAAAAAAGAAACATTGGCGAAATAAAAAAAAAGACCTGAGATTTGAGATCCAAAACAGACAAGATGGAGATGGCACAGAATGTAAAAAGAAAAAGAAGGAGGGTAATACAATATCACCATCACTTTATATATCTGAAGCTAACTGTACGATAATAGGGTCGCGGAAAATTTTGAAGGAAAAAATGGATCATGGACCTTTGACAAACAAAAAATCATATATCCCTCCACATAAGAGGAATATGGAATCTCCGAAACAAACAAACATAGAGGAAAATCAGTTATCAGATAATAGCTTTGTTGATACACTGATTATTAGTGACATGTTCACATAAGAATGCTGGAAAGAATGCGAAGAAAGGGGGCTTTACGTAGTATGGAATGGCCCTAGCAAATATATCCCGAATCTAAAAAGGCGAATTGAAAAATACTATCAGGACCAGGTAAGTATAAGTTTCTTTGTAAAAAGCTCATTATTTATTCTCTGTAAATCAATGCGAACTAGGAATTTATCAACCAAAATGGCAAACTATTTTTATAAAGGATTTTTAGTTAAATTTTTACTATGGGAACCTAATTGGTTTGAAGGTAAACCTAACAAAACTGCCTATTGGTTAAAATGTAAAAATTTCCCTCCGAAAATTAAACATTTTAAAATCCTAAACCGAATTGGAAATTTTTAAGGTAAGTTAATTAGTATAGAATCTGATTATTACAAAGAAACCACCATCAAATTCTTGATAGAATCAGATTGTAAACCAACAAAACCTATAATTAAAAAATTAATTACAAACAGATCAATTTATAACCTATAATTTTTAACCTGTGAGGGAGAATGTTCTGGCATAATCATTCCTAGCACCGAAGTTGGATTCAAAGCTACAAACATTAAAGACATGCTCAACTTCATCAATCAAAGAAAAGGATCTAATAATGAAGCAACATATGAGAAATTAAATAAAAAATCAAAAATAGAAGAACATTGCATAGAGGAGCTAAGGGACTCTCAGGAAAGGATAACTAATGACGATCTCGAAGAACACGAGGTAATAGATCGAGATATTTTACCAGCTATAAATCAATGCACTAAATGCAAAAATAATGTTGAGGAATTGGAGACTAATAAGAATAAACTCAAGGCACTAAATTATGAAATTGCAATCACTCAAAGTGATATTGAAGACTTGTTAGTCATCTCAAAACAAATGCACAAAGAACATTGCACTACTGGGGAGGATACTCAGAGTTTAAACCCCTTAAATCAAAAAGAGGACAGTCAAGAACCATTGGATATTGAGGACATCTAAGCAGAAATAGAAGAATATAGAGAATCTCTAAAAAGTACAGATACCCCTATTCAGAATTCAGCTAAAATCCCAGCAGTGGATGATGAACAATGGAACAATATAACAATTCGCAAAAAGAACAAGAAAAAGAGTTATAAATTCTAGCAAACTCCAATGGATGGCTCAGATATATTTAAAGAATTGGGGAAAAGTCAGACAATGGGCATTGAAATGCAAATGACAATGCAATTACCTAAAATAATTTAGATTTTAAAAGAAGCAAGCCTATCAGAAAGAGAGGTGAATGAAATAAAAAAGGGACTTAAACCCAATACACCAGTGAAGGAAGGAATGGATAATATGAAAACCAATCATACTCCTATTCTGGTAGGAAAAGAAGAAATAGAAGAAGGATATTGGAACACTGAAACAAAGGAGGATGATTTAACTAATTTTTTCATTAATGACCTACTAATGGATGAACCAGAAAGCAATGAAGATGAAAACAAATAGATAACTTTAGAGTTTTTGGGAATAGCTACCAATGAAGAAGGCTGTAAACACCCTAAATGTGGAAAAATTAAAACTAGAAGGGGGAGGAAGTCTCTTAAAGAATTAAGAGAAGTAGCAGGACAAGCTAGAGAATAGCAAAAAATCAATGATTTATTAAATGTAGGGAAGGGTCCAAGAGCCTTCCCAATGAGCAATGAAGATCACTTCCTGGAATGCTAGAGAGCTAAATGCCCCTAGCAAAAAAAGGCTATTAAAATAGAACTTAATAGCTTTTGAGTCAAAAATTATAATAATTCAGGAAACTAAATTATATATTGTAGAAAGCATTAAACTAGGGAAAAGATTAAAACAATGGCAGTCAGACTTCAAAGAATCTATGGGAGCATCAGGAGGCCTAGGAATAATTTGGAATCCTTGGAAGGTCAATCTCACTATAATAAATAAAAATTCTAATTGGATAAGCAGTAGAGTGACAAGCCTCAAAAACAATGTTAAATTTATACTAATTAATATCTATGGTCCCATTCCCTCTAGGGACAAAGTTACAGTATGGCAAGAGATCAGTGGCTTTCTCTCTAATCATCCAGATATGACAATATTTCTAGGAGGAGATTTCAATGCAATCATGTAAAAGGAAGAAAAGTATGGTGGAAAGAAAATGTTATCACAGATAAACAGGGACTTTAAAAGCTGGGCAGAAAAAATATGCTGACAGATATACCAACAAAAAATGGAATATTCACATGGAATAATAGAAGAAAAGATTTCAATTACATTGCAGAGAGATTAGACAAATTCCTAGTTAAAGGAGATTTAAGCAGCTTTGGCATGGATATTATGGCAGAAATTCTCCCAATATCAGAATCTGATCATTTTCCTATTACTCTTAATATCTTAGAACCCAACAAACCAATAAGAAATGCCTTTAAATGTGAAAAAATGTGGTTCCTAGATCCAACATTTATGATTCAAATTAAGAAATGGTGGAAAATAGATAAGTCGCAAGGATAAAAAATGTTCTGCTTGATAACAAAAATGAAAATCCTAAAAAATAAAATAAAAGAATGGAATAAAGAGCACTTCAAAAATATTTTCTTAACAAAACTTGAAATAGAAGAAGAACTTAAAAACCTCAATAATGAAGTAATTAGAGAAGGCATGGATAATAACAAATACATAAAAGAAAAAGAATTAATGTTTAAACAAGAAAAAATATTAGCAAAAGAAGAAATCTTCTGGCGCCAGAAATCAAGAGAAAAATGGCTAGAAGAAGGGGACAGAAATACAAAATACTTTCATAACAATACTCTTCATAACTGTAATCTTAGACTCATAACTCATATAAAAAACTTTGAAGGAAACCTAACCTTGGAACCTCTTAAGATCTTTGAGGAAATAATCAAGTATTTTCAAGACTGTCTCAATAATTATGAAACATCTCACATTACTACCCAACAGGAAATGCTCAGTAATATCCCCAAAATTATCTCAAATAATGACAACAAATTCTTAAATAAACCATTCACTTTGGAGGAAATTAGGACAGCCCTCTTCAACATGAATCTAGATAAATCTCCTGGCCCGGATGGTTTCCAAGCCTTTTTTTATCAAAAATTTTGGGATATTATTGGGGAAGAGCTATGGGCTACCATAGAAGCTACTAGAAATGTGGGACACATACTTAAAGAAATTAATCATACTTTCTTGACACTTATACCGAAAAATAGTAATACTGAAACCCCTGGAGACTACAGACCTATAGCTCTCTGTAATACGATATACAAAATCCTATCAAAAGCCCTTGCCGCCCAACTCAAGACTCTTTCATCTAAAATTATATCGGAAGAACAAACCAGCTTTATGCCTGGAAAATCCATAATTGATGGAATATCTATTATACAGGAAACAATTCATTCAACAAAGACAAACAGAGAAACATGCATGTTCCTCAAACTAGATATTCAAAAAGCATACGATAAAGTAGACTGGTGATTCTTATGTAAGACTATAAAGAAATTTGGATTCTCAAAAAGATGGATAAACCTCATCTACCAATGTATAGCTACACCAAAATTTTCAATACTCATCAATGGAACCCTTGAAGGTTTCTTCAGTGCTTCAAGAGGCATACGACAGGGTGACCCATTTCACCCTTTCTTTTTATAATAATGGCTGAAATCTTGGGTAGAACAATCAAACAAACTCAAATCCAATCCAAAATTCAAGGTATCCCAGTAACAGAAAATGTTGAAAACACAACTCATGAGCAATTTGCAGACGATATTATTATGGCTGGTCTTAGCACTATCAGTGAAGCAAGAAATTACAAAACCATCATAGATAATTACACCAAAGCATCAGGACAAAAAATTAATGAAGGAAAATCAGAAATTTTCTTTCTGAACACATGAAATAATCAGGAAGATCAAATATGCAATTTACTAGGGTATAAAAAAGGAAAATTTCCATGTAAATACCTAGGGATATACATAGGAGATGAACAAAAACAAAATCCGGGTTGGCAAGATGTCCTCTCCAAAATTAACAAACACACAGATAGCTAGAATGGGAGATGGTTAACAAAAGCTGGCAGAACTTCCAAAATTAAAGCAGTCCTATCAGCACTTCCAACATATCAGTTATCCTATATACAAATCCCTAAAAATACCAACAAAAAAATTGAAGCCAAACTTAGAAACTTCTTTTGGAACGGGACTGAAAATAAAAAGAAAACAACCTTAATTAAATGGGAAAATATATGTCGACCAAAGAAGATGGGAGGATTAGGTATAAAAAACCTAGAATGGCAAAACGAAGCATTAGGGGCTAAATTGGCATGGCGCATGTTTCAGGACAAGGATAGTAAATGGTCCAGAATCCTATACAATAAATTTCTAAATCCTAATGATCCAACCTCCTTATTTATAATTAAAAACCCACCCTGAGGATTAGTTTTTTGGATTTTTTTGACAAAATGTCATCATATCATTTCAAAACATGCAACTTGGGACATTGGAAATGGCAATAAAGCCCTCTTTTGGGAAGATTCATGGAATGGGCTTCCTCGTCTTGAAACGTATAACATTTCCAATCAAACTATAAACCTCCTCAAAGAGAGATGGTGGACCAAAGTAAGAGACTATGTGGAGCATGATCCATCAAATGAGGATACTTTGTGGAAATGGAAACCCCTATCCAACACTAACATATCTTTAATTGACCAATCCAAGCTAGAAGGTATCCTCCAAGACCGAAAAATCCATCTTTCTAATAAAGAAGACAACTTAAGATGGGCTCTATCTAATGACAAAACATATAAAGTTAAAGAATGATACAATGCGATCCTCAACTCTCAAAGATGGGAGGAACTCAATATCCCTATGAATCTCTGTTGGGATCCTACCATTTTTTCCCAAAGCAGGAATCTTCCTGTGGGCGGCTTTCCAAAACCATATTCTCACTGCTGATAGAATAATCAAAATGGGATTCCAAGGTCCCTCTAGATGCTCTCTATGTAACAACAACAATGAAATAGTTAATCATATACTTTACCAATGCAACTTCTCCAATTAATGCTAGCATAGCATCAAGAGAAAACTCAGCTGGACATCGCCCCTACCTGAGTCTTGGAAGGATCATATCAATGGATGGCCTAAAAGTAGAGAGATAAAAATTTATGATAAAATTTGGAATGCCACTCCTGCAATTGTAACTTAGGAATTATGGAAAGAGAGAAATAGAAGAATATTCAACAATACTGAAATGTCAATCTCTTAATTAGTCAATAAAATGGAAATAGCCATAACTAAAGTCTTAAATAATTACCTCAGAATTACTCCTAAATAGGAAGGCACTTTTACAACTTGGGATGCAGAAATTAAAAAACATTGGCCTCAGCTAATCAATCCTTCATTTTATTACAATTCTAAGAACACCTTAGCACACAAAAAATGCAAATGGGAACTGCCCCCTCAAGGGTGGAAAAAACTTAATTTTGATGGAGCCTCCAGCAGAAACCCAGGGGTATCTTGAATAGAGTTTATCCTAAGAGATCACTTGGGACAATGGCTTGTCAAAAAAGCAAAGCCCCTAGGTATTACAACCAATAACTTGGCAAAGCTAGAAGCAGTAAATGAAGGACTTTCATACTGTAATAAACATAAAATTTAAAAATTAATAATTGAAGGAGATTCACAAATCATTCTAAATGCCCTCAGGAAAAGATCTACTCTGAATTGGAAAATCAACTCTAAATTAGAAGAAGTAAATAAAATATTAGATAAAATAGAAGAAGTTATTATTCAACATATCTACCATGAAGGAAATTATGAGGCTGATAAGTTGGCTAATGAAGGAGCGAATGGCAATGACATCTATTTACTCAATCAAATTACAAACTAACAAATTAATATTTTTAAGAACCCTAATAGAAATACTCAAGTTCCATGTACTTCAGGACATAAAAGCATATATTCATATAAGGTAATTATATATAGATAAATTGTTATTTTTATGTATAGCAGGCTATATGAAAATATAAATATGGTCCGGAGTACATAGATCCTCATGCCTCTTAAATTAAAGCACTTAAACCATAGAGTAGTCCTTACCCGCTAAAATAATAACTTTAAATGGAAGGGATGGCATATTGTATTCGGAAAAAATAAATTCAAGAATAAATATCCGTATAAGGTTATTTGATTTTAAACCTTCAAATAACATTGAACATTTGGAACTTCTTAAATAGAGAAAAACTAGGCATTCAAATTCTTAGGAAGCTTGAATGGAACCTTCTAGAACTTTTAGAAGCTCCTCAAATTTTCTAGAACCATCAGCCCTCTATACTTAGCTAAATCTTCATCCCCTATTTTTTTCCACCTCACCTCAGCCAAAACAATGGAAGCGTTCATCAACTTGTATCATGAAAATGAAAACCAAACTATGGCTTTCAGGGGGAATATAACACCAGAATGATGGACTCAGATCCTTAATCTAGTTGATGACATGACAAGAGTTGCAATTAGTAGGGCAATTGGAGAAGGCATTTTCAGGTATGAATATACATGGAGAACAAACAGTGATATTATAGGATCGTTCATAGGCTGCATGATAAGGGCCAAAATTGATAAATGGGATACTATTCATCTCTATTACAATATTTTCAATCCTGTATGGCTAATAGGGTTGGAAGAGGCAATAATGAGTATTGATAAAAAAAATCACATTCCTCTCCCTAAACTTTACATGGCCCTACCCCCAGAAATTCTTGATACCACTTTACATCCCACTCACCCTGTTATCCTTATCCGTGACCCTTCCACCTTCAACAAGGAGTGGGAAAGCATGGAGGCAAGCATCCAATTTCTATTGCGATGGAGAGGAATCCTTGAAGATTATAGCCAGGAATGGCTTGTTAATTATCTCACGTCCACCAGGGCTTACATAGAACCGGGTTCAGATTTTGATAATCTTCCTTCACTCTCCTTTTGCACTCCCAATTTGGACAAATCTAGTAAAGCCTGAACAACATTTGTGTTTCCCCCCAACTTCCAGTCAGAGGATCCAATGGATATTTTAGAAGTTATCATGGTGTTCATAGAGAAAACTGTAGAAATAGAGTAATTTTTTTTGCTCTTGCAATTTGAATCTCTCAGAATAGGTTAGATAAGAGAAAATTTTGATTAAATGCAGTAGGTTTTCCATAAGTAACAGCTCTTTGAAACTCTATAGAACAAAGGCTGATGGAAATAGGGTTTAAATATATGAATATGGATAAATCTATACAGGTTAATAGTATATGCAGGAGCTAGAAAACTCATAGAAAACTTTCTCTTTTGTGGCAACTTTCTCTGCTCCATATTATAGGAAAACTATCTTATGGGATAAATATAACACAGTATGGTTAATTGACTCTAATATTATGTCTTTATCAGAACCAATGAGGCATATGATGACCAAGTTGCTAATCATCTTGTTTCCTGCATAATTTTTTTTACACTCCCTATTTTACTTTCATGCTGTTAGTAATTGTCGGAAGGTTTCTATGCAGACATAATGCTATGTTTGTGAAAATTCACTCTCAGCTTTATTAGCCCTACCTTGTCTTTATTTGTTATTACTATCTAGCCTTTCTCTCAGTACTTAGTCGTTATTTGATATGGTTTTCAATGTATAAAAAATTGGTAAGGATTTGGTAATAACTTTGCAGTCTATAAAAGAGGAACACATGTAATTATATGTGGGGCATTGATATATATATATGTCAGTATGAGTAAGCATGTATATATGAGTGTCAACATGGATAGACAGATGTTCTGCTAAATATAGGATGTGAAGTAATTAAAAATTTCCAATATAAATTGGTACCTCTTTCTCTGATACAGTAACATCTAATGGATCTCAATCTGAAGCTTGGATGATTAATTAATTCATACAAAAATAATAAACATAAAATGTCCCAAAATCGAATGATTGTGATATTATCATGAGGAATTAACCAAAAAATTATATTGAGTACTAACAATACTAATTCCCTCTCTTTGGAAGTATCTCTTGTTTGGTTTTGTGTTGAAGCAAACAGGTAAAAAGCAAGTTAAGCAGCAATTGTCAAAGATAATCTTCTTGGTACTCGCCCTTTTATAACAGTAGCTTATGAAATCCCTTGGAAACTACCACATTTGTAAATTGTATGATAAATGGTTTAGATTGATAATTGTAAAAGGATCAATATCCTGAGAAGGATTAAAGCATGATGTAATTGCTGGGGTATGCCCCTAAGAAACATGTAAAATAAAGGACATTGTCCCAGGCAAAACTGGAGGTTTTCTTCCCCGTTCTTTTGTACCAGTGCCCGTTTGAATGGTGGATATGTAAAAAACTTATATTAATAAATAAAATCAAGGCTTTTGCTGTTTATTGATCAATTTTTTAAATTTTTTTTTTAATATATTTAAATATAGTAAATCATTAATAAATTTGTTAGTTATTATTAATTAATACAAATATTAATATAGATATTATTTTATATAATTATTAATTGAGTTAATTAAATGTAATTTAATTAAGCTTAATTAATAAATGGAAGTATTTAATGGATTTTAGATTTATTTTAATAATAATGATAATGACTTTAATAAAACTAAAATTATTTTATTGGAAGATCAATAGTTATTATTTTAATAATTTTAAATAGATAATTACCCTTAGAGTATTTTAGAAATTTGACTTAAAATCAAATAGGGGTAATGATGTATTTTATGCGAATATAAGAATGGGTTAATTTATAAGGGTAAATTGTGAATCTCATCTACTTGAAACATACATTGAAACAAAAATTGAAAACCTTACATTTAACTCAACAATATGTTTTCAAAATCAAACCAAACTATGAAACCTACAATTTGTTAGTTGTATGTTATCTATATTTTGGGTTTGGGTTGACTAAAGTGTTGACCAATTTTAGGATGTCTACCAGAGGCTTGGGAGTTTTGTGATTGGGGTTTTATGTTGATTTGATCTTTAATCTTTTAAACTCAATCACGGTAATGTGTTGGTATGCTCTTTGTGAGTTTGTCTATATTGTTGGTTTTTGTTTCTAGTGTTATTATGGGATAACGGGATGAAAGTTATGACCTACTTGACTTAACCATTTTGAGTCTTTGATCAGTATTTTGGGATACTTTCCAATTGCTTGTAGAGAATTGATGGGTTAATGTGATTTATCTTTTGATGCTTTCCAGTCACTTGTATAGGAATGAGGTGAAATATTAGGATTATTTGATTTGTGCTTTTATGAGCTTAGGGTAGGTTATCTATACATAATGTCGGGAAGTGGCTTGCAATGGAGGTCGAGGCCCTAAGCGGTTGCTAGGGTAACCCATTGTAAGTTGTTTAATAAGTGAAAACACTACACTAAATAGGAGTAAAATGAACCTAATAAGAGTTTTTGTATGTTCTCACCCATGCCTTAAGTGCTAGTACAAACTAGGATGAGAGTAGAGAGAATGCTTGGTTGCGACCATGCATCATTAGTATGCCTTGTCAATATGAGAGGATATTAGTGATGCATAGAGTCACTAGGGGCCTCGGGTCAAGTTAGACTACTAGGGTAACTCTAGTGTTGATTCATGTGAACTTGCTCACTTAAATAGTAGGTTTCCTACATGTCTTTGTGTACCTCTGGGTCTAGATGTCGATTTATCTTGGAAGGTTTGAGTTAGATTACTTTTAGGCTTTCCTTAACATAAAGATTTCTTTTGATTTTGGATTGATATCCTATTTGGGACTTGAGACTATCTCCTTAGCATGGTGGGAGTGGGCCTTTTTGGGTTACGACATGGTTGGGTGATAGTGCTATTTTTTACTCTTACCATTGAGATCCATCTATTGTTGCCATGGCTGGAGTTCTTTGTTTGCATTTCCTTTCATTCTATCTTTGTGTATTGTGATGGATGGTTATATCTTTACGATGAATGGTTATATCTTTATGATGGATGATTTCACTTATTGTATTGTACTTTATTTCATGGATCCAAAAAGGATGATGTAATCTATTTTTATAAATGTATATTCTTTTAGCCTTTCATACCTTGTGACATGTACAGTGGATGATTGAGCATTCTAAATTTTATTGCCAAGTGGCATTCAGAAAAAATGTATATTATTTCAAATAGACTTTGGACTTTTAATTATTCTTTCATGTGGATGTGGCATTTATTAGACTTAGTATTATTTAAATTTGGGATCCTTAAGGAATGAAATCTATTATGTTTGCTTATGGATGATTGTATGTTATTGCTTTCACTACTTTATGATTGATGTGTATGTTGTTCTTTAAAAAAAAATGTTTGGTAAACTTAGTAAAACTTTAGGTCAATTCTTTTGGATCCCTTGGCAGGGCGTTACATGATGTCTTAATCTTCACAAATTTCTCACACCCTTATGTTTATGCTTACATGCAATATATGAATATTAATTCATGTATCTATGGATTCTTCATAAAAATGGCTCTAAGGATTATTCCAACCTTATTAAGTCATATAACAAGATTATATTTAATAGATGATCTTGATTTGATCAATCTTTTGAAATGAAGATAGAATTCTATGACAACTCTTTATATTTCAATAAACTACACTTTCTAGGCCAATCATCCCTATATAAAACCCCTTTCTCAATACTTGATATACATATACTTAGTTTAAGTGTTCATAACCAAAATTAGGTATTGGCAAGCAAGCTTTACATCTTTTACATAAAAGTTACAAAGTTGTCATAACAACTTTGACAACATTTTGTATAATCACTTACCTAGACTCCTAAATTCCATTTCAACACCTCAAAAAAATTTAAATAGGTCATAAAAGACCACAAACATAACTCCTACTGCATTTGATTCTTATTTGAACATTTGACCACCTTGACCCATTCAGGGCCTTACAAGCACCTTAAGTGATGCACTGGTACAATGTACATTGAAATATTCAAATGAGTTGTGAAGGCTAAATATGTTACTTTTGGTCTTTTATCATCCAATTTTAGGTGTTGTAGTAGATGGTTTGAGGCCACAAAAATCAATTTGAATGATATGCAATGTAGTAACTTTCATCTAAGTTACATTGCACATTTTGGAACCAACCAAAATTGTATCATCAATTTCAAACATACTCGAATCTCCCCAAATTGCAACAAACAATTATAGACCTTGACAACATGGTATTGTACCACTTGATGACTCATCTCTAAATTGCACAAGACTTGAGAAAAAAAACTTCAAATATTGTTGATTTCATTATTAGTTCACCTTAAGGGACACTTGGCTCTAGAGTGTCCGAGAATGTTTGAGCACTATGGTGAATAAAACAAGGCTAGTCCTAGAATTTACCCAACCAATTGGAGTTTTTGGT
Organism: Cupressus sempervirens; assembly: GCA_028749045.1. NCBI lineage: Eukaryota > Viridiplantae > Streptophyta > Pinopsida > Cupressales > Cupressaceae > Cupressus > Cupressus sempervirens. The sequence continues at coordinate 202,589,633 of CM053793.1, read as the reverse complement.
GAAGATGGTTTATGTCCATGATAAATAGTTTGAATGATATACATAATTATGACTTTCAGTTGAGAAACACTACATACTATTGCATCAACCAAGATTATGTTATCAATTTTGTTGAAGTTGATGAAAGATCAACCCCACAACTCCCAAGAATCAACTACATCTGAACACTTGTCACATAAAGAGAGAGAAAAAAGCTATGGAGGCTAGAATTCCTAGATCCACTGATGAGACATTCTTGATGAGAATAAATAGAAATTGCTATTATCAAAAGTGAATCAATCGGTTACAATGAGAGATCAATCCTTATAAAAGGATATCAAAACCCTAAAAGGTAAAACCTAGATTGCATGATAATAATTAAAAGAATTATTTATTATATGCCTAAAGTTTAGCTTAAGTAAAATAGACTTAATTATAAAATATCTAATTAGTCTAACACCCACCTTAAGATAAACTTAGGGATAAGGTAAAAACCTAGAAACTACTACTAAAAGTAGATTTTGGTCATGATAGAAAAGCTTGATGAGGTATCCAAGCACAACCAAATTTCTATAAAGAGGATAAATAGAGAAAATTACATGTACTCCAAAAAGATATAGAAAGAATGTTGAAAGAACTAGTGAAATACTGAAGAAGCCTCCAAACTAGGGAATGCCCTAGAAGATAGGAACAAAAATATATGATCATGTAGAACACCATTGAATCATGTAGAAGTTGCAAATCTCTATCAAAAGTAACTATTGATCTAAAGAACCTTCATTGAAATAAAAATTGACAAGGTAGAGAAGACTTTAATATGCATGAGTGCTCTCATAAGACACTACTCAAATCAGGAAGCACACAAAAGAAAACAACTAAACTCAAAGATACAAATTACATAAAATACAAAAGTCTGAAGAGTTGATCCATTAAACATAGAAGGCTACAGCCAAAGTAGGAATGAAAAGAAAAGTATCTATATGGTAAATGGCCCATCTCACCAAAATGCATAGGTACCCACCCAATGCATCTTCCTAGTACATAGAAACAAATACCAAATACATATCTCTCTTCATTGAACCAAGGAAGCATAAGAACCAATAGAAGAACCTCCCCTAATGTAGATAAGGGTGAGGTGACAAGCAATTGGAAAGTGGGCCAAAAGAATTGCATGTCAAGGAACCATGATCAAGACACATAAAAGAATACATATGTGTGTACTAAGGTGATCAATCTCAAACACATCATAAGGCTAATGTTGTGGATGAAATACTCACTAACAAAGGAAGATGGCAAAAAAAGGTAAAACATCAACCCCCATGACACTTTAATTAGAGTACTTCATCTACAATAAGGCATAATATATGGTGAATCTCAAGAATACAAAACATCTATATGAGTGTCCTCAGAGTCAACTTCTTGAATCAAAAGGCAAAACTAGGCAAAATAACTAAAAAGAAAATACATATGTAATATAGACTTTATCTCAGTGCATTTGAAAAAATGCCTACAAATGATGTCTACAAAGACTAGAAGAGACACAAGGATGATAAAAGAGATAGCACAACCTATGATGAATCATCTAAAGCAATGAAATACATCCCTAGACCTGAAACAACCAAGATATCCACTAGAATGCAAAAATCTTAAAAAATTGAATAGAATGTGCCTAGAGAAAAATATGGGAAAAAAACTACCATCACTGGAAAGAGCATAGAAATTCCTTTCCAATGATATAAAGAATTCCCAAATCAGAGATCATATGCTCAAGGTATGTCACCCATAGTGTAAAATATAAATCCTAACTTTGATAGTAGAAAAAATCCATTAAAAAAACATCAAAACTTAAAATTACTTGTACCACTATGACAGGCTCAAAACTAGCTTTTCAGAGATATCTCATTTGCGAAAAATAGTGTTTGTATGCCCAAGATATGAGAAAAAAGAATTAGTAGGTCCAAACATAGCCATAAGGGCTAACAGGTGTGTTGATGCAGTGCTCACATTAGCAAGTAATGAGCCCAAATTTGATAGTCAAATGGTCATCATGGCAAAAAAATGCTAGAAAAAATACAACTTGCTAGAAAAAGATAACCTGCTTGGAAAACCTTTCTGAAAAAATTTTAGATCACCAAAAAAAATCATGTAAGAGGTCATTATTGGAAACAAAGTTGATGGCCAAATTTTTTTAGCATGTACTTGAAACAATTTTACAAAATAAAAACTCCAAACTACCTATGCTAACCCAAAAATTGCCAACGCATGTGGAAACAACTGTCAAATGTCAAAAGATTCTTGTTTTGCAAAAAAAATACCAAAAACAAACAAATATTGGACAAAAATAATAGTTCAAATATCACAACCCCAAAAATAGGAAGGACAGTGACACATTAGAAGTGTATGTCTCCAAAGAAAATAGGTCGACACCACCAGCACAAAGGAAGAGGGGGACATAAATGGTGTCCAAATATGGTGGGGAGCAGTGCACAAAAAATTCCATCCCAAAATGTTGCTTCCAAAGAATGCCAATAAGTGGATTGCGCATGGGTCTACCTCTAATGCATGCTTCCACATTAAAGCATGGACCATAGACTTGTGTTGAGGCAACAAATTTTTTTTTGCATGGATCCAACACCTATGGGTCTTCCAAAAATAGGACCAATGAAGGCTACTTGTCAAGAGCACCAATAGAAACTCTAGGCCAATAAAAACACGAGGTCCAGTGAATGGAGCATGCATGTAAAGCCCAAGGAAAATCACCTCCAAACATAAAAATGTAGCCCAATAAATGTTGACCATAAAAAGCTGTGGAAACCAAAAATTTGGCACAACATGGACAGTCTGCATTTCCCAAAAAGAGGTCACAATTGGTGGAGCAAGAAAAAATGGAGCTCAAAGACCCCCCCAAAAAAATGCTTCAATCCAAAATTAATGTCATTAACTAGTAGAGGTGTGAGACAGTGTTGAGGTGGCATAAATCACTAACATGTCCACTTTGGGCAATGATACCAAAAAAGGGGATTGGGATTGGTGTGAACTTGGGCCAAAAAGAGACCAAAGAAAATTTAAAAAATACACAAATAACACTTCAAGGTGGGGAAAAGGGTGCTCACATGGAAGGATTCATGATCATAGCTCCAAAAAACAATTTGCAAGGTTGTTGACCTCATACAGAGTGCCCTAAAAAAAAATACCTCCAAAAATAGACATGGTTTGGCAAAGGACTTGTGTGACCTGGTTGATTAGATGCCAAAGGTGTGGTTCCACATAGAGATTAGAGTAGGCTCCTAAAGGCCAAATAATCAACACCCAAAAATGCATTGTAAAGTGTAGGAGCACAGTACTATGCATGAGCATGGACCCAATAAATGTTTTTGTTTTTTACTTCCTTTAAAAAAACTCCACCCTTCTTGTTAAAAAAAAGGCTCATAGGAATCATGTGCAACCCAATAACCATGAGCTTTGCACAAAAAAAATTGCAATAAAATATTTTGATACAAAAATATATCAAAATCTTATTTGCCTTCCTTTTTGAGCCCAAGACTTTACAACCTTGGGCTAAATAATTTTTTCCATAGATTTCAACAATATCCAAATTGGACATATTTTATATGGAAATAGGGGTTTTTAGACACTTTACGCTCAATGATGATGTTTGTTCCAAAACTAAGTGATAAAAAAAAGGTCTCCCTAGATCCAATACAAAAAACCTCTAAAAGCTTAGATTTGAAAACTGACGCCAAAACTCTCAAGAATAGAAAAGAGGCATGAAGACCCAGAACTTTGATTCCATGTTGAAGTTCATGACAAATCAACCCCACAGCTCCCAAGAATCACTTGCATGGAAACATTTGTCATAGAAAGAGACAAGAAAAAGCTACGAAGGCTATAATTCCCAAATCCATAGAAGAGACATTTTTGATGAGCAAAAAGAGAAATTGCTATAATCAAAAGTGAATCAATCAATTACAATGAGATATCAATCCTTATAAAAGGAGATCAAAACCCTAAAAGATAAAACCTAGGTTGCATGATAATAATTAAAAGAATTAATTATTATATGTCTAAATTTTAGCTTAAGTCAAATAGAGTTAATTGGAAAATATCTAATTAATCTAATAGATTTCAAATAACTTTAATTCTTCCCAAACAGTGACACACATTTGTAGACCTAAAACTATTATAACACCTAATGATTTTTCTAGATTGCATGAGCTAGCTCTAAGAAATGACCCCTCAAAGTTTATTTATTTCATTCTTAGTGCACCTTAAGGGACACTATGCTCCAAAGTAGATGAGATTATTTAAGCACCTTGGTGATTAAAATGAGGTTGTTCTTAGTGTTTACCTATCCAACCAAAGCTATTGACATAGATGGTTTATGGTCATATTGATGTTGTATAAGATTATTTTGAACTGAAGATCCTGTAATGGAACAATCATTATTTTACAAATGATGTCAAACCTGCTACCTACTGGTGAGACAATTGCTTTTTGGTCTGAAAGCTATCATTTAGTTGATTGATGAAGAGGATTTCAGAAGAGGAGATAAAAATAGCACTTAAAGATGTTGGAAATATTCAAGACTATGCTAGGTTACTCAGAGGGAAGGGTTGAATTAGTAACCTCAAAAACTTTACCAAATTTAGATCTTAATTGTAATCATCCAATTTCCAATTAATTCATTAAATTAGATCTAACTACATGCATGCGAATCTGAAAACATAAACATCCATAACACTTGAACACAATAATTTGGTGACCCATAAACCTTCCAAATAGAAAGTAAAATTGGGGTGGGGATGATACCCACAAAACTTCAATACTGCAACATAAAGTTTCCTTGTTAAGGCTTACAATGATCACTTCAGGTGATCTACTTAGTTAGGAGCAATTAGGACTGCTAGGTCCACCTTGTTAGAGGTTTTACAAACATACAATGAAGTATGCACTCAGTAAAGAGATTTGACAAAAGACTATTAAGTCTACCTTGTTAGAGGATTTGGACCGGTTCCTGTTAGGATGAAATAATAGATCTGTGACTTACAACTAATTTGCTGATATAGATTATTTGAAGTACTAATCACCTTTATGTAATAGATATGACTCTTCTGCTCCTTTGCTAATATGGCCTTACAATACACTTTGTTGTTGATTCACATTTGCATGCTTTTATTTCATACATTCATCCTTCTTACTCTTTCATCATTTCATGCTTGCTTTCTTTTTCTTACACTTGGATAGATACAATACATTAAATATATATCAATCTAATTTACAAAATTACAAAGTCGGCCAATATACAAGTTAACACCAATATTGCAAAGTTGGCTCAAATGAAGACACTTAGGTTTTGAAGACTGACTTGGTGAAGTTCTAATACACGATGTCCACTGTTACTACTTGAAATTGTCATGCATTCGATAGAAGTAGAAGCTCAATCCCTACTAATCATCTCAGTGTAGTCTCAAACTTGGTTTGCACTGGTGACTCGGTAGATACTATGTAACTTGGTAGAAACTGAATTACTTGTTTACCATGACTGTACTTGGTAAACACTAATTATCATATAGCTTGGTTAACACTAACTTTGTTCACATAAACTACTAGCTCGGTAGAAACTATGAAGCTTGGTAACCACTAAACTACTCGGGTTGAACTGTTAGACTTCCCACTACCTGATTCTTCTTGGTTTGAACTATTGCACTTCACACTAATTGAATTCACTTGGTAACCACTAGGATGCTCGGTAGGAATTGTAAAGCTCGGTGGCTATTGAATTACATGGCAAACATTGTAGACTATTCAATGAGCTTGGTAGCCATATAGAATCTGAATTAGTGTTGTCACTAATAACAAATTTGACTTAATCTCAACAATCTCTCCCTTTGGCATTAGTGAAAAAAATACCTATCAGCCAAAACTTATATACACACACTGTGATACTGGCTCGGTGTGGTATACTACTTTTGAGATTTTTCAAAATTTGTCTTTGTAAGTATATACAATATACTACATTTGCAAATTCTATACTTTCCTTTCCTTTGCATGATTCTCCCCCATACGATATACATAGTACAACAAGTATCTCTCATTATATATGGAAATCTTCCTTTTATTGTCTCACCCCATATATAGCATACTAAGTGTCTCTCCCCATATATACATACTGTCTCTCCCCCTTTTTGACAATAATGCCAAAGATTTATTCAAAACTTATTTACATAAAGACACTAATATAAGAAAGAAAATCAAAATGTACCTTAAGCATGAGTGCTACAGTCTTATCCCAATTTTCTTGCAAAACTTTGCACGTATGTAGAACAATTTGGACTTCTACAAATAGTTCTATCATGTGATCTACAATGGAGAAGTTGTTGTCATGGATCAATGTTTTTGAGTAAACAATGTGTTTCTGCATTATATCCATGATGGGAAGGATCATATTCTAAACATCTATCAGTGAAGACTAGATCCTTGCTTCTTCTCTCAACAACTCTACCTACATATTTGACAAGAATCTAATTTTCATATGATGTGAAGAGCTTAAACTAGGGTCAAGTTGCAATTGCTATGCACTAGCCTTTAGATCTTCATCAATCTTTATCAATTTTCTCTTTATTTCCTTTGTGAACTTTGTAACATTACATAATTTTCCAAAAAGTGATGTTACATTTGTGCAAGAGGTTTCAAGATTAGTCAAAATTGAGGAAAGCTCTACTTGTTGAATGGAAATTTTTTGAGCAATGTGCTCAAGCACTTTGTTATCAAATTTCTTCTTTTCTTTCTCAATCAATTTGTCTTGACCACTGGAGTCCTCATTGAACTTCTAGACAACCTCTTCCAATTGAAAAAAAATGTGTTGAGAAGTATCAACTTCAACACCTATCACCTTAGTCAAAATATTCTTAGCATCTTCTATGATTTTATATTCTTTGTCTCTTTCCTCTCTTAATTTCTTCTATTTTTCCTTCTTTTGGAGGAGTTGACTAGCTATTTACATTTGATCTACAGAGGCATTATCAAAATCCCATTTTGGAATTTCAATCTCCTCATCTAGGTCAATATCCTCCTCTATCTCCTTTCCACTCTAATATCTTGTACTTGGTTGAGCCTTAGGTTCAATTGCCTTTATACTTAATGCCTTAGAATCTGGAATGGAAACAATAGTAGAGATAGTAGGACTAGCTATGAAAATTGATATAGTACCAGCAGATGGAATACTGACTAGTATGCTTACTAAATTCAAAATTGAAGTATTTACAAAAGTATCAAAAGTTGTAGAAGACAAAATTTTAGAATCCAAAATTGTAGAACTTGAAACTGAAGTACTTACTGTTGAAGAACACAAAATTGTAGAACATACTATACTCATTGTTGATTATGCTGAATCGAGAGCTGAAGAAGAGGGAGGCTACAACTTAGTAGATTAAGTGTTAGACACTTCTATTAGTGATGTGCTAAGTTGTGAGGGAGCGAAGAGTAATTGGACATTTGATGTATTTGATGTGGTCACAATCAAACTTGCTGAAGCTGTCTCTGAACTTGATGTAGCTACTGATTTGCTTGGAGAGTGAGGAAGTGAGGCGACTATAGCTACTATCTTCATAGGATCAGTCTCTTCATCATCTTCTTATCATCTTCTTTGTCTTCCTCAGTAGCTTCTTCCTCTTTATCTTCTTCAACTTCTTCATTGTCAAAATGTGTCACCTCAGAGTATGTTTCTTCCTCCTCATCATCACTATCATCATCCTTAACTTCTATTGGGAAGTCACTTTGTTTATGCAAGTGATAATTCCACATATTTGTGGCATTCTTGACTACATGCTCTATATCCTTTAACAAAATTAAACAAGTAATAAATCTAAGAGTAAACTTATCTTCATTTTTCTTCATAGACTCTTTTACCTCAGCATTTGTGATGCTTAGTAACAACTCCCTCAGGGTTTTTTCATAGATATCTTTTGCTATTTACATAGTTGAGTCCCATCTTGGCTTTAATTTCTCTAATAATTCATTAGAGATTTGGGAGGCTATCTGATTAGGGGAATACTTCCATTTGCCCATCTTGGTTGGCACTAATTCTTCAACCTATTTCTTCTTATTCTCTGTCCTAATCTCATACTTTAATGATTTAAAGTTGGTTATGCCTGCACCTTCTTCCAATTATTTTAGTTTTTCCTGGAAGGTGGGAGGAGGCTTGCTAAACACAACTTCATTGCCTTTCTTCTTGGATCTCCTGGTGAACACTATAGTGGATGGCTTGGGTGGCTTGGTAATGATCACCTTGCCTTTCTTCTTCACTGGCTATTCTTCCTTTTCTGACTCCTCTTCATCCTCTACTTCATCATCATCTTCTCCCTTACCCTCAGTCAACATAAGAGATGTGCTAGTTTTGAGTTTTTTTATTCTCCTCTTTCCTTTGTTAACCACATGTGGAAGCTTGATTTCAAGATCTATTCTTTCCTTGGCCTTCGTATGTTCCAAGGTGTGGTGCCTTTGGATCAATAGGTTCATTTATTAAGGCTTTAATTATTTCCTTTGCTTCATCAATGTTCATCTCATAGGGAAGAAGTTTTACCCTTACAACTCTGGGTTTCATTACCTAAATGTAGACTTTGTCACTATCTACCATGAAAAAAAATCATCTTTGTAATCTTTAACTAATTTCCTGGGAATCCTAAATCTGTTATTCATTTTCTCCTTGAAGACATCAAAGTAATTATCCATTATGCTGACAAAATTCTCACCCATTTCTGTAATATACTCATTAATTTGATACAAAATTGGCACATCCTTTCTCCATACTACCGTGCCTTTTGAAGGGAAAAACTTTTCAACATAGAAAAAAAAACATGTCAACAAAGAACCAAATTTACAAGAATTGTTCTTGGATGTCCTTATACTTTTCATGTTTTTGTTAAATTGTTTCAACAAAAAATTTGCAAGATCATATGATAAATTATTCTTCATGACCTTGAATGCCAAGTCTACTGCTTCACATGACACACTATTTAGATGATTGGAACTGTAGATCTTATGAGCTATCACATGTATTCCAAATTTTAATTCTACATCATTTACACTATTGATCTCCATACCTCTATCATCCCACTCTGCTAGGGTTTTCTTCTCTAACTGCACCTGACCTAGGGTTTTAGTATTTTTGACTTTAGACTATGAAAATTTTAAAAATACTCCAAAGGGCTTCCCTAGTTTGTGATGCGTACAATATAAAAATTATGCTACCAATGCAATATTTTAAAGTTAATAATAGTCTCAATCATCTCCAAGCTTGGTCTTGACGTGATGAATCATCTTCTTAGTGATCAAAACTAGTTGCTCAAGCCATAACTGACTATTGTGAACTTGACTTAGGATGTATCTAATCCATTTGATTTGGAAACTTTGGGGTAGGTGGGGAATGTGGGTGAAACCCTTATCTTCCAAGTGCTTATGTTTGAGTTTAAGGACACCATTCACACAAAATTCACCTAGGGCATCATCCATCTCTAGGGTTCCAATTTCTTGAATTTCACACTTAAAATGAGTTTGGATATCATTAATGAGTATTACCTTAGGAGGGATCTACTATTGTGCTCTATTTGGATCGAGGGTTTCAAGAATTGCTAGCACAGGTTTGAAATTTGGTGGTTTCCGTTCAACTCCTCGGACCAACATTTTTGACCCTTTCTTTACCTTGCTTCTACTACTTGATGCTACCATGGCTACTTAGTAGGTTATGGAAAACTTTGAAAAACTTTACTGCAAATTCTGCTCAAAGTCGCTTGATCACTCTACAATTCACTTGATTGCAATAACACTTAAAATTCTCAGTGAAAAATGAATTTGATTTCCTACTTTTTGATAACACTTTGCCATTAATGCTTGGTACGAAGGTAGCTATGATGACATCATTATGCATGATAGGCTATCATCCACTATATGTTTGGATCGCTCGGTGAATGCTTCATAACTTGGTAACCAAGCATGTGTGAGTAGTTACCCTCAACCTTGCTCGGTAAAGTCCATGATCTAACCTTACTCAGTAGAGAAAGTAACTCAGTGATAACTAATACTAATCTTCTGTGATCCTTTTGTATCTTGAATACTAATTTGGATCTTTTCTTCCTTTCAATTTTGGAATTATTTGGATGTGATCATGATAATGCAGTTCCAGTTCTTACATAAGAACTTAGTTGGAAATGGTGGACCCACCCACTTCTTGAGTGACATGACCATCATTGCTTGGACTAGCTTCCTAGATGGATTTAGGAATCCATTTCTGCCTCATTTGCTTTCAAATGTTATCTACTTTTACTTTCTTTTCATCTTCAATTCTACCTATATTCATGTAATTCTTGGCTAGATGACCAAGTTTTGTACAAGTGAAACATCTTATGGTGGTATCTCTCTTCCTTGTGTGATTTTTAACATAGTTCATGCCAATGTGTCCATACTCTCCATAATAATGACATCTACACTAGGTGTTATAGTCCCAACCAAATATTGCTTTCACAATTTGCTCTATTGGATTGAATGACTTGGTTCTACAGTCTGATGCCTTGTGACCTTGTTTCTTGCATTTGTGACACTTGCCTTCAAATTTTCATTTCTCTTTACATTCATTAACCTTGTGACCATGCTGATTGCAATTGTAACATTTACCATTGAATTTTTCTTTACCATTACTCCAACATTTGTTTGATGTATGACCTATCTTACCACAGTGATTGCAATAGGTCTTTGATTCCTTGGAGCACCTTGCTCGAAGGATTCACCTTCTTCTTTGTATCCAATTCTTGCTTTACCTTTTTGTCCATAGAGATTCTACTCATTCAGTTGGTTCAATTGATTCATGTCTACTTGGGATTTCATCACTCTCTCATTGATTTTTTTTTCAATGTTTAGGTCATTTTTAAATCTTTCACTAATTTTCTTTTTAGATCTTAGCTCACTTCTTATTCTTTCATTGATTTGTCTTTTCAAATTTAGATCATTTCTTAATCTTCCATTGATCTATCTTTGGCTCATGATTTCCTCATTTGCATCAGAGATTTGATCTATAAGATCTGCATGCTGAAGGGATTGGTTTTGGATCTCATTGTTTCTTCCATCCATTTCTTCTTTCATCTTGTTACTTTGTTCCAAGATTTCACATAGCCTTACTGACTGAATTTCTTGTTCTCTTTTAAGCTTTCTTATTTCTTCTTGTAGGGAACCATTCTTCTCTAAGAGTTCTTTGAGTTCATCATTTGCTTCATCTGAACTGCTTGAAGTAAAAAGGTCTTCAATCTTTTCTTCAATGTACTGATGATCATTTATTTGATTTGCAAGTTCCTTCCTTCTTTTCAGGGATTGGGAAAGTTGCTCCTTAGCTTTCTTGATTTGTGTAATGGCCATTTCTAGATCTAGCTTTTCATTCTCAATTGCCTTATCAAGTTTGAATATCTCCATTATCCTTGATCTTTGCTCAAGTTATCAAGCTTTATCCTGAGAACCACAAAGCTCAAATACTAATTATTGGAAATATTCAAGACTACACTAGGTTACTGAGAGGGGAGAGGTGAATTAGTAACCTCAAAAACTTTACCAAATTTAGATCTTAATTGTAATCATCCAATTTCCATTTAATTCATTAAATCAAATCTAACTGCATGCATGAGAAACTGAAAACATAAACATCCATAACACTTGAACACAATAATTTGATGACCCAAAAACCTTCCAAATAGAAAGTAAAATTGGGGTGGGGATTATACCCACAAAACTTCAATACTGCAGCATAAAGTTGCCTTGTTAAGCTTACAATGATCACTTCTGATGATCTACCTTGTTAGGAGCAATTAGGACTGCTAGGTCCACCTTGTTAGAGGTTTTAGAAACATACAATGAAGTATGCACTCGATAAAGAGATTTGACAAAAGACTGTTAAGTCTACCTTGTTAGAGGATTTGGATTGGTTCATCTGTTAGGATGAAACAATAGATCTCTAACTTACAACTTATTTTCTAATAGAGATTCTTTGAAGTACTGATCACCTTTATGTGATAGATATGACTCTGCTGCTCCTTTGTTGATATGGTCTTACAATACACTTTGCTACTAATTCACATTCGCATGCTTTTATTTCATACATTCATCCTTCTTACTCTTTGATCATTTCATGCTTGCTTTCTTTTTCTTACACTTGGATATGATACAATACATTACATATATATCAATCCAATTTACAAAATTATAAAGTCGACCAATATACAAGTTAACACCAATATTACAAAGTCGGCTCAAATGAAGACACTTGGATTTTGAAGACTGACTTGGTGAAGTTCTAATACATGACATCCACTGTTAGTACTCGAAATAGTCATGAATTTGGTAGAAGTAGAAGCTCAGTCCATACTAATCATCTTAGAGTAGTCTCAAACTTAGTTTGCACTGGTGACTCAGCAGATACTATGTAACTTGGTAGAAACTAAATTACTCGTTTACCATGACTCACTTGGTAAACACTAATTATCACATATCTCTGTTAACACTAACTTTTCTTCACATGAACTGCTAGCTCAGTATAAATTGTAAAGCTTGGTAACCACTGAACTACTCGGGTTGAATTGTTGGACTTCACACTGCCTGATTCTACTCAGTTTGAATTGTTGCACTTCACACTAACTAAATTCACTTGGTAACCACTAGGATGCTTGGTAGGAACTGTAAAGCTTGGTGGCTACTGAATTACATGGAAAACACAGTAGACTATTCAATGAGCTCAGTAGTCATACAAAATCTAAATAAGTGTTGTCACTAATAACAAACTTAACTTAATGTCAACAAAAGAAAGGTTGAGTTATTTGCTATGTAAAAGAAGCCCTAAGACCAAGTAAGACATTGATACTATAGTGAATTTTTTATGTACTTAAAGTTTGAAATGAAATACTACTCAAGTTAAGACTGGAAGAAGATCAAGTATGAAATTTGTCTACCAAGCCTTGTTGAGAAATTAGTGCAAGTTAAGCAGAAATCAGTGGAAGTTGAGTGAAAAACAAGAGGTGCTAAGAAAAGACAAAAATCTGTGCAAGCTAAGTGATTGATATCATATGTCAAGTAAAGTTTAATTGATGTCGAGCATTAGTAAAATTTAGTGTTTGTTGAGTGAATTAGTGTTGGCTGAGTGAAAGAATAGTATAGAAGCCAAGTGACAACATATTGATGTTGAGTGCCAGTGTTCATGCTAGATTGTAGATTTGATGAATTTGAGTTGACTATTTTGTTTTCTTGAATTGTGTGAAGCATGTGGAAGATAACTATGATGAGTTGGTCACATAGAATTTAAGGTAAACAATTTTGAGAAAAATTCAAGGAAGATTGTAGAAGAATTTTCTAAAGGAACCAAATGGGAAAATGCATAGATTCATTGTATTCTACCTAATCCTACCTATCCCTAAAATGGATGATTTTTGTTAAGCAAAAAAAGATCTTAAATCTCTATTTATAAGATCTTATATCTCTATTTATAGAGAGACATTGTGAGAAGCAAGGTTGTCATATGTGAGAACCTAAGGAAGACAAGGAGTTTAGGGTATTCCTTGATTTAGTGGCCAAACATAAGAGACTGCAATTGACATGCAAAGAAAAACAACTTAAGATGATGAATTCTTGTAGGGTGAACAAGCTATTAGAGTTGAAGTGTGTGAAAGCCAAGAAGAATGGAGGACTGAAATAGAGATCTGTAATCTACAAGTTAGTTGTAATTTTTTATCAGATCAAGCCTTACTATTACTTTCTAATCATTGTATCGGTCTAGGGTAAATCCTTTGGATTAAGTTTGACCATGCAGTCATTTGTAAATCCTTTAATAGGGTAACATTCCTAGTGAATGGTCTAAAGTCCTCTAGCAAGGCTCACTCCTAATAGGTTGATTCAAATCCTCTAACCATGTCACATTTAACAGTGTGTATTGTAACGTTTAATAGGGTTGACATTTCATAGGGCATCACTTTAGAAGAGTGAGAATTAGTCGCATGTTACTGGTGGTTTTTCCCAAATTTGGTTTCCACATAAAATCCTCATGTTAAATGTGTTATTGAGTCTGTTATGTTTCATATTTACATTTCTACAAAGTTGTTTTGACCTAGGACAGTAACCTACAAAGTTTATGATTTGTATGATCTAATGGATGCATGCATGACAAGATTTAATGGATATGGGTCTACTACGCATTGAAATTTTTTATTTGTACATCTAGACCTTGGATAACTAATTCACCCCCCCTCTTAGTTATTCTAAATAATTCCAACAACTAAGTGGTTTAAAGATATACACAATTGCAACTTTCAACTAAGTGACAATATTGGTTTTGACATTGATAAAAATCTATGACAAAAGATAGTAATAATCAAATTTGGATCATAGAGATGAAAGAAGAGATAAATCATTTTGAGAAGAATTAGATCTAGGAGCTTATTCTCAAGATGACATAAAAGAACATGAGTATAACTAAATGGGTTTTCAAGAAAAAAAAGGACAGGAATGGAAAAGTTGTGAGAAATGAATCTAGACCTTTATACAAAGGTTATTCTCATATTAAAGGAATTGACTTTGATGAGACTTATATACATGTTTCTGGGATGGAGGTCATTAGACTGTTCTTGGCAATTGTGGCTTTCAAAGTTTTTAAATTTTATTAAATGGATATAAACCCCAACATTTTGAATGGTGAGTTGGATGAAGAAGTTTACATTGAGCAACCAGAAGGAGGCATAATAGAGGTTAATCCAAATGCATTTTGCAGATTAAAGAAGATTCATGATGGATTGAAACATGCACCTAGAGCATATGGTAAACTAGATAATTATTTGATTAGTCAAGGTTTTATGAAAGCTTATGAAAACAACAATTTGTACTTCAAAGTAGATACTGACAAAATTCTGACTATTGTGGTTTATATGGATGATATCATCTTTGGTGGAAAGAATGATGTGTAAGATTTTTTCTAAAGATATGCAAAAGGAATTTTAGATGTCTATGATTGATGAATTTAATTTAATTCTTGGATTGCAAGTGAATCAAAACAAAAGATGTACCTTTATCTCTCAATCCAAGTATATAAAGGAATTAGTGAAGAAATTTGGCTTAGAAAAATCAATGCAATAAGCATTCCTATTATTACCATCTACAAGTTGACTAAGGATGATGGCTCACCAAAAGTAGACGCAAGTATCAATCAATGAATGGAAAAATATTGTATCTAAATTCATTTGGACTAGATATCATGTATGTAGTATGTTGGTAGTCATATTTCACCAAGAACTAAACAATCACATGCAATGGTGGTAAAGAGGATCTTTAGATGCTTGAAAGGGACTAAATATTATGTGTTATGGTTCCAAATGGATCATATTTCACATTGAAAATATACACATATATTGACTAGGCAAGATCTATAGATTTCTAGAAGAGTACTAGTCAGGAAGCCATCTTTCTTGAATCTCAACTAATTACTTGGTCAAGCAAGAAGCAAGATACTTCAACACTTTCTAATATTGAATCATAATATATTGTTGCATCCTTGTATTGTTCATAGATATTATGGATGAATGAAACTTTGAAGTGTTGGTTCCTCAAATTGTTGGTTGGAAAACCTATGAGCCTTTCTTGCTCAATGCTGGGTAATGCAACACAATTTTCCCAACAACTATGATTGATACTTATTGATCAAATCCTCTTCACTTCAGGATCTGCTAATCTAAGTGACTATATCTAATGAGACATGTTTGATATAGCTTATGTAGATTTTATTACTTAACGCTCTTGGGAAAACAAGTTTTTCCAAAGGAGAAATCAAAGGTTTAAAGTTGAATTATTTTTGAGTGCTTGAAGGAGTGTTATAAAGGTGTTGAATAAATATGGATTTAAGGATTAGAAAACACTTGAGTGCAACAAAGAACTTAACCAACTTTAATTGATAATATATTTTATTGAAATTAAATCTGACCAATTCCTTACTCTAGTTAGGAATAATAGAGTTGATTCAATATGGAATTCAAGATAATCAAAACTATTCAAAGATAGTACATGCTTACCATCAATCACCAGATAGATAACTTGCATACAAGCCCTAGCTTGTTTCTAACTTCAATCCCAGAAAACCAATTCAATAAAAAATACAATATTTGTGAATTTTAATTATCAAAGGAATGTATTAAAATTCAATCTAACAATCAAAATGTAAATCCAAGAGGATAATCTATTAAATATATATCGAAGATAATTTTGTGTAATTATTGAGAGAAATAAAGTATTTTTATTTCACTTCAAAAAATGTTACAATAGAGCAGTGGCTGATTGCAATATCCACTCAAAACTTGCATAGATTATTCGATTATTTACTACACCCTGGTTCATATATATTCTGATGTATAATAACCTGTCAATATAAAAATATTATCCTATTTTTTAAGGTCCTGGTACCTCTCCTTATAGTAAACAAAGAGGTATGAAAAAGGTCCATACCCTTTCAAAATGGTTTAACTAAATTAATTACAACTATTCATAATATTTATAGTTTTACAAAAATAAAATATTCACAATCTTCAAGGAGAGGGCCATGAAATATATTGAGCACATCATTGATGTATGCACATTCACCTGAGTGTTCGTCTCGTTGTGCCAAGATTTGTGCAATTGCAACCTTGTCCTCTTCTAGTTCAAGTTCATGGCAATCACTTGCATAGATGACATAATTCTTCCTGATATCCCACATATCTTGGTACATACTATTAATGACATCAAATTGGTCTTCTTATTTAGTTAAGAGATCAGGCTGCATCATAGGCTTGGGTTCTTGGCTTGCTGGATGCACCTGAATCGGCAGCCCCATTTTGCACTTGTAATCTAAAATCCTACAAGTGGAAGAACTTTCAAAAGAATGCACATTGAAACATTTCTTTTACATTTAACTTGTGATGAGACATTAATAAATAGTGGCACTTAATAACCTATTAACTCAAAAATTCTATTGATGACATTTCACACATGTTTGGTTGTGTCTGTACAATATTTATGTCATTTCTCATAAAATTATGCAAATTTTGCCTTATACTTCTCAAGATATTCTAAAAATAGTCATTTCATCTTTTCACATGCTTATCTAGCTCCCTCCTCCAAAATTGTGATGGTCAGTCACCAATCGATAGGCAGTTCAACTAGAAACAGTGAAACCATTACTTTCTATATCCATTCTATTCTTTAGTAACTAGGTGATACCATTTCTATAGGCACTAATTGAATATTTGGTAGCCCAATCTCCCAAAGCTCAATTTCCTATAGCGTGCTCCCACCTCCCCAGTGTGCTAGAGAGCCATGAAGTGTCCTACGGAGCGGTTCCCACTTTTCCTTATAATTAATGCACTCCAAACCCTTTTTTTCCATTTTGAGGCAATTTCAAACAATTCTTATGATTTGGTCAAAAATTTCCATTTCACATTGTACCCTTTGCATGCTCCCTAAAACCTTGAAAATTTCCAATTTGCAAAGTCATATCAAAATCCCTTGCAAAGTTCTAAAAACTCACTATTTCACAAGCTCTTTTGTGTTCTTCACTTGAAATCATGATTTTGAATTGCCTATGGGAAACCTACTTCGAAACAATGATAAATTGCATTTTCCAACCATATCAAACTTCCTACAATTTGGTAAAATTTTTCCATTTTGCACCGCATTCTCTATCATGCTCGCAAATTCTCAATTTTACTATTTCAAAACCTTCTTATACATGTTCTTTAGAAATAGAAAAATTGAAGCTTTAACACCACTTTTCATCATAAATTTGAAGGTTCCACAATGAAGAACATAGGAACTAGTTTTTTTGAACCAATTCCTATACTATGTGATAATATCAATGTTACATGTGTGTTAAAGAATCCAATAATGTATTGGGGAACAAAAAACATTGATATCAAATATCACTTTATTAGAGAAAAGGTTGATGTTGGAGAAGTTACGTTGGAGTATGCACTAACAAAGGAAGAAATCCAAAATATATTAACAAAATCTTTACATCTAAGGATGATTTCAAGTACTTTAGAGGGAAGATGGGCATTCTACACCTTTCTAGTGTTAATTAATGAGCATCAATAGGTGCATTGGTCCATTGGTTTTGCACATCTATATTTTTCTAGATCAGTGTTGGTGTGTCTCAAGGAAAGCAATGTAGATTAGTTAGGGGGAGCAATAGCTATTTTTTGGCCCTCTACCATTATTTTCAAAGGAGGAGAGCTTTGGTGTTTAAGTATTGATTATGGTGATCTTATTTCTATGCTTTGGAATTTATGAATGTTGTCACTAATGGAAAAGGAGGAGTTCGTTAGAATGTAAGATTGATGGTTATCATTGATGTCAACATCTTTCTCTCAACCTCTGGTCTATTAGTGAATTTGTACTGACAACTTGATGTATCAATTGGTTGCATTGATTATCTTTTACTAATATCATTTATATTGAATGATGTGTTTATAATTGGTTGAGAATTAATTATATTATTTTTTTATGCCTTGGTGGTGGTGGGAATCATTCTTGGTGGATCCTTTTTTATGCATGTGATTTTAATTTTGGTCCCAACTCTTTTCCTAGCATATTCATCATAATCGTTGGAATCAAAGATATTGTGTGTGATGATGTGCATAAATTGATTTAGTAGTGTCCTAGGCTTGTTCGAAATCCTACGTGTTGGTGTGTTTTGGCCTTGGTGTTAGGGGACTCAGTCAAAGAAAGAGGTGTGGCTCAATCATTATTGAGTAGTTTCTAGTTGCAGTGTTGACCAAGGTGCTTGGTTGGAGTAGCATTACTTGGTCATGTTCTAGTGGTACTTGGTTGGTTAAGGCACTCGACATTCACTAGGAGCTCAGGTTATAATAAATGGATCAATTATGCTTGGTTGTTGTGTGGACTAAGTATCTTGGTCAATGAAGAGGCTCGGTTACTGGTGGACTCAACACATACCAGTACTTGATGATTCTTGTGTGAGCTTGGTTATGCTTGGTGGATTTGCTGATACTTGATGATGGTATCTAATGTTTGGTCATGTCTTGATTTTGGCTTCGCTCGAGTTGTTTATGGTCAGCCTACTTGGCATTTAATTTGGTTATATGTATTTAATTTATGTTGTGAGCCAACTTGTGGCTTAAATATGCATTTAATGTAAGGGTTTATTTAATTTGTAGCATACTAGGCTAACTTGTGGCTTAGTTGGGTATAAGTAGGGGGTCTTGTGGAGTCTTTTGGAGAATCATCAAGCTTGGAGAAGATGATTTGTTTGAGTAGAAAAAATTGAAGAACTAGTAGTTGATGCTTGGAAAACAAGGAGATTGATTGGTGGGCTTGCAAGTACAAGTTTAGACATTCCTTGGAGTTTTCTATCAAAGTGTGGATATAGACTAGCTAGGGTAAGGGTTGGATCTTGAGGATCTTGTAGAACTATTACTTGCTTTGTATTTGGTTGTAACTAGGAAGGCCTTAGAGCCCGACATTGCATGTAATTAGTTATTTTCATGAATCAAGTATTGTGAATTGGTATCAAATCTTACATTATTTTTTTGTTTTCTTTATGTGGTTATTGGTTGGGGTCTAGGACATATACTTTGGGGATTCTCTTGCCTTGTACTATGTCAGATGGTATCAAAGCAAAGGTTTTCCTAAATGTGTAGATAGACTGTTGAAGCTGAGGTAGTTTTCACTAGGACTTAGGGTGAAGATTATATGATTGAAGGCTAGATCTAGTTGATTTGTTGCAGAGGGTTTGTAAAAATATTGGAAGATGCCTCCAAGAAAATTTCACCCTAAGGTGATTAAAGATCTTTGTGATGTCATGGAAGCAAGTATCTCAAGGAAGATTAGAGTAGAATTTAGATCTGAGATGGTGTTGATGAAGAGTGACATGATCATTGAGATCATAAGTGCTATAGGTGGTGTACCTTGGTATACAGGTATTGAAGATGGTTATGAGGAAGTTGTTGAAGACTTTGATGTTGCTACATCAAGTGGTGAGGATAGAATTGATCATATGGAGAGACCTATGGAAAATAGTGTTGATCAATTTGGTAGGCCTAGATCTCAATTGAAGCTAAAGCACAAGATGGAGGTTTCTAATTTCTTAGGTCCTTTGAATCTTGAAGATATGATTGATTGGATTGGTGAATTGGAAGACTATATTGAGTTAGAGGATATAAAAAATCAGCTTAGAGTAAGGTTAGCACAAACTAAGTTGGAGGGACATGCTGCTCTTTGGTGGAAGGAATTAAAAAGAGATAGAGAAGAGAAAGATGAAACGAAGATCACTAGATGGAGATTGATGGTGAATAAACTAAAGGCTAATTTCATTCCTCCTAGTTATAAACTTAATTTATTTAAGAGATTGTAGAATTTGAAGTAGAAAGATATGAATGTGAAAGATTATACACATGAGTTCTACAGGTTGACTATTCGGTCTAGGCATAAAGAGTTTTCTTAGGGTAAGGTGGCTAGATTTAATATTTAGGATGAGGTTGGTATGTTGAATATTTCTTTGGTTGAGGATGCTTATCAGTATGCTTTGAGAGAAGAAGACAAGTTAAAGAGGAATAATCAAGGTAGTTTATGAGGGAAGGAGAAGCAAAACTGCTTGGCAAACACTAAACCAAGTACAAAAGATGAACCAAAAATTGTTAGTGAGAAGAGAAGGATAGACAAAGGTGAGTTTAAAGGTACTTGTTTCAAATGTCATGAAGAAGGACACAAAGCTTATGAATGTACTAAGGCTAGTGATAGAAGAGTTG
The DNA here is from genome assembly GCA_028749045.1 of Cupressus sempervirens. Taxonomy (NCBI): domain Eukaryota; kingdom Viridiplantae; phylum Streptophyta; class Pinopsida; order Cupressales; family Cupressaceae; genus Cupressus; species Cupressus sempervirens. The sequence continues at coordinate 202,568,844 of CM053793.1, read as the reverse complement.
TTGTTGTCAATGAGGATGAAAACCATAGTAGTAAACTTGAGCACAGAGAGAATTTACTAGCTCAGTGAGTACTGGTCAGTCAGAGGACATTGGAAACTTATCAGAGGAGTAATTTGTTCAAGACTCATTGTAGGTCTGGTGGAAAAGTCTTGAATGTGATTATCGATAGTGGTAGTACTAATAACCTTTTTATTGAGGAGATGGTTCAAAAACTTGGTTTGAAGAGAGTAAGACATCCTTGTCCTTATAGGATTGGATGGTTGCAACATGAACATGCTTTGGAAGTGAGGGAGCAGTGTCTTATTGATTTTTAGATTAGGCAATATAAGGATCAAGTGTTGTGTGATATTGTGGACATGATTAGTTGTCACATATTACTTGGTAGACCTTGGCAATATGATTGTAGGGCTATGAATAATTGTGTCAAGAATGTGATTTCAATTATGAAAGGTTGTAGGTAGCATTCTTTGATTGCTCTGCAAAATTAAGAACTCGGTAGGAGGAACCTAAGTATTGGTAGCCAAGTTGAGTTGAAGGATTATGAAAGGGTTAGATATTAGGATGGAAAGTAGACCAGTGGGACACCAAGTATGGATGTGAAGAAGTAGAAATAAAACAAGGGAAATAGTGTGCAAGTTGAATACTTGGAGGACATGTATATGAAGAACCAGTTTGAGATTTTTGTGTTGAAACTCAGAAGATGTTCTATCAACTATTGAGAACATCTTTTTGAACCCAAGGTGTCTGATGTAGGAGCATTCTATGCTTGTTGGCAATCCTGCATGTTGGTGTGTTTTGGCCTTGGAGTTAGGGGACTTGGTCAAAGAAAGTGGTGCGGCTCAGTCATTACTGAGTAGTTCCCAGTTGTAGTGTTAATCGAGGTGCTTGATTGGAGTATCATTATTCAGTCATGTTTTGGTGGTACTCAGTTGGTTAAGGCACTCAACATACACTGGGAGCTTGGGTTATACTACATGGCTTAGTTGTGCTTGGTTGTTGTGTTGACCAAGTAGGTCAATCAATGAAGGGGCTCGATTTCTAGTGGACTCGACATATACTGGTGCTTGACAATGCTATTGTGAGCTCAGTTATGTTTTGTGGATTTGCTAATACTCAATAGTGGTTTATGATGCTTGGTCATGTCTTATTTCTAGCTTTGCTAAATTTGTCTATGGTCAGTTGACTTAGCATTTAATTTGGTTTTATGTACTTAATTTATGTTGTGAGCTGACTTGTGACTTAAATATGCTTGTAACGCAAGGGTTTATTTAATTTGTAGCATACTAGGATGACTTGTGGCTTAGTTGGGTATAAGTAGGGGGTCTTATGGAATCTTTTGGGGAATCATCTAGCTTGGTGAAGAGGATGTAACAGAGGAGTGAACTTTGAAGAGCTAGTAGCTAAGGCTTGGGAAGAAAGGAGATTGCTTGGTGGGCTTGTGAGAACAAGTTTAGATCTTCCTTAAAAGTTTCTATTAGAGTGTGGATCTAGACTAGCTAGGGTTTGGGTTGGATCTTGAGGGATCTTGTAGAACTATTACTTTCTTTGTATTTGGCTATAAACAAGAAGGCTTTACAACCTAACACATTGCATGCAATCAGTTATTTTTATGAATCAAATATTGTGAATTGGTATAAGATCTTGCATTGTTGTTTTGTAATTGTTGTGTGGTTAATAGCTAGGGGCTAGGACATCTCATTTGGGGACTCTCCTGCCTTGTACTTTTTCAAAATACAAGAGGGGTATCTAAGAGGGGAGGGTGGATCAATTACCACTAAAATAATTCTAGATCCCTTAGATGTCAATACAAACTTCCTTTTAACTCAAAAATTAGTTAGAACTAGACATTCACTGTAACTCGGTTAACAAAGCAATTTTATGATAATGATGTGTATTAACCTTTAGTGACTTAATTTCAGAAAGATAAAGCAATAAGAAAATAACATGAACACTTGAGACACCAAGATTTAATGTGGAAATCCAATTTAGGAAAACCACCAATGCAACTACTTACAAATTTTCACTCTTATGAAGTGAGGCCTGTTAGGAACCAACTTTGTTAAAGGTTACAAAGTACACTCTTAGGTGTGACCCTATTAAAGGATTTGAATCACCCTATTAGGAGTGGCCCTGTTAGCGGTCTTTAAAAAATTTCAATCTAGAAATGCCACCTTATTAGAGGATTTACAAAATGACTATTAAATCAACTCTATTAAGAGATTTCTTCACTACTACATTTGTTGGAAAGTAACAATGATTGATTTGATTAATGAAGCAACTGAATTGTAGATTTAGATCACTATTCTTACTTATAATTTTGATCCTCTTTGATCAAAATATTCTTTGCAACTCCTTGGATGTTTTTCTCTTATCAAAAAATCTTCTTTGTTCACATCTTCTTTTCTTCTTCTACAACTTCCATTTTTCAATCCACATCTTGACCTTTCATAAATATGAATCCCAATGTCAAGTTGGCTGTAATACCCTTACAAATAAATAATTAACATCCACTAAGTTGGCTTGCATAAACCAAATAATAAACAGAAGTATTCTATTGTAGGTCAGCTAACACTAAATTGGGTCACTCAGTTACCATTGAACTTCTTTGGTAACTGACTTGACTCGGTTTACACTGAGCTTCTTTGGTGATCAACCTAACTCGTTTTACATAGGAATCCCTTTGGTAATTGACCAAGCTTGGTTTGCACTTGATCACTAAACTTGGCTTCTTCTAAAATTATGTTCGACTGATACTGGAGTCTTCTAAGCTCGGTTAAGGTGTGACATTTATGTAACATCAATGACAATATACAATTGAATAATTGTTATAAAAAATCTCCCTTTTTGGCATTGATGGAAACACAACATGTCATTATCAAAAGAAAAATTTAGGAGCAAAAATCCTCGATTTGATTCGAATTCTTCATCCATGAGAACTCCCTCTGAGATTCTCCCTCTAACATCTTTTTTTTAGACTCCATCTGATCAAGTTCTTCCTCTTTCTAATATACATATTTCTTCATTTAATTCAATCAAAATCTTCCTTAATTCTTATGATATGAATATTCAATCTCTCCCTCTTTGACATCAAATGCCAAAGACTCCATACAATGAGTTTAAAATGTACCTGATGTACTGATTTGAATATGTAGTGAACTTTGACTTCTTTGCACCAACTTGATTGATCTTCAATGTAGTTTGGTTGATGCATCACTAATCTGTGCTCTAGTGAGCATCAGGTAGGGGAATGATCCCTAGCTTACCTCTTAGATACAAAAATTCATCCTTAGGTAAAGGCTTGGTAAATATGTCATTAACTTGCTCCTTTGTGTTGATATATTCCAATCTTACCTCTTTATCTTGAACTAATTCTCTTAGAAAATGATACTTGATTGCAAAATGTTTTCTCTTTGTGTGCATCACTAGATTCTTAGATATATTGATTGCACTTGTGTCATCACAATAGATGATTACTAGATCCTTGATTGTTTCCTTCATTCCCAACAACAGTTGCTTGAACTAGACTATGTTGGAATAATTAACTGTTGCAACAACATAATTCACTTTTGTTGTAGACTAAGAGATGCAATTCTAATTTTTTCTTGTCCAAGATACTAACCTCTTTCTAAGAAAGAATGTTCCTCTATTGGTACTCTTCCTGTCACCAATGCTTCCAACCCAATCAACATCAGTAAAGGATTTCAACTCAAAATTTCCTCCTTTCTTGTACCATAAACCATAGCCTTGAGTACCTTTAGATATCTCATAATTCTTTTGATTTCCATCATATGATTTTCTCTGGGATTTGTAAAAAATCTTGCAACTATACCAACTGCTAATGCAATATCAGGTCTTGTCTGAAAAACATATTAGAGTTTCCCGATCATAGATCTATAGGTAATCTGATTTACCTCTTTTGAATCATCATTCTTGGATAGTTCATGTCTAGTATACATAGGTGTTCCAACTGGTTTGGAATCTTCCATTCCAAAGGTCTTCAATACCTACTTGATATTTTTTGACTGATTAATGTAAATTTCATCCTTCATTTGATGAACTTGTAAACCAATAAAGAATTTTATTTCTCCAAACATTGACATTTCAAATTTTGTCCTCATTTCTTTAGAGAATGTCTTGCACAAGTCATCATGACCTATAAATAGGATATCATCCACAAATATTTCTACTAACAATATCTTATTTTGTGGTCCCTCTTTAATATACAATATGTTGTTATCATTGGTTCTTTGAAAACCACTATTTACCAAATATCCATGTAGTTTCTCATACCATGCTCTAGGAGCTTGCTTCAGACCATATAAAGCTTTGTGTAACTTACAGATCATGTCTCTTTTATTTGGATCAATGTAAACTTTAGGTTGATTAATGTAAACTTCCTCTTCCAGATTTCCATTTAGGAAAGTTGATTTTACATCCGTTTGATACACTATTAATCCTTTAAATGTAGCATATGAAAGCAATGTTCTGACTCCTTCAAGTATAGCAATAGGAGAAAATATTTCTCAATAGTCTATACCTTCTTCTTGAGTGTATCCTTTACACACTAGCCTCGCCTTATTTCTTGATGCTTCACCATATTCATTCAATTTGTTTCTAAAAACCCACTTTGTACCAATTACATTTTTGTACTTGGGTTTAGGAACAAGAGTCAAAGTATTGTTCTTTTCAATTTCCTTAATCTCTTTATTCATTGCCTCAATCCAACTTTCATTATTTAATGCATTTTTATAGTTCTAAGTTCAAATTCAGTAAGAAAACATGTACCTTTTAGTTTATTCCTTGTCATTATGCCTCCTGTCTGATCTCCAAGTATTTTCTCAGGTGCATAATGCCTTCTGGCATATCTAGCAAGTACAAGTATGTTACTTCTAGATGCTGGACTAGATTGACTTGGTTCACCATGCTCAAAGGTTCCATGTATCTCCAAGCTTTTCTCTATTCCTGCTGACTGATACTTGGTTCCCACAGACTGTGACCTAGGTTACTCTATCTAGGACTTAGTTTGAACTATCTACATCTTGGGTCGCACTAGTTACAACTTGGTTGAAACTAGATGTAACTCAGGTTGTGATGGATACAAGTCGGTCGACACTCCAAATTTGGGTGATTTGGGTGGAAAAATCTGTTGAACCTTGGATAAAGTATTAGGCTCAAAGTAAACAAAGTTTTTGTAATCTTCAGGTTCCTTGCTGCTTTTCTCTTCATTATTTTCTACAAACTCATCAATTATTACATGGTCACTTTATATAATCTTGTGAGTAGTAAGATTCAAAAATTTATATGCTTTGCTTTTGTTGGAATATCCAAGAAAAATACCTTCATCACTTTTCACATCAAACTTTCATTTCCTTGTCTCTTTCAAGATATAATAGTTACATCTAAATATCTTGAAATAAAAAACATTAGGTTTATAGCCATAGCATATTTCATAAGGTGTTTGACATGTACCTTTATTTAGTTGAATTCTGTTCAAGGTATGAACATCTGTGTTGATTGCTTCCTTCTAGTATTTGGTCCTAAAATTTTTCTCTATCATAAGTGTTCTTGAATAATCCATGATGGATCTATTTCTTCTTTCTATTATGCCATTCTATTGAGATGTACCAGGTGCAGATACCTATCTTTTGATTCCTCTTTCATTGCAAAATTCATTAGAGATGAATTCTCCTCCTCTGGCTGATCTTAGGCATTTTAACTTCTTGCCCATTTCTTTCTCAACTCTAGCTAGATACCACTTGAATTTTTGAAAAGCTTCAGATTTATCCTTCAAGTACATTACCGCCATCATCCTAGAATAATCATCTACAAAAAAAATGAAATGCTTGTCTCCACTATAGCTTTCAATACCTATTGGTCCACAATGTTCTGTATGAACTAGTTCCAAGACTTCTTCAGTATTGAAATTCTTATCTTTGAAGCTAGTTTTACTCATCTTTCCAATTTCACATTGTTTTTATATGGAAATTTGAGGTTTCTTCAGATTTGGAATACCTCTTACTCTTTTATTCTTGGTCATAGTAACCAAATTATCAAAGTTTACATGTTACATCCTTTTATGCCATAACCAAATTTCCTCTACTTGTGCCAAATAGCATGAATTTTCAGTGAGATCTAGATAGAATAGATTACCTTTTGTCTTATTGCTAATTCCAACTAGATTTCCTTTACCATCTAGAAGCATGGCCTTTCCATTCATGAATTCTACCTTGAATCTAATGTTGTTCAACTACGCTACACTTAAAAGATTGTGTCTTAGTCTTTCAACCCAATAGGCATTATCATATTTGATTCCATCAGTCAATGCAATGCAACTTTTTCCCTTCAAATAACATGGTTCATTGTTTCCAAATTTGACACTTCCACCATCATAGTACTCCAAGTGTTCAAACTTAGTTTTATCAGTAGTCATGTGATGAGAGCAACCACTATTTATTATCCAAGTGTCATTCTTGCTAACATGAGAAATAAGTGTCATCTTTTCATTTTCGTCATCATCTAATACATCTTTGATAGATATATACACCATGTCATCTTCATCATCACTGTCAAAATCTTTAGCAATCTAAAAATATTTCTTACCTTTGTATTTGTAATCATTGTAGCTCTTGAAATCTTTCTTGCCTTTGAACTTGTTGGATTTTTTGTCATCTTTAATTTCCTTTTTTGGGCATCTTGTAGCAATGTGACAAACTTCTTCACAAGAAAAACCAAATCAATGAAATTTTGCCTTTATATTTATCTTTTCCTTTTGGTAACCTTCTTGCGAGTAAGGCTTCAATGGCTTCAAGGTCATCATTATCAAATTGTTTGCTTTTTGAGTTTCCTCCCTTTCTACCAAGAGTTAGTTTGGCTTTGAATGTTGGTTCTATGTTGCGAGATCTAGGAAGATAGTTATCAAAATTATCCAACTCAAACAATGTCAACCTTCCCACTAGTGCATCCAAAGTTATATGATTTTGGGATCACATCTCATCTCTTGAATAGTTGAAACTCTAATTGCATAAATAGGAAGAGGGGTTCTTAATACCATGCTGACTATAGTTGTATCTTCTATTTTTCCTCCTAAAGCTTTGATTTCACTCATACTTGCTTTGATTCTCTCACTGTATTTTACAATGTTTTCATGTTCTCTCATATTTTTCTGATCAAATTGGCCTCTTAGATTTTATGCTTTGGGTCTTCTCACATTATCATCTCCTCCATAAATCTTTTTCAACATGTTCTTCATTCCATGAGTAGTAGGACAACCTTTGACTTCATCAAATTCAGAATAATTGAGAGTAGAAGCAATGCCAATCATCATTGCATTGTGATTTTGTTTATCCACCATCTGATCCACAGTCAAAGGACTACTAGGTTTGACAAATTCATTCTCTAGAAATTGTAGGCCTATATCTTCAATGGTTTCCAAATGTAGCTTCATGAGTTCTTTCCATGCTTTGAAGTTATCTTTGGTTAACTTAGGAATCTCTCTTCTACATGACATCTTGATCTTTAGCTTAAGTCCTTGAAACCTTTTCTGCAAGCACCAACAATTTTGATACCAATTGTTGGAAATATAAGAGGAGTAACTGAGAGGTGAGGGGTGAGTCAGTTACCACTAAAACAATTCAAGATCCCTTAGATGTCAATACAAACTTCCTTTTAACTCACAACTCGGTTAAAACTAGATATTCATTGTAACTTCGTTAACAAAGAAATTTAAAGATAATGATGTTTATTAGACTTTAGTGACTTAGTTGTAGAAAGATAAAGCAATAAGAAAATAACATCACATGAGACACCAAGATTTAATGTGGAAACCCAATTTGGAAAAACCACTAATGCAACTAGTTACAATTTTTCACTCTTATGAAGTAAGTTCTGTTAGGAGCCAACCCTATTAAAGGTTACATAAAACACTATTAGGTGTGACCCTATTAAAGGATTTGAATCACCCTATTAGGAGTGGCCTTGTTAGAGGTTTTTAGAACATTTCAATCTAGAAATGCAACCTTGTTAGAGGATTTACAAAATGACTGTTAAGTCAACTCAGTTAAGAGATTTCTTCACTACTACATTTATTAGAAAGTAATAGTGATTGACTTGATTGATGAAGCAACTTAATTATATATTTAGATCACTATTTTGGCTTATCCTCTAGATCCTCTCGAATCAAAATATTCTTTGCAACTCCTTGGATGTTCTACCCTTGATAAAAAACCCTTCTTTATTCACATCTTCTTTTCTTCTTCCACAACTTCCATATTTCAATCAACATCTTGACCTTTCATATATATGAATTCCAATGTCAAGTCAGCTTGAATAACCTTACAAATAAATAATTAGCATCCACTAAATTGACTTGCATAAACCAAATAATAAATAAAAGTATTCAGCTATAGGTCGACTGACACTAAATTGGGTCACTTGGTTATGACTGAACTTCTTTGGTAACCAACCTAACTTGGTTTACATTGATCTTCTTTGGTTACTGACCTAACTTGGTCTACACAAGAATCCCTTTGGTAATCAACCTAGCTTAGTCTGTACTTGATCACTAAACTTGGCTTCTTCTGAACTTCTGTTTGGCTAATACTAGAGTCTTCTTAGCTCAATTAAGGTATGGGATTTGTGTAACATCAATGAAAATATACAATTGAATAATTGTTATCGACAATACTGCATCATAAATATCATTATATTCCTTGAGGTGGTGTGTTCTATCTCAAATATTTAGTCAATAAATTTGTGGCATGCATCAAGTATTAAAATAAAATATCATTTCAAGTGGGATGTATGTAAGTTTGTGAATTCAAGTTTGTGTAGATAACTCATGCAATCTTATTACTTATATGTGAGGTATATGTGATTTAAGTGTGAGCTTACTCTGCTAGTTAATTCAGTAGATTTAGATAGTAGCATATTATAATTGTAGAGACTCGATAACTATATTTTGTGGTGGTTCTTCATCTTTCATGTATTGTCTATAAGCCTATTTATAGTGAGCCTTATTTTGTAAATAGTTAGCCATATTTTATTTTAGGGGTGTAGCCACTCTGGTAGTGAAGCCTACTAACAATACTCCATGCTACAATGAACATTTCAGGTAGTTTACCTTATACAAAATCACCTTAACTAATGTCACTCTATTTGTTTTTTTTCATTTCATGAGAATTAGCTTCTTTGTGGTTTATCAAAATGTGGGTTTCCATGTAAATCCTAGCGTTAATTGTGTTGGTGTTTATGTGCTTTGATGTTTATCGTTGCTTTGGCAACTTATGTAATGCCTACCCCTACTTGACTTTTCTAATTTGTTTTGATTGGATTCTTTTAGGCCTATTCTATTATTATATTTTATGATTAGTGGTGCTAGATTACCATAATTGATTAGTTATATTCCGTATTCAGTTGATATGTGTGTGTGTGTGTGTGTGTGTGTGTGTGTGTGTGTGTGTTGAGGTACTTAGTGCCAATTATTTTAGTTATTGAATGATGTCAGTTAGGTGAATGATTTTTATATAGTTTCTAAGGATACTTACCCCATACTTGCATGTGTATGGTATACGTGTATGTTTTCTTTATGTTTGACATTTCTAATGTGGTTAAGGAAGGGAGTCATAGTCATCACTAGTCGGGATCTACATGATGAACCACTTCCTGCCATTGCTTGTTTAGTTTAGAATATTGTGTTTGTATATGCATGGATTTTATGTAGATTGCAAATACTAGGTATCGACTTCCCTGAATTGCCAGGATGAGCATAACCTATTGCAATATTTCAAAGGTATAAGTGGGGAGATAACTCTTGAGTCCAAATCCTAAACCCTAAGCCAATTGTCCTAGAAAATAGGATAGTATCTGAGTTAGTTTACCCATCTGAATTTGTCAAGTGACATGAATTCATGATTTTGACCCTAGAGTTTGATTATGTTCTTTGCCTTTAGTTGAGTTGTCATTTTTGGTTTTAAGGGTGTGTGGTGATTTTCTATTATAATTAAATCAAATTAAAAGATAATTTAATGATTTAATTTACTAGAAATTTTATAAAGAAATTTGATATTTAATTATATTTAATTAATTGAGAAATTAATTAAATTTAAAGATTTTATTAAAGTTCTATTTTTGACGTATTTATATTTATTTAATTTAATGACAATTATTTAGGAGTTTTATTTTAATAATAAACTCTAAATAATGTTATTAATTAAGTTAATAAATATATTATTAAAAACGTCTTGTGAATTAATTAAATAAAAGAATAAAATTTAAAGATAAAGTTTTAGTTCTAATTTTGGCATATTTATAATTATTTAATTTAATAATAATTTATTTAAGAGTTTTATTTTAATTATTAAACTCTAAATAATATTATTAGTTAAATTAATAAATATGATATTAAAAATGTCTCGTGATTAATGAAAGTGAGAAAGAAAATTAATTTAATAAAGATATTTTAATTTAAGTTGGTTAAAGTTGTTGCATGATAATTGTATATAGAAACTTCAATATTTAATTATATTTAATTAATTGAAAAATTAATTAAATAAAAGAATTAAATTTAAAACATTAAATTAAAGTTCTAATTTTAGCATATTTATATTTATTTAATTTAATAATTATTATTATTTAAGAGTTTTATTTTAATAATAAACTCTAAATAATATTATTAGTTGAGTAATAAATATTATTTGATTAAAAAGAAAATATTAAAATATGTGAATATTTGATTAATTAAAAACTAATTAAATTTATGCTTTAAATAAGAAGTCTAAATTGAAAGGTCTAAATTTAGAAAATTGGTTAAGGAAAGATTAGAATATGATGTTATTTAATTAATTAGAAATTAATTAAATATGTACTTAATTTAAAATATTTATTTTAAAAGTCTAATTTAAGAAGTTGGATAAAAATAGAATTAAAAGATTAAAGATTTAATATTATTTTATTATGATTATTTAATTATTTAATTAATTAATTTTTTTATTATCAGTAAACAACCAAGCCCTTGTTTATATTATTAATAGAAAAAAATTTACAATGAAGAAGCTCCATTCAAATGGGCACCAGTAGGAAAGAACAGAGAAGAAAACCTCCAGTCTTGCTCGAGACCTTAGTCCTATATAATTACAAATTGAAAGGGGCATACCCCAATTTTGATAGTTACAAACTTAATTGAAATTTGGCTTATTCTTGATACATTTGATTTATATTCTATAAGAAGAACAATAGAACAAGAGGTTTGAATCATATTACAATCCTTGACTTGGATTCCATTTTAGTGATATACCTATTTTGAAACACACTTAAATCAGACATTAGGTTGGTTAGGTTAAATAAAATAAAAGTAATCCTTATATATGGGGTCAAGATTAACCATGAGGGAGAGGACGGTATAATATGTCTCCTTGATAAGATTGTTCTATCTATTTACCTAAATTATAAAATTCTATTGAGAGACAATTGGAACATATTTTGATTCTTAAATCTATATTTTGATTATTCTCTGCTTATTAAAATTAGACCAAGATCATTAGATGGGTACTATTGAAAAGATTAATCTTATTACCTGAAATCATCCTTTTATCAGCAATATATTTCATATCTGCTACCTCATTAATGAAAAATACCTTGATTCTAATATGAAGAGAAGCCATTTCTATTACCAAATTCTATCTACTACTCCTTAGAATAGACATATTAATATATCAGACAAAAGGACACAGTAAATTATAATTCTTATTTAGGCTAGTCTATTTCCTTGTTTGATGAGTATCATAATAAGACTAGGAATATGAATAAATTCCTAAGTATTTATTGAAAATATAGATTGGCTTCTTATTTGCTCATTATACCTTAACAAATTATTACCATCTGCACCTATATTTGCTAATTTGTCAGCCTTTGTATTGCCTTCTCTAAAAATATGATTTATTTGAGATTCTTTGAATTGATCTAAGATGTTGAGGACTTCTTCTAGTCTTGAACTTAAAACCCAATTAGGCATTTTTCTTTTTTCTGAGGACATTAATAATAATCTAAGAATCACCTATTATAATCTTAGGTATTCCTATATTTAAGCATAACTGAAGTCCTTCTTGGAGGGCTTCTAGTTCTACTAGGTTATTAGTGGTAGGATTTATTGATTTAGCCCTTTTGACTAACCACTTACCTTCCTCGTTATTAATGATGCACCCAATACCTGCTTTTCCTAGATTCCCTCTTGAAGCTCCATCAAAATTTTGTTTGGCCCAACCCACGGGTGGGGGGGTCCATCTACAATTGTTTCTTGCTTTTTTACTCCTTATTTTGTATACTTGTGGAGGGTTAATCAAATTTACCCAATTATTTTTCATTAAACCATCGCAATTTGAAAAAGATCCTTCTTCTATTTGAGTTTTCCTAATATATGAGTTAAAAGTTTCAACTATACAAGCCTCAACTTTTTTGATAAGTTTAGTTGACTGCATTTCTTGATTGCTAAAGATTCTTTTGTTTCTTTCTTTCCAAACTTCCCAAGTAAGAATGGATGGACAAATATTCCATAATTTGCCGTATATTCCATACTTATGGTTAGTTGGCCATCCTAAAAGAAGATCCACTAAGGATTTAGGAAAGGGGGAATTCCAATTCATCATTTGTTTGAGCCATTCCCAACAAAATTGAGTATAATTATAGCTATATAATAAATGATCACCATCTTCACTCTCTTGCTTGCAAAAGACACATCTTGAAGGATCTTGAATACCTCATTTTTGAAGTCTATTAGTAGCAAGAATTTTTTTTGAAATGCCAGCCATACAAAGAATCCTTCTTTTGGAAGACAAGAGACATCCCAAAATAGATTGAGTGGAATGTTCACTTCTTCCCATTTTTGAGAGTATATTATGGTTCTATTGTAGTGCCTGCCCTAGTTCGCATTTTTGCTATCATTGCCAAACTCTTTTAGGGCTAGTTTTATGTTGATGATTATTAGTGACATTATTTTGAGATTATCAAATATTGTTAGATTCAGTTGATATATGATGAGATTACTTGGTACTTTATATTTCATGTATGTATGATGATTATTATAGTGTTTGTAGTTATTAATGATGATTAGTAAGATGATTTATTATCATATGTGTTTTCTTATGGATACTTACCCCATACTTCCATGTGTATGGTGTGTGTGTTTTTTTTTTTTTCTGTATGGCATTTTTGATGTGGTTAAGGAAGGGAGTCGTAGTCACCTGCTAGTTGGGATCTACATGATTCACCACTTCCTGTCATTACCTGTTTAGCTTAGTATATATTGTGCTTGTACATGCATGAATTTTATGTAGGTTGCAGGTACCAAGTATCGACTTCCCTAAATTGCTAGGATGGGCGTACCCTATCACATTATCTTAATGGTAAGAGGGGAGATAAATTCTTAAGTCCAAATCTCAATCCTTTAAGCCATTTGTCCTTATTGAAATTTAGGACAAGTATTTGAGTCGAGTACCCTTCGAATATGTCAGATGACGTAATTCGTGATATTAACCCTTTTGGTTTGATTTTGTATGTGTTTTGCTATGATGGGTTTTTGTATTTTTCTTTATGAGTCTTTAGTGTATTTTCTATTAATTAAGCCTAATTAAAAGATTTAATTAATGGTTTAATTTAATGAAAAATTAATATGATATTTTAATATTTATTTTTATTTAATTAATTGGGAAATTAATTAAATAAAAAGAATTATTTTGGAGATGAAAGTTATAAGTTTAAATTTGGAATGTGACAATATTTATTTTAATAATAATATATTTAGAGTTCATTTTTAAATAAATGTTAAATAATAATATTATTATTTAAGTTAGTAAATATTTTATCAATTAAGTTTCAAAAATAAATTTAAAAGTGGAAAAGATATTAAAATTATTAAAAGATTCTAGATTGCATGATGCATGCATGTGATTAAAATATATTAAAATAAAACAAGTAGATTTAATAAAGTGAGTGCATGAGATTTAAAATTAATAAATTAATTTAAAAAGGAGTCAAGTGAATATTAAATAAAAAAATTTAATTAAATAAATTAATGTGCAATCACGTAGGAGTATGCGAGCTCTCGTGAGTTCTCATGTTGACAACACAAGAGTTTGCACTCTAATTATGCATGTGTTGTCTACACTTAGGAGTTGGCACATTATTTGAGCACATGGTGTCTACAACATTGTAGACACCTCATCATGTTTATCTTCTTATCCTGAAAGTTATGTGCTTAGTTGTCATGCTTATCTCCTAGTTCTTTCTAGACACATTCTAGATGCATCTTAGAGGCCTTTATATAGAGGCTCTCCTAGTGTGTTTGGACAAGCTTACATGCATTCGAGAAGCTCATATGCTTCTATAAGCACTTGTAGTCACTTGGGGGTTTCGGTTGGTTTGATTCTTGGAGGAATGGCGAATGTTGGAGAAGGAAGGGATTTTTCTATGGACTTCTGAGGCATAGAAAATTAGCATCAGTATCCAGGTGCACTCGTGATTTTTACATATTCCATTTGCACTCTTTCTCTTCCTGTCTTCATTGTGTTTGTTATGTGTCTGAATATACTCCATGAATGAATCTTCAATCTTGAAATTGGAATCTAGATATGTATGTTAATTTTTATTTGGTTGCAAAGAAACATTAGGAAACCCTAGTTTTATTTATGAAGGAAATTCATCACAAACTGCCCTGTCACTGCCCCTTACATAGACCCGAACTCAGACATTCATAACTTTTTATCTAGACCAAATCTATTCGAACATTACAGTCAGAGTTGGTACAACTTGGCCCTCTCCAACATATTTCAAATTCGGCTCAATCCAACGGTTCATTAGGAAGATATGACCCTCGCACTGGGACTATTTTATTCAATGATAGTCATTCCTCCATTTTCCATAACCAAGAGTTCTTTGTGCTTAAACTTCACAATAATAATCTATCAAAGCATGGAATGAATTAAAAACTAAACCAACATAGATCTAAGACATTTATAATCAAGATTTGGAAATTGATTCGGGTTTGGGTTCAAATAAAAGTAGAATCTTATTAATATGCATTAGTTTTATATGATTTATTATCTAATCTAATTAAATCAAATTTAATTAAAATTAGTTAATAGTAGAAGAAGTGTAATTAATTATTATTTAATTTAAGTAAATAAATTTTTTAATGAGGGCAAATTAAAAGAAAAGAGATATTAATAAGTGGAATTAAATAATTGAATTATTAATAAGATTGATTTTACCTAAAATCAATGAGGATTATTTTAAATAAATGATTGTCCTTGAAGTGTTTTAAGAAAATTGTAAACTAATTATTTGAAATTTGATAAGTATTATTTTTATGATTTGAATAATGGGAGATGCTCTTGGAATTAAGGGAGTTTCATTTAATTATTAGTAACATTGATTTTAGTAAATAATGCAACGATTTTATTAAAAGTCAATGGGAATTAGTTTAATGATTTAAATAAGTAAATAATTATCTTTTGACTATTTTAGAAATTTTTTTTAAAATAATGGAGGGATAATTCTATGTTTTATTCAAAAAAGATAAATGGGTTGACTTGGAGATGAAACAAAGAATCTCATACACCTGAAGTATACTTGAAATGAAAACTGAAACCTAATATTTGGCTTAACCATGTGATTGCAAAAGAAAACTAAAACATGTGTTTGTATCTTGTGTCTCTATGCTTTATGTGTTTTTGGGTTTTGGGGTTGTCCTAATGTTGACCTGTCTTAGGTTGTTACCAGAGGCTCGGGGGTTATGTGAATGTGATGGCATGTTGATGTTATTTGGTCTTGATTCTTTTAAAACCCAACCATGGTAATGTAATGGCATGCTCTATGAGATATTTGTATTTACTGATTGTTATTTCTTTCTAGTCTTCTTGTGTGAAGCTGAGGTGTATGTATTTGAGACACTTGACTTAACCATTTTTGAGTCATTGATCAGTTATCCTTGGACTACTTTCCAGTCGCCATGATGGGACTGAAGTGTTGATTTATTCTTGATGTTGTCATGTTGTGACATGTTTTGACTCAACCATTTTTGGAGTCTTCAATCAATATTACTTTGAGATACTTTTTGGTTGCTTGTTGAGAACCAATGGATATTGTGATTATCATTGACATTTTCAGTTGCCAATAGAGAACTGTTGTGGTCGTGATTATCTATGGATGCTTTTCAGTTTCTCATGGAGATTTGATGCTCTTATTGTGGATTATCTTTTGGTATTTTTCCAGTCGCTTGTATAGGACTGTAGTGATTTTGTGATCTATGATTCCATGAGCCTAGGGTAGGTTTAAATCTACTTGTAGTGTCGGGAAGTGGCTTGAAATGGGGGCTGGGGCCCTATGTGGTTGCTAGGGTAACTCATTGTAAGTTGTTTTAATACGTGAAAATATTTACACTAAATGAGGATTTAATGAACCTAATAAGATAATTGTATGCTCTCACCCATGCCTCGAGTGCTAGTATGGACTAGGATAGGAGTAGAAAGAACGCTTGGTTGTGACCTTGCATTTCGTAGTATGCCTTGTCTATATGAGAGGATACTAGTGGCCACATAGGGATCACTAGGGGGCTGGGGTCTATTGAGAGACTACCAGGGTAACTCTAGCGTGATCCATGTGATGACACTTTCCCGCTTGCATAGTAGGTTCCTACATGTCTTTGTTGTGCCTCTGGGATTAGATGTCGATTTGTGTTGGAACCTTTGAGTTAGTATACTTTTAGGATTCCTAGACTTAGAGAGTATTTGCATTATGTGATTTGATATCCTATTTGGGACCTGAGATTATCTCCTCAGCACAGTGGGAGTGGGCCATTTAGGTTCCATGTGGTCGGGTGTTAGTGCTTTTTCACTCTTACCATTTGAGATCTGTCTAAGACACCGTGGCTGATGCATTACTTGTTGGAATCTATCTTCATTCTATTCTTTGATTATAATGGTGGACACGTATCCTTATGTTGATGATTAGCATATGTTAGATGATGTTATCTTATGCTTTATTTTGCATGATTAGATTTCTTATGCATATGTTGTAACATTTTAGATTTCTTTCTGCATATGATATAGTATGTTTTAGAAGTGACATTCCTACTATGAAATAATACCGATGATCTCTTTCGTGATTTGGGATGTTATGCATGGAGGGATGGCTAGGACCCATGATGGTCTAATGATGCTATTTACGGTTGGGAGGAATCGTGCATTTAGATAATTATGTGTAGTGTTTATGATTTATGGCTATCTTTTACGATGGATGTTTATATCTTCTATGATGATGTATCATGTATGACATGTAGTTTCATTTATTTTATTGCACTTGCATCATGGACTCAGAATAAGATGATGTACTTCATTTTTACACATGTATATTCTTTTAAACTTTTCATACGCTATGACCTGTACAATGGATGATTGATTATTCCAAAATTAATTTACTAAGGGACATTTGGAACAAATGTATATTTTGGACATTGAACTTTTCATTATTCTTTCATGTGGATGTGGTAGTTGATAGACTTAGTATTAATTAGATTAAATGTGACTCAACATCTTGGGATCCTTAAGGAATGTAACCTGTTATGTATGTTTACAGTTGATTGTATGTTATTGTTTCTGCTACTATGTGTTTGATGTGAATGGTTTATCTTTCATGTTTAAAAAAAATTTGTTTGGCAAACTTAGTTAAATTTTAGGTTAATTCTTTTGGATCTCTTGGCGGGGTGTTACATCTACAACCTTCTTTAACACTATATCTACCTTCTTTTGATGCTGCCCAAATGAGGTTATCTTTCCTATCTGCTTGCTTTATCCTCCTTTTTTGGATAATTTTCCTCAAATCTTCATTTACTATCAGATCTATATCCAATTTTTCTACAAATTTCCATTCCCACTTAGTTCCTTCACTAGTAGTTTAAATTGTTTTATAATCACTAATTTTGCTTCCCCAAAGATTGATAGATGGTTCTTTGTTACGCTTTGGAAGACCTATATTATCTATTGGGGGATGACCATCCCATGAATCTTCCCAGAATAAAGCTTCCTCCCCTTTACCCACATCCCATGTGAGATATTTACTAATAAGATATCTACTTTTTTCTATGAAATTCCAACTTTCTGACCCTTTGGGTAGGGATTTCATTCTAAAAATTGAAAAGGGATCATCTGCATTGAGATATTTATTATACAAGATTTTTTTCCATTTTTTATCCTTTTCTTTAAAAAGGTGTCAAGCTAATTTAGCACCTAATGCTTCATTTTACTAGTTTAGATTTTTTATTCCTAGCCCTCCCAGCTCCTTAGGTTTGCATATCTTATCCCATTTGATAAGAGCTAATCTTTTAGAATCCTCACAGTCCTTCCAAAGAAAATTCCTAAATTTTGTCTCTAACTTTTTATTGATAAACTTGGGTAGCGGAAGACATGATAGAGGGTAGATTGGTAGAGCAAACAAACTGCTCCTATCTTGGTTATTTTTTTGGCTTTTGTCAGCCATTTGTCCTTCTAGCCTCCTATTTTGGCATCTAATTTATTTTGGATTAGGTTCCATACTTTATTATGTTTATTCCATTTTCTAATTCTATTCCTAAATATTTACATGGAAAATTTCCTTTATTATATCCCATAATATTACAAATCTATTTTTCAATATTACGATTGGTGTTAATGAAGAAAATCTCAGATTTGGTGGCATTAACTTTTTGCCCTGAAGCTTTTGTATATTGTTGGATGATTGATTTGATATTCAGAGCTTCTCTTATTATACTTTCACTTGGAAGAATAGTGTTATCTGCATATTGCTAATGAGTAATATTGGGAATGTTTTTAGTAACTATGGTACCAATTATTCTTCCCTCATTGTGAGCTTTAGAGAATGCTCTCCCAAATGCTTCTACCATAATAATGTATAGAAATGGAGATAGGGGATCTCCCTATCTTAAGCCTCTTGATGTTTCAAAAAATCCTTCTAGGTTGTCATTAATGAGGATTGAAATTTTGGTTGTTGAGATGCACTGGTAAATGAGATTAATCCATTGATGTGAAAATCCAAAAGCTCCTAGAGTTTTACGTAAGAACCTCCAATCAACCATATCATATGCTTTCTAGATGTCAAGTTTCATAAACATGCTTGGTATTCTACTTTTAATTGCTGAATGAATAGTTCTTGAATTACTAGAATTCCATCTAAGATTGATCTTCCTGGAACAAAGCTTGTTTGTTCTTTAGATATAAGCTTAGCTAGTATAGGTTTTAACCGATTTGCTAAATCTTGAAAAAGATTTTATATATAGTATTACATAAGGCTATTGGTCTAAAATCTCCTAGACTATCTAGGTCCTCTACTTTAGGAATCAAAGTTAGAAAAGTAAAGTTAATCTCAGCTTATAAAGATCCACCATTTCTTGAGGCTTCAATTGCTTTCCAAAGATCTAGACCAATTATATCCCAACATTTATGATAGAAGAAAGACTGGAATCCATCAAGCCTTGGTGACTTATCTGGATTCATGCTAAATAGTGTTGTCTTGACTTCTTCCATAGAGATAGGTTTGTTTAGCATTTTGTTTTCTTCTGGTGTTACAACTTGGGGTATTTCTTCCAGCACTTTTTCTTGAGCTACCAAGTTGGAACTATCAAAATTATTGAGAATATGCTGAAAATGACTTACAAAGGTTTCCATTATTTTATCTGGATTGTCTGTGATTGAGCTTGAGGCATCTTTTACTTTAGTTATTCTGTTAATTGCTCTATTCTGAAGTGTGTTATTGTGGAAGTATTTGGTGTTTCGATCTCCTTCTCGCCATTTCTCTCTTGATTTTTGTCTCCAAAAAGTTTCTTCTTTTGCCAAAATACTCTCATGTTTTGCTAACAATTATTTTTTTAAGCAGAAGCTATTATTATTCATTTCATTTTTAATTACTTTAGTATTCAGTTTAAGTAATTTTTCTTGAACATCTAATTTTTTCTTTAATCAATTTCATCTTGGAAACAAAGATGCACATTTTGGATCCTTTAAAATTATCTTGTGTAGACACTTAAAATTGTCGTAAATGCTATATTATCAATTTAATATTTCTTATGACATTATAATTATTTATTTATCAATTAATTATATTTTTTCATATTCTTCTACTTATTTAAATAAATTCATTTCTCCAATGTATTTAAATTTAATTTGAATACAACCCCTATAATGTATTAAATTTATTTAATACATAGTGCTCCATAAATCCCCTTTTAAATAAATGCAATTTATTTAATCCCCTCCACTTTATTAAATTCTTTAATCCTATGATTAAGTCAAATCTTATTTAACTTAATCCTAATCCTATCTTAAAACCTAGTCATCACTCTCATCCTTCTAAGCCTACCCACTACTTAATCCCACTTATTTACCTTAAACACCTTTTAGCTCCTAAGTGTTTACTCACACATGTGTGAGAAGCTCTTGATCGAATAAAGCTTCCACCTCATTTACACCTCTGACACCTTTGTATCCCCACTTCTTCTCCAAGGTTGCTCACATGTGGCTTGTCCTTTAGCCCATGTGTCTCCCTTGTGGCACCTATGTGGATACCACATAGATGCCACCTTGTCAAGACCTCTCTCAAACCTATAAATAGAACCCTTGTCTCAAGTATTTCTCCATCTCCTCCATATGCATTGCTATCATGCTAGTATAGTTCTAAAGCTTTTTAGAGATTTTATGCTTAGAACTAACCTTTGGTAGTTGTTTGCAATACTTAGATTTCTAGTTTTTGCATTAGTTTCATGATAGTATGATGTTGTAGGTTTCTTTCTTCATTACATTTCATTCACCTCCATATTCATGGAATCCTTTGAGGGTGGCTTACTCATAGCCATTGCTTGAAGTATTTCACACACATTTGTACTATAGATTCATTTCATATTACATTTTCATTCATCAAGGAATTTAATAGTTGTGTTTAAGAGAGCAAGCACACCAATAAGGCCTCTTATGGGCACCCTTGTTGAGCTTCTTTGAGGTTGTGTGAGGACTCTAATATGTTGATTGCATAGTTGTTTAAAACTCAAGTAGAATTAGTAGTTTTTCAATCATATTTGTTATCTTGAATGCATATGTTACTAATGTTTGCTTGTTTACACGTGCTCTCGACAGGTTAGGTTTTCGCATATACATTTTGGCACGCCTAGTGGGACCCAAATTCCTATTCCACCTTCAAAAATTGTCAAAACTAGTAAATTCCCCTTGAAATTTGCACATTATCGTCTCTGCTAAGACGCAATATCATCTACAAAGACAGTCTATCGTCTCCACTAATTTGCATCTCTATCATTGCTATTTTTCTTTAAAAATCAACTTGAACCTATATTAAATCTAAGTTTTGTCATCTCTGCTTAAATTTTAGCATCTCCAAAGTCTATTTTGTCATCTCTGCAGATTTATTGTGCTGTCGTCTGTGTTGCGAGTGGCCATTAAAAACTAGCTATCTAACAATATTGTTGTCTACAATTTTTACTGAGTTCTGTTGTCTTCGATCCCTAGACTATCATCTATGTTGTGTGCTACAAAAATTTGTACTATTAGTGCTTTGTCATCTACATATTCTTGCGTCTCTGAGTTTTGGTGTCTATGAACCTGTTCTGTCATTTGCGACTGACAACCTACCAATGAAAAGTTAATCGTACATCCTAGTGTTCTATCATCTACATTTCTTGGTGTCTGCAATGTTCTATCATCTGCACTTGGTGTCTTTCATCTCCACTTTTTGACAGACTGAATCATTTTTTTAATACTTGACTCATTGATTGGTTGATTGATATGGATTTCTAATTAGTTTTTTATTACAAGAGACAAGATTTGGAAAACTTTCTTTAGTGATTTTAATCACTTAAAAATTTGTAGTAATTTTCATCACTTAGGGACTTTATAGTGGCTTTAACCACTTGGGAATTTTTAATATTTTAATCACTTGTGGGACGCAAATGGTAAATGAACTTGTATGAATTAATCACTTTCCTTGGAATGCATGTTGTAATTAATATATAATGGTCAAACACACTCTTGAATGCCCTAAGGTATACCATTACACACTCTTAAGTGCCTTAGGGAAAATTACATACATTTCATTGGAATGGATGACACTCAAACACACTCTTGAATACCATTAATGAATGAACAAGTTTTTCATTGGAATGCATGTGTAGACTAGCCAAACTCAATCTTGAGTTCCTTAAGGAAATTGACATGCTTTCATTGGAATTAATGTTTAGATAACAAATACACTCTTGAATTCCTAAGGTCAATGAAGCTTGCTATGATATATTTGGATTTGGTGCTTAAAATGAATTAACTCAATCTTGAATGACTTAAGGGAATTGATTTATCTTCAACATTTTTCTTATGTTGAAGATGATTGATTTACTTTATGTTGATGAATCCTTGGCTTTTATCATGTTGACGATGTTATCAAGTTGGAAAGAAAAATGCATGCTTAAACACGAGTGTCTTCAAGAGTAGATTACAAAACCTAAAGCTCCATTAAGAAAGAACAAGTGTCTTTTAACCCTGAGGCCACTTACATATTCTCTCCTCTTTTGCCTTCAGGTGATCTTCAGTGCACAAGAAATAAGTGGTCTTATTTATATTTTTAGGAGGCCTTCTTGGGGATTTTATCACCACTTGGGATGACCTCAACTCTAGTGTTTTGGCCGAGTATAAGAATCGAGAGGTGAATCAAAAGACACCTAGCTCTCTTGGAAGAAAAAAATTGTCACTCTTGGATAAGCCCCAAAGAACTTTATACCTTTGGGAAGTGAAGTCAGAGATTTGGTTACCGTCTACCCTCAGCTATGTGGCACTATTTTCTTTCATCTATAAATTTGGGCCATACGTACCTTGCGTATATCAAGGAATCCCTTTAGATAATCTTTGTACATCCTAGTGATAACCTTATTAGGATTGTTGATATGTTCAACGTGCTTGATGGTTTAAACATCCAAAACCAATACCAAACATTAAACAAGTTTAAAAATGAGTGAAATGGTTAGCTAAACTTTTAGTGAGTGAAATAGTTATAAGTGGGTCCTCTTGACCTACGATTATTTTTTAGGAGTTCTTATATTTGGTCTACCATTTGGAAGTCATTGGGTCTTTTAGTCACAAGCTTATTTGTAATTTTTTTTGAAACTAGGTTTGTTTTGTTCCTACCATGACCAACAAAGTCAAACCTAAGAAGGTGAAATTGTCCAAACCATTTTCTTACAAGGAAAGGAAAAACCTAGCACATGGTGATAAACAATTCCAATACGCTATCAAAGACATCAAGCAAGAAGAAGCTGAATAGGACCATTATGATAGAATCGAATACAATGCTAAACTTTGAAATTGGTTTGCTTTCCCTAGAGTGAACCCAAGATTTTTGTTCCCAGTGAGAGAGGATTGAGTTAAACTCATAGTGACCACAACACCTTCATTTTCCATGTCAACCCTATTTGCAAATTTCTAGTCTTCCATTTGCAAAATTTCCTCTTGAGAGCTTGATCATTTAAACCTTAATTTTTTGGGCATAAGGACATCTTAGTTACAAAAACTTTTGAGATTACAACACTGGACCTTTATCCATATGCAAACATTTATCGTAGTTACACTCACTCATTTGGGATCACAAGTCCATCTCCAAATAGTGGGTAATCAATTCAATGTCCTATCTTGCTTAAAGATCATTGGTCCATATTTGGTAGGAGAAAGATACTTTTATCCTATATAACGCTTGGTTTTCTAAATCAACAAGTTCTTTTGTTTACATTTAGGTTGTTGGCCCTTTTACCACATAAGGTTCAGTTGTTGTCCTGCACGTTCTTCTCTTTCTTCCACAATCTTCCACCCATTGGTTTGGTCACTAATGTATGGTACATACATGATCCGATAGATTCACATTTAATCCCATGTCTCATTTGTTGGAATCACTAAGACAACAAGAGATGGAGAATCCTTTTCCTCCATGATCAATCTCATTGGGGAGCACATTTCCCCCTAACATGAACTTTGGCATGCCTAGCTCAACATCCACACAAGAACCAGAGGATCCTTTTTGCAACACAACTCTGGGATGTAATCCACATGATGATGATGAAGTATACCAAGATGAAGATCCTATTGACAACAACAATATCCATAATGATGTCCAAATATTTCTTGTAGATCCATACAACTTGGAAATGATGGAAAAGTCTATTAGGGAAAACAAGACTGAGATCTTCCTAAACTTGGTTAAAGATGGTGTTAATGTCCCTATGAATTTTGATGAAATCACTTTGTTTAGATAGATTACCAAGCATGGTGCTCTTGTATTACCAACTTCAAACATAGCCCAAACATCTGGTAAAGAGAAGGAACCTGTGGCAAGAAATAATTCCATACCTAAATCAAGTGTTTCAACACAACAACCATTCCAATTGAGTGCAGAACATATCCAACAAATCATTAGTGCTATGCCCAACACTACTAATGCTAGTATTCTACAGTCAACCTTGATAGGTCCAACTGTAGGATGCTTAAACATTGGGCAAGTACCTACACAACAGATGGCAATTTCAACACAACCAATATATTCCTCTTATTTGAAAATTCCAACAATTATGGTGAGAACATTTGTGCCAATTCCAATGACTGCATATCAATACATTGGCCAAAGTGGAGCACTTCCACCACCTCATAATACGTTTGGTACTCCATACAACTTGGGAGGGGGGTTTATCAATTTCCAACAATCGCAAATGCAACCAAACCAAGATCTAGCCCAACAGTTACATGAACTTCACAATTTGGTTCATACCATGAGCAACAAAGGGGTGAAGGATTTCTCTTTTGAGGAAATTTTCCCCTTTCCATTTGACAAATCCATTAACATGATACCATTGTCACCAAACTTTGAGATTCCTAAATTTGACAAATATATGGGAGAAACATGTCCTGTCACACATCTCAAGGAATTTTCCATTTTGTGTCAAGAAGTAGCCTATAGCGAGGATTATCTTAAGAGCCTCTTCATATGAATTCTTGGAGGCCCTACACTAGAGTGGCTAATGAACTTACCCAAGGGTTCCATTATTTCCTTCAATGATTTAATGGGGAAATCTGTAGCACAATACTCTTACAAAATTGAACATCATGCCTCACTAAGTGATTTGTGCAACACAAAACAATGAAATGGTGAAACATTTGCCAACTTTCTACAATGATGGAGGCATCTTGCTAATCTCATGCCATACAAAATTGAGGATTCCCACCTTGTGGATATATTTATCAAAAACTTGATACCAGAGATGTCTTTCCACATGAAGATGGATAGTCCTGAAGACTTTGCTACCTTAGTCAAGAAAGGCAAGAAAATTGAAAATGGACTCCTAGACAACGGTTCCATTAAACATTATAGCTCTTCATCCTCAAACAATGACACAAACAACAACAACAAACCCAAATTTTGGTCCAAAAACAAAGGTGTTACCCACAATGGTGTCACTGATGTTAAAAGTGTACAAAACCTCCAAGATGGGAACAACAACAACAACTATTGTAATGGAAACAACAACAATTCAAACCATGACAATCATTATCAAAATAATCAATAATCTCGTAATCAAACACATTGTTTTCCTTGCAACAACAACAATACCAATAACAATTACAACCATGACTATGATCGAAATAGGAAGTTCACTAACTTTTGTGAACTCTTGGATGCCATATTGCAAAAACTAGTGGATCACAATTTGATGGTGTTTCCCAACACATGGCCCTTTGATGAAAATCAACCCAAATCAAAATGGTATAGGAAAAATGAATATTGCAAATACCATTGCATCAAAGGACATGACACAAACAAGTGTATGAAACTCAAGGTCTTCATTCAAAATCTTGTTGATGATGGAGAAATTGAGGTAGAAAGGGGACCACCCTCTAAAAACGCTAAATTGAAGATATTTCAAAAGCCATTTCCTGACCACATCAATGACAATTAAACAATGGAAACAACAATATGAAAAATGTAAATTGAGCTTCCAAATCAAATGCATTACATTATGAATATTCTACTAACCACATATTAGGATTTGACTCCTTGTGCGGTAAAATAGAAACAAAAGATTTATGTGGTTTTGACTCCATGTGTGGTCACGTTGAAGAGGTAGACACTCATATGAATACCTTTGTCCTACAAGCAGTTGATTATGATACAACCACTCGACAAGGAAGAATCACTTTGCAAGCTGCCACTCCCAATCCCACCAATCCATTAGTTCCACATGCGCCATCCACTTTACAAAGATCCACTTCTTGCTATGATGTATTATCCCAATTAAGGAAGACTCCTACACAAATATCCATTCTAGAGCTCCTCACCACCTCACCCACCCACAAAGAGATTTTGGAGACTACTCTTTTAGAATCTCGTGTTCCTGAAAACATCAATGTATCCCAATTCACCACCATGATTGGAAATCTTGCCGCACAACAACACCTTGTCTTCACAGACAAAGATTTCGAAGGTCCTAACCAACACCACAATTTGTCGCTCCACATTGAAGTCCTTATACAATGACATTAGATAAAAAGAGTCCTTATAGATAATGGATTTGATTTAAACCTTTGCACATTGAAGATGATCCATTTCTTGGGGCTTCCTAAAAACCTCCTAGATATCAATAAAAGGATAACAATCAAAGCATATGATAAAAGAGAAAGAGAATCAAAAGGAGTTATCATGCTACCACTAAAGGTTGGGTCAACTGTCATAAACACTAAATGCCATGTCCTAGATTTGGATTTTTCATATAATATCTTTATTTGTCAACCTTGGATACACACTCAAGGCAGTCCCATCTACATATCATCAATGTTTTGAATTTCCCTACCAAGAAAGAGAGGTCACAATTCTAGGTGATCCTTTTTCTTTTTCTTTTTGTAAGAGATTAGAAGGTGCACCAACAAATGTTTGTCCAATTAGTGAGTTTGCTAAGGTTATACCTAAAACTCTCACCATAATGGAATAACCTTCCATAACAATGCTAGAGTTATCCAATAATGATTCCAGTTCTTGTAAAGGAAAAGAGAAGGTCGAAGATATTAAGGTCAATACTATAGGGAAGAAGGTTACTTTTGCTGACCTAGTAACGAGAGAGTATAAGTTTGAAAATGCTTCATGTGTTGGACAACTACCACTCTCCCCCCACTCCTTTAGAAAACCTTCACAAATACAAACTTCTACAAATAGGGATACTATGCATGTTAACAAGACAACATTTGAACATTGGGGTTCACTTAGTGATGAACATATGGAATCTAATATTCTAGATTGGCTATATTTTGATGGAAAATATGAACCTGTGGAATTCCCTAAAGATAAATATGTTAAAGCTCCTCCCATCACTAAAAACATGGAATATCATGGTACCAGCCTTGGGCCTAAAGATGGAATCAGACAACCCCTTGAGGCTAATAGTTATCCTAAAGGATGTGGTTTGGGCTCCATTAAACCCAAGGTGTCCTTTGCTGAAAACTATTGTATGGTTGAACTTGATTCTAAGACCGAAGAGGAGGAATTCTTTGAAGTACCCTTCCAATACATCGAGGATGACCTAGATAATCATGTCTATACCATTACCATAACTAACTTTTCATCCACCAACCTACCTCTCACCAACCATAACATGATAGATTGGGACCTTCAAGACACACCACCAGCTCTCGATATCTGTAACTCTAATGAAGCAGTGATGGCACTCTTTGGCCTTAAGAATCTCCAAGATTATGAACGTGAGATCCAATACAATGAGGAAGCCTACTTTGGTAGCCAATTCAACTTTCTTAGTCACAAAAGTGAAAAAGAAAAGAAAAATAAAAAAACAAGAAACATCCTCTAGTGAAAACTCTTTTGGAGTGCTTTTGGATGAAGAAAAAGATAAAATAAAGAACAGATCTTCTAGTGAAAACCTTCTAGAGGTACCAAAAGAGGGAGAGGTTGACTTGTCATTCAGATCTTTACCACTAGAAAAGTCATCTATATTGAATGAGGAGACAATCCCAGTTAATTTGGGCAAGGTAGATAATCCACAAATCAGCTACATTGCTGCCACCTTAAGTCTTGAAGAAAAAAAAGTGATGACTGAGTTCCTACAAAAAGGAAAAATCAATTTTGCATGGACATATAAAGACATGCCTGGTTTAGACACAGATTTGGTTGTGCATCACTTAGCAGTAGATCCAAAGATTGAACCTATGAAACAAAATTTGCACAAGATGCATCCTAAGGTAGAACTTTTAGTCAAAGTAGAACTACAGAAAATGCTAGAGGCAAAGTTTATCTGCCCTATTGATTATCTTGAGTGGGTTTCCAACATTGTTCCTATAGGAAAAGCATCTGGGGGCATTTGCATCTATTCAAGTTTTCAAGATTTAATTCTTGCATGTCCTTAGGATGATTTTCCACTTCTAACATAGACATCATAGTGGATTTGACTATCGGACATGAAATGTTGTATTTAATGGATGGTTTCTCCAGTTACAATGAAATCAAAATTGTAGAAGAAGATCAACATAAAATGACATTTACTACCCCATGGGGGACCTTTTGTTACCAAGTCATGCCTTTTGCCTTGAAGAATGATGGCACCACCTATCAACGAGCAATGACTACAATCTTCCACGATCTTCTACATGTCATAATGGAGGATTATGTTGATGACATTCTAGGAAAATCTAAGACATGTGATTCCCATATTAATGTGCTCACTACCATTTTTGAAAGGTTGGAGAAATATAAACTACACCTTAATCCAAACAAGTGTATTTTTGGGGTTAGATCAGGCAAGTTGTTAGGCTACATAGTGTCAAGAAGAGGTATTGAGGTAGATCCTGCCAAAGTGAAAGTCATCATGGAAATGCCTCCACCTACCACATTGAAACAACTCCATAGTTTTCAGGGAAAGTTATAGTCCTCAAATGGTTTGTGTCCTTGTTAGCAGATAAGGTCCATCTACTTCAACATTTGCTTCAAAAAGACACTAAGTTTCAATGGGATTTCCTATGTCAAAAATCATTTGAACAAGTTAAGGTATACTTGGCTAATCCACCAATTCTAGTCCCTCCAACTACAGGATGACCATTGATTCTATACATATCAGCCACTTTAGTTGGCTTAGGTGCCCTTTTGGCATAGCTAGATGACTAAGGTAATGAGCAAGCCATATACTACCTTAGTCTAAAATTAGTGGGCTATGAGTTGAACTACATTACTATTGAGTGAGCTTGTTTGGCAGTAGTCTTTTGCATGTAGAAACTACGTCATTACATACTTAATCACACTACACATCTCATTGCCAAGATAGATCCACTCAAATATTTTCTATCAAAAGCCTCCCTCACTAGTTGAGCAACAAAATGGGTCTTGATTTTGAAGTGAATTTGACATTGTCTATAAGGATTGTAAGGCTATTAAGGGACAAGTAATTGCAGACCAACTTGCTAAAGCTCCTCTTCAAGGAGACCATCCTATTATAGCGAATTTTCCAGATGGCACAATTATGATTGTGTCCCTTAATACAAAATGGAAGCTATTTGTTGATGGTTCCTTCACACAATAGGGATTGCAGACATGAATTTTGTTTGTTACACCACAAGGAGACCCCATTCCTAAGTCATATAAAATTTCATTACCTTGCACAAACAATATAGCTGAGTATGAAGGATTAGTCACAGTGCTTTGTCAAGCTATTAGATGGAATATCAAAAGCCTTCTTGTCTTTGGAGACTCTCAATTGGTCATTAAACAAGTCACAGATGAATACCAAACAAAGGATGAAAAGTTGTTATCATATCACCAGATAGTTGAAGATCTTAAACAACACTTTACTAAACTAGTTTTTCAGCAAATACCAAGGACTAATAACAAAGCAATAGATGTCATGGCCACTATTTCCTCCATGATCATCATGCCTGAGTATAGTCCTAAGTGTGAGTTTCTTGTTGAGAATCTTTTTCTTCCTACTTATGAGCAACCTGATTCAGATTTGGTGTGTGAGATTGTTGGTCCTAAGTCTCCATGGTATGCGACATTTTTGCCTATCTTCATCACAAAATGATCCCCATTACTCTCTCCTTGAATCAAAGAAAAACCTTCATCTGTCGTACCCCCCAATATACTATCCTAAGTGATACACTTTTCCAAAAACACTTTGATGGAACCCTCCTCTAATGTCTCAGTTTAGATGAAGCTAGAACGACATTAGAAGAGGTCCACCAAGGAATTTTTAGTGCTCACTCTAGTGGCCTTACATTAGCAAAAAAACTCCTTAGAATGGGTTACTATTGGCCTACTATGGAAGTGAATGCCTATCATTTTGTGAAAAGATGTGTCCCTTGTCAATAGCATGGAAATTTGATACACGCTCCTACCCAAGACCTTCAGCCCACCATCACACCATGGCCCTTTTCCTATTGGGGATTCAATCTTGTTGGTCAAGTATATCCAAATTCCACAAATGGCCACAAGTATATTATTGTTGCCACTGAGTACTTCACAAAGTGGGTCAAGGCTATCCCATTAACCTACACCACTGGAAAATAGGTTTTAAAGTTCATCTTGAACTATATTATTTTTCATTTTAGTATACTTCAAGACATCATGACTAATAATGGAACTCCTTTCAAAAATCAGGAACTTGCCACATTGTGTAGGAAATTCAGAATCACCCAACATTTTTCCACCAAATACTACCCCCAAGGCAATGGCCAAGCTAAAGCTACCAATAAAACCATTTTGAAAATCCTAAAGAAAATCATTGATGGAGCTGGCCGTGACTGGTACCTCCAAATTGCTCCTGCCCTTTGGGCCTATGACACCTCCATCTGTACCCCCACTAGAGCCACTTCATTTTTCCTTGTTTATGGTTTTGAAGCTATCTTACCCATCGAGATTGAGCTCCCTTCCCTCAGAATCTCTCTCAAGAATCTGATGTCCAAAGAAGAATATTGAGTTTCCTACTTGCAAGAGCTATAAATCCTCAATGAGAGATGCCTCAATGCCTTGAACCACCTCTGTGTGTATCAAAATTGCCTTCAGCTTTAGTTTCACAAAAAAGTTAGGCCTTGAGAATTTGAGGTGGGTGACTTAGTTTTGCAACATAATATGAAGAATCTTCAGAACTATGAGAAGAAAGGAAAATTTGAACCTAATTGGCTTGGTCTATTTATCATTACAGCCAAATATGGTTCTAGGGCATATCAGATTGCCACTTTAGAGGGAGATCCGCTCCCTAAACCTGTAAATATCCAACACCTCAAGCGGTTCTATGCTTGAGTCTTGCAGTTCCTGTACAATGTTGTTATAGCTCCACATAATACAAAAAAATAGAAAATTAGAAAACTCCAAAAAACATTCATAAAATGTTCCTGAAGAAAAGACTAAAAAGAAGAAAAAGTTCCTAAAAAAAGTATTTTGGTCCATTCTCTATAAGGCTCATCTCACTTCACCCCTTTCCACCGTTTCATCCCACCTTTGTTCCTATCTAACTTGCACTTTTCAGGCCTCTAATAAAAAGAGCTCTTGTCTACAAGGCATCCATTCACTTCCATCTTTCAAAAGACGTCTAGTTTGTGGGACATTTTTCCCGTTGAGTGTTGATCCTAAAACCCATTATACTGAGCTTTTTCCCATGATAGTGACTACAATAGAACCTAAACAAAATCATTGTCTAAGGCTTAATGATTCAAGAAATTGTTCTTTTCATAGCCCTTGCCAAACTTTTGCAACAACATTAGGCAAACACATAGGATGAATCCTTCCTACATATGGTACAACAATTTTCACATTTTGAGACTTAACATTTTTGGTAGGAACTGTGGACTGATTGACTACTTGGTCATGAGGTCTCTTTTGGTTGATTTCATTTTGTGTGTTAGTGGTAGCCTTTTATGGTATGCCTTGATCTTCCATATTTTAGTATAACCTAAATGGTTTCAACTAACTACATGTGTCATTTGTGGTATGATCTATTTTTGATGCTTTAGGACATGTATGTCAGTTTCGAGTTATGATTATGCATTACTCACTGGGGGTAATAGGTTAGCACACTTACCACCAAAGACCCCTAAAAAGGCTTTGGGTGGGCCTAGACCTCTCCATATGTGTATATGTCATTTGTTCCATCATGACTATGTAGACTACATCTAGCATCCTAAAGTATCTATTGTGTTGACAGTCTAGTCCACGCAAAGAAAACTTGTCATCTATGCTTCTATAGCACATGGTGCATCACTCCTTTTACAAAATCAAAGTAGGGTGTGCTCTCCCATACAAACACAATTGAATCCCTTGGTGTCATGTAGTTAGGATTCATGTAGTATAGGGTTTCATTGCACCCTGCTTGAGACAAGGGTTTTGTTTATTTTCCCCCTCCTATGCTACGCTACTTGGTTCCTACGAGTGAGGAGTTTTGACACATGTTCATTCATATTACATCTTCATATCTCATATTTTAGGTTCAATCATTTCATGTTGCATTCATTAGTGACTTTTTTTGTTATTAACATTTTCATTTAGGATATTCATTGCATTAGGAATTTTATTCATTCTTAGATTTCATCATTGGTTCATTGTATTAATCCATTAGGTGCATACATTATAATCATTATATTTAGTGGCATATACATCATGATACATCTCACAAAGCATATAGTACATCCATACATGTAATATAACAAAATACATACATCTCATATATCGCCATAGAACCTACATCATTCACACATTAGTCATCATATATAAATCATAGGAAACATAACATCACACACATCCTGCATCACAATGTCAGTAACCACATCATAGAAATCACATGCATAAGAAATAATCATCCATATACAGCTAGGCTCATTGAATCATGTCATATGTATAAAAAAAAAAATCAATGTTTGTGTATAATCTGTATACAAAAGAATGATGTAGTATATGATGCATCATACACCATCAAAAAACTCGTTGCATCTGCATCCCTATGTCAAAATTTCCCATTGTAACAATCATGAAGCTGGCTGAGAGGGCCCAACCCCTCCTGTACCCCCTCCTGCTTGCATAGGCCTACCCAGTCCCACTGACTGCTTTGACCTCTTGTAGGCCCCCTATGGTCATGAACTGGATGCCTTGCAAAAATTTGGCTGTTGTTGATTGACAGGCATGACATCATGATATAAGGACCCAGAGTAGGCTACCTCTCACACGACCCGTGTCTCCTGTCAACAGGCTACCACAACCTCCTGCATCACAACCATAGCCACCCTAGGCTATACCATCTATCGAGCTAGATCATGTTGTCGGTGATACTTATCCACCTGTCTCTGGTGCATCTCTTACTCTGCCCGTAGAGTGGCCACCTCCTTGCGTAGAGTGTCTATCTCGGCTAGCTCCTCTACCTCTACCTCCATACCAAAATTGTTGAACTCTCCTACATCTATCCTAGCTTGTAGTGCAGCCAAGGCCTCCTAGGCACTGTCTGCCCTCACTCGTTGTGCTTGTACCTCCACTTGTAGAGTTGCCAAGGCCTACTAGATGCTATCTGCCCTCACCTACTTCACCTGTGCCTAACCCTATAGATGGAAAACCTCTATCTGGAGGCTATCTCGCTCTGCCCTGACCATATCTACATCGTCTAGTTGAGGTGGTCCCTGTGGCCTCGATGGCCCTGTTGGTGCTAGTACCCTCCTTTAGCGGGCTTTGTGCTCTCGAGGACCTTGTTGTGCCCCCTGTACTAGTGGTGGCACCACCACTTCCTGCCCACCATCCCCTACTCCATCCCCCTTTCCCTGTGCCTTCTCTGTTGGTGCTGGTGCTCTGGATATTGTCAATCATACTGGATGATGGGCCGCCCACCACTATGTGTTTGCAGGTGTCATCCTACATCTCCCCGATCTTGTCCGTGCACCCAAGGCACTGGCTACATCCCCCGCCATGATATCCTAGCTAACCTTAGGCTGGTCCCATGACCCCATAATTTTTCATACTCTCAAGATACCACTAGATATAAAAATCTGTCTAGTACTGCATCCTAGATCCTCCTAAATTGTTGCTGCACCCTAGAGGGCATATATCTCATCACCACATGCATGGTCTGCCTGATCAACCAATAGTCTATTTGTATATATCAGAGATACTACTGATCCTCACTATCATCTTCTCCCCTAGCAAGAAAAGTACTCCCTCATCACTCCACGCCATCATATGGAGTCCAGTCAAACATAATAATCTCATCTAGGCATCTCCTCCAAAACCTAACAGACTCGGTGGAGATGCACTAGATCGGCAACCTATATCGACATGCATATGGCTCGCCAGGCTATAGAGTCTCTCATATGGTGATGGGGCATGTCACACCTTTATGCTCCCATGACCATACCATCAGTAATGTCAACCTTGCACCTACAGTCTGTTGTGTTCTATAGGTGCACATATGTAAGTCATGGTAGAACTTGGCCAAAATGGTCTGACCCTAGCAGAAGACCGCACCATCATCTTGTAGTAGAATGCTCAATACTTGCATCCACCTAATTGGGAACCATTCTCAACATGGTTCAGTACCATCCGTCATATGAGTGAGGCCAGATAAAGTACAAGTTGTGGAAATCTCTAATCTAGTGCCTCCCTCCATGTCAGCCATGATCTTTGTATGGGTAGCCTCTATCGTCGATGCTCGAAGCACTCTTGTAGATAGGGATCAACACCCTCTAGCACATGCTCTATGTACATCTTGCAGATCAATCACTCATAGAATCTGCCACACATCGAGCAAGGTGACTGTCGCCTCTCTAGTAGACAAATGGAAATTAGAAGTTGGTGTATGCCACCATTCTATCAATGCTGACAGCTACGCTGAGTGAGCTCTCAAATCAAGCCACTCATGGACATGCTCTAAACCACACAATCTAACATGCCCCCACTTTACCTCTGTCAGTGTATCCCCTAGCACCATAGTTGTTGGATAGTGCTCTTGTGATCGAAATATCACTATTTCCATCTGCAACATAGACATGCAAATGGTCAGTATATCCTCTATCTTATGATCTTTTTTTCTTATCTCAACATGGGGCATCCTACTCTTTTCACTCCCAGTCATCCCCATCACTTCAATTTTTAGATTTGTCCCAAACATCGGAGATGCCAGTCAGTGGAGATGTTGATCCATGTAGACGTGAATTAGCAGAGACGAAAAACTATGAAGACGTCGATCCAACATCTTCAACAACTGCGTAGATGTTGAAATCCCATCGGTGGCTACCCGACTGTTGTCTTTGGAGATGACAACACAGAGATTGTCATCTCTGCCTTGACTCCGATCCCCATTTCCCCCCTTTTGGCATCTGTGCAGACAATAGGATTCATCTTGTCATCTTTGCAGAGCCCCTAGTTCCTATTTTGTCATCTTTGCAGATAACAGGGTGGAGACGACATTTCTCCCCTATTAAATGTGCAATAAATGCTAAATTTAAAGCCATAATTAAAAATTTGACAAAGCAAGATAGTCAACTCACTGGTGGGCCCATCTCAACTAGTCACTGGTACTCCCAAACACACTCTTCGAGCTATAATTTGTCGAGCATATCCATCTTTCACTCTAGTCCTCTACTCTCTAAGTGTGCAAGTGACTCTTCCTTGAGCCCCTTGGCGGCTTATATAGGCCCTCCAAGGCCCCTTTTTGAGCCCGTACCCTTTCTTGGGCCATGTTGACCTTGTTTATCCCCAAGTCATGCAAAATGTTCATCTATGCCTTTTTCCTACCCTTTCTTTTCTTCTAAAGACCTTTTCGCAAAAATTGCCCAAATTTTATTTTTTGCACTATTCTCGCAAGGGAGCACCCTCCTCCCCTATCATCACTTCGACATCACTCCTAGGACTCCTATTCTTTATGGGGCGATCTATATATATTTTTCTTTGATTTAATATCATCCTGACATCACATCAAAGAGAGGCAAAATGTAGACACTTAAAATTGTCCTAAATGCTATATTAATTAATTTAATATTTCCTATGAAATTATAATTAATTAATTATTAATTAATTATATTTTTTCATATTCTTCTACTTATTTAATTAAATAAGTTCATTTCCCGAATGTATTTAAATTTAGTTTGAATACAACCCCTATAATGTATTAAATTTATTTAATACATAGTCCTCCATAAATCCCCTTTTCAATAAATGCAATTCATTTAATCCCTCCACTTTATTAAATTCTTTAATCTTATGATTAAGTCAAATCTTATTTAACTCAATCCTAATCCTATCCTAAAACCTAGTCATCACTCTCATCCTTCTAAGCCTACCCACTACTTAATCCTACTTATTTACCTTAAACACCTTTTAGCTCCTAAGTGTTTGCTCACACATATGTGATAAGCTCTTGATCCAATAAAGCTTCCACCTCATTTACACCTCTTACACCTTTGCCCCCCAACTCCTTCCCCCAAGGTTGCTCGCACATGTGTGAGCACACCTTGAGCCTCTCAACCATAAAAGGCTCCTTTGACTTTTGCATGGCTTGCCCTTTAGCCCATGTGTCTCCCTTGTGGCACCTATGTGAATGCCACATTAATGCCACCTCCTCAAGGCCTCTCTCAAACTTATAAATAGAGCCCTTGTTTTAAGCATTTTTCCATCTCCTCCATATGCATTGTTATCACGCTAGTATTTTTAGAGCTTTTAAGAGATTTTATGCTTAGAATTGACCTTTGATAGTTGTCTAAATTACTTAGATTTCTAGTTTTTGCATTAGTTTCATGGTAGTATGATGTTGTACGTTTCTTTCTTCATTGCATTTCATTGACCTCCATGTCCATGGAATCCTTTGAGGGTGGCTTACTCATAGCCATTGTTTGAAGTATTTCACACACATTCTTACTATAGATGCATTTCATATTGCATTTTCATTCATCAAGGGATTCAATAGTTGTGTTTAGGAGAGCACATCTACATCCCTCACACTTAAGCACACCAACAAGGCCTCTTATGGGTGCCCTTGTTGAACTGCTTTGAGTTTGTGTGAGGACTCTAATATGTTGGTTGCATAGTTGTTTAAAACTCAAGTAGAATTAGTAGTTTTTCAATTATATTTGTTATCTTGAATGCACATGCTACTAATGTTTGCATGTTTACACATGCTCCCGACAAGTTAGGTTTTCACATATACATCTTGTTTCCACCAGTTTCTGATAAGATTCTATGATTATTTAATTAATGATTATTAAATTAGAGTTGCGTTTAAATAATGAGCTTTAATTATTCTTATTAATTTAAATAATAAAATATGCTTTAAATACTGGTTACACTAATTAATAAGTGGAGAAAAAGAAAATATAAAAGAATATTTTAATTAAAAAGTTCTTTAAATGTGCATGAAAGAATTAAATTTAAAAGATTCGATTAAAGTTATAATTTAGGTGTATTTATATTTATTTAATTTAATAATAATTTATTTAGGAGTTTTATTTTTAATAAACTCTAAATAATATTATTAGTTAAATTAATAAATATTATATTAAAAATATCGCATGATTTAATAAGGGAGAGAAAGCTTTAAGTTAATAAAACTTATTTTGATTAAATTGCATAAAGTGTGTGCATGAAAGTTAAAATATAGTAATTAAAGACAAAGATTTTTCACATGATTGCATGATCAAAACCTTGATTTGGGGGGAAAAAAAATTTATTAAGGAAATTAGAGCTCATTTCTAGACTCACAGGTTTGGAGGAGCCAATTTTTTAAAAGAGGGTTTTCGAAGGAAAAGGAAGATTCTTGCGTGTTTGTGCGTTCATTGTTTTAGCATAAGATCCAAGTAGGATCTTGTAGGTTTGTGCAGTAGTTGCTCATTCTTCGAATTCCTATCTTCTTCGTGTCTATTGTGTTTCTATTTTCAGAAGTTCGTTTGAGAAAATTGATTTCCATTTTATAATTGTCTATGATTTAATCTAAAAACCAATAGTGAACATTGAACTTAAGTGTTTTCAGAACAAAATGAATTATGAAAGTTACTTTTGTATGTACTCTTTTTATGACATGTGATTTTACTGTTGGGTGTCATTTTGATTAAGCTTTGACCAGTTAGGATGTTTACCAGAGGCTTGGGAGTTTTGTCTATGATGTCATGATGATGCATTGTATACAATCTTTTATACTCAACCATGATAATGTGTCTTGTATGCTCTATGATGAGTTTGGATTTATTGTTCGTTATTGCTTTCCAGTATTCTTGTGTGAAACAAAGGTGAAAGGTGTGACCTATTTGATATATTCTTTGAGTCTTCGATCAGTTGTTTTTGGATTACTTTCTAGTTGTTTATATAGGACTAAGATGTTTGTATGATTTGTTTTTGGTGATGTCATTTTATGACGTGGATTGGTTTATGTATGCTTGATTTTGGGATCAGTTTTGTTAGGATGATCATTTTGGTAGAATCTATGATTGCGATCAATGTTTTTCAATAATTGTTAGTTGCTTGTTTAAGAACTGATGTATGGTATGTGGTCTTTTGTGATCTTTTGATTTTACTAAGCTTAGGGTAGGTTATCTATATGTTAAGTTGGGAAGTGGCTTGCAATGGAGACCGGGGCCCAAAGTGGCTGCCAGGGTAACCCATTGTGGGTTATTTAATAAGTGATAACATTTCATTAAATGAGTTTAAAATGAATTAACAAGATATTGGTACCATAGAAAGTCACTAAGTGGCCAGAGCATTAAAAGACTAGCTGGGTGACCTTAGAGTTGACTCATAGTAGATTTCCTACGTGTCTGTGTTGCCTTTGGGTTTAGTTGATATTTGTGTTTTGGTATCCCTTTGAGATAGTTTGCTTTTAGGTGATTCCTTGAACCTAGCGATAGGTTTTGACTTTTGAGTTTGTTATCTTGTTTGGGACTTGAGTTTATCTCCTTAGCGTAGTGGGAGTGGGGCTTTTTGGGTTCCATGAGATCGGGTGGTAGTATTTTTTTTTTATACTATTGAGATCCGATCGTTGGATGCCGCTGCTAGATGTGTTTGTGCAGATGTTCCTTTCTATTTGTTCTTGCATTTCTATGATGGATGGCTTTTCTATTGTATTATATTTGATTCCATAAGATCTTAAGAGATGATGTAATTTATTTCATGATGTATATTATTGCAGCCTTTCATACCCTGTGACCTATACAGTGGATGATTGTGCATTCTGTTTATTACCAAGTGGCATCATATATAATTGTATATTATTTAAATGGATTCATATTGGTATATTATTATTTGATGTGGATTTATTATTAATTAAACTTAAATGTGATTCAATGTCATGAGACCCTTAGGAATTGTAATTTGTTTTATGGTATGTGTTTATGTGAATGTTAATGCTTCTGCTATATTTTATCTATTGTTGTTTATTAGCTTTAAAAAAATAATATTTGTCAAACTTAGTAAAACTTTAGGTTAACTTCTTTTGGGTCACATGGCGCGACGTTACAATTTATTTTGTTTCAACTAACATATCTTAAGTTGTGGTTGTTGATTTGTTAAGTATTAATTGAAAGATAATTTTTTTTACAAGTATATGGGAATAACTAATTCATCCCCCTCTTAGTTGTTTTAGGTGTTTAACATTCTCTCGATTTGTATCTCACATATCTTCTTTGACAATTTATTGTTACTAATCTCAACATATCATGGATGTTAAGCTTAAGAAACTTGCACTTTTCTCAAACTAAACATAGATTAAGCATAAATTTATAACTACAACTAATATAAATCTAAATTGTGATTGGTTAGATGATACGAACTTTAATCACTGCTTAACACAACCTCCTCTAATATAGTTTCTTCAAAGGTAATAATATTATGACTACTAGTATTTTTACAACTAATTAGATTGATTTCTACAATGTAAATTTTTCCCTTAGCTTGATTCATTTAAAAAAGTCTTCAATGTTCTTTTTGTAGAAAAAATATGTCAACTACATAACCATTTCCTCCTTACGAGAGCTATGATTTGAGTTGTGATAATCCCTCATAGGGGAAAGTACCTAGTACTCACACATTCTAACTTAACACACTTGTGGATTGTCAACACTATGTCACATTTCAACAACTTTTTTTTTTTTTGTGTTGTCTCGTTATGCAAGTTAATTGTTTAGATGTAAGGTTTTAGCTTATGGGTATTCATGGATATCTTTGTAGAGATTGTCGAACATGAAATGTCAAAAAGTGGTCATTTCAAAATACCAATCAATACCCACTATGTTCTTGACAATAACCATTCACTAAAAAATGCTAGCCAACTGTCCTAGTAGTCCCAAAAATAGTGCACAAATAAATCAGTTACCCACCAAAATTGTATACACGAATTATCATTGTTAAGACTCTTTTAGTAGTAATATTTGGAAGGTCAAAATGACAATTTTTCTTTATAATTATTGAACACCAAATTGACTACTAGTCAATGTGTCCTTGGTCTACTGGTGAAGTTGAATGGCTTTCGAAGAGCTCACTAGGAATCAAGTCTTGATGAATGCAAGACTGTGACATCATAAGGAATGACTCACAAAAAACTCAGCAGAGGTCAACACAAGTCTGAACCGTCCATATATTTAAAAAAACAATGATATTCTAATCTTCCAAGAGGAACAATTTTTTTACTCCAGAATTTAGTTGGCGATTTACCCGCTGCCTTTCCCCTACTATGGGAAAATACAATGATTTTCTAATCTTCCAAGAGGGACAATTTTTTTTTTCCTTGAACTCTTTCTATATACTTCAGAATTTAGTTGGCGATTTACCCGCTGCTTTTCCCCTACCATGGGAAAATAATTACATAGCCGTTTCGTCCGATAAGCTTTAACCCTTGGACAACAGCACGCTGCCCGTCTTCAGCCTTTTGTTTCAGCTCAAGAATTTTTCTGCAGTTGAGCTTTGAACATGAGCATCCAAATAAGCACGGACCGTGTAAGATCTGAGCCTTATTTGCTTCAAATGAAAATAAATCACTTTATGAGGAGCAAGGGGAATTCTTTTTCCCTGGCAATCTTTAGACCTTTGATGACAACTGCAAGGTCAGTGAGATCATTCTTCCTGAGCTGAGAGCATCTGGGGATGTTATGCTCCACCCTTAATGTTCGTTACAGTGCGGGCCTGCTGCACCGGCAATCCCTGGTCCCCTGACGAACTGTAATTTCTACAAATCAGTCCTCTTCTCTAGCTTCGGTTTGGAACTTAGATTGTGAGCCAGTTGATTCTGTTGCGGGGATGATATTTTCGGACATTTTAATTATGTTGCAGGGCTAAGGTTGTCGTATCTCGATCCTACTGTGTTCAAGCAATGTGTTGCC
Source organism: Cupressus sempervirens (assembly GCA_028749045.1). Classification (NCBI taxonomy): domain Eukaryota; kingdom Viridiplantae; phylum Streptophyta; class Pinopsida; order Cupressales; family Cupressaceae; genus Cupressus; species Cupressus sempervirens. The sequence continues at coordinate 202,527,448 of CM053793.1, read as the reverse complement.
CTATTGAGATTTTGGTATTGGAACGAGACTTTTGCAAAATTAAAAAATCGGACTTTTCCTAAGCTGTGTTAATTGAAATTCCACACGAAAATTATCGAATCTGTCTCAGGGCCATCATCTTTGGTCGAAGGTGATTCAGAGCAACATGGAAATTATGGCATGGCAAGTTAAGATTCAATTCGGTGCAATCATGGTCTCTTTTACTTTGTGCCGACTTCCTAGCAAGGAACATAATCTCCGGAAATCTCAAGGACTAGCAAAAGCTAAAAGATTCGCGATTATAAATCCACAAAATTAATATATATTTTCTTTGACGTTTTCTACTTTAACCTTATTACGCAGTGTGATAGGTCCACAGGGTTTTGTTCTTGACTTTTTTTATAAAACCTTATCCTAGATGGAGGATTAAGTTAAAGATGCTCTTTTTACAGGTACTCAAACCCTAATTTATGTGTTTTATCAAAATCATCGAAACAAAGCGATTCTGACTGTCCGTTCATCTCTGCAAATAACGGTAGGAAGGTCTCTCATGGCCGCCGCAACGTCGTGCAGCAGCCACAGTGATCTGAGGGCGTACCGAGCCTCAATTATTCACAGCATCGGCGACCCTTCGGAAGTAGAAAGGGGCGCGTCTTATGAATATTTCCCAGATGGCCTTCTGGTAGTAGAAGAGGGGAAAATTCGAGCCGTAGGGGCTGCCAACGATCTTTTACCCTTGTACGACGAAACCCTAGAAATCATACGCTACGAAGACGCCCTTATAACTCCGGGCTTCGTGGACACGCACATTCATTTTCCGCAGCTGGATATCGTGGGCTCGCATGGAGAGCAGTTGCTGGAATGGCTGGAAAAATACGTGTTTCTGGCGGAAGGGCGCTTTGAGGAGAGCGGCCACGCAGAGGATGTGGCTCGCCGCTTCTTGGCGGAATTGCTGCGCAATGGTACGACAACGGCGCTTGTGTTTGGGAGCGTCCATAAAGAGTCCGTGGATGCTTTTTTCCAGGTTGCGGCAGAGCTAGGGCTGCGCATGATTGCTGGGAAGGTGCTCATGGACTCGAATGCTCCGGAATGGCTCAGGTTTTTAATTCGCCTCCCCTGTTTTACTACTTGGAAGCACAATTGAAGTTGCAGAATAGAAATCAAAACATTCAAAGGATAATTTTACCATATGATAAATAGGACCTAAAGTCAAGGATAGGTTTTTTTTACTTGACGTCAGTACGATTGTTAACTTAATTGAAGCCATAAATTGCGAACAGTCCATGACAGAAGGTCTAGGCATAATGTTCTTTGCAATCAGAGAACTCAAACAAAACAAACAACACCGGATGATATCGGATATATTTTAGATGAGATTCCTGGACTACTTCGAAGGTTTCGTTCAACTAATGCTTGTAACTACAGATTATATATCATCGTTATGCTAAAATCTGCTAAATTATGATTCATGGGGCAACAGGCAGGAAAAGCCATTGATTTTACCCCAGCGGTCCAGAACCTATATTTTCAAAATTTAAGCTTGAATAGTCAGAGTTCAATTAATGCACCTTTTGAACTATTGGTCAAGACTCAAGACAGTCATGGCTAGGGTAGGTAACTATGAAACGAGGGCAATTGACTTGATTCCAGAATAGATGATATCTCGTGTGCGTCTCACTGTATCACTTATTTTCAATGACAGCTGAAAATGCTTCAACCAAATCTGCAAATTGAAATTTTAATTCGGAGCACTGCTTTGATGAGATGCAATATTAATTTTAAAATATGAATCACTGTTAAATTGTTTCTGGATTGAAAAATAACATCTCTAACACAATTTAAGTAAGAAATAATTTAGCAGTAATCTCCATGGAATGTGGAAACCTGATTTCATTACATATGGATCAGTAATCAACTGGCACCGATATTAGATAATAGATAGTAGCTAGTTTGAGTAAGAAATGTTCACAATCATTCATAAATAGATAAGCCTAAACAATGTTCCACATGTCCCTGCAATAAATATACCTTAACATTGTTTGAAGGAAATCAATCCATGAAGTGCAAGCTGTTCTTTATGTCTAGAAGATTGACCACAAAACGACATGTAGTTCGCATGCCCAAATTCCTATGAAGTTCAAATACATCCTACTCCGTGCCAGATTTCCAGTTTTTGTATATATAATGCTTTAACATTTCAAAGTTCAAAGTAAGATACAAAATGTACCATTTGCTGAACTCTCGAGAATGTATCTTCTGAGGAAAGATGGCTGAGTTGTTCCAAATTCAAATGACTTCTTTGTCTGCCATACTGAATCACATGCTCTTGCTGTGGTTAAATGGAATGATTCCTCTTCAGTACATTCTCTGAAACTGCTCTATTATTAAGCTTATTCAACATATCCACATCCCTGATTTCTGAAAATAAAACATTTGACATCTCAACAGTTCTATTTCAGGAACCAGTTCTCAATCTACCTTAATGAGAATAAACACCACATCCAGAGCATTTTCTTTGCATATCAGGACTACAGATCTCCGTGCTCCAGACTCAGTTCATAGCGAAATCTGCCCTCCTCACAGAAAACCAACATCACAGCATGTTCCTTCATTAAGACAATAAAAATATCTATATTAGAGCTCCCATATCTTGGGAGCTACTCAAAGAAGCGGGAAGACATACTTCCACCTCCTGTGCCCTTCAATCACGTCTTGAAAACTTGCAGACATACCATATCCCCAATCCCATGCACCACTTCAAGCGCAAAGTTCCTGGAAAAAGTTAGACCTAATGCTTTTGCCGTTCAATTTTTCCTTACAAGTTGTGGAGAAAAGGTTTTGAAAGCCTAACAAACCTTCAAAATTTTTGGTACTGCTTGTTTTTTAGTGGTTAACGGTATTTTCATCCTTTTAAAAAATTTAACCGTTGTAAAACATATGATTTTTTTTCTCCCATACAAATTCCAGTACATCACCATTACCATTTCAAATTCATTCAGATGAAAACATTAAATTTTTTAGGAGCTATAAGATTTCCACAACCATTAGGATGATATACAATCCATTAAGATTCTTTCATAGATAGAGACTATAACAATCAACTATTGAGTTTATTTCTGAGCAGTGTATGAATGATTGAATGAAGGTTGTAATAACACTCATGAGGCCAAACAGTCTTTTAAACCACTGGACTACCAATCACATTGCCAGACATAAAAACCTCAAACTAGTATGCTGTCCAGACAAGCGCCTATTTGATCTCTTTGCTTCTGGATCCTAGATCTTTTAAGTGTACTTTGATCAAATTATAGGCAGTTTTTGCTATCCATTTTTCTTCAAACTAGTTATTGAAGGAGCCCACATTCAAAATGTCATTGTACTTGATCTGAATATCTACAATGATTAGTGTCATACTGTCTGCACTAGCTCCAAACACTAATTTCTATTTGCTCATTCTTCATTATAATTTGTGCACCTTTCATTTTCACATGTTAACGTAAGTTGAAACTACATAGTTCTGGTTAAGCCATTGCATTAGATAGGTATTTTGTGTTGCTGTAGCGTTCTTTCTCTTCTTCCCGAATTGCATTATCCACAAGCTTGCTTTGACTTTTCTCACACTTAATTTCCAATAGCCTTTTAATTATTTGGAAAATCTTTCATGCTAGCGTCTCACTTATTGATCTACTTTGTCATTGTTGGCTTCTCCTCGTGCTCTTCCGTATCTGTAGTTTTTCCTTTCTATATTTTACGCCAGTGGGACATCTCCACGTTCTCTTGCCTAAAATAAATTAGCAGTCGGACCATAGCCGATGGTTCCGTATAATGACAGCATCAACTCTGACAATCGTGTACGAAACTGACATTTTGTTTTGAAACAATTTGCTATTAAGTGCTTTAATAAACTCTCTATTGGTCTTCACTTCATCCCTACATGTGGCTATCCCAAACTTCACACACACCCGTATAAAACCACCAGTACCACTAACAACTGAGGAGTTTTTCTTAAATTTTCAATCCCTCTAACCCTTCTGCATCTATATTAGAATGAGTAGAAAGCTTCCTATGCTCTGTAACCTTCTTTGTAAGAAATGTATTTCTTAAAATTTCATTCCTCTGTTCAGTCTGTCGCATCCATTATAGAATGAGTAGAAAAATTCCTATCCTCTGTATCCTTTCTATAATGAACTTATTTCTTTAACATTCAATCCCTCTGTTTAGCCTTCAATCCCTCTCTTTAACCCTTCTGCATCTATATTAGAGAAAGCTTCCTATGCTCTGTAACCTTCTTTGTAAGGAATGTATTTCTTAAAATTTCATTCCTCTGTTCAGTCTGTCGCATCCATTATAGAATGAGTAGAAAAATTCCTATCCTCTGTATTCTTTCTATAATGAACTTATTCTTTAACATTCAATCCCCCTGTTCAGCCCTTCTGCATCAATTTCGGAATGAGTAGAAATCTTCCTATCCTCTGTACCTTTTTTAAATGAACCTATTTCTTATATTTTCAATCCCTCTGTTCCTCCCTTCTGCATCATTTTTAGAATGAGTAGAAAATTTCTTATCCTCTGTATCCTTTCTGTAATGAACTTGTTGTTAGACTAATTGCTTATGTTCTCCTTTGAGATTCCTGATATAGTTTAACCGCCTCCTGTGTTTCAGAAGTCTACTTGTATTGGGCATTGGCAGGTCGATCTTTTGGTACAACAGTAACAACAATAACCCTAGTTTGTAACAAGTGGTATTAGAACTTGGTCACAGTTTTGAATCTCTTCGGGTAATGCTGAGGGTGGGATTGTTGGACTAGCTGCTGATGTTCCCTTCTGGGATCCATAACATGGCTTAACCGTGTCCTGTGTTCTATAAGTCTAATGATTGTGTCGGACATTGACAGGTCGATCTTTTGGTGCAACAAACACCTTAGCTCATGACACTTGTTATTTAAATTTTCAATACCTCTTTTCAGTCCTTCTGCGTCTATTTTAGAATGAATGTAAAGCTTTGTATCCTCTGTACCCTTATTTTTGCAATGAACTCATTCATCGGTATTCATTTTTTATTTCTGTACTTAGTTAAAACTGAAACATGTTTAAAGGTGTGCTGTTTTATTGATCCTCATCATTTATATTTGCCTACAGGGATACAGCAGAGTCAGGGTACAAAGACAGTGTAGAGCTCATACAACGCTGGCACGGGAAGCATAGGTTGAGCTATGCAGTCACACCACGCTTTGCAATCACATGCAGTCGGGAACAACTTAAAAGTGCAGGGCTTCTGTTGAAAGAACACCCAGGTGTATACCTCCACACCCACCTTTCAGAAAACAAGGCAGAAATGGAGGCCGTAGCCCATCTATTCCCAGAACGGACGGGCTACTTGGACGTGTACGCCCACTATGGCTTAGTGGGTCCTCGCTCCATATTCGCCCATTCAATCCATCTCACAGAGCATGAGTGTGCCCATCTTGGCCACGCTGGCGCTGCCGTGGCATTTTGCCCATCTTCCAATCTGTTTCTGGGCAGCGGGCTACTTGACCTGGGGAGGTTAGAGAAGCACAAGGTCCATGTTGGTCTTGCAACTGATATTGGGGCAGGCACCAGTTTTTCTATGCTACATACCTGTAACGAGGCGTACAAGGTGTTGCAGCTCCAAGGCCACAAATTGGATCCATTCAAGGCCTTGTATTTGGCCACTTTGGGTGGAGCCAGAGCATTGTGTTTGGATGATAAGATTGGGAACTTTAGAGTTGGCAAGGAGGCTGATTTCGTGGTGCTGGACTACAAGGCTACGCCATTGGTGGAGTACAGGGTGTGCGGGTCGAACAAGATTGAGGAGAAGTTGTTTGTGCTCATGATGTTGGGGGACGATAGATGTGTTAAACAGACTTTTGCCGAGGGCAAGTCTGTGTACAGGCGAACTAGCCCTTGATTTTTGTTTTCGTGTGTTGAAGCTTGCTGTTGTTTCAGTCCATAAAAGTAAATAAGGCTGCAGTCATATGGAGGCAATTTTTGTAAAAAAAGAACAAAAAATCTGTGTTGGTGTTGAGATTTGTTTAATAGTTTTTTGCAAATAGATGTTTTATAGTTTTTTAAAAATAATTGGTAAATTTAAAATTTTAAGCTTTGGAATCTTTGAAATTTGGTGGCTAATGACCACTTTAGAACAAGATAGATCTACAAAATTATGAACAAAAGTGAAAAAGAAAAAGAGACACGACAACAAAAATTTTAAAAATAAATGAGGAAAGTTTTAGTCCAAGTTAAAATACACTTTTGTAAATTTTAGTCTAAGTTAAAAGACACATAATATAGGAACATAAGATTTTAATATTTTTAAAATATATTTTTACCCTTTTGTTAATAAAGGGTAAAGAATTTCTCTATGATTAAAGAAAGATTGTGTAATGATAGATTTGGTTAATGGTATGTGGGGAGTGTGAAAGAGGGTTATTACGTGTGTTAGTAGTTAAATGTTTTTGATTACGAAAAATAAGTTTTGAAGGGTGCTTGATACCCTTTACATTTCAGAACATTTTCAATAGAGCCCAATCAAAAGATATAATAGGACAAAGGAGAAATAGGTCACCAACCAAAATAAGGTGACCATGGTGGCCTTACAAAAAGCACAGTACACTTCTGCCACAAATAAAACTCAATAAAACAATTTAGGATCCCTTAATCCCAAAAGAGTGAGATCTAAGAATCCCAAAAGAGTGAGATCTAAGAAGTCTGTTAGAGAACTGTTGGGAACGTTTGCATTTTTTATCTTTAACCTTGTCCAACCTTCCTCCACCAGAGATGCCTCCTTCTCCCAAACCAAAACATCGGCATCAGAGATGCCTCCTTCTCCCAAACCAAAACATCGGCATCTGACCCAACTGAAGAATCAGGCAAAACCTCACTAGAAACATTGCCCACTGGAGCTCGACCAGCAAATGGAGACACAACAGTGGCAATCACATCCAATAACGGATCAATAGCTTGGTCAGATGGAAGAGAGCTACTAACACCATCAGTAGCCATAGATGAGGGTTATCGTTAAGAGCAAAGTTTTAAAGGATAGAGTAATGTTGAACTAGAACCCCATACCACCAAGGTCTTTTCTTTGATTTCCTAAAACCCATAGGACAACGTGCAACAATGTGTCCAATCTCAAAGCATACCCTACAATGGAAAGGGATTCCTTCATCGTCGAGAGTCTGAATCCAGGAACCATTACGGAACTCAAGTTTGATCTTCTCAAGGAGGCTCTTCGAAGTATCCACCACAATGAGGATGCGAGCGTAAGTTGTACGCAAAATATTAGATGATTTAGAATCCACCATTTGGAAGTTTCCAATGGAATCACCCACAACTTCAAGAACCGAATCCAGCCACAAGTGAAGGGGAAGATTCAGGAGCCTGAACCAAAGAGGCATATGAGAGAAAGATTTAGATGCAGGGTCAAAACCCTTGTGCCACGGTTTGGCCAACAAAGGGTAACGATCCTCCCAGCTGAAGCAACTACACAAAATAGCCTTCTATCATCAACAACATCAAATTTAACTATGAAAAACCCCTAGCCATAGGGAAAATCTGAATAGACTCTGAAATCAATGGGTCCCAGTGCTTAGATATCCAAGCATGAAGAGCCTGAAGAGATGGCCAGAAGCCACGAAATCTGAAAATAGCTGCCCTCTCAATGAAGTCCTCAATTGTATGTGCGATTTCATCTGCAATATCATCCTCCAACACCAACCGAATAGGAGTGCTAATTGAGACAGGAGTCACAATCGAGGAAAAATTCGAACGATCCACAAACGAAACACCCATACCATGGACATCAACTTCAAAAGTTGCCACATCTGCAAAAGAGGCAGCTTTGTCATCTACAGTAGAAACATAAGCCCTATCCCCCAAACGACCGTCAAAAGATTAAGCAGATGCGACCGCGATAGCCACAGGGTCCACCGAAGAGGCATTGCCAGGAGCCATGGCCACACAAAGGGAGAATCGTCATTTAGCAGCGCTTTGACAGCGCAGGAGCAATGAGCGAGAGTTAGAGCAGCGAGTGGGAATTTTTTTGTTAGTAGTTAAATGTTAGCATAAAGTCAAATAGTAGAAGATGAACATAAAAAAATTGTTTTATTTGTACTGGGATAAAAGTAGAAATGTTGTCTTGAAGTTTACACTTCTATGTTATTTCAACAATTAGAAAGGAGTTATATTCAGTAATTCTTATCTAATTCATCTCCTCACAATTTTTTAATCTTAATTATGAAAACAAAACAAAATAGTTTACTACAATTTCAATAATATTATAATTTGTGTATTCTTTATTGTAATGCCTAACCCTAGTTTTCTTTTTAGTTATTATTGTTGAACTCTTTTAAGCAAGCATTATGTTTATGTTGATGATCAACAACATTTATTTTCTAGATTGTTGGATATTATTTTATATTCAATTGACTATATGATGAGTTACTTTGGTACTAATTATTTCATGTATTCATGATTGTTCTTCGATGATGATGATAGTATACAACGACTCCAATTATTTCATGATGATAGTTAGATGGATTATTTATATGTGTGTTTTCTATGGATACTTGCCCCATACTTGTATGTGTATGGTGTGCCTGTATGTTTTATTTTATGTGTGATATTTCTGATATGGTTGAGGGAGGGAGTTGTACTCACTTGTTAGTTGTGATCTACATGATACACCATTTCCCTCCATTGCTTGTTTAGTTTAGAATATATGTGTATGTACATGTGTGGATTTTATGCAGATTGCAGGTATTGAGTATCGACTTCCCTGAATTGTCAGGATAAATGTACCCTATCGCAATATCTCAATGGTAAAATAGGGGAGATAATTCTTGAGTACAAATCCTAAACTTAAGCCAATTGTCCTAGAAAGTAGGATAAGTATTTGAGTTGTCCATGCTTATGAATTCGTCAAGTGGTGTAAATTCATGATTTTAACCCTTGAGCTTGCTCTAGTATTTTGTACTTTATTATGGGTTTTCATTTTGAGTCTTGTGGGTCTTTGGTGATTTTTTTGTTATAATTAAATCGATTTAAAAGAATATTTAATGATTTAACTTAATGAAAATTTATAAAGGAAATTTGATATTTAATTATATTTAATTAATTGAGAAATTAATTAAATAAAAGAATTAAATTTAAAGATTTAGTTAAAGTCTAATTTTAGATGTAATAATATTTATTTAATTTAATAATAATATATTTAGGAGTTCATTTTTAAATAAATGCTAACTATTATTATTACTTAATAAATATTTTTATCAAAAAAGTCTCGAGAATTAACTTAAGAGAGAAAACAAATTAATTTGATAAATATATTTTAATTAAATGGCAAAAAGGTTGTGCATGAAAATTAAAATATAATAAAAAATAAGGGAAAAGGGCTTTTTGTGTGATTGCACAATCAAAGCCCTAAATTTGGGGAAAAACTCTTTATTGGCAATTTAGTGTTCATTTCTCGATAAACAGGTTTTGGTGGAGCAATTTTAGAGAAAAAAGGATTTTAGAAAAAGAGAATTGTTTGCGTGCTCAGTGTGTTTGTTGTCTAGCATCAAATCCAGGTAGGATCTTGTGGGTTTATTTGTTTAGTGGTTTTTCGTTATTTGAATTTGTGTCGTCTTCGTGTCTAGATAAATTTGTATTTAAAATTTTAGATTTGGTTGAAACCCTTGTGTTGAAATTTACTATTTTTTTGTTCTTGATCATGTCTGTGAACAAATTAATTAAATTGAAACCTTTGTCATATTTTTTAATTGTTCTTCATTTTGAGATTATCTGTATATAAGTTTTGAGAATTTAGAAACCATCGTTCTGTTAATTTAATAGAATGTTTTTAATTAGGTAGGGTTTGAGAAGAGAAATTGATTTTTAAAATGCAAAATTTGAACGATCATTGGGGTTTTCCTTGTCAGATCTAATTTCAGAATTTTTATTAAAAAAATATGAAAAAGTGGGGAGAGCGAGTTGTTTGTTTTTATAAACAAAAAAAATTAAAAAAATATTTTAATGGGCGAGGCCACCAAATCCCCACCCACCCCTTACCCTTTTACCTCCTACTCGATGATGAGAGTGCTGCTGACGACCATCATGGCTGCCACATGACAGACTGCTATCGTGACAACATGTACTATCGTAGACAATACTCTACTATTGCGTCAGTAGAGCTACCATGAAAACATTACAACCTATAGGCTTTAAAATAAATGCAGCGGTAAGTTAATTTTTTAAATTTGTTTAATTTTAATTTTATTAAATTATTTATTTTAATAACATTTTTATTAAATGTTCTGATTAGGTGAAAACATGTTTTGAAGGACCCGAAACCTTGTACATCAAATCTAAAGATATAACAATATAAGGCCCAAATACAATAGTGTGAGTCACCAAACAAACATGGGGAACAACCAACAAATTCCCACCGCAACAGACATCAATCCTCAACAAGGGAGCTTAAGATTTAGATTTAGAACCTCCCTTGTAGGACCGCAAATTCTTATCTAGAGGAGGGATGAAGTACTTAGATTTCTTTCCTTTTACCGCTGTCCATCCATCCTCTAGCTTAGCCACATCATTTTGTTAATCCCCTGAAGAAACGAAGGAATCCACATGGCAGACTAGAGAAGAAGTATCATCCAACAAAACAATCTCCCTAGGAGAGGCCAATTTGGGTGAACCCAAAACCAAAAAATTTCGTACTGCATGTCTAGAGACAACAACAAGTCCAAAGACAGTGGACTGAAAAGGGTCAACATTTAGGACAACATGACCAACAGTCTGGGAAGCAAGAGCCTCCTCCAAAACAGGCTGATCCAAAAGCAGTAGTAGTATCTCCTAAACCATCAGAAGCAAGAGATCCCTTAGTAGCTTGCTCCCTAATAGATGAAGATTTAGTAACAGTGTAATGCTTATCAGAAACACTCACCTGCCAAGAAGGCGTTTTCTTTGATCTTGCCTTGTCAGAAGAACATCGAGCCACCACATGGCTAGTCATGTGACATTTCTTGCATCGAAAGGGAAGACCTTCATAATCCAAAATTTGAGTCTAGGTACCCCGTAGAGAACCCAGACAAATCTTCTCAAGGAGACCCTTAGAGACATCCATCTCAACTAGGATGCATGCAAACGTCAAATGAAGAACATCAGAGGTCGTCGTATCCACAATCTAAAAATCCCCAAGAGCCTACCCAACAGATTCCAAAAAAAAATCCAACCAGAGATGCATCGGAAGATTCAAAAGCCTAATCCAAACATGGATCTTATTAAAAGATTTTGTAAGTGGGTCAAAATCCTTATACCAAGGTTTGGCCATCAAGGGGAAACATTCCTCCCAAGAGAAGCTGTAATCACACAAGATAGTCCTCCTATCTTCAACAATTTCAAACTTGATAATAAAAAAGCCCTTAGCAACAGGGTATATTTGAATATATGTAGATAAAATCGGCCTCTAAAACTTGGCAATCCAATCATGAAGGACGGAAAGGGAGGGCCAAAAACCCCTAAATCGGAAAATAGCAACATGGGAGGAGAAAAGCTCTGCCTTATTAAAAATCTCATCAAATGTATCAGAATCTAACAAAACCTGAATGGGTTTTGTCACTCACAGGAGTAGCCTCACGTTGCTTTGAAGATCTTGAAGAATGACCAACATAAGGGACAAACCTATGAAGGTCCGCTTCAAAAGCAACAACATTCCCGTAAGAGGTAGGACCAACAGACCTCGACCCCCCTAGCCCCAGACATAACATAATCCCTTGAGGCGAACCCAGCACAAGCAACCTTCAATACAGGAGAAGCAGCCACACTAGACCCAGCGAAAATAGAGGAAGGAGAGGGAAACACATCACCCCCCAATGCACCCTCCACAACCGGTGTGACATCAGCCACAAGAGCATCCATGATAGAAGAGGAGACCACGACAGGAGAAAAACTAGTCAACATAGTTTGAAATTGCCCTTGGGTAGAAATGCGAGCGCAAGCGAGATCCATCCTCCAAACCAAGGACTCGAAAGCTATCTTCACATTTTTATTAAATGTTAATAAATGTTTTTAATTATTAAATGTTAGGTTTAATTTAATAAATATTAAAATTTATCAATATTATTTTAATTTTATTTTAATAATAATTATTTTATTATTATATTAATAATTTAATATAAGTTATTTTATTAATAAATTAGTAATTATTATCTTTAATAATCTAATGATTATTGATTAAAATTTAATAATATTTAATTAAAATTGGAATTAATGTATTATGAAATTGTACACATAGAGTAAATTCAGAAATTGTAAACTTTATCAAGTCAAAAACTTAGAAATGAAAACATGAACCTTATTGTTAACTCAAACTATGTGTTTTCAAAATCAAACAGAACTATGAAACTACACTACTAGTTGTATATTTTCTTGTGTGTTGGGTTTGGGGCTGACTTAGCTCTTTGACTAAATCATGATTGTTTACCAGAGGCTTGGAAAGTTTGTTTTGTCATGATGATGTTTTGTATACAATTTTTTATAGCCAACCTTGGTGATTTGTCATATGTTTCTATGATGAGTTTGATCTATTGGGGGTTATTGCTTTCCATTGTTTTTGTGTGGAATTGAGGTGAATGGTATGACTTTTCTGATATAACCTTTGAGTCTTCGATCAATTATCTTTGGATTGCTTCCCAGTTGCTTGTATAGGACTGAGGTGATTATGAGTTATTGTTTTTAGGTGATGTCATGGTTTTGTATATGTGTACTTGATTTTGGATCAGTCATGTTAGGATGATTGTATTGGTGAAATCTGTGATTTTTGATCAGTGATATTTCAATATTTTCTAGTTACTTGTTTAAGAATTGTTGTATGATTTATGGTCATATGAGACCTACTACTTTTACCGAGCTTAGGGTAGGTTATCTGTATGTCATGTTGAGAAGTGACTTGCAATGGAGGCCAAGGCCCTAAAGAGGCTACCAGGGTAACCCATTGTAGGTTATTTTAATAGGTGATAGCATTTCATTAAATCAGAGTAAAATGAATTAATAAGTCATTGGTTTTCCTCGCCTATGCCTTGAGTACTAGTACAACTACAATAGGAGTAGAGAGGATGCTTGGTTGCGACCTTGCTTCGTTAGTATGCCTTGTTAGTATGAAAGGATACTAGTGCCACATAGAGTCACTAGGGGGCCAAGGTCCAGTCAAGCTGTTAGGGTAACCTTAGAGTTGGCTCATGCGATGACACTTGCTCACTTACATAGTAGATTTCCTACGTGTCATTGCTGCCTCTAAATTTAGATGTCATTTGTGTCTTGATACCTTGAGTTAGAATGCTTTCAGGTTTTCCTTGACCTAGATGTTGATTTTGACTTTTGAGTTTGTATCCTGATTGAGACTTGATACTATCTCGTCAGTATGGTAGGAGTGGACCTTTTTGGGTTACCACGAGGTCGAGTGGTAGTGCTTCTTACTTTTACCATGGAGATCCAACAATTTGATGTCGTGGCTAGAGTTCCCTGTTTTGTATTATCATTCATTCTGTTCTTATGTACTATGATGGACGGTTGTACTATATTGTATTGCATTTTATTTTATGAATCTTAAGAGATGATGTGATCTATTTTATGATGCATATTCTTTTAGCCTTTCATACCTTGTGACTTGTACAGTGGATGATTGTGGATTCTGATTATTGCCAAGTGGCATTCAAGATAATTGTATATTATTTAAATAAGTTTTGTGCTTGTAGTTATTCTTTAATGTGGATTTGTTATATATTGGTTTTAACATTAATTAAACTTAAATGTTATTCAATGTCATGGGACCCTTAAGAATTGTAATCTATTTTATGGTATGTGTTTATGTGTATGTTATTGCTTTTGCTATATTATATCTGTTGTTGTTATGTTATTATATTTCAAAAAAAAAGTTTGACAAACTTAGTGAAACTTTAGGTTAATTTCTTTTGGGTTCCCTCGTGGGGCATTACATTTATCATAAGCAATAATTAATAATTATATTTAATTTATAATTAATGACAAAAAACAATCACTACATAATTTTTTAATAATATTATATACTTTGAATTTGAACCACAAATGCCTATATTTTATAGTCCATATGTAATAAGAAAACATCATCCTATCTATTAATTCTAAAGATAAAGTTTTGAATAAGCTTAAAATTTAGTGTATTTTTAATTTATCAAATTCAAAGAAACATGAATTAAAGTTTAATCCAAATTTATTTAAGCATTTTCTTATTTGTAAAAAGATAAAATTCTTAAAAGATTTTAAAAAATTACTACATTTTCAATATCTAAAAACATATGTCATTTAAATATTCACTTACTTCAAACTTTCTCAAACACTTTTTATTAATGCATTTAAAAATTCACAATTGACTTGGAAAAAAAACTAAGCCATAAAAATAAAGTATCCATCTTGTATATTGCGCGTTGCCTATGACATGTGACTTACAGAGGAAAGCTCAAACACACTCATCATCCCCAACCTTTTGATGTGGCTAGGTAATGCATTGAGGAACACAATGTTATTTTGCATCCTGTACAACTGTTTGAGGAGTTGGGCTCTTCATGGAAGCTATATCCAGCTATTGTGGGCGCTTTAGGAGGCTTATTTCAAATTTACTTGTAGGAGCTCTTCAACAATAAGTTGTTGGGTATGATGCTTAAATGTGTTTGGATTAAACTTTCTCAAACTAGGAAATTGCAACCACCATTCTTCTTAAGCCATTGTTTCCCACCATGTCAACATGTAAAATTCTCCATAAGGAAGTCTCTTGAGTGAGCTTCCAGTTTGCTTCTTGTGCTCATATCTGTGTTGCAAGCGTTTTCCCATAGGTGTGCGATCAGATTTTGGAGAACTGGTAGGGAAGTTTGTAGCCATGGTTTCTCCATGGTTATGTTTTTGGAAGCTAAGAGGGTAGTGATGCCAATGGAGAATTCTAGAACTTCGAGAACTTTGTGAGAGATTTATTTATGTAATTTTTGTGTGGAGAAATTATTTTTACCCGTAGGAAAATTCCTCTCAGCCAATCAAAAAATAAAAATTAGTGATTGAAAA
Source organism: Cupressus sempervirens (assembly GCA_028749045.1). NCBI lineage: Eukaryota > Viridiplantae > Streptophyta > Pinopsida > Cupressales > Cupressaceae > Cupressus > Cupressus sempervirens. The sequence goes on along the minus strand of CM053793.1, from coordinate 202,512,373 downwards.
TTAATTTAAAAATAATCAGATTTTTGAACTTTACAATCTCACTAATTTTAGATGTAAAAATTAATGTGCACCACAACTGGGAAGGGACTAATGATAAGTACCGACTATAGTACAAACAACATCTAATTCGTGTTTATCCTTCCACAGTTGCTATTTCTATTTTTGTTTGTAATGTTACCTTTTGAACCTTCTAAACCTCGACAAAAATACTATTGACCAATCATAAAAATGAAAAATTCTCACAACAAATTATTTTAAAAATCTAAACACACCAAACCTTACAAATTTTGAAATTTTTCGAGAAAAAATTTAATCATGGGGTCTAATAGGAACACTAGTTCCCTGTAAGGTAGGGACTAATAAACTGGCACTAAAAAACTGACACTTTCACCAAAAACAAGGGCAATGATTATGCAGATATCAATATATATTGCATCATTTGAAATAGTAGATTGCAATGCATTTTCAATAATAGATTGCAATACATTTCTATATCTTTCCCCCCTCCCGTCCTCTGCTTCTACTCCTCATAGTCCTCTTTAGCTTCTTGTCCTCTTCCATATATGAATTCATTCATAATTCTAGCTTTATAAAATATATTCTTTATTTTAATAATAATATTCATTTATATAATTAATAAAATTTATTTGTATATATAGCAAAATTGAAATAAGTAATATTTAAAAGTTACAATTTTTAGATAACATTCAATTAACAAAACATTAAAGAGAGGTCAAGAGGCACAACCCCACAAGATGATGAATAGTCAGATTATGAAGATGTGGCCCCTCAAAGAAAAAGATGAAGCAAAAGACGATAAGATGCAGAGCAGAGAAGGACAAGGATGTGGAGGTTGATATTTTGATTCCTCGGTGTTGGGCTCGGGGGATGAGGATAATGGGAGCAAGGAGGTGACTCATGTCTCTGCGTCCCTCACGATGAATACAGTTGATCTTACTCTGGATCAATTCTCGAATACTATGGATGATAGGGCTCCCTCTTCCATGAAAACTTCATTCTCTACTTAGGTGAAATCTAACAAAATAATTAAAGAGAGGTCAAGGGGTACAACCCCGCAGGATGATGAAGAGTTAGATTCTAAAGATGTGGCCCCTTAAAGAAAAAGATGAAGCAAAAGGCAATGAGATGTAGAGCAGAGAAGGATGAGGATGTGGAGGTTGATATTTCGAATTCCTTGGCATCGAGCTCGGGGGATGAGGATAATGGGGGCAAGAAGGCGACTCATGTCTCTACATCCCTCATGATGAATATGATTGATCTTACTCTAGATCAATTCCTGGATATTGTGGATGATAGGGCTCCCTATAATGACCTCCTCCTCTGCTCGGGCGAACACTAAACAGATGATGATTTTTGACCCCACAATTTTGCAGGTAAACAACATGGAAGTGGATAAGTGCAAGTTGTCTTGCTCTTTGGAGGAAATGATGGTGGGTATGAATTGGGAAGTCAAGGGGCTTAGAGAGAAAACAATGGTTCTGGAGGAAAGGTTCGACCTTCTGTCTAAGTTCACCATTAAAGTAACTCATGTGGCGGCTACCACTTTGCAATTGCTTCAAGGTAATTAGGGGGAGGGTTTGAACCAGGAGGACTCCAAATTAAGGTTCGGGTTCCAAGTGGAAGACTAGGCTAATGTCCTCCTCAAGGGGAAAGGTACTGAGAAGGCCAACTAGTGCCTTGCCCCCTCCTTTGGTTTCTTTATGTGTCTTCAATTTCTTTGGTGGGTCACTGACCTGGTTAGGTTTATGACAATGATGCCTTTGTTTAAAAACTTTTTATGTTTGAACTGGTGCTGGTAATGGTACTTTTCTAATATGTCAGTTTTTAAAGTTTTGGTTAGTTTTCTTTGTTGGGATCCTAGGTTGTATTGGTTCCATTTTTGGTGTGTTAAGCTCGGTTAGGGGTACTTTTTGTCTTGTGCTCTGATAGTTATCTATTGGTAATTGACCGGTAATACAGTTTTTGTAAGAGCCAACCCCCTTATTTTGACTGCTTAATATTTAAAAAATAAAATAATTATATTATTTATTATTTATTATTACAACTAATATTAACAAAAATAGAACACCACTCAATTGTGCATAAGTTATAAATTATTTTTACTATTCAATCAACAAAAAAATTCAAAATAAAAGTTCCAATTTTTTCTTTTAATTCTTATTATTTTATCATACATTACCACAGTGTTTTTCCTAAACAAAGACCGAAAAAGAGCTATCGAAAAGGAGATAATGCAACACTGTATTAAAAATAATTTTTAAAGTTTCTTTACAATTGTTCTCAAAGTAAAAATCAGATCAAACATAGTAAAAGAATAATGGAAGAAAAAGGATATAACTATAGATGCAAAAGCACTGAAATTGGAGCTCAAATGGGCATGGGCATTTCAAAATGCGTGAATGTGGTTTGGGCTTTTATGCTTACAACCTGACCCACAAAAGCACCTCAATCCCCTTCTGATATTTTCTTGGTGCAGATGCTCTCCTTACCTACGGACTGCTACTTCTTTTTGCTGTTTGAGCATTGCAATGAACGCCTCCTCTGAAGTCAAACAAACTTTTCCATTAACTATTGCATTTGATTGAATAGAACACAGTTGAATTTGTAATACTGTTTTCAATCAAACACCCATCTAATATTATTGTAATCGGTTTAATCAATGAACTACATTTACAAAGTAAAGAAAATACCAAGTAGCAACTACGGGATATAAATAGAATTATGATTAAATAAAAGTATTGTTACATAGTCGATATTTACATCTTTTTCACTGATATCCTTAAATTGAATGTCAATAATAATGTCGAAATCTAGCAACAAGGCTACAATTCATCTTCATTCAAACCCCTTTCTTCAAACCACTCTATCCACTATCGGCCTTAAGGGCCCGTTTGGTCGCTGGAATAGAGTGGAATAGGAAGAGAAAATTAGAATATGTTCTATATTTGCTGTTTGGTACGCTCAATCAGAATTGGGAATAGGAAGACATATTCCAATTTTGCCTCCAAAATGAGCATATGTCTATGCCAAAAAATAGATGGAATTAGAATAGCCATTCATATTCCCAATCTGTTTTTTTATTAAAAAAAATAGAATTTAATTCCAGTGCTATTCCATTTTTCTCTTCTAATTTTCAATTCCTATGTTAGCAACCAAACGGGCCCTAAAAGATTGATCGGAAAGTTTTCCCATTTAAAATTTTGCCTATGACAATTTCCCATAAGTGAGCGATGCCCAAAATGAAAAGCCCATGGGTTTAAATATTTGAATATTAGGGTGATTTACTAACTTAATATTTGATTTTAAACTTATTATTTGTTTTGAAGATTGGGATTATTTTAAAAGCATTTATTTTGATGCGATTATAATGATTTTGTCATGGTCTGGCAAATTGATTTCTAAAATAGATGACATTAATTGTAATTTACTCTATGTCCTTTTCTAATAAAATATTTTAATATAGACAATTTATGATCTTAATATTTACTATTAAGCTTGATCATTTATTTCCAAGAATGGGTTCCTATTTAGAAGCAAATTATGTTATGAGGTTATAATGATTTTGTCATGTTCTAACTAAAGTGATCTCTAAAATAGGTATCTTTATATTGTAATTTATTTTGACAGTTCATTTTGGTGGTGTTTTATTTTTCTTTGTTTTTGAATTAAAAGCAGCCAAAACTAGGGGGCTAGCCCATGATAGACAAACTGGTCAACTACCAGCAGATTACCAATAATCAAAACTACCCCCTACCACTAAGTAAAACAAAAACAAGGTTCTAAACCATAATTAATAAAGTATTAGCAGGCTTAAACATATTGCCTATTTTAAAACTAAAGAAACTATAGTAAAATATAAACAAAGGCTTATCAATCGTACAACCATTTGAGTCCGATAACCAGTAGATAAACAACATTAAAATAAACAAATGGAGCCCTTAAAATTTCTTGGCCTATTTCCTCCTCAGGAGGATGTTTGCCCAGTCTTCTGCAAGGAAGTTGAACAACATCTTTAAATCCTCCTTAAATAGGTCTCCCTCTGTGTCCTTGAGTAGGTTCAGCATGGTGGCAATTGCATGTGTCACTTTAATTGTGAACTTAGTGAGTAGGCACATTCTCTCTTCTAGCACCTGGATTCTCTCCCACACTTCACTACCAGCCTTCTGCATCTTAATAGGGCAACCATCAGTGTGTGTCTTAGTAGCTTCCTGCACAATCAGGGGGTTAGTAACATCTTTTGAAAAAGCCTTGACAGGGGAGGAGATCATGATGGGGGAGGGCACCCTATCCACCATTTCAGGGAACTGATCCCTCATTAGGTCCACACACCCCAATTCAATGATTGCCAAAACATGCGACACATCCTTATTCCCCTTTCTTCCTTCACCCGAAACCGATCAGGAGGAGTTCAAAATCTCCTCTTCCTCCTCCTCCATTCCTCCCACCCCAAAATTTACCGCCTTTTCTTTCATCCTCCTTTTGGGTGGCCCAAATCCTTCAAATCCGTCTCCCCCTCTTGCGATACCCCCGCTTTCAATTTCCTCTTTGCATTAGATTTTGCTAACCTCCCTGACCTCTGCCTACCCCCTCTCCCCTTCTCCTTTGACTCCTCAACCTCCCTCTCTTTCTCTTAATCTTGTCTCCCTCTTTTCCCCATGGGGGTGGGTTTCACAGGGGACCCACTAGGTGAAGGTTGTGGGGTAGGGGAAGGTTGTGGGCTTCTTTGCCTGGCATACGAGAACATGCATAGGGAGATTATTAAAAAACCCTCTTTCTCCAACTTCAAATTCTTAGGCCATGTGAATTTATTATTGCTTGTACCCAATCCATCACTCCTTGCCATATGTACATCAAGGGCTTGTCCTCTACACCAGCTCATTAGCATAATACAAAAAATCTAGCTAAGACTCATAATTCTTCACTTCATGACTCACTAACTCCCTTACCAACTTTGGCAATGCGTTCAAATCCCTCCAACATCTTAGCCCCTCCACCTTTAAGCCTAACGCCGCCATGCCATCTTCCACACTATTTCCCTCCTAAAAATTGTGATTCAAATTAAACTTATAAAGAATAGATAAAAAGTACCTGATGTCTTCTATCACATGTTTGATGGCCCATCCCTCCCGCATGTTTCCTTTAATAGTTTTTATGATGACTTAAGAATCGCCTTCAATTCCCACATCCCTCCATCCCACACTTATGAAAAAATTTAAACCCCAAAACAAAGCCATCACCTTTGCAGTATTGTTTGACACTTTCCCTAACTAACCTAAATATGCAAGCAACATCCTACCCTTGCTATCCCTGACCATCCCTCCACCCACCGAGCCCTCTTTTCTAGCTGCACCATCAAAATTAAGCTTAACCCAATTAGCAGGCGGGGTTTCCCATCGGGTTCTTTTCCTAGCTAGAAGATTTGAATTATCAGTCTCCATTATCCCTTCCGTCAAGTTCCAACTCTTGGCCACTCTGAGCTCCAGGATAGAAGGGGGAACACTGATTTCCTCCACTTGCTGCAACTAATGTTCTCAACCATCATTTTATAGATTCTTTCCACCACAACTTTCTCTTCTTTCTCCTCATTCTTGAACACCTTGTTGTTTCTCTCCTTCTAGATACCCCAACAAACATGGGGGGGAATAACCTTCCACAAACAAATAAGGAGGGGGTGGGTAAAGGGGCCCTGCCAATTTACCACAAATTGCCCCATGTCTATATTAAACAACTAGTTCACCTCCAGTTTCTAAAGAAGTCTCCCCCAAATATTAGAAGCATAACTGCAGTGTAGGAATAAGTGGGTAATGCTCTCCTCCTCCCTCTTACACATGTGGCATCTATTTGGTAATTGAAACCCTTGCTTCATAAGGTTATCTATAGTGAGAATTTTCCCATGGATGGTGGTCCACCAGAAAATATTTGATCTTTAGGATTAAATGGTTAAACCATACCTTCCCCCAATCATTAGGTTCACAGGTTTTTTCAAACATTAGTTTGTAAGCTAATTTAATCGAGAACTCCCCCATTGAGGTTACCTTCCATATGAACTCATCATTCTAATCTCTTCTCAGCATCTTGTACTCTTCTAGCATAGAATTTAGCTCATCAACTAGCTCCCCTTCAACCATCGCATTCTGATGCAGCTCTGCCTTTTTCCACTTCATCCCTAGGCTAATAAAATCAACTACCATTCCTCCCTCTTGATCCTGAATTTGATTCCAAAGAACCCCCAGACTTCATTTTGATTAATGATTTATCCAAAAGCCATGAATCCTCCAAGAAATTAATCTGATTACCATTCCCCACTAGCCACTTAACACCCTCCTTCAGAAGGGTTCTATTCTTCAAAATATTTTCCCAAATCTTAGATCCCATAGGGAGATCATTTCTCCAAGTGTAATGTGAGAACTTCAAATTTCCAAGGTACTTAGCTTTCATAATGTTACACCAGTTAGATTCCTCCTTCATCAGATTCCACCCCATCTTGGTGAGGAGCACATTATTCAAATCAATTATCTTCCTTACTCCCAATCCTCCTATGTTCTTAGGTTTACAAACCATTTCTCAGCTAACCAAACTTAATCTAATCTTCTCACTTCCTCTAGACCAAAGGAAGTTATGTTGTATTTTCTCTAATTTATTAGCCATACACTGAGTAATTTTGAACAATGATAGGAAGTACATCGGTAATCTCTGGACGGAGGAAATTAGTAGTTGTAGCTTGCCCAAATTGCTCAGAGTTTTCTGTTTCCACCCAATCAGCTTTTTCTCCATCCTCTCCAGGATGCCATTCTAGAAGTTGTTACTTACATCTTTCATAGATAATGGAAGGCCCAAATAAGTATAAGGTAACTCAACAATATTGCATCTAAGATCTTAACAATCCTTCACTATAAATCAAGGGGTGTTAAAGAAGAACACTTTACTTTTATCTAAATTAATATTTTGTCCTACATTGGCCCCATATATCTCTAGCACCGACTTCTAGGTTCTAGCTTCACTCACCGAGGACTCCCCACTTAGGAAGGTGTCATCCACAAACTGCTGAATCACTTAGGAAGGAAGCGTGGAAGTAGGTTTAATGCCTTTAATTATCCCCCCATCCAACTTTCTCAAAAACACTCTCCCTAAAACTTCAACAACCATGATGAACAGGTAGGAAGAGATGGGGCCACCCTGTCTAAGACCCCTCTCCCCACCAAAATTCCCCCATGATGACCCATTCACCATCACCAAGTAGTTTAAAATTTCCACCATCGATTTCACCATTCTAATGATTTTTTGACTAAAACCAATCTTAGCCATAACTTTATACAAGAAAATCCAATTAATCCTATCATAAGCTTTAGAGATGTCGAGTTTCAAAGCCATACCCAATTTGCCACTCTTCTCCATTGAGTGCAAAACTTCATGCATCATTATGGTAGCATTCAGAATTTGGCATCCTAAAACAAAGCCACTATGGGTTTTCCCAATGAACTTATGTAGCAATAGTTTTAATCTATTCATCAAAATTTTTGAGAAAATCTTATAAGTAGTGTTACATAGATCGATTAGCCTAAAGTTAGAGAGGACCTCTGGATCTTTTATCTTTGGGATTAGGGCAATAAAAGTTTTGTTAAGTTGTTTAAGAAGTTTCCCTATTCTAAAAAAGTTGCTGGCCGCTCGAAGGAGATCCAACTTGATAACATCCCAAAAGTGCTAGAAAAATGTCAGGGGAAAACCATCTAGTCTTGGGGATTTATAAGCATTCATAGAGAATACTGCTCTTTGGGCTTCCTCCTTAGTCACCATTTGAGCTAACTCTTCATTCTCTTTAGCCAAGATCATCGTGGGCATGAAATTAATTAGCCATTGCCTATCCTCCTCCTTGAAGTTTCTTTGCTCTTCTAAATAAGAGTTTTTAAAATAAGTCATCACCCAATTCACTATCTCCTCAGGTTTATTAAGCTTCACATTATTACCATCTTTGATATTATCAATAGTATTTCTTCGTTTATGGATTGAGGCCAATCTATGAAAACATGTTGTATTTCTATCACCCACTTTGAGCCATAAGACCCTAGATCTCTGCTTCTAGTAGGTCTCCTCTCTAATCATCATTTCCTTCCAGGCCTTTCTATATTTATCCTCCTCCTGGATAATATTATCTGAAGCTAGGCCATCCCCCATAGTTTTTTGAAGCTCTTCTAACTTTCCTTCCACCCCCGCCTTAGTTTTGAAGATGTCACCAAAATATTTTTTCTTCTAGGGTAGCACATTCCTTCTAACATTCTCCAGTTTAATAGATAGTCTATAGATAGTAGTCCCTTCAACCCTAATCCTCCACCATTCTCCCACCTTAGTACTGAAGTCAACATGGGATTGCCACATAATTTCATATCTAAAAGATCTTGGGCCCCCTTGGGAATCTTCTTTCCAATTAAAAAAAATAGGAGTGTGATTCGAGACCGTCTTGGGTAATCCCGTGAGAGAGGAGGAAGTTAAACCTTCTTAGCTAGTTAGGACCAAAAGTCTATCCAGTTTGACTTGGATGAGGTCAACACCCTTCCTATTTTTTGACCATGTGAACTTCACCCCACACATCTCCATATCCATTAAATCATTATTATTTATGAAATCATCCAAATCCTTCATGCTTTCATTAAAATCAATCATTCCTCCAACCTTCTCTGATGGGTACATAGGTGAGTTAAAATATCCCATACAAAAGGTGTTTCTATTTTGAGAGAGGAAAATAGACAGCTCCTCCCATAAACTGTGTCTTCCTTGTCTTATATTAGGAGCATACACATTATCGATATTCCATATCTTATCACCCTTCCTATGTTCAATTATCAAATAGTATTTAGAACTATGAATTGAACTTCCATTACTAGCATTCGGGTTCCAGAAGGTGGCCACCCCTCCTGAGGCTCCCTCTGCTTCACTATAACAAGAATTAGCCCCTGGCCAAATATAACTTGCTATACTCTTCAAATTAATCATAGTCATTTTCACCTCCTAGATGAGCAGGATATCAATTTTCTGGTTAGACAACTACTGTTTGAGGGTAAATTGTTTATGAGGGCTATTCAACCCTCTCATGTTTCATGATAGAATAATCATTTTTTACCCTTTTCCAGGGACTCCAAAGTGGGCTACCTGCTACTTGCCACCTCCCTTGCCATCTGCTTCGTTCTTCTACTTTGTTACCCTGAATTCCCTACATCCATCTTTAATTCCATTACCATCTCAGATTTCTTTGACACCCTTGTCTGTCTTCTCTGAGTTTTCCACTTCCCTTCCTTATCCTGCAGTTGGACTAGGGGATCCATCATCTTAGTTAGAGGCTCATCATCACTCCAGAGAAGAGCTCTAGTGACATCCCCCTCTGCCAAGTCTTTCACCTCTCCTTCCTTCAAGGCCATATCAATGTCCTCACTAAAAAAATTGTCAATTAGCAAGTTCCTTGAAGGGGTACTGAGGAGTTCCTCAATACCTTTTAGAAAGGTAGAGCTTCTTCGACCAAGGAAACTTCCCCTTCCTCCAAACCCCCCAACTCCCCTTCCACCACATTGAGCTTCTCAGTATCCCATACTAAACAAGACTTACCCCACAAACTGGTGGGACTCCAACTCTTCTATCCTAACCCTTCCCACCTCAACTTGAGGGTAATCTTCTTGCTCCTTTCTGGGTGGGGATGTCTTCCCCTTCGCCATCTCTGCTTGAGAGTTAACATTCTTAACTTCTATCTCCTTCCTAGGTAAGGGGGTCACCTCCTTGCCATCAAGTTCTCCAACCCCTTTAACTAGAGGCCTATTTCCCTTCTCCCTTGAGTCCAGAGGAGAATCCCCCACTTCCTTTTCCCCCACTATCTCCTCCTCAACCATCTTATTCATCTTTTTACAATTTGTAATCAAATGCCCAAATGACAAGCATTTCTAGCAATATAACCTCACATTTTCATAAATGATGGGTTGTACTTTCTTACAACACTTCGAACTTAGTGTAATAGACTTGAGTAAGGAAGTACCCACAACCACATTCACACTAGACCTCGCATAGACCAAACTTGACCTCTGTAAGGTAACTATATCCGCAACAACAAAGTGCCCAAAGGAGTTACCAATGGATTTTAGGATCCTCTCATCCCAAAACTAGAGTGGGAGTCTAGGTAGCCTAATCTAGACAGGTGCCATCCTATTCAGTTCCTTCACTCAAATGCCACTTAGCCACCACTAGTCTATGTTTCTCGTATGACCAAGATCTGAGCATCGCCATTGTCATATCTTTAGTTGCTTTAAATTTGAAGCTGAATAGACCCCTTGACATGGCCGAAACCATCACACTCCCCTTCAACTTCCACCTTTGACTTACCCACTTCATGACTATCTCTATCGATGGGTGAAAGGAAAAAAATTTGCTTATGAGGTAGAGCTTCAGATTGGTAGACATACTATCTACTAAGCTATCCAGGACAACAATTTCGACCCCCTCCTCACCGTTGATCACTTTGGGAGCTTCCAACGAGATATGAGTTGCCTTCTCTCCAAGAACCACTTCCTTCCAACCTTGAGCCCTTGTATGATCTTGGCCCACCATTAGAACTGTTGACTCCATTGGCACCTCCCTAATAGGACAATTGACATCATCCAAATTCAAAATACCAATCAAGTAGGAAAGAGTGAAAAGTTGCAAAGCAAAAAATTCTTTGTTGATTAAACATAAATGCATATGTTCATAATTAACTTTAAATAGTCTCTATATGAAAAAATTTACACAAAATTGCTCTTTCATTTTATGGGTGTCAAGGTGAAAGGTGAATTAGATTTTGGAGATGTTGAAGATGAAAGGTGTTAAAGTTAATTTCAAAATTGTTTTAAGTATTTGTGTTACTATAAATATAACTTTGACCAAAATCAAATAATCTTGTTTAATTATTTGTATGATAAAGAGATCATTTCCAACGGTGTGTCTAATAAATTAAACCAAAATACCTTGAAAATTATTGTCTAAAATAATCTTGAATATATGATTTTTAATTTATGCTAAATTGTTGTTATTATAATAATTCAAATTTAAAATGGTTTAATGAGTGAAAAATTTATATGTTTATAAAATCTTTATACTCTCTCTTATTTGTCAAAGTTAAAGTATATTATAATAATAATCTTAATATGCAATATAATGTTTTTAATAGAAGAAAATAACTAAAGTATTAAAGTAAGCATAATAATTATTTGTATAAAATAATGATGTTAACTAAAGTAAAAGTGTCATTTAAAAAATAGGAACAAATAAGAAGATGGGTTAATGGGAGAAAAAGTATAAGCATTTCAAGTATGTAGAAAGGAGAGAAAATCATTATGCTTAAGAAGACTCAAGTCTTGAACACGTGTAAGGGTCTTCCCTCCTTTACTATTTGGATCTTATAATGTGTAATTGAAAGAGGATATATGTCTATTAATTCTAATAGAGTATACAAAGAAATATGCATGTATTTATGTTTATATGTATATAAAACAATTATATATATATCTATTTGTACACCAAAGTGAATATAATTATAAACAAAAAACCAAAATATAAATATGCAAATAAATTAACCCTATAAATGAAAACAAGTATGTGTGTGTGTGTGTGTGTGTGTGTGTGTGTGTGTAGATATATATAGACAAGTAGTAAAATAATATTATCATATAAATTTCATTTCCAATGAAGATGTTAGAGAGATTATACTAGAAGCACATGATATGGTTTAGGATGTGGAAGAAGAAGGATAAGGAGAAGGAAGGAATATAAGATATTATGAAAGAGAATGAGATAAGGAAGTTAATCATTGAAGGAAAGCTTTCAATGGTTATAATTGATGAGGCAAACATAGATAATGTTTAGTTGGAGCATTCATCTCCAAGTCATGATGAGCTTGGCATTGTCCCAGAGAAGACAAAGATGGTAACTAGTAAAGTGCAAAGTCTCATGGAGACTTCCACCATTTTTCAAAAAATTTCATTGTTGGCTAGTGATTTTAGCAAGGCAGGTGCAAGTGTTGAGAAGGAAGGTGACATGGAAACATTTGACAATGATCAATTAAAGAAGATGTCCATGATGGCTCTTGCTAAGGCAAAAGAGAGTCCAAAAAATAAAATAGAGAAAAAGGCTAGAGTGCTAAGTAGAGTACTAGACAATTTTAACAAGATATTGCCTATTCCTTCAACATTTCATGGTAGCAATGAGGTGGACAACTTGGACATAGTAAAAGATTATTTTGATGCTCACTTTTAGTCTTTCAAACAAGCAGTTGGAGCAACAACTAGCAAGGAATAAAAGGCAAAAAGGCTTAACAAGGTATGTGCTTCCATATCTAGCAACACTAAACTAGTTGATGAGCATATTAAATAAGTTAAAGCTTGTATTTTTGAGGGTAGAAAATTATATATTCATTTCATAAAATCAACTAACTATGCAACTGATGTTGATAAGATGATTAAAGAAGAAGATGAATGTTGATATAAATGGGCTAATGTGCATGAGACATCTAGTAGAGTTGTGATTTTACATGGAACACAAGTGAACAAGATTATGGATAAGTTTAGTACACTTAGTGTGAGAAGGAAATTTTTTTGAGAAGATTTTCACAGTTGAGGAGTATCATCATTCTTAAGCTTGAGATTATGTAGAAGGAACTAGATTTGCTTGAGGCAACATAAAGTCTTGTGCAATTTTTTAGGCCTATTGACCTTGAGGAAATTGAGATAGAAGATTATTATTTGTGTGGCAAGTATATGTTACATAAATATTGAAAAAGACATGAGACATTGACTTTCAAGAATTTAAAGTAATATTTGTAGAAGTTTTAAGGTTTGTGTAAATTTTATTTTCATAATGCAAAGTTTTTGATTATCGTACATAAGTTTTAGTATCTTTCCTTTTCCATTTATATCAAAGGAGGAGTAATAGCATTAAAAATAATATATGTACAATCTATTGGAAGTGGGAGTGTATTGATAGATTAAGCCACTAAGAGCATTTTGTATTTTGCATTGGACACTTAGTCATTTCTCACTAAGTGTTACCATTAATGCCAAACAAGGAGATTATGGGCAAGTGAATAGTTAGATGCTGTCATTGATGAAAAAATATATAATTTGTACTTGGATCACCAATTAGTTTTGTGGTGAAAAGTATGAGAAAAATGCCAAAGTCCAAAGAAAATATACATGATATAGTTGGACAATTTTGGTTAGTGACAATAGTAGAATTATCAAATGTGGCTAAAACTTTAGGAACATAGTAAATATAATGTATATGAGCTACTAGTATGTTATCTAGTGTTATTATAATGAGTAAGATATATTTTGGTGATGCAAAGAATAATAGGTCCAATATGATAGAATTATAAGACAATTTATGAAATTGGGCAATTTGGCTTAGCAAATTGAATTGCCTTGTTAGTTCAATTTCCTAGCAATAGATATATGACATCGAAGGGTTTGTCTCTTACATAACATGGTCTGATTTTATATTTTGGCACTTGAGTGGATATATCTTGTGAAATGTTATGTAATATAATTGAATTAGTCAATCTCAAGAGTATAAAGGAAAAACTTATTTGGTATTTGCACATATGAGATATGATGTATGAGCTATATGATGCTAGGTGTGAAACTTGATGCTTGATCAGAGTAGATGTGAACTATAGTGGGACTAATTAGACATTGTGATGTCATGTATAGTTCATTTTTTTTGTAATAATTTCTTTGTATTTGGATAGTAGGTCTAGAAGGTGGCTACAACCTTCACTCTCAAGCAAGTGTGCTCCCTTTTTGTTCTTAGGCTACAAACCTCTAACAAGGTCTTGTCCTTTAACATGGAACAATATACTAAAGATCATATAATGACTCATTACATGGTGAGATTTTCTAATAGATATGTTTTGAGATTAATGCATCATCTTCTCAGTTCAATCCTTAACATGGTTTAACTTTGGATAGGTTTTCCTCAAGAACAAACCATGGGAATATGGGTTCTCTTTTGGTGTATGCTTTAATTTTATGCATTGTGGTTTGTGGATGTTTTTGGTTAAATTATTAAGTGTCAAATTCATTTAAAAGTGTTGTAACATTGATTCATGACCCCTCTTAGTGTTGTTTGATCCTAACAAATCTTTGAAAAAAATGATCATGAATTCTATTGAGAACAATCTTTACCAACCTTGAATCCACAAATTCCTTAAAATCTATAATCTAATTTATGTAAAGGGCTTTCAAATGCTTTTATTTTGTCTTAAAATTGCTATCCTCATTAATCACATCGTTAAGGTCACTCCAAATGTTTGAATTTCCAAATATTTCACACTTGTAGTAAATATAAGCTCTTATATCTTCAACATGCAATAATCCATCGAGGCTTTGGGAAAATGTACCCTCAAGGTCATCTTCCATAGACTTAAAGGCATGTTTCTAAAGGTGATACCTTTTCCTCTCCTTAATTAAAAAAATTATGGTGTATCCATGCTTAATAATATGGACTTGATAAAAAATAAAGCTGACAAGACAAGATCAAATAAGTTTTTCCAATAAACTAGAATTTTCTTGAAATCTTTGATTTAACCTTTGATCAAACACTTCAATCACCTCACTATTCTCTGTTCAAGCCTTGGAAACTCAAATAGTGTCAAACAAATCAAATTTATCCATTAAATCATCCAAATTTTATGTGTAATCAATGCATTAGGTCACATTCTAAATACAACTTCTATATAAACATCAATCATAAAAATGTACTCGTTGGATTCCCCCCACATTTTCTACTGTCAAATTCAACTTCGATGGTGCAACACATGGTGGTTTGGTAGTAACAAGAGGTGTGCTAAAAAATGAAAAGGGTGATGTGTTGTTAGCCTTCTTGAGGAATTGGGGCTAGGGAACCAATAACCTGGTAGAGGCCACTATCTTACTTTGGGGTCTAAAATTTGTTGTAGAAATGAAGGTCAGAAGATTAACTATTGAAGGTGACTATAAACTCATCATTATGACTTACAACACACTTATAGGGAAGGCAATGCAGTGGCTAACGCTCTCACTAGTACATTTTCACTAATGTTTTGACCTACATTTTCAACCAAAGGCGAAATTGGCCTATAAAATCCTTTTTTTTATTTTTTTGTGTGATTTGGTCAAAATTTTGACCAAATCAAGTCTAATAACAAAAAATAAAGAAAATGACATAAGATTTTATTTTTCATGGGAGGAGTTTGTTCGATGAGCTCTGCATGCATGGGAGCTATTTGAGGCAAGAAGTAGCCGTTTTCCATCAATTAATCCCCTTAAAATGTTGCTTATTGTATTTTGAGTTGCCTTAGGTGCCTTTACTATTTACATTTTCATTTCTCGTATGGTTTGAAAGTTGATCGAGTTTCCATTGCACACAATTGATAGGTCTTGAGTTGCCATTATAGACATTTGACGGGTTTCGAGTTGCCATCACTAAGTGGTAGAAATCTGCAACTTTTCTTATCACATAATGTATTTGGAAAGGGTTTCATCAAATTAATAAGTGATTTGTTTTGTAAAATGTTTATTTGGTAAGGGTTTCATGAAAATAATATTATGGCATTTATAATTGGTTGGCTTGTTAATAATTGCACAATAATCTTTCTAGTTTATTGTCCTCCCATTTCTAGAAATATGCCTACAAATTCCAACTAAGTATAACGCATGAAGCCTCTGTCATATCACTATCCACTCATCTCAAATATATATAAATTAAGCATTGTTGAATGAGCACATTGTTGGATGTTCTTTCATCGGTAGTAATATAGTTAGATAAAATAATTTAGATGATAAGTGAACCTCAATATGAATAGTTAATAGGTTATTTACTCTATTACATTGACATCCTAATAATAATAAATATAATTAATAATCTTGTCTTGAAGATAAAATAACTTGAATTCCATGCTATTTTACTAAAGCCACCCTTGTGATAATGTGGGTTTCCTTGTTGAATATGGTGACTTCCTCCCAACCTTCAACATCTCAGCTACTCCACTCTTTGATAATGTTTCTTAACACCCCAAGGGTGTATGCTAACCTCTAAATGTTTTCCATTCCCTGTTTTATGGATACTGACACCTTTTCTATTGGTTTTTAATCCATACTAAATACATTCATAGAACTAACTAAGGCTGCCAAACAAATAAGTGTAGTGGTGAGAGATTACATGGGTTGAATTTTGAAAGCACTTTATGCAAGGGTCCTAGATGGATCAGATAACGTGGGGGATGAATGAGCTTTACTTGAATCCATGTCAATGGGAATTTCTAGATGGATAGGGCATTTCTAGATTGGTTGTAAAAGGTGACTCCCAAATTATAACATCAACTCTCATGCCAACAAGGATTGTGAGTTATAGTATGTATTAGGGGAGGTCTGGAAGTTGCTACCACAATTTTCTAAATTCTCAATTGTCGATTGCTATAGGGAAGCAAACTTAGTAGTTGAGTGGTTATCAAATATGTTAGTAATTTTGGATCAAGGTTCCATTTTCTTGGTTGAAAATAATTTAATATTTGTTAGCTTACAACTATCTATTATGAGGTCTTTGGCTCAAGTATTTGTACAACTTGTAGGTGCGCTTATTTGGAGCACATAAAAGAGAGGGTGATGTTCCTTGCATGGGTAGCATCAACCCTATGTTCCATCCCTTTTCAACAACAATAAAACAAGAGTAAGACTAAAATGGATATAGAGACTGAGTTTCGTTAAGTATCTAAGATTTTTGGCTCTACTTGGAATGTTGTTGTTGCCTGTGAGAGCTGGAAAATAAAGTATAGAGTGCTTAATCCAAGATTTTTTTTAATGTGCAAATCTCCTATGCAAATCTTTGTACAATCTTCAAAGATGATTGTTAGATATGTATCAAGCATCCTTGTAGCAAAACTAAGGAGAATTTTCATGTGTCATGCCCCATTGTATCTTATTTCAAAGTCAATTTCTCCCAATGCTTATCTAGTATAAATGGACTTGACCTAGTCTATTTCTATTCACAAGCATGTCTCTGTGTGTGTTTAGAATGAGTTTTCTCCTTCAATCTAAATTGTGCAAGGCTAGGAACTACAGGTGGGAGACATGCATTTGGGTATGTGCATGGAATCCATTCTTGAGGAGATCTTCAAGTTGAACCACAACCACATCATGGACTCAGGAGCTAGTTCTATTGGGTTGTAATGCAATAGTTATGGACTTCTATGAAGATGCTCATCTTGTGTAAGAAGAGGGTAATAATTCCCAAGAGATCATTATGCCTAACATGAGCATGGAAGTGGAAGAGAAGTCCTATTTGCAGCTGAGTCATCTTATCAATATGTATACTCCCTTTATTTTAATATATTATAGGCCTTCAACCTTATGCCCATTAACACATCATATAAAACTCATCATAAAACTACATATATTTAAAACAACATATAAATTATTGTATTTTGATTTGAACTTGATGCTATAATTTTTTTTCATTGATAGAAATTGGCTATATTCCATCTAATAAAGCAAATAACTCCATATCTATCTAATAGATTATAATAATCAAAATCCCATAATCAACTATTCTTTTGTGCAACTATTTCTTTACTCTTGCCATATGGATCTTTGCTTGAGCATGAGCCATCCTCTTTGCTTAGCCCAATACCAAGTGTGAGCCAAGGCTATTTATTTGAAATACTTTGAAAACAATCTTTTTCTTTCTCCTATTCTTGGATTTCTTAAATTGATCAACCCACTGACTATGAATACCCATTATATTGAAGATGCAAGCTTGAACATAACATGATGGATTTCAGATTATATGAAAGAATATTAAGATAAAATTGTTAAGAATTAGATTATATGAAAGAATATTAAGATAAAATTGCTATGCACCAAATATTTAGAGAGAAAGACATATTAGATAGTTGTTATAATTCAAAATATCATTCTTGGGGATAACTACAATAATTTTATTAAAGAATCAAATAATGTACTTATTTTATGAAGATGGAAAAAAGGCTGACATGTATCATCTAAATGGAAATGGCAAGGTTTTTTACCTTTTAGAGATGCAACATGTGTTCAAATGAAATTTGATGAGCATGGGAAGTAGTGACCATCTGAATATGAATTCATTGTGACCCAGATGGCTAAATCAGATCTATCACTCATGTAGATTTAGATAATGGGGAGACGAATGCTTTGATTTGTATCCATACAATTAAGTTTTTTCCCAAGCTCTAATTAGGTTTTTCTCTTTTCTCATTGCATTTTCATTGTTTCCCAAACTACTGAAATCTAAGTGTTGTTGCGTTTGTAAAGGGTTTAAAATATTAGAGGATTTTGTTATGTTTATCAACTTCTATTGCTTTGAAAATATAATTAATATTAGTTTAGAGTGCAGTTGGATTTATGAAATTCTGGTATTTCATAAGATAAATATTATATATTTATTTTTTGTCAGGTTTTTCGTAACATTAAATATGTTGTTTTTCATTTAGGTAACCCTATCTAATCTTAATTGTAATATAAAAACATACTCAAACTGTTAAAATAATTTACTGAATATTAAAAGTTCACACTATTTTTGGGTCATTATCTTTGACGGAAAAAAGAGAGCTGCATAATCAAAATATTTTGATCATATTTGTCAGATATGCATTTAAATAAACTTTATTTTGGGGTAGCAACATTTTTTGGCAACAATGCTTCCTTATATCTTTGTTTCAGAATTTAGGGTCTTTAATTTTTCGTACAATTTATGTCTTTGTGTTAACAAATCAAATAGAGGATGACATAATTAGATTAGGGAAAAGGTGCATTATGATGAATTCTAAATTGGATATGAAAGATATAGCTATAAGAGGACTTCTAAATTTGTTTTAGGTCTGTACATCCATGAACCTGCAAACTACTATTGTTTGAGTATCTTCAAGTTCAAACATCTAAAATTGGAATAGTTAATCTATCAAACAACTAAAACTCAATCTCCATTTTTCTCCTTGAAGTGAAAAACACCATTAGATCGATAAAAAATAAGGTGTCTTCTAGTATCAATTCTAACAAGGAAAATGAAGAAAATGAAGAAACCACAAAATTTTGAACAAAATCGATTACAAAATGTGGTCTATGAAATTTTGCTAAAATGGTAAAAGAATCTTTCCATCATAAGATTTAAACAAAAAGAGAGATATCTAGCAAACACTTAGGTCTCAAGCATATTACTAAACTAATGAGAACTATTATGTGTAACTATTAAAGGATTCAAGAGATGTTGAAGATAAGACTCACAATCTTTATCAACTATTACCTAGTTTTGTATTGTCCCAAAATTACCACCACAACATTTATGCATTTCATGATAGTCACTATTTGAAACATGGGAAAAAAATACCTAATTTATCCATATTTTATGTAAAATTTGATACCACCACATTTGATCAATAGAATAGTAATATGTTTGGGCTAATATCTAACTATGCATGCTTGAACACAAAGCTATACATTTACACAAGGAAAGCCAAACAACTATCAGAATGAATCATACTGAACTACTAAAATAAATAGTCACACCTTTGATATGTGCATACTTTACATTGAATACAAAATTACCCTATTAAATGACCCCAACTCATTAAAAATAAGGTGTAATGGAAAGGCTCAATGGAAGTTGTTAAATTTATGTAAACGAAAGTTGTTGATATTATAATATGGGTGAATTTGAGCAAGGTGACCAAATTTTTATTTCAAAACCATATGTGTAGATATAAACATTAAGTAAAACATGTCTCATATTTTTGTAGATATACACATTAATTACACCAATTTTTTCTCTCAAAATGATGTGCAAATATAAACATTAAGTACAACATGCCCAATATTTTTATAGATATACATATTAATTACACCAACTTTTTCTTTCAAAACCATATGTTCAAATATAAACATTAAGTACAACATGTCCAATATTTTTGTAGATATACACATTAGTTACACCAAATTTTTCTTTCAAAACCATATGTGTAGGTATAAACATTAAGTACAACATGTCCAATATTTTTTGTAGATATATTTTCGTGTGAAGAAAGACCACGCCTGACAATATGAACCCAAAACAAAATAACAAGACAATGGCTACATTTTGGTCTGAGTTTCGATGAAAAGATGATAAATGTAATTGTCTTTGCAAAAAGTTTAAGGGCTTAAAGAATCGAAGAATTCCAATCACAACAACCTAGAGTCATTGTAGGCAACATGGTCATGTTGAAGGGGGGCACAATTTTCGTTGATTGTTGAATGTGGATTTCCTACTGAAAGAACATGAAAGTGTGAATATCCAAGCTGAGGATAACACTCCCATGGAAGAAGATGATAATGTGCCAGAGGACATGATTGAAGAAGATGGTATTGCCACAGATGATGAAGATGCTTATGATGATGGTATGAGTGCATCTAATAATCATGACGAAGATGGTCTTGATATACCAATACTTGAGAAGGTACACAAGCCCCTATACAAAGGCTCCCAAACAACTCTTCTCTTTGCTATAGTGTTATTGGTGAACTTGAAGGTTATGAATAGTTTATCCAATGTAGCAATGTTAAGTATGCTAAGGTATGCCATTTTTGTCATCTTCAATGTTAGCATACCATTACTATTCAGTATATTACCAACTCATATTTGTTGTTGTAGGTTGATATATGAGCTTTTGTTACCACCATCAAACACTCTGCCTCATTCATACTAAGAATTATCTACCATTATGAATCAAATTGGAATGATGTATTAGAAAATACATGCATGTTCCAATGATCACATTCTGTATCATAAACAACATGAATTTGCAACAGAATGCCTTGATTTTCATATTAGTAGATATTGGTTAGATCAAATAATAAAAAATGTGCCTCACAAGATTCTTCAGTACATTCCCATTATTTGATGTCTTCAATGATTATTCAGGTGCACTAGCTTGACACAATTTATGGATTACCATGCATGCAATAGAAGTCAAGATCACATTATGCGAATGCCTATGGATGGTTCTGCATTTAAAGAGATAGAAGAAGCATGGCAACACTTTAAAGAAGAATCTCATAATATCAAGCTTTCATTAGCAATGAATGGTGTCAATCCATTTGGAGATATGAGATCTGTTTACTCAGTGTGGCCTATTTTTGTTATTAACAATAACATTCCTCCTTGGATGTCCATAAAGAAGGATCACATAATGTTCTCAATGATTGTACTAGGTATTTTTTTATTTAATAATTATCTAAATGAATTCATAAATAGTGCATGAAAATGGTCATAATAGTTATGTAATGTTTATGTTCATTCAATTACTAGGTAAGCACCAAGTTAAAGATATGAATGTGTATATTGAGCCCCTTATTGATGAGTTATGGAATGGGGTCACCATGTATGACATCTCTAGACCAATAGGATACAGACAATTTCAATTCTATGCAATGCTTAGGACAATACATGATGCCTTTTAGGCTAACTTATTTTTGTGGTATGTTATATTGTTAAGGTCACATATTTTTGGTCTATTATAGTGATTACACATTATTTTTGTATGCTTAAGTTGCACATGATAATTTTACATGATCTAATTGTACATGATCTTCTAGGTCTTCAGATAAAGAAAAAATTTGCATGTCTAGTTTGTGGTCTAAAGATGAAATTTCATCATTAAAGAAGTTTAAGAAAGTAGGTGTTTGATGAGTTTAGGCACTTTCTCCACAATAATCATAAGTATCAAATTATTGAAAAACATCTTTTTAATGGGAAAGAAGAGATGGCATCAAGGTCATGAAGAATGACACCTCATCTATAGAAGTTGGAATACGATCAATTAAATCACTAAGGTAATGTCTAGTTTGTGGTTTGAAGTTTAAAATTTATATTTTGATATTGTCTTTTATTTAGTAATGATGTAATTGATAGTCATGATGGTTGGCAAGGCATAAATGAACAAATTTCTAGAGAAATAAAAAGTTATCCTACTCAATTTAGTAGGTTACCATACTACAATGATCTCCCAATCATGCATTTGTTTGATGCTATGCATATTGGAAATAATGTAATGGAGATACTATGAAAAATATTGGATGGAAGGTGTGATGGAGAAAAAAATCCAAAAATTATACTAACATTCATGAATCCAATCATGCACTAAATTTTTTTATTAAATCAAATAGCAATGGAGATCAGATAAATATGAGTGCTCTTCCTTGGTTATTAATGGAGCAACAAAGTGATGCATTAAAAGAAGTCATAAAAAAACCAAATTTTCCACATGATTTGCTGCAAATATAAGCACTCTTGTATCAAAGAAAGGTGATTTTGGCCAAGGTTGAAAACAAATGATTGGCATACCTTCGTCAAGGTAAGTCATGTTCTCTATGTATAATATATTTGTAAAATTGCATGTATTACCTATTGTATTATTTCATAATATATTTGAAATGATCATTTTTTAATGATTGTAGTACATCCTACCTCTATCCCTCCCACACTAGTTTGAGAAAAATATTAACAAAGTTACATGTGATCTTGGAAAATACATGAGGTTAGAAGTGTTATCTCTTAGATTTGTTGCATATATATTATGTTATATTTATGAAATCTCATTTATATGTTCTTGTGTGTTAAATCTCTTTTAGGTGGTTATCATCTAAAGAAATTGAAAAAAAAGATATAAAATATTGGAAGAGAAAAGTTCCATAGCTAACACAAGGAGGTTTGAGATAACTAGGGCCAAGGGCACACCCAGGTATTCAAATCACCTACACAGAGTCAACATAGTGGAAACAACAAAAAATAAAACAACTAGGGAGATAGAGGAAGAAAATGCTTCATTCAAATATTCATCCATGATCAGTTACATGCCCAACTATAAGGTCTTCTGGGTTAAGGCCACATATATCAATTCAATTACAATCTTCACTAATTAAAATATGCATTGTGCTTGCTCTCTCAAAGCCTCTATCCTCTAAGACTCAAACCAAGAACTCTTAAATACATGCATGGCCACAAGTCAGCCTATTGCAATACAACCAAATAAACTCTCATATTAAATGCTAAGCTAAACCACAAGTTGACTCATAGAAAATACCTATCACAAAATTAAATGCAAAGGTCAACCTCAACAGGAAACCACACATAGACAACTCAACAATCACATGAACTCAACAACCAAGGAACTCATAAACCTCAGGAACTTGACAACCTTAGGAATAGGCAACCAAAGGAACTCAACAACCAAAGGAACCCAAAAACCAAAGGAACTCTACAACCAAAGGAACTCTATAACCAAAGGAACTCAACAACCAAAGGAACCTAATAGCCACTATGAACTCAACATCAACTAGGAAGCTTGACATCCATTATATGCTTGACAACAACTAAGAACTCAGTAATGCAAGACATTGCAACTTGATAGAAACTAAAAAAAATGAAATCATGCAGGATAGCAATGCAACCCAGGATGCTTCTGCATTAGAAAAATGGAGTCAAAGAAAATGATTCTCTTAAATCATTGAGATGTCACAACCCGAGTTGAATCCAACTCAGATTGAGAAATCCACATAGCATCTTCACTAGGCCTATTTTTCCATTTTACCAAACACTCGTAGTATTTTCCTCTTGTACTCTTACCAATTCTCTACTCCAATTTCTATTCAAATTCTTCAATCTAATTCTTACGATCATCTGATACATCCACTTTGTCATTTGACTCATGATACTTATACAAATTAGCAACATTGAATATAGGAGATATATCCATGTCATCAGGTAACTCAACTTCATAAACATTACCACTGTCAAAATTCTTCAAGATCTTACAAGGACCAAACTTCTTCATCTTCAACTAATTGTATGTTCTAATAGGAAATCTTCATTTTTTCAAATGAAACATCACTTCATCACCAACTTCAAAATCATGATGCCTTCTAGATAGACTTATCAACATTCTCCTTGTACTTATGATTACTTTGTTCCAACCTCAATTTTACTTATGCAAAGATTTCATAAAATCAAAAAATTATTCCCCTACAACACTTCTCTTTTCTTCACTAGCAACATCCCTCAAATCTAATATACCTCTAGGCTATATTCCAGTAACAATCTCAAAAGGTGTTTTCCTTGTACTTCTATTCACACAATTATTATATGCAAACTTAGCTTATACCAATACCATCTCCCAATTATGTGGTTGGTCTCCAACCAAACATCTCAACAAATTACCCAAGCTTCTATTCACAACCTCTGTTTGTCCATCTGTTTGTGGATAAAATGTAGAACTAAACTTCAACTCAGTGCCCATCTTCTTCCACGAAGTCTTCCAAAAGTAACCAACAACTTACTATCTCTTTTAAGAAAAGTTCAACAACATTCTTAGTATCTGATGTCTTCTTACATGGTATAAAATGAGCCATTTAAAAAAATCTATCCACAACCACAAATATAGAATAATACGCCTTCATTGTTTTAGGCAATCCAAGAACAAAATCTATACTAATTTCACTTCAAGATTTCTTAGGAACACTAATAGGTGTGTACAAATTAGTATTCTAACTTACTCCTTTTGCAACTTGAGAAAATCCACAACTCTCTAAAAAATTCTAAACATCCTTGTACATTTGAGGCCAATAATACTTTTCCTTTAACAAACTCATTGTCTTATCAATTCCATAGTTTGCAACCAATCCACCACTATTCTTTTCTTTAATCAAATTCAATCTCATATAAATTTTAAGAATACACAAATAAATACCTTTAAAAAACATACCTTCTTGAATGAAATATTCATCAAACTTAATTGCTTGTTCTATCAAACTAGGTGCTCTACACTCTCTTCACATCTCAAAAAAATCAAGATCAATAGTATACAACTCCTTCATCTCATCAAAACTAAAAACTTCAACCTTCATCTCTATCAACAAAGAATGTCTTCCACTCAATGCATCAACAAATCTATTAGTAACTCCACCCTTATGCTTAATAAAGAATGTATAACTTTGCAAATACCCAACCCATTTCATATGTCTTTGATTCGTTTTTATGTTGACTTCCCAAGTACTATAAAGCTTTATGATCAATATACAACACAAACTCCTTAGGAATCAAATAATGTCTCCACTTCTTCAATTCTTGAACAATAGCATAAAATTCTTGATCATACATAGAATACTTCCTTTTAGCATCATTCAACTTCTCACTAAAGAAAGCAATAAGTTTTCTGTCTTGGCTTAATACAACTCCTATTGCACTACCACTTGCATCACATTCAACTTGAAATACCTTATTGAAATCAGGCAAAGCCAATATAGGTAACTCAACAAACTTTTGTTTCAAAGTCTTAAAACTATTATCAGCTCCATGTGTCCACTTGAATTCCTTTTTATCTCCTCTCATTGTCTTAGTCATAACATTACAAACAAAACTGAAATTCCTTATAAAATTTCTGTAAAAACTAGCCAAACCATGAAATGATCTTACCTCAGCCACATTCTCATGTGTAGGCCACTCCAAAATTTCTTTAACCTTCTTTGGATCCATCTTGAAACCATTAGTAGAAATCAAAAAGCCCAAATACACAATCTCCTCTTGCATAAAAGAACAATTCTTCAAATTAATCATCAACTTCTCCTCTTTCAATTTTTGCAATACTTGTCTAATATGCTCAAGATGTTCTTCCTTATTCTTACTGAATATCAAAAAAATCATCCAAGTAAACAAATAAAAACATACCTAAGAATCTTTTCAAAACTTCATTCATCAACTTCATGAAAGTACTAGATGCATTAGTCAAATGAAAAGGCATAACCAACAATTCATACAAACCATCTTTTATCTTGAAAGTAGTCTTCCATTCATCACCTTCTCTAATTTTGATATGATGATAGCTACTCTTTAAATCAATCTTTGTAAAATACTTTGATCCACTCAAACAATCCATTATGTCATCCATCCTCAGCATAGGAAACCTATATTTCATTGTGATCTTGTTAATAGCTCTGGAATCAGTACACATTCTCCATTCTTCTTAGGTGCTAATACAACAGGTACAAAACATGGACTCAAACTTTCTCTGATCAAACCTTTCTCTAAAAACTCATGCACTTGTTTGTTAAGTTCTTCATTCTTAGTACGTGTCAATTTATATGGTGCTTTATTTGGGAAACTAGCTCTAGGAATTAGATCCATACAATGACTTATACTTCTCATCGGAGGTAAACCATTAGGTGTATCCTATGCAGTAATATCCTTATAGTCATCCAACTATTCTACAATTTGTACTGGCACTCAGTCAATACTGCTAGTTTCTACTGTCACTCAATCACCAATGACCGATACTTGATTAACACTATTTTATGGTACTCGACTACTACTCACACAACTCAATCTTCTTGGGATTATAAAAAAACAAACTTGACTCTTCTTCATTTCCTTTTCAAATTTCTTTCCATTAACCATACAAATTCTTACAGTAGTACATTTAACTTCATTTGGACATTCAATCAAAGGAAATAATATTTGCTTCTCCCGATTCACCCAAAGAGTATATTGATTTAATCTTCCATCATGTATAACATATCTATCATATTTCCAAGGTCCGTCCAATAGAATATGACAACAATCCATAGGCATAATATCACACAGAACTTTATCAAAGTAATGTCCAATCTTGAATTTCATAATATATTGTTCAGTTACCAATATCTTATGCTCATCTTTGATCCATGCAACATGATAGGGTTTAGGATGCTCCAATATTTGCAACTAAAACTTTGTAACCAACTCTTCTAATGCCAAATTCGTAGAGCTTCCACTATCAATGATCACTTTGCAACATTTTCTATCCATCTTACATCTAGTTTTGAATAGAATCCTCCTTAAAATAGGTTCCTCATCACTTCCCTTATTACATAAGGTTCTTCTTACCATTAAATTCTCTCCAGCCTCAGGTCCACTTAGTGAACCCACATCATCTCTTTGAATCACAACATTTCTATTATTTTGCCCTCTTTTAGACGATCTACATTCAAAAGATCTATGTCCCTCTTTACCACATTTGTTCTAGAATAAGAATTACCTCTTCCTTGGTAAGAACCAATACCTCCTTAGTAGGAATCACCACCTTTCCACTTGGTCTTTCCCTTATCATCATTCTTCCATTTAGATTTACCCTTATCTTACACAAAACTATCAGATCTACCACTTTCTCCATAAGATCTACCTCTGCTCCTCTAGAATCTACCACCTCTACCTCTTTGTCTTTGCTCATGCTTCTTTGTCAAGATCTCCTCAGCTTTCAAGGCATATTGATATGCTTCATCCACACTTTCCAATATCACAAAACTTATCTCATCTTGTATCCCAGATCTCAATTCATTTATGTACCTTGAAATTTTTTCAACATCATTATCCACATGTCCGGATCTGATGTCCAATCTATAGAATTCCTTGGTATACTCCTTCACAGTCATGTCTCTTTGTCTCAAATTTTGTATCTTCCTCAACAAACTAACTAGATAATCAATAGGAAAGAATTTGTTCCTCAACTTGTTCACCATCTTTGGCCAAGTCTTGATCTTTTCCTTTACTTTCCTTTGTCTATCAATTTGCAAATTCTCCCACCATAGTGAGGCATGTCCTTTCAATCTTGTAACTATAATTTTTACCATCCTATTATCAGGGGTCTTTTCATACTCAAAGAAATTCACCACATCAGAGATCCAATCCAGCACAACACTGGTATCCAATTTTCTATTATAGGGAACAAATTCAACAATAGGTCTTGAATTTTCCTAAGACAATAGTCTCAACAACCTTGCTTCATCTTGGTCTTCTTTAGGTTTTGGATTAGGGTTTGTTGCCATTGTTTCATCATCACTTACATCAACAAGATGTGTTCCTCTCTTTTGGACTATCTCTACAACATCTAATTTGGTTGCAATTTGCCTTAATGTATCCAATATTTCATTATCAACATTTCCTCTACCTCGAGCCATCTTTACAAATTAGGTTCCTACAAGAGTGTAACCCTATGCATGGTGTAGGTCAAATCTATAGATCTGTAACTCCACAACCCAAATTCACCTAGGGCTCTACATGATCAAATCTCCACAAGGACAAACCTTAGGGCTTTGATACCACCTGACTTAAGGAGGTGTGAGATAACTAGGTCCAACAGTACACCCAACTATTTAAACCACATGCATAGAGTTAACACAATGCAAAAAAAATTAAATACAAACAACTCAGGAGATAGAGGAAGAAAATGCCTTCATTCAAATATTCATCCAATGATTAGTTACATGCCCAACTGTAAGGCCTTCTAGGTTATGACTACATATATCAATTCAATTACAATCTTTGATAATCAAACTATGTATTCTACTTGCTCTCTCTAAGCCTCTATCCTCCAAGACTCAAACCAAGGCCTCTTAAATATATGCATGGCCACAAGTCAGCCTGTTGCAATACAACCAAATAAACTCTCATATCAAATGTTGAGGTAAACCACAAGTTAGCTTATAGTAGATACTTAACACAAAATTAAATGCAAAGGTTAGCCTCAACAGGAAACCACACATAGACAACTCAACAATCACACAAACTCAACATCCACACAAACTCAACAATCTTAGGAACTCAACAACCTTAGGAACTCGAAAACCTTAGGAACTTAGTGACCAAAGAAACTCAACAACCAAAGGAACTCAACAACCACTATGAACTTGGAATCAACCAAGTAGCTTGACATCCATTATATGCTCAAAAAAATTAAGAACTCAACAATGCAAGACATTGGAACTCAACAAAAATTAAGAAAACTAAAAATATGCAGGATAGTAGTGCAACCTAGGTTGCTCCTGTATCAACAGCTTATGTGTGAAATGCATAAGTGTCTACCTTCAAATTTTTCCAATGGTCAAGAAAACTACCTCATACATCAAGTTGAAGAGATTGAATTGTATGGATTTGTACAAACTAGGTCATTGTGGATGGTTGAGAGGCACTTAAAATTTATGAAGGGCTTGGTTCAATAAAGAGCATGTCTTGAGGGTTCTACGGTGGAGGGATACATGGTATACTAGACCATGGTGTACCTTAATAAATATCTTCCAAAGTTTGTAGTAAATATCCATGTAGATCACATTTGTGATCCCAACTCTATTAGCAAATTTGAAGGGGAGTACCTGATAGGGAAAGGTAGATTGAGGAGAGTGAGAGGTAATTATAAGTTATTTTTGGTAGTTAATAAATTCTTATCCATCATCAACATAAGCTATTTCTAATTGGTCTAGTTGTTTTCTTTATGGTTGGTCATGAGTGGGATGCACTACATTTGTATATTGTAAACAATCTTAATTGGATGATAGTATGGGTTCAACAGTCTCAAAAATATGGTTTTTCATTAACATGGGATGATGTTGCATCATTGGTTAAAGAACCTCATCATAATGGAGATCCCAATATTACACCAATGGTACTTGATCTAGCATATTACTTAAGAGATAGAAAAGTACATAGAAGATTACTAATCATGATTCATAAGTTTAATATATAGAAGTTGATGAAAGCCAACTTCACAGTGTGCTAAGATCACTTGCATGCAAATAGCTTGCTGAAGAGAAACCAAAGAAGAAAGGAGCAAGAGCTTGGAGCAATTCAACAAAGCAAGAAAATATATTTCACAATAAGAAAATGAAATTGCTATGTGAATGATGTGTATTTACAATGAGAGAGACTGAATATAAAGGCCTCAAAGAAGCTTGTAGAACAAGCTAGAAAGTTCTAGAAGATAAGGTTGACAACTAAGCATACATCCACAAAAGGTGGAATATCCTTGATCAAGGTGAGAGGATAAGTATGACTAGATAGGAACAAACTCCTGTGTTGTCAACAACTCATCAACTACAATTATTAAATAAATGCATTAACCTAAGTAAACTCAAGTATAAGAATAAATAATTATTTATTCTAACACCCCCCCTTAAGTAAAACTTAGGGGAATGCCTTAAGATGAAATGAAAAATGGGTCCCGACAACAAGGCCATGTTAGGTACCCATGTACAATGCAAAGAAATGCAACCTCTAAAAATGGGGAAATAGGAAAAACCTCATGGAAAAAGTCCTCCCCCAAAAAGAGGTAAGTACAAACATGTTGAAAAGATGAAGGAAGGAAGGAAGGCCTCAACAAGACCCCACAAGGGCAACTTCCACTGGAAATGTTTCAAAAGATTCTCTCAAAACAATAAGTACAACCAACCCCCCCATGAGAGATAGAAAAAATGCCAAAGCCCCCCCAGAATAACAGAGCCCGTGGAGAAAGAATCAAACCAATGAAACTCCAATGCAAAGTAAACAAGGGAATAAAACAAGGGAACCACTAAATGAGAGGGAAAACTAGAAAGCCTAGCTAATGCTCAAAGGAGAAAATATGAGGATCCTAAAAGGGAATCCCCAAGGTAGGTGTGATGATACTATCATGAATGTCCATGTGCACCTAGAGGCTCAATGAATGGAGCTAGAGGATCAGGCAAAGAAGAAGAAGAATCCTGCTGAAGAGAAAAGTCCTCAATTGGATGTGGTATGGTAGTCAAAACAAGGATCTCAGGAATAATACAAAGGTTCAAGTACCTTAACTGCACCACATTATGTTCCTATGAAAGAGAAGTAACGTGCTCCAACAATGGAGATGGTAGACCAAAGTGCAAGAAGGTGTAGAGACAAGTGGAAGGATCAATAGCCTCTCTAGCAATAAGACCTATTATTACACAATCTTGAATGAAGACTGAATCAACAGTGAACTCAACTATCTTCCCTGATCCACCACGTGTAATCTGAGAAATCGAGAGACGGTTTGCAAATAGAGATGGAACATACAATACATCATTGAATATACCATCCTGGATGCAAACTGAACCTTTCCTGTAGATTGGTGGGGTAGTGTTATTCCCCATGAGAATATAAGGAATGGGAGAAGCCTCAATAGTGGAGAAGACACCTTGAGAAGATGTCATATGGTGAGAAGCACCTGAATCCAATATCCAAGGAACCTATGGAGGAGATGCAATGGAAGTCTGTAATGCATGACCCTTTCCAAGATTTGATGTAGATGGTCAAGATGTGGAAAAAGACTAAAAGGTAGACCCCTGTGAGGTAGAAGAAGATGGAGAAGAAATAGTGTTCTTCTGAAGAAGAGCTTGCAAATCTACAATTTGTTCCTCATAGCCATCAAATCTCTTCTGAAAATAATCTACCTCATCATGAGATCCTTTTTGACAATAGGAATAGGTAGGAGTCTTATTCTTCTTTTTCTCCTTCTTCTTCAAAGATGATGATGAACTAGTAGAAGAGGAATTTGATAACTACTTTAGCTTCTTCTCTTGTGTATCCTTGGCAAGCAATGCCTATGACTGTGAACTTGAAAGTGAATCCATCTGAGTGATCTTGGACTATTCACGAGTTAATTGATCACAAAATAACTCAAATGAAGGAATTATGAATCTATCATCCAAGGAATCCATAGTGGAGTATAAAGTGAAAGAAAAGATCTGATATTGCCCCCTCAACTTTGAGAGTATCAAAAAGATACACTCATCATCTGTCTTGGTTTTCCCACATCCCTGAAAAAGTGTATTCAGAGATTTGAACTTTGTCAAGAAGTCCTCAATGGTGGGGAAGTTGGTAGGTGTCAAAGATGTCAATTTTGCATCAAGCTAAAGTGCCCGAAACTCATTCACTATGCTAAACAAAGACTAGAATTTCATCCAAATAGCCAGTGGAGTGGTCAAACCATCCAAGTGAAACAAAAGACTATCTGAGATGTTTAGTACAATCAATCCCATGACCTCATCCATTTTATTTTTATACTGAAGAACCTAACAAGGGCACATTAGAGTAGGTTGGTTCTCATCTAGAAATGACCATAAGCCTCTTGACATGAGAAGTCTAGTCACTTGTGCCTTCCAGGTGTGATAGTTGTGTGGCATGAGCTGGGTCACAGATGGATCTGACATTGAGAGAAGAAGACAGAAGTAGAAGGGTCTTATTCTGAAGTAAATTACAAAAAAGAAAATGTCCCCTCACAACATTTAAAGATATCTCTCAAGTACCAAAAAACCAAGTGTAGAAAGCACAAAAATTGAAAAAGAACCTAGATTTCAAATGCAGAGGAGGAAAAAAAAGCCTCTACTTTGATGCCAAAAATGGGAGCTCAAATAAACTCAAAATGTAATGAAACAAACACCATTGTCTTCATCTCTGAGTCAAATTTCCAATGCT
Organism: Cupressus sempervirens; assembly: GCA_028749045.1. Classification (NCBI taxonomy): domain Eukaryota; kingdom Viridiplantae; phylum Streptophyta; class Pinopsida; order Cupressales; family Cupressaceae; genus Cupressus; species Cupressus sempervirens. The sequence continues at coordinate 202,480,033 of CM053793.1, read as the reverse complement.
TCTTTTAGATCGAAAAAAAGACCTCTGTATGCTCAAGTTAAGGCCAAAAAATTAATTGCTGCTATAAAAGACTAGCTCACTGGAAAAATATAGTCACTGGAAAAAATTTGATGGTTGTACACTGTCAACTAGATGTTGCTGCGAAAAAATTTCAATCACTAGTTTGCTGATGTTAGTAGACAGAAATTGACATCAGCATGCTAGGAAGTGACCTTAGCAAGCTATGCAGGGGTTATGACATCAGCTTGACGTGTGTCAGAAAAAGCTGATGTGTTCACCAGAAAAATGATGTAATGTTTCCAGGAGTGACATCTCACCGGTGGTTGTTATAGGTAGTGGTGCTATTGGTGGTGGTGGTGGTGGTGCTCAGGAGGAGAACCCAATGACGTTGCTGGTGTTTGGCTAGTAACGGTGGAGAGTTGGTGGCCCACTAATGGTAGCTGGGCCCAGGCATTACTACGGTGGTGTAGTCGACTGTGGCAGTGCCTTGGCTATGCACGAGGTGGGTAGAAGTGTTGCCATATCAGATATTTGGTGGTCGTTGGGCAGCGGTGCAAATTTTAATTTTTTAATTTTTTTTTTTGAAAAAACCCATCTGTACGATCTGTATGGCTGCCTTGGTAATTGTTTTTGCCTCCCAAAGCACCTTTCTCCAAAATTAGAAAGTTTTATATGGATTCTAACTATAACATGCCTTTTGAACTTAATGGCAGTGTTTGTTTAGGCCCAAAGTGATCCAAAACATTTATCTTCCTCTCGATTGAAGAAAAATGCACAAACAAACTAGGATTTATGTCTCTAAATTGCGACTTCAAAAATCCTTCAACCAAGAAGCAACATGGAGGTTCTGATACCATGTAGAAGTTGATGAAAGCCAAATTTATAGTGTGACAAGATCACCTGCATGCAAACATCTTGTTGAAGAGGAACTAAAGAAGAAAGGAGCAAGAGCTTGGAGCAATTCAATAGAGCAAGAAAATATATTTCACAATAAGAAAATGAAATTGCTATGTGAATGATGTGTATTTGCAATGAGAGAGACTGAATATAAAGGCCTCAAGGAAGCTTGTAGAACAAGCTAGAAAGTGCTAGAAGATAAGGTTGACAACTAAGCATACGTCTACAAAAGGTGGAATATGCTCAATCAAGGTGAGAGGATAAGTATGACTAGATAGGAACAAAATCTTGTGTTGTCAACAACTCATCAACTACAATTATTAAATAAATATATTAACCTAAGTAAACTTAAGTAAAAGAATAAATAATTAATAAATAATTATTTACTCTAACATAATATCAACTCATAGATCAATGCAAATAATCTTGACATGTTTGAATAATTGCAGATCAAACACCAGAAAGCTATGTACTACATGGCCATAAATTTTGCATTAAAAAGTTAGATGAAACAAAGAAAACTTGTGATTCTAAGATAAGTGCAGTCTCCAAGGTCACCAATATTTTATCTAGAAATGACATACATTCTCAACAATCTAAAAATTGATACTATGGTATTTGGATGGTATACTTGAGTGCAACTCTACTTATAACATTATAAGGTAAGAAAAATGCATGTTATGTTGTAATGGTTAATTAAATACTTGTAACAATTAAAAAAAAAGAAAAAGAGTATGCCAATTCATCTCATTTACTTGTTCTTGCAACAGAGCCCCCTTTAGTGCATTAGCCTCTTGCTCCTCAAAATAGGAGGAGGCATCATAATTTGACATTACATGTGCCACAAGAGGAGGAGAATGAGGGAGATATTGATGCTCCTATCATCCTTTTTCTTAAGAGAGTTAAGAAAAACAAAAACAAGATATGATTTTAGAAAAAATGCTCTTTGATAAACCTTGTTTGATAAAGTTTATTGGATAATGAAAGAACATTGTTTTAAGTAATTATCTATGAATGTTGCAAATTAATATTGATTTTTATTTTATGTTAATGGATATTGTTATGTATTAATGAAGTCTGTATTAGTATTATGTTTTCATAAATTTTATATCATATTAATGAATGTTATGTGATTGTATTGATTGAATGTTATAGTTCACAAATGAATGGATCAATGAATGAAGTATGCAATTAGATGATAATGGGGAATTTAGATTGATGTTAGTTGTGGGGGGGGGGGGGGGGGGGGGAGAGACTAGATGAGCTTCCACCTTCACGTGGTTGGTCTTGTTAAGTAGAGAATATTAAAGTATTCTCAAAACTAAGTGAAGCTCAAACTAACATACCAAGGATATCTTCCTAATAGGTTCTTTTCTTTGAGATATAGTTTCATGTCCATTCCTTTATCAATCACTACCCTTTTAGGATCTTCAATATCCTACTCTATTCTCTCTTTTGCTTCAAAACTATTACCAAAGTAGCAATTTATTCTTGATCATCTTTATCTTAGTTACCAAGCAATATAATTTTGATCTCGACACCTTTGTTTCCTTCAACTACTATTCTATTGTATTCATTAGGTTCTCATCCCTCACCCACTTTTTTTAAAACTTGAAAGGACATTATTTTGAGAGTGGATCCTCAATGATATTCAACTGAACTATAAAGTGGTTTGAACTAGAATGAGGGAGGATATGGGTTGAGATAATATATTGAAATAAATTATTATTGAGATTCTTTGGTGATTTTCCACTATTTTTCTCTAGGATTCATTATAACATTGAATTCACCACCTATAATACAAATTTGAATTCATTATAGCATTAAATTTAAAACTCACAATATTTTTGTTAAAAAATAAAATCATGTCCAACACATGCTTACACTAGCCTTCTGTACTATGATCAACATTGATACTAAAAACTATCTCATAGTCTATTGAAGAAAAGAAAATAATTATCTAGTATAGATTGTGCAAATGTGATACACTTTAGTAATTAAATCGGATACATATTTGACATGAACAATGATTAGTGGCGAAGGGGGTGAGATTCAATAGCTTATAAGATTCATCATTTCTATATGAAATATTTTTTTTGATTTATTGGTTCTTTCTAAAATTTGGTGAAGAGAAGGACTATATATGGACTATAAGATTCTATTAGATCATATGATGATAACTTAGTTGGGTTGTTGATACCAGTCTATCAGTGGAAGAACCTAATGGAGATAACACTATGATTTTGTCACATAATAACTATCTGTTAAACCTAAATATAGGCAATGATCATGTGCTACTACTCCAAAATATCGATCATTTGAGTATTGTAGTGAGTGGGTTAATTTCACTACATGGTAATAACAACTATTGTAGTGATCTCTATGAGTAGTGTGGCAAGTTTTTGCTGGATGTTCAACACATTGCTAAGGAAAGAGGGGAGAAATGTCCTACAAAGGTATTTGTTTATAATGCTCTACAATCACCTCAAAAGATATTGCATAGAATTGAAAACCAAATCCTGGCTCTTTTATTTAAATAAGATTAGATAACTCTATTATATTGACATTGATGTCTACAATATTGAATAGTTTTGTAGATCTCCAGAAACCACAGGTGGATTTTGATGGAAAACCATGTGCTGCTATTGGGAAAAGTGGTCTCATGGCTCTGTATGATAGTCTGTTTAGTCAAGTTTACAATAGTCTTAATCTTATTTATGATTACCATATTTCTAATGCTCAATATGCTTTCTTAGGAAATAAATAGGAAAGAGAATTTATTTCAATACATTACACAAATTAAGGTATGTCTTGCTATCATGTAGTTGGATGTTGCATCATTTGAACCTCTTGTAACTAATAATGAATTAATGGATTTAGAGTTTATAAAACAATTGAGTGAAACTATAGGTTATTTTCTAGAGATGCACGTAGTTCCAATTTTCAATGAAAATGATGTAGTGAGCACAAAAAAAACACCATACAAGGTATTTATTCCTACAACAAATTTAAACCACATGCTTTGTTTATAAGTATGCTGAATTTTTATTTTCATTCATGTTGTAAGATTTTATCTATTTATGTATTCTAGATGTATGATGCAAAGATTGACATCTATTGTATAATCTTAGATAATTATGTATCATCATGTATGGATATTATTGAAGTTTGACAATTTGGTCAGCTTCTTGTTGTATTAAGAACATGTTAATTATGGTGTATATGCTTATAGTGGTGGGGTGTGGAAAGAATAAGGTCAGTAAATAAAACATGGTATTTTGTTTTTGATTGTAGATTGCTTCCTTAATTAGATAGTGGAGGGGTATCAACTTTACTTTTATGGTTATAAGGGAGTAACAACTTAATTCCTTTCATAGAGTCTTGTAATTATTATTTTGATATGTAATAATGAGTATACCCTAATAAATCATTCTCCACTATTCCAAAAAATTTCTTGGCTAACTAATAGGTCTAGGGCTTCTCACTACACCAAAACCTCAAGTTACACTAGGAAGCCTAAAAGGGGCTCAATCCTAGTAGTCCTATTTTACCCACAATAACTCTAAACTCCGCAAACTTACCAAAAAAATTAAAAAATAATTTAGTACATGAAAAAAACTATCTAAATCCCAAATATGGGTTTAGGATCTGAACTCTAAAGCCCTTTCCTCTCAAGCCCTAGTTTCTAGGCTTTATGGCTTGAAATTGCTATTTACCCTTGTAAGATCACAAACTTGAAACCCATGATGGATTTTTCTCTCCCATCACCATTGGAATCATAATTTCTTGTTTTTCACTGAAGCTCCATCCTCCATAGCTCATCAAATGACCTCTACGCTATATTCTTGGTCAATCAACATGTAAAAACAGAGATAACAGTCCCTACATGTGGCTGTTATATCTCAGTTTGATAAAGAGCATCAAGAACTTCACCATGCATGTCACTTAAACATCCAAACCTTCCTTTTCACCAAGTACCAAGAAGTTTTACCATGGGTATTAAGAGAAAATAATATGTACATACAAACCCTTATCATAGCCTAGGGTAAACAACAAGTAAAGAATAGGCTAAAACTATCTATTACCTTATCATATTCAAGCAACACAATCTTTTACTTCATTTAAGAAAAATGATAAAACTTTCTAAGAATGGATTTAGTCACTTATTGTCACCCTACAATGAAATAAGGAAAGGTGCTTGCTGATTGTGCATAAATTCTCTTCAAAAAATCTATATTAGCCACTCCAAATCCGTAGGTAGCATATCAACCCCCTCTAGGTGGAAGATAAATAATATGTATATCTCTTACATTGACCTTAAAAATTCACCTACCCATTTTTAATCCAAATAGAGCTTTGACTATTGAGCTTCCAAAATTTTGCAAAAAAAGTTGCATGACAACTATATATTGGACTCCTTTAGTGATTTTCTACATGCGTTGGTATTTTTTAATTTGCAGCAATAAAATGTGGATTTGGCTACACACAAACCATCTACTTGAGAGATGATATATCCATAATGGAATCAGTAGCCTAGGAATTTGAACTAGAGGAGGGGTTGTTGGAAGAATCTTTGAAAGAGTTGTTTGTCTTGCTTGATGAACACAATGATTATGTTCCATAATCTAGTGTCATTTCAGAGAAAAATCAAAATTATATTCTTTCTTCTTTAGTGTGTTGTAGCCAAAATAATGGAACATCCTTTGGTTCTAACAAGGAATATTCCAGTGAGGCTAGTTTGGTATTTTTACTATTCAAATTGGTTTCTTACAAGTTTTCTTTTTGCTTTTCATTGTAGATTATGAATGCCAGTACTAAGAAACCTCTTGATTTCAATTCAATTTTTTGATATTTATTACTTCTTCTCTATAGAAACCTTATTATTGAGCCACTGAATGGACACAATAGAGTTCTTAAGTAGGAACTTGTATTTTTTATTTTATGAAAGCGTGGCGAAAAGATTCCTTACAGGCTAGATGATATAGAGGGAGCTCAAGAAATCATAATTGTACGAATTTAGTTTTAATTTGATTATTTGAAATTCATGTTGATGATATTTTTGGTAAATAAGCTTGATGTTGTGTAGGTTTAAGGGGAAATAGATAAACTTTCCATAGAAGAACCTAGGTATAAAAATTGCAATAGTGTACCCAATGGTGCTCCATCCAAAGTTTCATTAAAATATTTACCACCTCTAGGATAGGTTTTTCCTACCATGTAATCCCCTTGAATAATAAATATTGATAACATATATTTATATTCATCTACTAATAGATCACCATAGGAAGTGTTTTCATAATTAGTTTTGACTAAGATTGTTAAGATAATGACTTTTTCTTGAATAAATTTATTTAAAACTAGGTGTTATATACAATTTATTTGGTATTAAATTTGAAGTTTTTAACTAATTAGTGTTTACAGTTCTTTATATTCATCCCTCAACATGGGCTTTAATGTTGTCCTGCCATATCATAGTCATTATGTTATTAGAAGATTTGGAACAAATTTTTAATGTAACAAATAAGAATGCAAAAATTGGGATATGTAGGACCATGATTGACCTATAGCCTATAAAAAATGTGATTGCATTTATTTTGATTAGGCTTTGAATAGCTTTTGACTCTATTTTCTTGTTCATTGGATTGAGTTCTTCCTTTTGAGGCCGCCCTTAGACAAATTTCATGTAACCATATCCTTTTGATCTTGTACTACCATTGTTATGCATCATCTCAAAAAGTTGTTAACAACCATATGCTTGTCTCTTTATTCTTCACTTATCCACTATGACTGTTGCACACATAGATACTAATTAAGTTTTTCATGCTCTATGACTTTCATTGTTGGTATGCTCTAGGTACTTTATGGCTTCTTTTGATTAGGTTTAGTAGTAATAGATTAAGATGCAAATGCTCATGATATTAAATGTTTTAGTCAATAGGTCATTTGACTATCTGTGCTCCCTTGCTATTGCTTAAGATGTGTTAAGAAGCTCCATTGATACTTAACTAGATTTTGGTAGTCTTCTTGTTCATTAGAATAGGTAATATTTTTCTGAGTTCTCTTTCTACTTAAGATGTGCTAGGAATCTCCATTGATATAGAAAATCAAGATAAAAATTAAAATACCAACCCTATTCTTATAATTGTAATGAGGAATGATCAATTTGTTTCTATCCTAAGACTTTTGCACTTATTGGAATCTAAACCTAGAGCATGTGGCATTTTGCAAAGAATGGGAAGAGACATATACCACTTTCTCTTGGAGGCAAACAATGAAGCACTTCCAAAAGGATTAACAATCCACGAATCATTCCTCGATCTCATTACTGATATGAAGGAAAATCCATATGATGCCAAGACATTCACTTTGAATATGAAATCAATGGTATTTTTTAAATGATTCTATGTTATTTTTGGAGGTTTTCACATGTGTTTTATTTTCCAAGTTTTGGTTCTCTGATACATTTCAATATTAACATTAATGAATGGGATATATTCTATATTCTATTTAAGGAGAGAGATTCTCTTCAAACCTTTGCTATTTGGACTGCCATTCTTCTCCATCAATTTAGTTGGTACTTACAATTCAAAAAGAAATTGTAGACAATTCATTACCAAACAAGTTTTAGGACACCACTAAAATTCCCATCATGTATAATCATGCTGTCTTTGTTGTAAAAAATTCAGTACCAAATAAGCTTTACTTAATGCCCACAACTTGAACAAGAATAAGCACATTCCCAAATCCACAACCACTTTCATCTCTATCTTTTACAACCACCACAATTGGATCATTGCATAGATTAACACCTTGAGCACTGTTACCATGCTTTTAACACCCACATTCTAAACTCCCAAGCTAACTTTGCAAAGTCAATTTTGATTGGTTTTTAATTGTTGATGATGGTTTATGAACTATGATCTATGAAGAAAATAGTATCTTAAAGAGATGTCAAAGTTGAATAATCAAATTCAGACCAAAGTTCAGCTTCAGATTCAGAGTTAAGTTCAGAGAAATAATTATAGGTGCAACATACTTGTATTGAGTTGAACTTGAACTTGAAGCAAAGATTGCAACTTCAAATTCAAGTTCAAGTTCAAGTTCAGGTGTGCAGAATCTGGCTTCCCATTTGAAGTTCAAGCTTCGAGTTTGAGGTTTTTAGCATGCAGATCTATCAATCTAGTTGTAGGTTAATGTTTGGGCTTTCAAAAAAAAGTAACCAGTGCAGGATTCACAACCTCAACCTCCAAGTCCAAAGTCATACACTCACATCAAACGGTGTCAATGGTTAAGTGGTCCAAGCTTAGTTACATAGAAGAACAAGCTAGTGGCATGATTTGCAAGCATCACCCAAAACAATCTCTTGACATCAAGAGCCCTAGTAAGTGGGAAACCATAATAGTCACAAAGCTTGACTTTCTTCCACATTACTCATCTATGCTAAACCTCTGATAATACCCGATATCCACATATCTATCAGCCAAAGGCATTGAGTGAGTAACATTGAAAATGGAGATATCAAGATCAGTGACTTCGCAGAGTTTCATCCTCGAATGTAAAGGTGACCAGATCTGAAACTGAAATTATGCCAAATAAGAGTCAACAAACAAGTGACATGTTTTAGATGTGCTTTCAAAAAAGGAAAACAAAAAAAACAAGTGAGATAAGAAGACACGAGCTGAGCAAGGAAGATCACCATGAGAATGACATGGAACACAAGTGCTCTATTTCTATGTAAAGGTGCTCCAAACATAACAAGAAGAAAAGTGCTTGAATAAGTCATCAATCAGGCCATGTCTTAACATAAGTCTAAGACAGTCGATTGATTTGGTGACCACCAAATATGTGCAAATCATAGGCACCTTGAAAGAGTTGCAAGTAATAATAAGTGATACAAACTACAAGTGTTGTCTCGGGTTGCATAGAGTGCAATAATGTTACAATTAATAACATCTTGCATGCATAGTGTTGAGCTTGACCTTTATTGACATCTCCTAATGTCACCTCCAATATGCTCGGCTACCATCATGCAGTGTCTGGATTGGAGAAAACTGTCATCCATACCATTCAAGCCGAATCAAAATAGAGACTATGGCCACCATGCCAAGATGAAGGCTCTTCTATTATCAGTTGTTGCAGAATTTTCTTATAGGTATACCATGAAGTGAATCTCTTAGTGCCGCATGGAATGAAATGGGAAAACATATCAGTTATTGTCACATTCCCAATTTCCAATGATGCCCGCAGATAGGAAAATAAAAAAGATCAGGTTGAAATTGACAGAGAGTATTGTTTGGAGGTTTTTTTTTTTGCAGATTGTGGAGCAGATCTTTAAGAACATATCTCCACATCCATACAAAGTGTAGTCATATCACCTGAGGTTGACTACAACTCGTTTGGCAAAAAGATCTTGAAAGATAACTACAGATCCGATATGAAAATATGCTTGTGGAACACGATAACATGCAAAAATTTATACAGGAACACAAGGAAATAATAGCTGAAAAAAATGATACTAGCAAAGGGGATCGCAAAAAACTTGAGCTAGTGTAGGCATCTTCTTACCAGGTTGATGTAGGCAGATTAGATACTAAGAAGGTTGTGGATGGCAGCAACCTCAAGTTAGCACAGTTGGTTTCATGCCAAGTCAATGTTGGGGAAATAGAAACTAAGGTGGTTGTCACAGATGCCTTGGAAGTTTCATCTAAAGGCAATGATATTGCAATGCAAGACAAGAGGGCTCTTAATGATCATCATTCTTTTTCACCAGTCCAGGATGGTGTTGGGGAGGCTAGCACTTTTGGTCAAAACAAAGATAAGGTAGAAGATTTTGAAAAGGCTACAGATATGAGGACTGAGCATGCAATTAAGTTGGATGGACCTAATGCTATTTTAGAGGATGAAAAAGCTAATCAAATTCTACATGACGAGGCCAAGCAGGTGGTTGTTTCAGATGAGCAGACTCTTGTTTTCCTCAGTGAACTTGAACAAATTGTTTAACATCAGAGTGACATAATGGACAGATTTCATAGCCAAATTTTTGTTACAGATGATGTGGGTGCTCAACATGAAAAGAAACATAATAACGATATGGTGGCTCAGGCAGTGGGTTCAAATATTATTTTCTTATATGATAATGTTGAACAATCAGACCAACAGAATACAAACATGATAAATCAATCAAGTGGTGAGAATGGTGCTTCAATGGTTGAGAATGTCAAACAAGCAAACCAACATGAAACAAGGCATATTAGCAATAGACAAGAGTTCCCTAATGATGGCTCATTATAGGAATGACATGTGTCATGAAAGAAATAATAATTCCTACACCTTTGTTTTCATAAATAATATAATATTTATAAACATGATAGATATTATGGGCCTAACCCGAGAAAGTGAAAAATTATGAATTGTTAATAATGCCAAGTGTACATCTCTGTCCACACATTTGAGAAGGTGGAGGGAATTGGTTATTCCCAAGAATCAGTTATGAGGGAATTCAAGGGAGAAAAAGAAAGGAAATAAAGGGAAAGGAGAAGGTTAAACAAAGGGTTCTTCTTTTCTGGGCTAGAAGTTCTACAACTGCCATAACAGGGAAGAAGATAGTTTTGGTTAGAACTGGAGAGGGGAGTTAAACATTTTCATTTTATGCAGATTGATTGTAATAAGGAAATGGAACAGTACTATTGTTGTTTTATCATGTCCCTAAAATAAAGAGGGACATAAGTGTGTTAGATTTTGCAATCATATCCATTTGTGTTTCTGATTTGAAAGGATTTTGAAGTCCTTTTATTTCTGTTTTAGATGTAGTTCTTTATTATTGTGTCAGATGTGATATACGTAATGTTACAATTATGTATTCATGCTTCTACATAAAGATGTTTACAACTTTCTCTCTTTCATTTTCTCTATCATATGGAAACATGGTAGATAGTCGTATGGCTGTTTACTGGTTTTTCATTCACTTTTAAGTTCAACAATCTTTTAATAGCATTTATTCCATATTGATGGATAAATGTTTGAGAAACCCTTTTGTGTCTTCAAGTTAAAGGCACAACCAAGTATCACATTCATTGAATATCATTTGTGAGGGAGTTGTACCTCTCAATGCAGAGGAGGATTATCAATAAAATGATAATCTATCCATCTGTTAGTATATTTTGTCTTTCTTTTCGGGTGTATTGAGTCATGTTCCGTAATTCTTGTTGAAAGGCAAAATTGTTTACTAACAACCACCAATTTCATTTAGCCTTTCATCAACTACAAATCTTCAACATTCATCACTATTACTCTCTCTTAACATAATTCCCCAACATTCTTCATCCCAATTGGGCTTTTGTTAGACCCTTTTACTTTTGCTGTAGTTTTTTTAAAACAAATGAGATTGGTTGAAATTTCAACCAATCTTGGTCGATATTTCCACCAAGTTTTGGTCAAAATTTTGACCAATTATTTTAGTCGTGGGTATGACATCATGGTCATTGATAGACTAGAATTGGTCAAACTTTTGACCACATTTTGGTGTCCACTTTGACCAATATTGGTCAAATTTTTGACTAATTCTTTGGTCATGAGAATGGTATCGTGGTCATTGATAGACCCGAATTAGTAGAACTATCGACCACACTTTAGTGGCCATTTTGACAAAGTTTGGTTAAAATTTTGACCAATTGCAACCAATAATGCTCATACAAAATATAGCTTGTTTAGACCAAGTATTTGGTTGAATGTCTGACCAATTGAAGGGTTCATCAAAATTTTGATGAAAAAAATTATGACGCATCATTTGGTCACAAATTCGGCCAACATGAGTCAAAAATTTTACCAATTTTTGTTGAAAAATGGGTCAAAATTTACTAGTATTTAGCAGGGTTGGGTTTTGATCTCGCGAGCACACAAGATGGAAGAGTACTGAATTGTTGCCAGAATATATAAATTCCCTTAGTAGTAGGGAAAAGACTACTCTAAACTATGCTTCATGACTATCCAAATTTAGAGAATGGGTAAATTTGGCAGCCTTGCTATTATTCTGATGGTTAAGATTGCTTTAAATTTGACAAGATATTTCATGAGGATCAAACATGTGGTTTGCATCATGCGAGGGCACATAAAAGGGGAAGAAATTAATAAACCCAACTTCAAATTTAATGCCATCATTTTTTGGTGTTATGAGATGATTATGAAAAAAGTTTCCTTTATTATGAATGCCAAATCATTAAGGTAATACATGCAGATTATTTGAACTCCCTGTAATGATGTTTTAAGTTTGCTAGTACATTATGGATTTTATATCCCCATGAAGAGTAAGGAGAAAGGCATTTTAACTGCTGGATACAACATTTTTAGCCCTACCTCTATGATTTTTTGGATGCAAATGAAAATTAATGAGATTGTGGAAGAAGATATTGTTGAGTAGAGAGTTTTCATGAGTGAGGACCTTAACAAACTGGAGTCCATGAAGATGGAAGAGTAAGGAGAAAGGCATTTTAACTGCTGGATACAACATTTTTAGCCCTACCTCTATGATTTTTTGGGTGCAAATGAAAATTAATGAGATTGTGGAAGAAGAGATTGTTGAGTAGAGAGTTTTCATGAGTGAGGACCTTAACAGATTGGAGTCCATGAAGATGGAGGATTTTTCTAAGAGACATGATACTTGGATAATGTTGAAGGAGGGAGGGTTTGTCCCTTACATGTAGGCCATGGCTGGCTACGATGAGAATTGCTCCCAACAATTTTTCAGTAGCTAGAAGGATAGGTGGGTTACTATCAATGGCATCACCTTTCAGGTAAATTAGGAGACGATTACTATGGTGACAAGCCTAGACATAACTTGTAGGAAATGGCAGAAGATTATGAAGGTGGTAGATGAAACTAGCCTGTCTAGTTTTTTCAGAGGCAATGAGGCCCCAGACTGGTACCATGGTGGTTTTAGGAGAGATAAGATGTTGGAGCCCTAGGATGATGTGTGCCTGGTCATAATGAAGTATCTTATCATCGAAGGAAGCCATGACGTGTATTACTTTTACCATTTCCCTTTGCTTAACCACTTTCATAATAGGGAGTTTATTTGCATTCTCTTTTCTTCTTCTTCTGATGTATGCCATTGAAGAGAGTGTGATGGATGTTAGGGAGAAAAATAAGAAAGGGGATAATTTCACTAATTTTTACCAAGGGCTAATGTTTCATCTTTTTCAGTTCCACCTGTCCCTTTTCCCTCCGCATGTTATTGCCATTGATAATCTACCTCTCTCTGCCCCCTATTTGGAGTTTTTGGGGGTAGCTATACCCCTACTCCTCAAACCTCACCAAGCCAAACCCCAATTAAGGGTAGGAAAAACAAAAACCTAGCTTTGGAGCTGATTGCCAATATAAAGATTAAAATAGATAAGAGGGTGGAGGTGGAAATTGGGGATTCAAATGATGAAATAAGTGGGAGCAGAAGAAGGTTAGGAAGAATAGCTAAGACTCAACGTAGATACAAACAAAAGGCTAGTCACTCTCAGGAGGAGGAGGAGGAAGACACCAATTTAGAGGAGAGTGATAAGATCTTGAGGGATGGTCAGGAGAAGGGAAAGGATGAGATTGATAAAGAGGTGGAGAATTGGGATGACACATGGGATTTTGAGGTGGAGAACCCTACCAAGGACCCCTCCCAAGATCCCACACATATTTTTTCTACCATCACCTTGCCTTTTGCTAATAACCAAGATAACCCCAAACTTGATAAATCCTCCTTGGACACTATCTCCTCCCCTATAAGAAAAGATGGGCTAGAAATTTTTAGGGTCCCCACTAATAATTTGGATGTTTAGGACAAAAGGAACTCCTTAGTGAATTTCAACACAACTCTAAACCTAGGTATTGTAGAGGATGGGGCTATTACTCATAAAGACTTATAGAAGCTGAAGGACAGATGCATTGCATTGGAGGAGGGCTTCACCCTCTTCTCAATGTTCACCCTAAAGGTGATCCATGTGGCTAAGACCACTCTCCAGCTTCTAGCTCATGATTCAAAGGAGGACGACCTAAGAAGAAGGACACAAAGTTTCTCTACAACTTCCTAACCAAAGATTGGGCCAAAGTCCTCCTAGCTAGGAAGGGAAAGAAGAAAGATGCCAGTTAGTGGCCTCCCCATGCCTGGTATTTTTTTGGTTCTCTTCTATTTTCTCTCTATATCCTTTCGTAATGGTTTTGTTATTTTTGTTAAACTTGGATATTGACTGTAGATGGTACGATGTGATGACCACCTACATGCCTTTTGTTAACTTGATAAACTTTGCTATTTCTAAGAGTGGGAACTCTAGTACTAATAATTACTATTATGTTGATACTTATATTTTTGATGTAAATTATTAGGGGTCTATATGGTTGTGTACTATTTTTTTGCTAGTTGGTTCACCACTATTGTAAAGGGCCAACCTCTTAGTTTTGGCTACTTTTATATAAAAAAAAAACCATTAAAATACATAATAATATTTAAGATCAACTCATCAAGGCTTGCAATAGAGATATCATGTCTTTGAACCTAGATATAAATTGATCCATGCTCATGAGTTCCAATTCTATGAATTTGAGGGAAATATATTTTCTTCCCAATTTGCCGCATTTTTGATAGCTCCTATTTCCAATATTTCCCTTAGTGGCCCCAATCAAGTGAAATTACCAATCCCATGTTCTCAAAATATTCTAAGTCTATAGTCACATTTGGTAAAAGTTACTTCTTATCAAGTGTCTCTTTTTCCTTTTGATTGAGTTTACGAGATTATAGTGTATTAGCTCCTGCCCTACTTACTTTGTGTGGATAATTCTTAAACTAGGTATGGGTGTGGGTGGTTTTGTTCTAATTACATCCTCCCTCTTAGAAAAAGTCCTAGGCTTCCCCCTTGATGAGAAGAAAAGTTCCTAAGTCCTTCGATATTGTTTTAAATGTGTAGAAATTGGGATTCCCTCTATCCCACCTCTCTTTTGCCTAGAGGAAAAGTGATCCTAGTGAAACTCCACATAAAAATAAAGAAGCCCATGTGGCTAGGTAGAAGTCCAAAGGGAAAATAAGATTCAAGTAGGGACTTTATTAAGGTGTATTCCAAGAAGAACCTCTTTTTGAAGATATCCCACGATGAAGGGAAAACATGTAAAATCAGTGACCTACAGGAGGGTAGAGAAATTACTTCTCTAGCACACCAAGAAGAAAGTCCATTATGTAAAAGCCAAATCTTTGAGTATAATAAAAGCTATTGTTTTCCTTAGTAAAAAATAAAAGATTTAAAAGTGAAGGTTTTGCTTCTCCCACTTAAGGTGGCATATAATGAAAGAAATCTAATCCATGAAAATAAAGACCCATACATTTATGACATATCTAACACCATTTTTGCTCATTAATTCCTAGAATTAAATGAAAATTTCATTGTTAAACCCAAAATGTCTCCAAATTAATGCTAATTAGACTACTCATGTGGCATAAGAAACTCTAGGTAATGACCCTAAATGTAGATCTATAAAATAAGATTTTTCCATACATTTTTTGATTTCTATAGCTAAGATAAGTGGTCCAATGTTTATAAGTTCTTTTCCATGGCTGCTAAATTCATTAGGTATGAAAGTTTAAAGAAAACTACACTCTAAAGAATTTAAGTGATACCCAATTATGATTTTATGATCTCGGTGACCTGCATAGTAGTTTACAAGTAGACCCCATTTACCCTATCACTAAGAAGCTAAATAGAGAGGAATCTAGTTGAGGTGGTGGGTTTTTAGATGGTAGTGTATGCCCCTAAATTGATCCTCAAATGCATTTCACATTACAATCCAAATATTCACCAAATAAAGGTGTCAGACAATGAACTTCTCCTTTCCCTCAAGTGAGATGTAATGCATAGTTATTTCTAGTTGCTAGTAAGGGAAGTGTATAATGAAATGAAAATGTGGAATTCCACTTCCATGTATAATGAGAAGAAATTTGTGAGGAGGGATGACATAATGGCTATAGGGTTCCACACCCCTTAGAGCCATAAAAATAAAAGTTCCTAAGACTCTTTATAACACCAATTTAAAGAGGGAAATCATGGATAGTATGGTCCTCCTATATAGACTAAAAGGGAATGAAGATACCCTCAAATTTTGTAGAACACTACTTCTACTTAGTGTTAGTTTGTGTTGAAGGACAATATACAAACTAGGCAAAAATGATTAGTGATGACCTAATTTGTTGGATCCAAATGATAAAGGCCCATTACTAGTTTTACATGCCCTCATACTTAATTTATGCTCTAGCTAATATTTAGTTATGGCCTGGGTTGCCACATGTTGAGGGCTTCGATGAGAATATACAAGTCTACGACTTTTATCCATTGCTATAGTTACATTAGAGCTATGAAAAGTTCATGAAGGTAAATGATAAGTTCACTATAAAAATTTTCCAGATGTTGAAAGGGTGTCTAGAACTATGTCTTTCCATTGAGGAAGTAATGACCATGATGCAATCTAGAAGCTATTTCATCCAATTTTTGGTTTTTTCATACATCTAAATTGCAGGATTTGATGGATTCCCCTGGAAGCTTCCCAAGTAGCTAGATGACTAGATCATTTTGGTTGAGATGTGTTATTTTATTTTAGAGGTGAACAAGGTGTGCTCAAATTCTAATAAGGTAGACATCCCTAATCATAGTAGGAGCTTATTCATGTGCTTCTTGATCTAATGTAAAGAAAATACTCAAGGATTTTGAGAAGTATAAGCCAGAATCCTATAAGGTGATTAGATTAAAGTTTGACAATCTATATTATATCAAGAACAATACCCAATTAGGGTTGGGATTGAGACATAATTTTGTATTAGAAGATTGTTGGGCTAACTATCTAGATGAGTTCAAGTGTAGATAAAGTTTTTTCTCTTGGATGACAGACAAGAAAGAAAATTTGTACCATGTAGAAATAGATGTGGAAGGAGTTGAGGATTATGGTCAACACATTTAATCGTCCACATATTTGAGGGAAATTAAAGAGGCACCCATTGATTCAACTCCTCCCTTGGATTTAACCATGGAGACTTTGGCAGAGCTTACCAACATGGTGATCAAAAGAACATAAAAATAGGTCAAATGGACAAAGGTTCAGAGAAAGAGGATCAATGATTTGCCATCAAAATCTCAATTGATGAATATATTCCACTACCTTCTCTGGTAAAATTCAAGCCATGGTGACAACGCCTTGAGGACCTTCCCATACTATTGGGAGATGAGGTAGAGGAGACAAACCTCCAAATAAAAATGTTCCCATAACTCCTACTTAAAAAGGTGGATCAACCCTAGTAGTAGGTTCAAAAAAATATCCTAAGAAAGATAAAGAGAAGGACAAATAAATAGAATCCAAAGGTTCTAAGGAAAAAGATGCATCCATCTTAGATGGATCCCAACAAGACAACATACATGACAAAGGGCCTCCACCACAGGATACACCTCAAGCACCAAACATCCAAGGTAATATCTCCATGACTACTTCCTCTACCAAAACCATTATTTTTCCATTTGATGCAAGAAAAACCAGTACTCCTTCTATGGCAAGGATATATTTTTAATGCTACATTGCTCCAAGAATCACTCAATATGCTCACCTCAGAGTCTTAGTTAGAGAATACTCTTGAGAAGAAGAGAAAATTGATCAAAGAAGGGGCACTCTGAAGACCTAATCAATCAGATTGTGAAGCATGCACCAACTACCAAGAAGGTTAAGAAATCCCCCACACTAGATACCTTGGGTAAAGATGCTAACATAGTAAAATACATCATGGAAGTTTCTCAAGCCTAAACATATGGAAACATGGTTGATCTTGGCATGAAAAATTTCAACATCCAATAGTTTGACATAGGGCCACCAAGATATGATAGCAAGTGCATAATATGGAGGTTTCATAATCAGGAAGTATATGAAGAGCTATAGGAGCTTAAGCTATCAAAGGCTCAAATCAAGGTTGCAAACAAGGAATTATCCAAGTGCCTTAGGAAATTGTTCATACCACTCTCCAACTAGCTAGGAGAATTACAATATGCAAGGCATTTAAACTCCTATATAGAAGAAAATAAGGCCCTACTTGCTAAGCTGCAGGAAGAAAGGCACTTCAGTTAGATTGGGGGTAGTTGGCTAGAGGACATGAAAGTAAGAAGCCCTCCATTAATTGAAAAGCTAGGTGCCATTTGTATAAGGGTCAAAAAACTGAAATTAATCATTTACAACAACCTTGAATCCCTCAAGGGAGACAACAAATTATAAGTATTTCATATCAGCATTGTACAAAATCATGAACATTAAGGTACATAATGCAATTAGTTTGGGTGTTTTGAAGAATGGAGACATAACCCTATCCCATTGGATGAGGTCCCTTGACTTCAAGAGGGAAAGTTTGATAAAGCCTAAGAAGAAAATGAAGAATATATATAAATTAGCAAAGAAATAAGTGGATATGATTTTCATCTATCTCTAGGATCTGTACATGGAGTTGTATGTGAGAAAAAGTGGTGAAGTAGTCAATGTTAGGCACATAAAGACCACCTACCAAGACTTCATTGATGAATTGATTCACATTAATAAATTCCAAACCTCTTGATCTTTACACATTGACTTCCATAGATAGAATGCTGATGAAGGTGTCAAAAAAGTTACAAACCTAGGTCTATACCATAAAAGGACTGGTAGTGGACCATGACTTATGGATGGTTCAATTAGACAACATGTCAATTTGTAACATGTATGATCTTCAAACCATTAGTGGAGTAATGAATTCATATAAATTGACCAAGAAAATGCCAAGCCAACCAATGGTGGACGCTGAATGCTACAAATCCCCAGACTAATCATTCACTATTTTTAGGTGACAAGTGTTGTATTCCTCTATTTATCCTCTCTCTCTCTCTCTCTCTCTCTCTCTCTCTCTCTCTGTCTCTCTCTCTGTCTCTCTCTGTCTCTCTCTCTCTCTCTCTCTCTCACTTCACCTTCTCATAAATGTATTTTTTTAATGATCAAAAGATGAAGGGCCTATATATGTAATAGTTCAATAATTAATAAAGGATCAAAAAATTCAGGTATCAATTTTCTCCTTGTGGCTGAGACCACTGTGTGAGACTCAAAAGTTTTTATCAAAATTGTTATGTGAGGCCTCACCCCAACCTATCATAGCATAGATACTATATTTTCATTTTTCTATTTAGTAGTGGATATCTTGACATATATTTTGATACTTGATGGACAATAAATTTTGCTACTTATCCGATGATATTTACCTTGTGATCTTTCATTATGGTATGCATTAGGACTTAATTGGCTTAGTCAATGAATTAATAGAAATGTATTTAGTATTTCACTATTATGATAAGAAATGGAATTATGATGTGATTCAAATGCTTAATTTGATCTTGTTAGGAAAGTTAGTAATATGCAATTTTTTTTTTAGGGTTAATGATTAAATGTTTTACTTGTAAATGATGGAGAATAGGAAGTTAATTATGGAATGTGTTATATGTGCATGGTGGAATAATAAAATTATTATGTACCTTTACTTTTAAATGTATTTTATATGTGACTTTTCATTGGACTACTGATGCTCAAGTTTAGTGTGCAAGAAAGGAGCCATGGAAACATAACGGGAAAACAAGGTATAAACACATGTTAATATGATACTGCCAAGGTGAATCTTTAGAAGATTCATAAACCTAGTTTTGATGTGTTTATTTTATAAATGTGAGATGTATGTGTGTAGTATGTATTTCATGAGTGGATTTAGAACATGTCATGTGTGATGTATAGTGAATTTTGTGTGTGTCACTTGACACTTGTTATGTAAAAATGACTTGTTCTCTAAAGATGGATCATGTAGCCACCTTATCTCAAGTTTAAATTCCTTAATTGAGAAATAGACTTAATTGCCTAGATTTAGTGATAGAAACAAGGGTTACCTCATAAGAAATTTGAAAATTGGACTTTACCTAGCATTGTGAGGGTCAAAAAGTAGCTCTAAGGTATAATTGTGACGAAAATAAACCCTACCCATGATAATACTTTAAGTTAGGAGGCTATAAGTGACCCCTAGGGTGCCTAGAAGACCTAGGAGACCCCAAAAATAATGAATTTTATATTGAATCCGAAAATGGGAGTCATATATAGAGGCATGGACAAACTAGAAACCCACTTTCCCACTCTCTAACTTTAGAGACATTGAGGGTTTGGAGGAAGAGGATAAGGAGCTCTACTACAACTTTCATTTGCCATTGCTTTGGAGTAAGGTTGGTATCCATGATCCATGGTGTCTCTTCATTTCTTATAGATTTTTTATGGTATTTTCTTCATTGCATTGTAAATTTGTTATGGTGTAGATGTGGTTTGAGAATAATCTTGTTGTATGTGTGTTGAATGTGAGAAGTTTTATGAGTGTTCCTTCTTGAATTTTATTTTGTTCATGTTGATTGTTTATGTTAAATGGGTTTTTGAGGAGATGATTTTGATGTGTTTTAATGGAGTATGGACCTCATGATTACTTGCAATTCTTGGGAGGTATAAGGAGGTGTATGAGAAGGAAGACATTGTTGAGCCTTGAAAGGACATGTTACTTATAAGAATATGTGATATAAGTGATTCATGGATTAGAAATTTTCCTCATGGAGAGAGCCCACCTTCACTCTATATCTTGATTCTATGGTAGAATCTATGTGCAAGCCTTGGGATGGGTTGTAGTGTTTTGTGTTGAATAATATTGTTATAGTTTGCATGGTATATGAATGTGAAGGTGTGCAACTGTTTGTGCCTTTTTTCCCCAAGCTCGGTGGGTGGCCTCCCTGAGGCCTAGGTTGGGAGGTGAGCCTCCATGGTTCCCTATTTTTGTCTCTCTTTTTTAGGTTTTTACTTGATGATCTTGGAAGCTTGAAGCTCATGCAATTTTCCCATTTCATAGGAAAAGAGGACACTATTATTTTTATATCAAAATGGAGGGCAAATCCAACTTGTTATGTGATTATATTTTGTTGGGAGGATGTTGTCTTGTTCTACTCCATTTGTCAATAGAGAGATTGTGAGTCATCTATGTAGTGAGAAAAGATATTTTTGTTGTGTATGTTTCAGAATAATGTCTTCACCACCCTATATTCATGTATGACAAGAATGTAGTATGGAAGGAATGAAAGAACTTTGAAATAAAATTTTGTTGAATTGTAATTGTAGTTTCATTTTCTTGGATATGAACATGTTGAAAAAAAGAATTAAGTGTCATGGTAGACATTAGAAGGATGAATAGGAGATTATCATTTTGTTATTCTTATTTCCTCAAGTCTCATACATATAATCTAGATGCATTTGTGTTTAATCTTGAATCATATCAAGTGTAGAATTTTTTGCTAAATGATAATGAATTCGTAGACATGATGAGTACTTCACAATAAAATTGGAATAATGGAAGTTCATGAACTTACAAATAAAAGATTGTATTGTGTCTCATGCAAAAGTATCTTGCAATTTAATTCGATAGTATTAAGGCATTTGTCATACTTCAATCATAGATTTCACTATATGGAATGAGTATTGAAATCCATAATGTAATGTTCAAATTATGACAATTTAGTTATAAGTAACCATAGAGAAATTGTGAAGATAATTTAGGCAATATAAGTTTAACTGTAACAACAAGTCCTGTAGGTGCTTGTTATCTTATTGGAAAATGTATGGGATTCAAAAAAAGTCTTCCCAAATTTTTTTTTACAGTCAAATAGAATATTAATATTTGAATAAAATAGGAAAATTGCACCTCTAGTAATATAAAAATATGTCAGTCAACTTTCACAATAATGGGGGCTATCCAAGAAGTAAACAAAAAATATATAATTATATGGATGTATGGTTGGAAGAAAGTACTACAACCAATCATCATTAAAATATATATATATATATATATATATATATATATATATATATATATATATATATATATATATATATATATATATATATATATATATATATATATATATATATATATATATATATATACAATATTGCAAGTGGGGGAAGGTAGGACATACCTTTTCCCCCCACTCCTCCTTGGCAGCCATACACTTTAAGGGGGCATTTATTGCCTAGATGCCTAGGTAAGGCAAGTTGTCCCCTCCTCCTTCCTCTTTCCCACGTGGGAAGAGAGAAGGAAGGGTGGGGGAGGGTGGAGACATTGGAAAAAGGGAGGGTAGTTGTATGGGTAGTTAGGTAAGAAAGTAAGTTAGTTTAAATTATTTATAAAAAAAAAATTGCTATAAAGTGAAAGGGGTAGGATGGGGTTTTAGGAAGTTAGGATATTATAATGAAAGATTTAAATTTAAAAATTTAGATGTTACTTTATGGGAATGAAGGGTATTAGATTTATAGTATCAATAGATGGGTGGGACATAAAATTAGTTAGTAATGTAAATTTATCTTTAAAAGAAATAAATAAATATGTTAGTGTTATTAATTTGAGTTGTTTAAATATTTCAAGTATGAGTAGGTAGACATCACTAGGATATAGGAAATAATGGTATTTAAATTTAATTAAAGAGAGTACAAATAATGGTTAAATAAAATTAATAAAGAAGGTTTTTTTTATTGAAGGATTAGGAATGTATTATCTCAAAGGAAAAAAATAAATTATTTGCATTATGATAAAAAAAAATGATGGGTAGCATTGCTAGTTTTTTAATTTCTTACTCTTCTCGTGGCATGATAATTCAATATAATTAAATACATTGATTTTATTCTTTTCTTCATTTGGGAAATATGTTGTGATAGGGCAACTTGTAGTCGAAGTACTAGGAAAATCATAATACAATTTGTCATTCATAATCCTTAAAACCCTTGCAACTTCATGAACTCAAGATTGAAACTCCCTTGCACAACAGAGTGTCTCAATTGGAGTACAGAAGGTGATGGGCTTATAACCATAACATATTAAACTTTTAATCCAATTTTCGAGTGGAGCCATCTTCATCCCATCAACTAACTTTAACATCTCCAAGTTAAAGTATAGATTATGTATCATCTTATCAAATCGAAAACTCAAATTGTTGGCAATGTCCAAATATTGTTGTAATCCATAACCTTAGAATGCAACTTATACACATTTAGTTATAACAACGTACCATTCAAGTGTAACCACAACTTGACATGAGTATCAACTCTTCAAAATTAAACAAGACATTCGACAAAGCTTTAAAAAAAAAAAAAAATTGTCAAAAAAAAATTGTTGTGTTTTTGCATTGTAGAATTTTGGGCATGACATGTTGTTCATTGCATTGTGCATGCTAGTAGAATTAATTTACAATTTTTTTTTGAGTTATTAATATTTAAATGTATTGTTAGGATTGGTGACCTTGGTAATCTAGTAATTATCATAGTTTTGAGATAATTTCTCTTCCCTTTTTCTCGTGTTGCATGTTTCATTTTGAGTTTGGAAATTGGGATATGTTGAAACTATAGAATCATTGAGTTTAATGTGTTTCTAGGATTTAACGATTGTTATGGTTTGAGAGTTACTTTGGTTTCTATTATATCTCTTTCTCCTCTATTTTTAGTTGCATTTATGAGTAGGATTGCATACTTATTTAGTTTATTGGGTAGATGCATGTAGGATTGAAATAAAAAATTGATGAGCTAAAAATAAGTTCACTCACTTTCATAGTCATAAGAATAGTTGAACCAAGAAAAATGAATCAAGCTCGGGTGTTTCATAGTTATGGGAAAATTGGTATAAACCTCTTCTACTCTCTACTTAAGAGCATATCACCATCATTAGAGTAGGACTCAATTTTTTATTATTATTGAATATCACTCTAGAAGGGAGATGTAGCTTTAAAATTTAGAAGGTAGTTAAAGAAGGAGAGAAACCAAAATATGCTCCTTATTTGTTGGCTATAAGTTCTTTTCTCACTTGTTGGGTAAGAAAGAGTCATATTTTTTTGAAAAATTAGTGAAGTAACTAAGAGGGGAGGGGTGAATCAGTTACCACAAAATAAATCATAGATCCCTTAGATGGTAGTATAAAATATAAACTCTAATAAAACTAAATTCTACTGTAACTCAGAAAACATAGAGGCACTCAGTTATCACTAGAAAATGTTGTAACTTGGTAAGAACTATAATAACTTAGTAACTGCTTAGCATGAAAATATTAAAATATTATCTGTGATTAATCTTACTTAACTTAGTTGCATACATATGAAAGTAAATAACATGAACACAAATGACACCAAGATTTAACGTGGAACCCAATATGGGAAAAACCACCAATTACAACTAGTTATTGATTTTCACTTTTCTAAAGTGAGCTCAATTAAGAGCCAACCTAGTTAAAGGCTACAAAACACACTATTAGGTGACACCTTGTTAGAGAATTTAATAACCCTATTAGGAATGGTCTTGCTAGAGGTCTTAAGACACTTCAATCAGAAATGCCACCTAGTTAGAGGATTTACAAATAGCTGTTAAACCAACTCCGTTAAGAGATTTAGATCGCTACTACAATTGTTAGATAGTAACAATGAGATGAACTAATTTTTGATGCAATTGAATTTATGATTACAGATCTTTGTTTTGGGTTGTACTTGATCCTTCCTAATTAAATGTATCTTTTTGGCTCCACAAGCATATTCTACTTATCCTTCCAATTATCTTCCTCTTGGCATCCCTTAAATATTCTATTATGTTCCACACATTCAATCCACAACTTGACCTTACATATATATTATACATTGTCAAGTCAGCTTGAATACAACTTAAAATACTTAATATTTATCTTCTTAGTTAGCTAGATTCATTAAAAAAATTTAATTATCTCAATAAACCAAAACAAGAAAATCCTTTATTAGCTAACCCTTCTCGATAGACACTAACCAAAACTGATTTTCCTTCATTAACCAAGTGAGCTCGGTTAACACTAGTTTTCATGAAAACTCTTTTTATCTCCTGAATGAACTCGGTTGACATTGTCATCTTCTTATTCTCTTTGGTAATCGAGTGAGCTCAGTTAACACTCGTTACCTTCCAACTTTTCTTTGTCTCTTGATTGAACTAGATAGACACTGTCTTCTAAACTTGGCATACACAAGAATGCTTGACATAAATAGTAAATAGTCTTTATTACCTGAGTGAACTTGACATGCATTGACTAGCAAAAATATGATATGTTGTGTACCATCAAAGACATACACAATTAACCAAATATTCTCAATAATCTTTGGCATTGATGGAAACACAACATGTCATTACATAATGAATTATTTTTTCAGAGAAAGAATAAAGTAAGGAACATATCCTTGGTTTCATTCTAATTCTCATCCATGAGAACTCCCTCTATCAGTGTGAACTCCCTCTACCTTCAGTTTCTCCCTCTACCAAAAAAATCTATCTTCAATATCTTCTTCTAATAGAAAAATTTCTATCTTGTAAATAATTCTTTGAATATCATAACTCTCTCCCTCTTAATTTCTTCATAGAATTATGACATCAAAACTCTCTCCCTCTTTGACATCTTATGCCAATGATGATATTTAGATACTATCAATGTACCTTATATACTAATTTATATGCAATGTGCCCATTCCAATATTGCATCAACTAACTAATCTTCAACATGCTCTAGTTGATGCATCACTAAACTTCATTTCATGAGCTTCAGATAGGGGAACAATCCCTAGCTTGCCTCTTAGATACAAAAATGCATCCATAGGTAATGGCTTGGTGAATATGTCTGCAATTTGTTCTTTAGTATTCACATATTCCAATCTAACTTCCTTGTCTTGTACCAATTCTCTAAAGAAATGATATTTATTGCAATGTGTTTTGTCTTTGTATGCATTAGTGGATTCTTTGATATGTTGATTGCACTGGTGTTATCACAGAAGATAACCACTAGATCTTTGATTTCTATCTTCATTCCTACCAAAAATTGTTTGAACCAAACAAAATTGGAACAATTAACTACTGTTGCAACATATTCTTCCTATGTTGTTGACTAAGAGATACAATTCTACTTTTTACTTGTGCAAGACACTAGTCTTTTAATAAGAAAGAATGCCCCACCATTGGTGCTCTTCCTGTCATCAATGCTTCCTGCCTAATTAGCATTAGTGAAGGCTTTTAACTCTAAGTTTCCTCCTTTCTTGTACCATAATCCATAATCTTTAGTACCTTTTAGATACCTCATGATTCTCTTGATTCCATCATGTGATTTTCGTTGGGATTTGCTAAGAATCTTGCCACCATACCAACTGCAAGAGCAATGTTAGGTCTAGTATGCACAACATACTATAGTTTGCCAAACATTGATCTGTATGTGGTTTGATCAGCCTCCTTGGAATCATGATTTTTGGAAATCTTATGTCTAGTAGATGTAGGTGTTCCAATTGGTTTAGAATCTTCCATTCCAAACTTCTTTAGTATCCCCTTGATATATTTAGACTGAATGATGAAGATACTAACTTTCATCTATTGAATCTATAATCCAACAATGAATTTTATTTCACCAAACATAGGCATCTCAAATTATTTACTCATCTCCTTTGAAAAATCTTTGTATAAGTCATCATTTCTAGTAAATAGAGTATCATCCACAAAGATTTCTGCTAATACAATCTTCTTGTCTGTTCATTCTTTGATATACAGGCTACTATTATCGTTTATTCTTTGGAAACTAATCTTTATCAAGTAGTTATGAAGTCTTTCATACTAAGCTTTGGGAGGTTGTATGAGACCATATAATGCTTTGTTTAATTTACATACCATATCCTTTTTTCTAGGATCCATGAAACCTTAAGGTTGCTCTATGTAGACTTCCTCTTCAAGAATACCATTCAAGAATGCAGATTTTACATCCATTTGATAAACTTTAAAACTTCTATGTGCTGCATATGATAGAAAAGTTCTAACACCTTCTAATCTAGCAATAGGTAAAAATTTTTCACCATAGTCTATAACTTCTTCAGAATAACCTTTACAAACTAACCTTGCTTTGTTTCTTGATACTTTTCCATCTTCATTTAGCTTATTTCTTAATACCCACTTTGTGCCAATCACATTTTTATCCTTAGGTCTAGGAACAATAATCCAGGTCTTATTCCTTTCTATTTTTATTATTTATTAATTCATAGTCTCAATCCAACTTTTATTATTCAAAGTATGTTTAACATTTCTAGGTACAAATTTAGTAAGCAAGCATGTACCTTTCAATTTATTTCTTGTAATTGTACCATCAGACTTGTCTCCAATGATTTGATCAGGTGCATGATTCCTTCTAACATATCTTGCTAATATAGATACTTTAGATTTAGAACTTGATTCACATAGCTCGACATGATCTTCTATATCAAGATCGAGTCCCACTGTTTGCAACTTGGGTCTTTCTGATGACTTGGGTTGCACTAGCTGCAACTTGGTAGCTTCTGACTACAACTTGGATCCTTCAAACTGAGACTTGGGTTGTAGTGGTTGCCTTGCTAACTTTTGGAGAATTTGGAGACTTGGGAAGTGAAGCGTCTTGACTTTTAATTAGATTAGGCAATGTATTAGCTTCACAATCTACCAACTTTCTATACTCTTCAAGTTATTTGTTACTATCTACTTCACTCTTTTTAGAAAACTCATCAAT
The DNA here is from genome assembly GCA_028749045.1 of Cupressus sempervirens. Taxonomy (NCBI): domain Eukaryota; kingdom Viridiplantae; phylum Streptophyta; class Pinopsida; order Cupressales; family Cupressaceae; genus Cupressus; species Cupressus sempervirens. Next base: position 202,452,492 of record CM053793.1, on the reverse strand, counting down.
TTTCACATGTGTAGTTTCTATGATTTTGCGAGTAGATAGATTTAGACATTTGTATGCTTTACTTTTGTAGGAGTATCCTAGGAATATGCCTTATCACTTTTGACATCAAATTTACCTTTCCTAGATTCCTTCAAGATATAACATTTGCTACCAAATACTTTCAAGTAACTAACATTAGGTTTATAGCCATACCATAGTTCATAGGGTGTTTGATTTGAGTCTTTCTTCAACTATACTCTATTCAAGGTATGCACTATAGTACTGATTTCTTCTTTCTAGTATTTGATTGCAACATTCTTTTCTATTATCAAGGTTCTTGCACAATCGACGAGAGATCTATTCCTTCTTTCTTCTATGTCATTCTGCTGAGGTGTACTAGGGGTTGATACTTGTCTTTTGATTCCTCTTTCAATGCATAATTCACTGAATTCATTAGAAATTAATTTTTCACCTCTATCTAATCTCAAACATTTTAACTTCTTTCCAGTTCCTTTTTCTACTCTTGCTAGATACCACTTAAATTTTTGAAAGGCTTTTGATTTTTCTTTCAAATACATTACAGTCATCATTCTAGAATAATCATCAAAAAACAAAATAAAATACCTATCTCCACTATATCTCTCTACTCCAACAGGTACACAAAGGTCTGTATGAACCAACTCCAAGACTTGTTATGAATTATAGTTCTTTCTTTTGAAGCTAGTCTTTCCCATCTTTCCAATTTGACAATTTTTGCATAGACCCATATCTGGTTTCCTCAAACTAGGAATACCTCTTACTCTTTTATTTTGGCTTATCTTGACTAGATTATCAAAATTTACATTGCACAACCTTTTATGCCATAACCAACTTTCTTCTATTTGAGCAATAAAACACAAATTTTCATTGAGATCTAGGTAGAATAGGTTACCTTTTGTTTGATTACCAAACCCAACTAGATTTCCTTTTCCATCTAGCAACTTGGCCTTCCCATTCATAAATTCTACCTTGAATCCAATGTTATTCAATTGTGCCATGTTTAATAGATTATGCTTTAGTCCTTCCACCTAGTAGGCATTGTCACACCTGAGTTCATTGGTTAGCAAAATGCAACTTTTTCCTTTTATGCAACAAGGTTCATTGTTTCAAAATCTAACACCTCCACCATCATAGAGTTCCATATGTTCAAATTTAAAATTTTCACTAGTCATATGATGCAAGCATCGACTATCAATAATCCATGTATCATTCTTACTAACATGAGAAATAAGTTCCATCTTATTTGATTCATCATCTGATTCATCTTTTATAACTATATATAACATTTCATCATTATCACTACTATCAGAATGTTTAGCCATAAAAAAATATTTCTTACCTTTTTCCTTGAAGTCTTTGTGACTCTTGAATTCCTTCTTGCCTTTGAATTTACTATATCTCTTTTCATCTAAATGCCTTCTTTGTTTGGACACCTTGCAACAATGTGATCAACTTCTTCACATGAAAAATAGATTAGAGGAATTTTATCTTTGTACTTTCCTCTACCTTTGGGATATTTCTTAGCAAGTAGAGCTTCAATAATTTTAAGATCACTATCAAAACTCTCTTCCTCTTCTTTACTGTTTGATTGCTTGGCTTTTGAGTTTCCACCTTTTTTCTTGAGTGAAAGCTTGGCTTCAAATGTAGACTCAATGCCTTTGGAACTAGGAACATAGTTATCGTAGCTATCCAATTCAAAAGCTATCAATCTTCCCACTAGAGCATCTAGATTTATCTTATTTTTTGGATCACATCTCATATCTTGAATAACATATACTCTAATTGCATAGATAGGAAGAAGGGTTCTATGTACCTTACTTACAACTATTTCTTCTTCAATGTTTCCTCTAGAAGATTTGATTGCACTTACACTTGCTTTTATTTTCTCAACATATTTTTCAATGTTCTCTTCCTCTCTCATCTTCATCTAATCAAACTAACCTCTAAGACTTTCTACTTTGGCTCTTATTACATTGTCATCACCTCCATAGATGTCCTTCAGTTTGTTCCACATTTCATGAGTAGTAGTGCAATCTTTGACGTCATCAAATTGAACATAGTTAAGAGAAGAAGCAATATCAATCATCATGATATTATGACTTTTCTTTTTAGCAATCTATTCAACTATCGATGTTCCAGCAAGAGTTTTGTAAGAATTTTCTAAATTTTTCAATATTGAGTCACCAATGGTTGTTAGATACAACTTCGTAAGTTCCTATCATGTTGAAAAGTTATCTTTGTTCAACTTTGGAATCTCCCTCCTATAAGACATCTTGATCTTTAGCTTAGGTCCTTGAATCATTCTCTACAAGTACCGAAAGCTCTGATATCAATTATTGGAAATATGAGTGGAGTAACTAAGAGGGAAGGGGTGAATCAGTTACCACAAAATAAATCCTAGATCCCTTATATGTCAGTACAAGATATAAAATTTGATAAAACTAAATTCTACTTTAACTCAACAAACACATAGGCACTTAGTTATCACTAGAAAATGTTGTAACTCGGTAAGCACTGTAATAACTTGGTAACTGCTTAGCATTAAAATCTTAAGATATTATCTATGATTAATCTTACTTAACTTAGTTGCATACATATGAAAGTAAATAGCATGAACACAAATGAAACAAAGATTTAACATGGAAACCCAATTTGGGAAAAACCACTAATTGCAACTAGTTACTAATTTTGACTCTTCTGAAGTGAGCCTGGTAAAGAGTCAACTTGGTTAAAGGTTAAAAAACACACTATTAGGTGTGACCCTATTAGAAGATTTAATCACCCTGTGAGGAGTAGCCTTGCTAAAGGTCTTAAGAAACTTCAATTAGAATGCCACCTTGTTAGAGGATTTACAAATAGTTGTTAAACCAACTTGGTTAAGAGATTTAGATCACTACTACAATTGTTAGAGAGTAATAAAGAGATGACCCAATTTTTGATGCAACTGAATTGCTGATTATAGATCTCTATTCTGGCTTGTACTTGATCCTTCCTAATTGAATATATTTTTTTGGCTCCATAAGGATATTCTTCTTATCCTTTCAATTTTCTTCCACTTGGCATCCTTGAAATCTTCTATTATGTTTCACACATTCAATTTACAACTTGACCTCACATATATATCTTATACATTGTCAAGTCAACTTGAATACAATTTAGAATACTTAATTTTCATCTTCTTAATTAGTCATATTCATTAACATTTTTTAATGAACTTAATAAACCAAAACAAGATAATCCTTTGTTAGTTGACCCTACTCGGTAGACACTAACCAAAACTGATTTTCATTCATTAACCAAGTGAGCTTGCTTAACACTAGTTTTCATGCCAACTTTGTTTGTCTCCTAAGTGAACTCAATTAACCCTATCATTTTCTAATTCTCTTTGGTAACCAAGTGAGCTTGGTTAACACTTGTTACCTTCCAACTTTCCTTTGTCTCCTGAGTGAACTCAATAGACACTGTCTTCTAAACTTGGCATACATAGGAATGCTTGATAAACATAAGAAACTGTCTTCATCTCTCGAGTGAGCTTGACATATAATGACTAGAAAAGATATGATATGTTGTATAACAAAATAGGAGAGAACAAACTATTAACCAAGATACCCGTAAGACCATTCTTGGCCAAATTAGATGATGTAAAGGTTCATTTCTTAGTGCTAGAAGGATTACATTTAAAGGTTTCTTGTTTCCTAAGTGAATCACTATAATTCTTCTCTTTCCATACATTCATAATTCCATTCTTTCTTTCCTTTACAAATGTAGCATTACTTTTCTTATAATTTGTTTAATTAGGTCCAATTTTCATTCTCCCATTGTAATTGTTCATCTTATGATCTCTTCTATTATTCACAAAGAAATTAAATCTACACTACCTAGCTATATGTTGTAGATTATTGCATTAATAAACTATACCAAATAAATTTCCATACCTTGGTCCACCTTGATTTACTTACAACATATAATCTCTTGTAATATGTCCAAAGTTGTTACACTCATAACATGTAATTCTAAAAGATATGGCATTATTACTTCCAATAGATCTTCTAGCTTTAGATCTAGGATTAGATTTGTTATTTGTCCTCTAGTTTAATTTAGATCCATAAATCCAACAATTGAAAAAAAAATTTGTAAAAGGTTTAGTGTTAGTATTAACTTTTTATTCTTTCTTCATGCATCTATACTTGTTGCATTCATATAATCTTCCCTTAATATTCTTTATACACTTTTTAGTCATAAATTTGAATAGGTGTTTGAATAAGATCTTGCATTTGTCTTTCTTCAACTACCTTATAACTTTCAACACTATAATAACCAAGTTCATTCATGTCACCTTAAGGTTTTTGCTACTTCATTTTCTCATCAAGTTTGTCATTGCTAGAGTAGAGTTTTTGTAGATGTAATAATTGCTAAATAAGTTTACCCTTGACAATATTGATGTACTTTTCAAGATCCTAATAGTAGATCTTGAATTGTCAATTTCCAAATTGATTTATCTAGGTTGAGTATTTAGATCATGACATTAATCTATTTTTATCTTTAGATTTGCCTCAATTTTCTCAATTTTCTCTTTCCCATCTTCAATCTCCTTGGCCATCTAAAGAGTATTAATATCAAATTCATGTTGAAGTGATATTTTTCTTTTTATTTTGAGATTTCTCACTTAAATATGATTCTATATCATTTGTCTTAGGCTCATTCATCTTCTTAATTAATTCCTTAGTCTTCACTCTAGAGATATCGATCTATATTTTTAAATTTTATGATTTAATATTGTGTATCTTTAGTCTTTAATTTTAATCTCTCCTTTCTTGTATTGAATCTATCTAAATATTTAAGTACTACATCAAAATTTATTTATAATATTCTTGCATCCATTAGGATACTCCTAAATTTGTAAGAATTCTTTTGAGGCACCAAGATTTGATACCAATATTTAGGATCAAGAAAAACTGAGAGGTTAGGCGAGGGGAGAAGTGGGGTAGTGAATTAATGTTGCAACACTTTTAAACTAGTTAATTTTATTATAGCTTAACCACAAGTAACTATAAACCATGCTGCAATAAAACATACATCAAAGAAGTACTCATAACACCATTATTTTCTCCCAAGGAAACACTGACCAAGGGAAAACCATAGTAGGGATTGAATCCACAAGATTATGCACTAATATAAAAGTATTTTCATTTGGAGATCTGACCTTTTAATGAGTTGTTACATAATATTTAGTAAATTAGTCTATATTAGGAAACAAAAACTTGTCAGAGGTCTGCAAACCTGTTAGGATTTGAGAAAAAAGGGAGGAAAATTTCTCGAGAATGAAGGCTATATCCACCTTCCAGATTCATTGTCCAAATATAATGAACATATAAAAACAAAATGAACAATATATAGTACCACAATTCTTGATTTTTTAAACATAATTCCTAATTTTTTTTAAAGCTTGCATCTATTTTTATCCTACATCAAGGCATGCACATAACATCATATCATACTTACATGTCCTTGTATACCAAATAAGACTTTCCTTTATACCCTTATGATTAATTAATTCAGTCAACTTACTTAACACTTTAAAAAAATTTCCATCCAAATACCAATATAAAAAAATAGACCATGCTATCCAAGATTTAATGCCTTAGATTTCATCCCACTATTTTAAAGTAATTGAATTGACAAGGCAATTTAGTTTCCTAAGCCTAATTGCTTGATCTTATAATATGATTTGAAACTCTATCATATTGGGTTTTCTCTCCTTTCTATCACATAAACACTATTAAACGTACCAATAGCTCATATAAATTATATATACCATGTTCCTAAAGTTATAGTGACATCTGATAACTTTATTGTCATCACTAATCAAAATAGCTCAATTGTATCATATATTTCCTTTATGAATTTAGGGATTTTTACATACTTATAACATTTTTTTTTACTTCAAACAATCATGAAAATGATATTTTTTTAATGTCAATGAAAACACCTAATTACTCACTTGAAACACACTTGCCCACAATGAATACTATTGTCATAATTGTTCATCTCTAAGGTAGTAAAATTACTAATTAGTCCATTAATGGAAACTTTAAAAAAAATCTTAGCGAGCATGATTTATAGAAAATTTGATAGCATAAATAGGAAATAAGTCTCTCAAAACTTTACTTACTACATCCTCATCATACATAGTTCTATCAACATTTCTAATTGCAACAACTTCTCCTTTCAACCTATGACCATATTGAGTAACATTCTCACCTTCTACCATATTTATGTCATCATACTTTCCTTTCAATATTTCAACTCTATATTTTTTAATGCAAAAATTTCTACCAAAGATTAACTTGAGTTGAGCCCAAAGATCATGTGGATTATTAATCCCATGAATATCAATAGAATTAGTATCAGACAAGCTACTTACAATTACATTTAAGGTCTATATATTTTCTATCCACCTTTAATTAATCAACATTGAGTATCCCATTAGGTCTTGTGTGCTTGTTGTCTATATGTTTCCATAGTTGTGGTGTTATCTTTTGAGGTAGTTATCCATACTATCATGTACCAAATAGAGAAGCTATCCTTGAAACATTTTGGACCTTCCTTGTTTATCATCTTGATCTTATCTTCTAACTATTAGGATTTCCAATAAGAGGACCAAAGATCTTATACCAATTATTTAATATACTTGAGTTCTTAGATAACTAGGGGGTGAATCAATGATTAGTCAAATTTAAACACATAATAAAAAAATCACAATACTAATCAACCAATATTACATCCAACACTTAATCATTTATTCCATGTTAACTTGTGAAACTATCAATAAGACAATTAACAAAATGTTTACACTAGTAACACAATGGTTCACCAATATTTTTATCATAGAAATTCTTGGTTGGAGAGAAATGACACAATAAGAATAAATACTTACAAATATTTTCACTCTCATGAACTGTGCCATGTTTAAGGCTTGGCTTTGTTAGGATCTTCTAATAATACCTAGTTAGGAGCATGCCATATTAAGACTCAGGTGATTAATGGATTTATATCTAGCTTTGTTAGGATATTTACTCTATTTAGAGTAACCTTGTTAAATAATTTTCTAACTCAAACTAACCAGCCAACCTATTAAGGGAATTAACTTGAGAGCTGTTAAGATAATGTTCTCTCAATTCAAAGTGACCTTGTTCGAGGATTTTACACTTGAGAACTTGTTAGGATTCAAAAAGAAGAGTGATATGGAATTAGAATTTTACAATTGTGTATGTGTGAAAACCTATCTATTGGGATCATGCTCAAACAAGACAAATGTTAGTTAGAAACATGTGCGCGCACACACACACACACACACACACACACACACACATGCACACACACACATAGATATATATATATATATATATATATAAACAACTAACTCAAGCTTGAGTAAATAGTGCAAATGAAATTAAACAACTAAAATTCCCACACAACCTCAAAGCAACTCAAAAAGTGCACAAACATGATATTTTTGGTTTTCTCAAGATGGAGGTTTGTGGACATGCACTCCAAAAACAAAAAATAAAATCCCAAAAACTTAAAATGCAACACAAGAATGAAATAAATGAAGTTAGACTAAATGAGGATGAAACCATGTTTTTAAAAGATGGTTATGTTGTCAACCACTCACCACATTTAATGAAGATGGAAGTATATGTAATAATATTAAGTAGTGCTATTAATACAAATCTACCATGAATCAAGCAAGAACAAGTTGCCAATGCATCTACCTACCAAGACAAGAATATAAATGCAAGAAATTTAATGCTCAATAGAAATACTAAATGTTCTAAGATAATTTTATCATAATTACTCTAATGCAATAATGGGAGATGAAAATGCTTGAGGCACAAGCTCTATTTATAGGACTTGGGGAGACTTAAGGAAGTGACATCTATGTGGCATTCACATAGGTGCCATAAAGGAGACAAAAAAGCCATGCAAGTCCAAGGTTTTCTCACACATATGAGAAACTTGGAATGTCATGGGTCAAGTGTACTTCAAGTACACATGTAAGTGTGGGTAAAAGGAAAAGGTAAAATTCATCATATTTGGAATGTGTAAGAGACGTCAGAACATGTAGGAATTCTTGTTTGGAGAAAATATGGAATATGCAATAGAAAAGATCAATTTTATTTTAATTTTTTAATTTATTTGTCACATATTAGAGTTAATAATTAATACTATTTGGTTTAGTGAAAATGTAATTAGTCTAGTTAAACTTAGTTAATTAGTGGGTAGGGTTATTAAGTAGAAAGTGATGTTAGTAGTGTAGGATCTAGGGATTAATTAGGATTAAATTAAATATTATTTAATTCAATGGTGGGTTAGGAAGATTTAATCATGTACTATGGAGAAAACATATATTAAAATAAAGTTAATACATTAGGGATTATATTTGAATTTATTTCAAATATCTTAGAAATATGAATGGATTTAATTAAATAGGTAGATGAACATATAGATATAACTAATTATTAAATAATTAACAATGATGTTACAAGACATATTAAATGCATTAATATAGCATTTGGGACAATTTTAAGCATCTAAATTTTGCCCCTCTTTGATGTAGTGTCTGAATGACATTGCATTAAAGAAAAGAAAACATAAGATTCCTTAGAGAGGCGAGAAGTCCCAAGAGTCATGGAATAGTGATGTTAGGGAATAGGGTGCCCCTTGAGAAAATAGGGCAGAAAATGGCAATTTTGTAGAATTTTCTTCGAAAAGTATGAAAAAGAGAATTAGTAATAAAATTAATATTTCAAAAATTTGTATGACTTACAAGGTAGACATGATCGAACATGAAAAAATATGGGGGATGAGAAAAAAAATGAGGACCACAATGGAAATGGGCCTCGAGGGCCTATATAAGCCCTTGAAGAGCCAAAAGAAGGGCCATTTTCATACGCAAAGGATATAAAATCAAATAGAGAGGGATGCCCTAGAGTGATTACTACTTGAATAGTATGTCCATATGCACCAACAACCAACCAATGTGAGAGCACCAGTAAGAACTATAACTTGCTTCATTATTTTTTCTCTTTTAACTAAGTTTTACTAGGTCTAGAGTGTGAAATTGGAGGAAAATAGATTGTGGTGCCCATATGCCAATTGCTTGATTCGTGTCTACAAAGTGATAATTTATAGATTTTTGTCTATAGATAATAGTTGGTCATTTTTCATCTCTACAAATAGAAATTGATTGGGAAAGGGACATGTATGATCTTGTTTCCTTCACATACACAAAAACATGTACACAACCCAAAATGGTGTCTCGATGGTTTGGTGTCTTTGTGGAATGACATTTCAGTGACCTTATTTTGGTGTCTCTATTGATTGAGGCTAAGGGAATAAAAAAAGTGACAAACTGACAATGGAAGGGATTGAACAAGAGGATAGGGGCTATAATTTCTCTAGATCAAGAGACGAGGGGCAATGATGCCTCTAATTGGAAGGGTAAAAATGAGATCAATGACTAATGACATGCTTGAAATGTTATAGAAGGTTATAGGAAAATTTTGATCATGGGAGCATCATCTGGTGACCATGACCTTGACATAAAGACTTATAGATACTAACTAGGTGCATATTTGACTCTATAGATTAGAGAACATAAATGAGTGGCCTCAAAATATTTCTCATATTGTATTATTAACAAAATTTTGACAGAGATGACATAGCCTAACAACAAGTTTTCATTTGCCTATAGGAGAAACTAAAGTCATGCTATATGATTTGTCGTAGATTTACTAGATTCCAATTAGAGGGTTCATTCTAGACTACATTATAAAGAGTGCAAAAATTTATATGGAGGCCTATTTCTAGAGATTGATGGATCATATCTTGATGAGGAGAAAATGTCTACTATGGATGATAACCATAGAGGAGAGACCTTGTCTACCAAGGTTATCTCTATACCTAGCATGACTAATTGGTAGGTACATGATGATTGATCACATAGGTAGAAAATTTCCTTTCCATTGGGCTTGAGTGCTAAGCATAATGTTGTAGGAGGGCATGCAGTTTTACTATTGGGGATACACCATCTTGGAACAACTTTACTATGATCTCCATATGTGAATGTATAGGGAAGAGCATATGATGAGGGCACAACCCAAGACAAAATGAACACAACAAGAAAAGGGGAATATAATTATCAGAACTGATCTTCTATTACATTCAATACCATGAAAATAGACCAAAGACATGCCCTATGGGCTTACAATGTTGTATGATCCTAGAGAAAAATCCTCCTCCCGTACCTTCTCTTGAACTTCACCAAAAATTTCCTTTTCAATGCTAGAAATGTCCTTAAGTATGAAAATTAAGTTTAGGGTTAGGAATATATTTTAGAATATGCCATTTGGCATTCACTGTTAAAATAGAAAGTTCTAGAAAACATGTCAGAAGTCGGTGTAAAATTAGAAGAATCTAGAAATGGTAGTCCAACTTCTGGGAGGCATAACTTTTGATCCGTGACTCTGATTGACAAACTGTTTACATTTCCAGAAAGCTCTCCAAGTGATCTATAGCCCAATGGATGATATTTTTTCATCTCCCATTTTTTGTGCCCATATGAGGCCATTTAGTGCCTCAAATCTGACTTTGAAGTGCTCTTAGGAGGTCTCCAGGCAACTTAAAACTGTAATAACTTTCAAATAGTAAAGCCTTTTGACCTGATTCTTTTTCTAGAGTGCTTTAAATTATAAATTTAATAATCCCTCCAACTTACACCCTCTAACTCATTAAAATTATGGCTCAACTACAAAATAACATATTTTCTACATTGGCATGTATCCCAAGGTGCTCAAAAACTCTAACCCAAAAAACCAGTAGTGGAACTAAGAGAGTTGGAATCTTTATTTGACCCAAATGTTTATCTAGAAATGAAAACATATTAAACAAAAACTAACACTAAGCATATTTTTGGGTGATATAAGATTTCCCTTACACCATTGGATGCTCCTACATTAGACACCCATGGTAGATTGAAAAGTGACCCTGTCACTTTATAGATGGTAGAGGAAAACCCAAATGGGAAATCTCCATTGTAGATATCCAAGTTGAGTCTTCTATTGGTCATCCTTTCCACTTCACCAAATATTCTTCATACTACCTATTTTTGGTACTCCGACCCACACAACTATCAAGAATTTCTTCAATCTGTTCCTTCACAGAAGTAGGAATTAGACATGGGTCCAGCATCAACTCCTCATGTGTACCATCATCATGATATTTTGTTAAGTTTGCAATATTGAAAATAGGAGAAATGTGAATCCCATCTAGAAACTCCACCTCATATGCATTCCCTGAATCATGTTTCTTCAAAATTTTATAGGGGCAAAATTTCTTCATCTTCAGCTTGTTGTTGGTACCCACTAGAAAATTTTCCTTCCTCAAGTATATCATAACCTAGTCTCCAACTTGGAATTTCTCATGTCTCTTCTTTTGATCTTCCCTAGCCTTATACTATAGGTTCATCTTAGTAATATGTTCTCGCACCTCCTCAGATAGGTTCTTGACATGTTCAATAAAGTCTTCTACCTCAACACTTGTCTGCTCCCCTTGCTACATCTTCCTTAGCTCTAGTGCAATGCTTGGACTACTCCCATACAAAATTTTGAATGGTGATCTACTAGTACTCTTGTTCATAGAATTATTGTAAGAAAATTCTACTTGTTGTAGAATCAAATCCCATCCCTCAGGCTTATGTCCTGCTAAACACCTCAGTAAATTGTATAGACTCCTATTCACTACTTCTATTTGTCCATTAATCTGCGAATGATGTGTAGAACTAAGCTTCAATTTTGTCTTCAACTTCTTCTACAAAGTCCTCCAAAAATACCCCACAAATTTAATATATTTGTCAAAAATAATTCTTTTTGGGAGACCATGTAGCCTCACCACCCCTCTGAAAAAAAAATCTACAGTATGTACTACATCATGAGTCTTGTGGCATGGAATGAAATGTGCCATATTGGAGAACCTATCAACCACCACAAATACTGAGTCATTACCCTTATGTGTCCTTGGCAATCCAAGAACAAAATCCATATTTATGTCTTCCCAAGGTTTTGATGGAATAGGCAATGGCTGATAGAGTCCAGTATTTTGACTAAATCCTTTGGCTATTTGACATACTTGACAACTCTGCACAAAATTCTTCACATCCTATGACAATTGTGGCCAAAAATAATTTTCCCTAATAATGGAAATGGTCTTAACTCAACCAAATTGTCCTACCATCCCTCCACTGTGCTTCTGCTTGATCAAGTTTTCCCTCATGGAACTCCTTGGAATATACAATTGACTTCCTTTGAACAACATACCATCCTAAATCATGTAATCTAGCCACTTGGTCCTATCTAGAGTAATAGGTTCTTTATAAGCCTTCCAAGCCTCTGTAAAGTTAGGATCCTCAGGGTATAGATTCTTGAGTTCATCAAACCCAACCATTTCAACCTGCATTACTGTCAGCAACAATAGTCTCCTACTTAATGTATTTGCAACCCTATTAGACCTTTCACTTCTATGTTTCAATACAAATGTATAGCTTTGCATGAACTCTACCCATTTCAAATGTCTTTGATTAAAATTACCTTGGCTATTTAGCAACTACAATTCCTAGTAATCAGTATATAAGACAAATTCTTTTGGCAACAAATAATGCCTCCATTTCTTTAAGGCATGAACTATTGCATAAAACTCTTGATCATAAATAGAGTACTTCTTCTTTTCATCATTCAATTTTTCACTAATATAGGCAATAGGTTTACCTTCTTGGCTCAATATAGCCCCATTAACACTACCACTAGCATCACAATCCACCTAGAGTACTTCATTGAAATCAAGAAGTACCAACACAGGTTGCTCTGTCACCTTCTCCAGCTATTCTAAACTCCTTGAATCTCATGTAGTCCACTTGAACTCTTTTCTATCCCCCCTCATTATTTCAGTTAGGGGTGCACATATACTACTAAAATTCCTGATGAACTTCCTATAAAAACTAGCCAAACCATGGAATGACCTCATCTCAGTGGTAGACCTTGGAGTAGACCATTCCAAGATGACCTTCACCTTCTCTAGGTCCATTTTGAGACCCTCATCTGATACAAAAAACCCCAAATAGACTAACTCCCTTTTGACAAAGCTACACTTATTCAAATTAATTAACAATTCCTCTTCCCTCAACCTTTCAAGGACACTATGAATGTGCAATAAATGTTTAGCCAAAGACTTATTGAAAATCAAAATATCATCCAAATAGACAATACAATTTTTTCCCAAAAATTTCTTTAGTACCTCATTCATAAGCCACATGAAGGTTCTTGGCACATTGGTCAGTCCAAAGGGTATGACTAACCACTCATATAGACCCTCCTTGGTCTTGAATGCAATCTTCCACTCATCTCCCTCTGGTATCCATATCTAGTGATAGCCACTCTTGAGATCTATCTTTGTGAAGCACTAAGCTCCACTCAAACAGTCCATAAGATCATCCATTCTTGGCAAAGGTAATCAATACTTGATGGTTATTCTACTTATAGCCCAAGATTCTGTACACATTCTCCACTCTCCATCCTTCTTTAGTACTAGCACTATAGGAATTGTACATGGACTTAGGCTCTCTCGAATCAAACCTTTCCACAATAGCTCCTAAACTTGTCTATTTAGTTCTTTAGTCTCAGAAGGAGTCATCCTATGAGCAGTCTTATTAGGAAAACTAGCTCAAGGGACTAAATCTATTTGATAACTAATTTGCCTAACTGGCAAAAACCCTTCTAGAACATTATCAGAGATGACATCTCCATACTAACTTAATAGACCTAAAATGTCAAGTCAAATTTCACTACTACCTTCCTTATCTTTTCTAGGAATTAAAGCATAACACATATGCTGATGTTTCATGCCATCTAGAAATTTTCTTCCATCAACAAGACATACCCTAACACTACTACATACCTTTTCACCTTCCTTTATCAAGGGATTCAATTTGTGGAAAATTCCAACCTTTGTCATAGAGTATGTATTTGTATGACGATCATGTATAGCATGCCCATCAAATTGCCATGACCTTCCCAACAATAAATGGCAGACATCCATATGAATGATGTCATAGAGAGCCTCATCATGGTAACTCCCAATCTTGAACTTTACTAAACATTCTCACTAACCAAGACCTTATCATCATCCTACACCCAAGCAATCTAATAGGGTTGGGGGTGTTTCTCCCTCTTGAGTTTTAGCTTTGAGACCATCTCCTCTGATACCAGGTTGTTAGTGCTTCCATCATTAACAATCACATCACAACATTTACCCTCACATTTACACCTGGTATTAAACAAACTCCTCCTTTATCTAGGTTTAGTCTCACCATTCAGTAAGACCCTATCATTAACTAGAACCTCTCCTCTTTCTGCATCCTCTGAATGCAATGACTGTGCATCATCATCCACATGAGTAACCCTTTCTTGAACATCAACTCTCCTATCCGTCCTTCCCGTGCATTGAGGGTATTTGAAGGCATGATGACCTTCTTCATTGCAATGAAAATAGGTACCACGGAAGCTTCCTCTTCCTAAACCTTGTCCATGTCCTCTACCTCTTCCTCTCTAATCTCCAAAGTTTTGATCACGAGATTGGTTGAAACCCTCATTCCTCTAGTTTTGGCTAGTACCCACATCTTCATTTCTTCTAGTTCTCATTTCAACCTTTTAATTACCTTCCACTACCCCTTCCTCCTTGACTATGCCCTCTTTGCCTTCCATCAAATTTTTTTTTAAGTTTCTCCTCTACTCACAAGGCAAACTAGTATGCCTCTTCAATGCTAGTCATTCTAACCAGACTTAACTTCTCTTGAATGCTAAGTCTTAATGCACAAAGGTAATGGGCAACCTTCTCCTTGTTTGCTTCTACATGCCCCACCCTACTAAGGACTCGGTAAAATTCCTCTATGTATTCCTGGATAGATTTTCCCACTTGTTTTAACCCTTGCATCTTCTTGAACAAATCAAGCCCGTAATCAACAAGAATGAACTACTTCTTTAGTTTGTCCACCATGCGATCCCATCTAGTGATTTTCTCCTTCCCTCTTCTATTTCTTTCCAATTGAATCTCTTGCCACCAAATTTTGACATGGTCCTTCATTTTTGCCTTTGTAAAATTAACCCTGTTAGGGCCCCCAATATCCTCATACTCAAAATATTTCTCTATCTCATTGATCTAGTTGATCAACTCATTCAAGTTTAGATTTCCTGAAAAAAAGTCAATGTCAATTTTAGGTCTTTTTCCAATCTTGGAAATGGCTCTAAAAGGCCTTTCCTTCACCTATTTGAGGACTTATTTTTCTCCTTCCCCTTCCTACCTAATATTTCTTTCTTCATTTTCTTCCTCACTTTCGTCACCTACAACAACATTCATCCCTTTGTAGATCTCCTCCTACAATGGTTGGACTTGTCTTTGGAGGACTCTAACCTTAGGAGTAAAAAATCTAGCTCTTCTACCATGCTCCCTTCATGGAGGCATCTTCTTGTATCAAAACCCACAACCACACAGTCCTGGTGCAAACTGCCTCATAGTCAGTGCTCTATCTACACAGTCAAGAAACCAACTTTGATACCACTTGATGAGGGCTCAACCCAAGAAAAAATGAACACAATAGGAAAAGAGGAATATTATTATAAGTGATCTTCTATTACATTTAGTACCATGAAAATAGACCAAAGACATGCCCTATGAGCTTAGGATGTTGTCTGATCTTGGAGAAAAACCCTTCTCTTGTACCTTCTCTCGAACTCCACCAAAAACTTCCTTTTCAATGCTAGAAATGTCCTTAAGTACCCAAATTAAGTTTAGGGTTAGGAATACATTTTATAATATTCCATTTAGCATCCACCTCCAAAATATAAGGCTCTAGAAAACACATTAGAAGTCAGTGTAAAATTAGAAGAATTTAGAAATGGTAGTCCAACTTTCGGGAAGCATAACTTTTGATCCAAGACTTTAATTGACCAACCATTTACATTTCCAAAAAGATTTCCAAGCACTCTATATCCCAATGGACCATATTTTCTCATCCCCAATTTTTAAGCCTGTACGAGGTTGTTTAGTGCCTCAAATCTAACTTTGAGGTGTTCTTAAGAGGTCTCCAGGCAACTTAAAATTGCAATAACTTTCAAACTGTAAAGCATTTTGACTTGATTATTTTTCTGGAGTACTTTAATTTAAAAGTATAATCATACATCCAACTTAAACCCTCTAACGCATTATAATTATGGCTTAATTAAAAAATAACCTATTTTTTGCATTGGCATGTATCCAAAGGTGCTCAAAAACTCTAACCCAAAAAACCAATAGTGGAACTATGAGAGTTGGAATCTTTATTTGACCCAAATAGGTATCCAAAAATGAAAACATACTAAATAGAGACTAACACTAAGCATATTTTTGGGTGATACAAGATTTCCCTTACACCATTGGATGCTCCTGCATCAACATACACTATGTTTAAGGATTACTCTTCTATTGGTTTGGACATGGGAGCATATAGTCATAACAAAGCCAATGAGAAAAATGGAGACATGAAGGCCCTATGAATTATATGCATATAGGTACAAATCATTGATCAAGTATGTGTCTACAAACTTTATTGGGTTTTGCCATTGATTCTTGGATGAAATTATCATTTTTAACTTGATTCCATATGCAGGTCATGAATGGTGGGGTCATTCGGACCCAATATAGTTGGATCACACAAATGATGACACAAAGGAATTTTATTCCTTATATATGTTCAAACTTACTACTAATTGATTTCTCAAATGACTTACGTGATCACATTCTACATTTGCTCTAGGGAATAATGATAGTTTAGGTTGATGCATGATGTCATACTAGATAGGTTTTTACTTTTGTTGATGTCTCAAGAGGTCAACATGTTATGGAGCATCAAAGTGATTATTCAAATCACTCATGCATCTTCATTAGGGGTGAAAAATAGTGGCAAGGGTCATAAGACATGATGTAAAAGAAGATGTAGGGATGACTCCCATATATGCGTAGTGGTGGGCTGCTCATCATCCAATCAAAATGATAGTATCTTTCCATGTTCCAAATCTACTAGACTTTCCAAATTAAGGAGCCTTAGCTATGATACCTATTAATATATGCCTAACTACTAAGTTGGGGAGTGAATCAGATATTATCAAATTAAATTGAATCTCACGAAGTTCATTAATATACACTTTCACATCTTAAACATTCAACACACAAAGTAAATAAACCTTCTCAACAACATGCAACCATAAGAAAATAAATCACACAATTGAGACACTATATTTATTTGGCATAAACTCAATTTGGGTAAAAACCATAGTGTGAGATGTGTTGGATACAATTGTCTAAATTGTGTGTTGTCTTTGATGTTACAAAAATGTCATATCAGTTGGCAGTCTGTGCTTACCAAGCTCACTTGGTTAGTAAGGCAATTTTCCTTGTCTACCAATCATTCCTAGAGATTACTCTGTAAAGACAGTGTCTACCGAGCTCACTTGGGTGTCAAAGAAAATTGTGGTAGAAAGCAGTGTAAACCAAGTTCTCATGGTTAATGAAGGAAAATTGATCAGAGTTAGTGTTCACCGAGTTCACTCAGTTTCCAAAGGATTTTTCAAGTTCACAATGTTAACCAAGTTTCTGTTGGTTAACACAGGAAATCATTTTAGGATCAGTGTTTACCAAGCAAGGTCAGCCAATGAAGGATTTTTTTGATTTGAGAAATAAAGTTTAATTATTTCAAGTATTGATTCCAACCAACTATTGTAATGATTATTGGTCATTACAATTTATTGAGCTGACTTGATAATTTTTATGGTATAAATATAAGGTTACTTCATCTATATTTCCAACAAGATGATGATCAAAATTTTTCTACTCTTATGGAATACACCTTTGAGAAGCTTGCCTAGTTAAGGGTTACACAAAACATTGCTAGGTGCTACTTGATCAATATATTTACCTATAGACTTGTTAAAGTATTTTCCCTATTAAGAGCAATCTAGTTAATGGATTTTGAACACTCCTTCGAATGCCATCTTTTTAGAGGAATAGGGACATGTTAGGATCCACCCTACCAAGGGATTTTTCTATTATAATGGTTAGAGAGTAATAGAAAGAAAATGATATGTGATTTGTGTGAGTGTTAAAAGTGGGCCTCTAATTATACATACACTTCAACATGATAATTTTTTTTAGTTACATCTCAATATGAACATGTGATTATTCATTTAGTATGTTTGTACAAGGTGATATGTTACCTTCTTACTAGATGGGGTTTTATTGTACACTCTTAGAATTGAGAGTTTAGTAACCATACCAAACTAGTACGAAGGATTTGAATGAATCCAAATGCAATCTAATCTTGTTTTTGATGTTTTTGAATGCAAAGATTACAAATTAATCTAGATTTTTTTCAAATTAATCTAAGAACAATGAAAATAAAATTAAGCTAAATGAGTGCATATTAATCTAGACGATGAGCATGTATGTGAGGCCTTGCCCCGACCCTTCGTAGCCTTAGTTGTTACTTTATCATTTTGAGACTCACGACTCGAGATGTCGAGACATTATCTGATGCTTAGAACATATCATATTATTACATGTTGTGTGATGTTATTTTCAGATATTTGATGTCCGACATTTAAATGTTTTATGTATATGTATGTTGATGAATTAAGTAAAATGTAGGATTAACACATTGATTTTGGAATCTTTATGATTAAGGATATATGTAGGATGCAAGAAACCTTGATTTATGTATGTTTCAATTTATGTGAATTTCTGATACGTATATATATACATGTGATTTTCGGGACTACTGATGTGTGCAATGAGTGTGCAGATATTTTAGTTGAGGAAACTGACGGAGGAACATAACTGATCTCTATGTGTTAATTTTGGAAACCTTGTTGTTCATAATTCAAGTATTGTATTATGAGATGTATGCATGTATCCTTATGTGATCAGTAAATGTTAATGTTCGTAACTATGTTCTTTTAGTGTCACTTGACACTCATAAATTGGTTATGTTCTTCAATATGCTGATTAGGGTTAGTTGTGTAACCTTTAGACCCAAGTTGGTTTAAGTTAGTGTCAGTTTGCTAATTGGGTTCTTATCGAGGTTAGTCTTCCATTAATCTGGATTAGTGTTTTTCTGCAATGTTAGAGTAGTTAGATGGTCCTATTTTATTCCTAGATTTGGTTTGGCTCTAAACCTTCTTCCTAAGGTTTAAAATATGATATTATTATACCCAAAGGGTATGGGTATGGGTTGGGGGTCTTTTCCAACCCCTAAGCCCCTTTTGTTGACTTTTGAGATCACTCAAAAAGTCTCATTTTTCCTTTGTGCGAAAATTACAAGTGGTTATCTTGAGTTGCCTTACCTCACCTCCATTTAGGGTTTAACAATAGTGTGGGTTGAGTTAGGAGTTTCTAGAATTGTTAGTGGGTGGGAGAAGTTATTGATCCTTTTGGGGTGGTTGTGTTTGAGGCTTATTTAGAGGCCTTTCTTGGTCTAGTTGGTTTTGTTACCCAATCTCTACATTTAGAGAGGAGTTCTTGAAGATTGAAGCAAGGAGAAGAAAACTCTACTCAAAAACTTGTTCATTTGCCATTACCTCTTTGTGTAGGTAGGAGTTCTCATCTCCCTTGTTCAGATTTCATGTTTGTTTTATGCTTATGCTACCTTGATGTTGTTTGAATTCTTGTATGGCTGTGGGTATGTTGGGATGCTTTGAAAACCATGTCATTTTGGATGATTTCCTTTCATGTTTATGTTTGTAATTTTGAGATTT
This sequence comes from Cupressus sempervirens, assembly GCA_028749045.1. NCBI lineage: Eukaryota > Viridiplantae > Streptophyta > Pinopsida > Cupressales > Cupressaceae > Cupressus > Cupressus sempervirens. The sequence goes on along the minus strand of CM053793.1, from coordinate 202,432,579 downwards.
TTTCTTGCATGGGTGTTTTGGTATTACTCACCCTTGGAGAGGGCAGAAGTGACCAATTTTGGGAAAGGTCTGTTTAGTCAGACTCCAACTAGTGTAGAGTCTCTTCTCAGGATGAGAAGAGGGAGAAAGGGTAGGGTGTTATGGGCCCCTACCTGTCAGCACAAACCTTGTATGATTATGGTATGTTGAAATAGAAGAACAAAAGTTCTTGGTTTATAGCCCCGATTGGGCATCTGTTGGTGTTGTGCTTGAATTCTCCTGGTTGGAAGAATCCACCTTTCCCTAGTGTTGATTCATTGTGAATCATATTTTGAAAACCATGTATGAATATGCATGTTTGATTGTCTCTTGGTTATGCTTGGTTGTCACCCGATCAGATTCTGTTCCATCCATGGTTCTAGAAATGTGTTGCGGAAATTGTTATGAATCCCTTGATGAGGGTCATGAAGAAAATTCTATTATATTGTTGAAATTTGGGATTGATATCCAATGTAAATTGGTATTCCAAACTTTGTTGGATTAGCAATGAAGCTGGGTTTTCTTCCCGATTCTTTCTCGGCTGAGCCTTTGAATCAGGTTTGCCAATAAAATTGGTGTTTGAGTATAATTGGATGTAGATTCAGTTTTCATGATTATTGAATCAAACAAGTATTGCATTATTGAATAAAACGGATAATCCATACTCTTGGTATATTAAGTTGTAATAAGTCCTTATAGTTTTTCTTTGAAAGGAAAATTTTAATTTCCCCTTGGTTATTAATTAATTGAAAATTTTATACTTAGAAAATTTTAGACCAAAAAAAAAATATATATATGTATACTTGCCTTGAAATTTCTATACGTAGAAAATTTTCATCAAAAAATGTGTGTTGCAAGAGAGTAAAACTCTCTGCCTTTTGTATGGGAGAAGGAATTATATGGGTTTGAACAATAGAGAATGTTCCTATAATTATCCTTTTCATTTAAATTTTGTAATAAAACAAAATAGGAGAAAACCTTGTTATGCTTGTTAAAATTACAAAGAAAATTCAAAATTCAAAAAAAAAAATATAAAAATATATATATATATATAATCATATATCTAAATATCCTTTTCTTACCAATTTAACTTTCTAATTTAATGCCCCTCCCCCCCATGGTCTTTATCTACCCCTATTTCTCCCTAGGCGAATTGATTGTTTAGTCATCATGCATGCTGATGACATCACCTGTCCCCTCATCTCAACCTTGGGTCAAACATCCTTGGATAGCACTGAGTTCACGTTTCCTTTGTTTGGGGAAATGCATAAGTTTAAAACTTATTTTAACCTCCATGTTATATCGCCCACCTTGGAGGCCTGTGCAGGCTTGGGGCAGAGCGCTGTCCCAGGACAACGCTTGGGAAGCGCAGCTCTCCCTTGGGAAGTGCTTGCTAGGGGGACACATGGGGCTTAGGGAGTAGGGTGTGCATAGGGGTAGAGGTTGTAGGAGTTAGCTTGGAGTTAGTTTTAAGTTAGGTTTAAGTTAGTTCAAGTTAGTATATGTTAATGTTGTTAGTAGTTGTTAGTAAGTAGCTTAGGGTTAGTTAATTTATTAATTTAATGTTTGTATGTGTCTTTTTAAATGTTTTAACTTAGTGGGTTAGGAAAAGCTAGTAATAGAGTTAGATGAAGTTTAGTTAGTATTTTTTTTATATAGTTTATTTTTATTTTATGTTATTTTCAAAGTTAGTAAAATTAAGTTAGTAGAATTTAAAGAATTAGTTTAAAATAATATTTTTTTCTTTTTAGTTAATTTTAGTATTAGATTTATTAGTATTATTAAAGTAGATATTTTAGACTTTTGTTAAAAAGTAAGTGAAGTTAGATATTAATTTAATTAGATTAGATTTTGTATTAATTTAAGTAAGAAAGTAAATTAGTATGTTATGTTATGTTAGTTTAGATTTATATTAAGATAAGTCTTGTTCAAATTTATGATTAATAGTTTAAATTTTTTTTTTAGTTAGTTAATTTTGTTTAATAGTTGACATTTTTATTTATTTATTTCATAGATATATAAGAATTATTTAATTATTATTTCTTTATTTTAATTATAAAGTTTTCTTTAAATTCTTAAATTATCATTGATAGATGTTGGTTTTGTTTAATTTTCAAAGAGATTATAAGAATTATTATTTTTTTAATGTTAACCTTATATGAGATGAAAGATACTACGTAATAATCATTAAATCTATCTTTAATTATATTGTTATAGAGGAAATTTAAATCTATTGTTTTAAGATTAATTTGAAATGAAATAAACGTCAATATTGTTTTAATAGTGAGAGCTTTAGTTTAACGATTTATTCCTTCTCTAGATATGTAACTTAAGATGAGTTGTAGAGAACCTTTACTGTAACTGTGATCACTATCATTTCAAACTTAGAGAATTATTAATTATTAATTATTATTCAAAAAAAAAAACAAAAAATTGTGTGTTTTTACCCTCGTAGTTTGGGCATGACAATGTAAAAGCAAAGGAGATTCGAATGCAAAGTATTTGAGTGATCAATCTGACAACAATTTGATAATCTTCTTATACATCCTCCTCAAATAAAAGACCAGAGATCTCTTTTATAGAATCTTGAATCCAATCAACAATCAAGATTAAACCAAGTGTATGGTTTAGATTGAATGTGAGATTGAGTCCTCCATTCTTGATGGAGTTGAATGAGATGAAACAGGAGATAACATTGATCCATTCAAATGTGTGCTCATACTTATTTTTCTAATCAATTAAACTAGTATAGATATCTTAAATAAATCTATCAAAAGAAATGCTGATAGATATCTACAACAAAATAATAATAATTTAATTTACTACATTTAAAATTATTTATATTTTCTTTATCTCCATTTATTTAGTTTTTTACTAACATAAGCTTTTTATTTTAATTTCTAAAAAAATGGATGATTTATATCTCCAAATGCTATAACTTAAACAAATATTTTATGTGGTATTTATTAAATTATTTTTGAAAGTATATTCTGTTTATAATAAAATTTCAACTTTTGACATGTAGATGGTTGTCAAATTTAATCTAGAAGAATAAAAGTTAACATTAACATGCTCACACCATCCCACTCCACCCATTTTGCCATTGTAGAATGCCTATCGACATTAATAATTAGTTTCAATGATTATGATGAGCATATTTGACTAAATAAATATATTTAATTCCTTTTTTTATATGAGATAAATAACGAAAGAATATTGATCCATTCAAACATGACATCATAATAGAATATTCTAATCAATTAAATAATTAGTTTCAACACTTATGATATATATATTTAATTAAACCAATATATTTTAATTCCTTCTTTATGTGTATTAGCTAAAGATGGTGGAGTTAATTTAATTAAAGTAATTAGGACTTATAATTAAATTAACTTAGTTAGGAGATTAATTTAGCCAATTTAAATCAATATTTAGGAATTAAATAAAGTATGTAATCAATATAGAGTAGGGATTTTTCTGCATGTGACACTTAGGTCAAGTTAAGATGATAAGAATTAGAAATGCCTAGTACAATGGACTTAGTTGATCAACAAGATAGATATTGTAAGATTGATGCACCAAAATTGGTTCCGATTGCCAAGGTGTCAATTTAGGGGTACTATATTTGCCCCTCTTTGAATAAATGTGTGAGAAACACATTGATTCAAGAAATTAGAAGTCTTAAGTATAGAACAAGAACTAATATTGATTCTAAGATTTATGACACATAAACTAATCGATTAGATTTTTAGGGTTATCTCCATAATGAAGTTTAACCCTCCAAAGTCTAGATAGCACACCTAGATACTAGTCTTATAGGACAAAGATTGTTGAAATTCATAGGATTTTTCTAAGATGAGACTCAATCCTTAGGAGCCAGGGTTAAATGCTCCAATATCTATCCATTAAAAGATGACAAGATTAATCACAATTTATAGGATTATCCCTAGGACAAGGCTGAATCCTTAGGTGTCAAGGTTAGAATGCCCTTATACCTATCCATTAAATAATGATTGAAAGAAAGATTTGAATTATCTCTAGAATGGAGCTTAATCCTCTAGAGTCTATATAGAACACCTAAATACTAGCCCATAAAAGTTAACAATATGTAATCATTAGTCATAGGATTATCCCAAGAATGAGGTTTAATCCTCAAAAGTCTAGATAGAACACCTAGATACTTGTCCATCAAGCTATGACTATAATTGTTATGAGTTTGGGGTAAAATCAAAAAATTGTGTCACCCTTTGGGATATCTAGGATGGTTTTGACAGCAAGAGTTTTGGCCATAAGGGTTATGGCCAAAACCCTTATAGTCATATGTGCGTGGCACTTTTTCATGCCTATGTGACCGCCAGGGTTATGGCCAAAACCCTTATGGCTGAAATGGTACAAGAAATTATAAATAGGTGGAAAATTTCTTTTGGAGCTCATTTCCACTATTGTGGATTCCAGATTTTGAGGAGTGGATTAGGGTGTTTCGGCCGTAAGGGGTAGATGGTTTTTTTAATTTTTTTGTTTTTTGTTTTGTGAAGTTATTTTTTAGTTATTACATGTTAGCATTGGTTAAATTAATTGCATTTTAAGTGTTTTAGTAATTAAATTAATTATTTTTAAAGTGTTTTAATAGTAATCAAATTAATTGTATTTTAAGTGTTTTAGTAGTTGAGTAATTAGATTAATTAATTTTTTTTATATAGTTAGATCATATGTTAGATAAAGAACTATATAATATTTTTTAATTAAATATCTACTTAATCATAAATGTAGATTTTACATCAAACATAGAAAATTCAAGTTGAGACCTAGATAACTAAATTAATTACATTTGAGAAAAAATTAACATAGTACAAACCTATATAGATAACTAACATATAGTGAAACATTAGATAGAACTAAATTATAATAACTTCTAGTTGTTCAAACTTGAAAAATTTAAATTTAACCAATTTCAAACTTAGAAAAATTAGAAACTATAATAACATGCATGTACATGAAACTTAAAAATTTTGTTCAGACCTCAAGATAACTAAAAATTAGTTACATTTAGAAAACATTAACATAGTAAACCTATGTATTTTAACATGTAGTCAAAATTTAGGTAGAAGACAATTGACTTAACTTTTTAAATTAGTTTTTTATCACACATACACATGTGCATAATTTTTATTCACATACATGAGCTAGATACATCAAGTTGATATATATTTAACATGTGTGTTAAATAAAATGATGATTTATTTTTTTAGTTACATTCAACTTTGTAAATATATATATACATACATGTCTTAAATTAAATTTAACTTTCAGTTTTATATGTGCTTACATATATCTTAAGTTTTCATTTATAGACATAGATCTTCTTTGCATATCATTATGGCATCTAGTACTAGTGGTGCACCTACCTCCTTAGGGGAGGATAGTGTTCAAGGGGGGGGAGGTCCTTGTGCTGAGTTAGGTACAATGTGTAGACCTACATCATCCTATGAGGAGAGACACAATTTATTTAGAGATATAGTTGCTAGGTTATCTCATGCTATAGAGTTTCTCAATTCTACACTTTTGGCTTCTACCGCTCTCCCTAATAGGGAGAAGATTTTTCCTATGAGAGATGAGTTATGGCATATGATTCAGATGATAGAGACATACAACCCATATGATGATATCAGTATTTAGATTTTTTACTCTTCTCTTTCTCATAGTGTCATTAGTAATGTGATTTATACATAGATTGATAAAGAGGTCTCCACCACTATGGTGAAGAGTATGTTTCCCTTTTATACAGATAGGTCTAGGGTTAGAGGTTATTTAGCTACAAAGTGTATAGATCAGCTTGTTGAACCATTCATATATCCTTGTTGGTTAGCTGCTCATCACAAGTGGCCACAGAAGGATGAGTTTCTTCTTTATTTATACAAACAATTATTTGCAGAACTTCATTTAAATCATGATGTAGATTATATAGATTTTCTAGGTCATGCTAGATAGGGCCTCAATAGATTATTAGAGAGATTTAGACCTATGGATACCCTTGCACATATTAATAAATGGGTAATGGTGGGTCCAAACTTTTTGGTCATTCTGAGAGCTCCACAGATGGTTGTTGTGGTTATGACTATTCCAGATGATACAGTAAGGACTCAAATCTATTCTAGCATTGCCACAGTTTCTATGTAGTTATAGGAGATTTCTTAGGTTGATGTGGCAAATATATGTTACAATCTTGTGGTACCATTTTGACAGCTGCATCCTCTAACATTGGAGTTGATGATGTGTATGTGATAGTAGATATACCATCTCCACTAGAGGTTTCTGCTATATCATATGTGGATGCATTGTGTCATATGGCATCCTATTTAGCATCTGATCTTCTTGGTTTATATCAGGCATTATCGACAATTATGGGGATTCCTCTTAGTAACATTGGTGCACACATCAGCCATATTCTCTCACGCACAACAGGATCATAGGGTTCACAGAGATAGGAGGATATCCCTACACCTTCTACAACACCTACTCCTACATAAGGCCCTATAGTAGTCACCCCCATAGCTACTTAGGATCCTGTAGCACCTGATCCTACATAGGACCCTACAACACTCGCCCCCTACCTACTATGGATCTTGTACCACCTCCTACAACACCCCCCCATACTCAGGCCCCCATAGTATGACAAAATCTATTTACCACTATGATTTTAGATTAGATGGTCAGCTTGGGCTAGGTTACTTTATCACTACATGATTTAGATATCAGTTAGATTGGTAGAGCATTACATGATGCTATGGTAAATATAAATTTATATGTTTAAATTTATTTGTTACTATAATTTACACTAATAAGTTCAACATGTGCTTGAGCTTTTATACATGTGTACTTAGAGACATACATATATTCAAGTGATTCAATCTAACTTGTGTACATACATGTGTTCTATAGGGTTTTAGTTATAGTATGTTGCATTTTTGAGATCTTCAAACCCCAACAGATCCTCCACTACATGAGTCATAGTAAGTTACATTTTTAATATATATTATATATATATATATATATATATATGTACATATGATATAATACATGTACGTACATAATTTTATAATATAACAAATTTCTTTCATTTGACACAGGGTTCAGATCCAAATCATAGAGCCTCTTGGGGTCATGGATTAGGAGGGGGATGTCGTTGATATGTTATTTGGATACATTTGATGTGGTATTTTAGAGACATTTGATGTGGTATTTTGGAGACATTTTATATGTTATTTTGGATATATTTTACATGGGTATGCATTATTTCATAGATGTGTTATTTTTTAGATGTACACATGTTATATTCATGTCTTATGTTCATGTTGAATGTATGTATCTTTTCAATATTCATATTTTTATTTCATAGATCATGTGTTATTTTGTACATGTGTTACAACATTTAATCAATAAATTCAATACATATATAATAACATAAAGATTACTAGTAAAGAATACATGTGTTACAACATTTAATCAATAAATTGTATACATATTTAAGAACATAAAGCTCACTAGTAAAGAATACATGTGTTACAACATTTAATCAATAAATTGTATACATATTTAAGCACATAAAGAGTACTACTAAAGAATACATGTGTTACAACATTTAATCAATAAATTGTATACATATTTAAGAACATAAAGCTCACTAGTAAAGAATACATGTGTTACAACATTTAATCAATAAATTTAATACATATAATTTAAGAACATAAAGAGTACTAGTAAAGAATACATGTGTACTAATGGGATGTTTTAAGGGGAAGTCTTATGGGAAGGTCATAAGGGGAAGTCCTAATGTGATGTCTTAAGGGGTTGTCTTAAGGGGAAGTCGTAAGGGGAGGTCCTAAGGAGAAGTCATAATGGGATGTCTTAAGGGGTTGTCTTAAGGGGAGGTCCTAAGGGGAAGTCATAATGGGATGTCTTAAGGGGAGGTCCTAAGGGGAAGTCCTAATGGGATGTCTTGAGGGGTTGTCTTAAAGGGAGGTCCTAAGGAGAGGTCTTAAGGGGAGGTCATAAAGGGAAGTCCTAATGGGGTGTATGTACATATATATACATCAAACCATACACAAAATATAAATAACAATACATGTTCATAATTTGTACCATATATCCAGGATCCATGATCAAATGTATATAGGATGTCTTAAGGGGTTGTCTTAAGGGGAGGTCCTAAGGGGAAGTCTTAAGGGGAGGTCATAAGGGGAACTCCTAGAATGTGATGTTTTAAGGGGAGGTCCTAAGGGGAAGTCCTAATGGGATGTCTGTACATATATATACATCAAACCATAAACAAAATATAAATAACAATACACATTCATCACTAAATTTAATACATATAAGAACACAAAGAATACATACAAGCATTAACAATATAATACCATATATCCAAGATCCATGATCAAATGTATATATAAATTTATAAAATATATATCCAAAATGATGTAGTAAATATGAAAGTATGAGAATTGTATATAGAAAATAAGTACAAATAGCTCTGAACTACAGCTCTACAAACATTGTATTGTTAGGATCCTCTCTATTTTTAATTATCTCTAGAATATTTTCATGTTCTTCAATAGGAAGTTTCCACTTCTAATTTTCATGATGTCCTCTTCTTGGTATTGTGTCAAATTGCAAATTTGTTGCTACAACATGGTTACTGAATTGTAAAACCTTTTCTCTAGGCATGTATTCAATAAATTCAATATCACTTTCGGTTATCCTATTTTGTTGATAATATGTTCCTCCAACAACAACTGATCCAATTGGATATGAATTTCCATCAACATCTATAGTTCCTTCTAGCAACTTGTTTTTTTCTTTTGTGCATCTTAGAAGTTAATGGTCTACGTTATCTACATTATCTATTAAGGCTTGGACAACAAAAATATCTCTTGCAATGTACATAAAAATATATGTGTTTATAAAGTGAATATATATATATATATATATAAGTTTATTTTAATGAACATACATGTGTGTCATATATATGTACATATGCCACAACCTTCCATAACTTTATCAGAAACACACTCATAATTAGCTAAATATAGAGGATCATGAATGCCAATGTCAATGTCAGCATCTTCAAAAGGAGGCTTTTTGACTATGTCTTTCAAATCCCAATGTGAAACATATCCAATCATAATATTTTCACATAAACTCATTGGATTGTCCTTCATGCAGTCATCACAAAAACATAATTTCTCTCATACTTTAATCACTAGGGATTTGTTGTGCCTTGTAATCACCACTTGTTGTAAACTTATAATACTAGAAATCATTTGAAAATTGTAAGGATTAAATCGATCTATATCTTTTACAAATACAAATAATTTAATTAAAAACTTGAATTATAAGAATATGTGCACACATGTGTATTATATCAAATAACTAAATATATAATATTTACCTTTCACTTCCCAAAAATAATGCTTATTGTATTTAGTATCTTGGGTAGCAAAATGATCTTTGCACCATTCAATAATTTCTTTCGCACTCTTTATCATATTACCTTCAGTAACATGCATGTATATATAATTTAAAATACATTAAATCTATACATACATACATATATAGATCTCTAGAGAGAATCTATACATGTATATATGTTATAAGTAGATCAAGAACACACTAAATGTATGTACATATGTACCTATAAGTTCATGTTGTCAAAGTACTCACTTTATACATGCTCTTGCTCCATCATGCTTGCCTTTTCCATGTCCACTTTCAAAGAAGTTCCACAAAAACCTAACATTACTTCTAACATGTTGCATGGCTAACCAATTAAATGCTTTTGCAGATTTAAATTGTCTTGTGAGTTCATGAAATGAGATTAAAAAATAATTATATAAATCAAATTGAAATATGTGTACAAATCAATATAAGTTTTAAATTTAAAGTTAAATAAAAATGTACACATACATACACTAACCTACAAAACATTGCAAAACAATGAGCAACATAGCTCCTATCATGAACTCTATCATCACTACTATAGAAATGAACCTCCTTGATGATAATGCATTCATTTTCATCCGAACTTTCTATCTCATCCACCTCAAATTGTGCATGTTTATAAGTCACTTGCACAAATATTACAACTTGTTCAGAATGAAAATATTGCCCTTGAAGCTCTATTTGAGGTGAAAATGTATAGTTCTTAGAAAAATCTACAACTAAAATAATACAACCAAGTGGAAAACAAATTTTTGAATCATGAAATTATTTAGCTTGCCATCGTGCACCATGACAATGTTGGATATGTGGATATATCAATGGGTGAAACTTGTTCATAAGCCCATCATACCATAATTCACTCTCCTTCATTACAATTTTTTTGGATTCAACTCCTGCCTTATTTTGGTATGTCTCATAATCATATCTCATCCATGAAACTATTTTTGATTCATCAATATTCTCATTTTGCAGTGGAAATTTAGATAAATCTCCACAATCTAGACATTGATTTATGATGCATTGTACTTTGAACTCATTTGAATCTTCTAATTTATCACATAATATAGACTTCATTACTACTAGGGATGACCAAATTTGGATCATTTACTACCATAATTTTTCTATTTGATTGCAAGTGTAGACCAAATTCAACATGGTTTCGACAACAACAAGTTTCATGTATCTTATTTATGCGTACAAAGGAAGGATGCAGACTCTCAAACATTCTCTGACATATTTTCACATTTGAAAATTCTTGCTTGAATGTTTGAAATAGTTTACTTTGTGTTATATCTATAAAATGTTTTGGATGTTCAATTATAGCCCCTATCTCTTGATCTTTAATTTTTATAGTATCAAGTCTATTAGAAGAAACACAAGATGATGTGGTCCAAAATTCAATAACCTATCTTTTTACATCTTTAGAAATTTTGTCTTTTCAAGGAACTCTACAAATATTCACCCAATTATTCTCAATGTTTTCATTTAGCATATTTCTCGTCATAATATATCTTTGAATAGTTCTTCTAGATATATGTAGTAAATCAAAAATTGCACGTACTTACTTTCTATGTGTCAACTTTTTACTAGATATGGTAGTCATCAATGCTCTACGTGTAGTGCTCAAATCACCTCCTCAAGTTGTGTTGTCAAGTTTGTTATAAGCAGTTTGTAAATTTTCAACTATTGTTTTATTAACATTATGCACATGGTTTTTCTTGTTATCAACACCCAACAACTCCAAAATAGGCCTCATATCTTTTCTCCTAAATAACTTGACAAATAATTGTGCCTTTCCAAATATAATTTTGTTTTTGAAATATTCATCCCACATGTTTTGGTAATGCTTTTTAATAATATTCTCTTTTACCATTTCTGTAGATGGAATTTGACTAAAAAGTAGGTCCTCATCCAAATCCATCAAATTTCCTACACCTAATAATATGTTTCTATCATTAGAACTACCAATTTGTTCATCTTCATGAATCTCATCCTCTTCATGAATCTCATATTCTTCATTAACTTCAATAGGTTGGTTTTGATTACATTTTGTATGACCTTTCATTTTGTCATCTCTTAATGTATCATATTTCCTTGATCTATCCTTTTTATTACCCATTCAATACTTTGACCTAGAGGAAAATATTTTAATTTATATTCCACTAGAAATATATTTAAATATTTCAATATAGAGTACATAAAAATAAATAGGTGAAAAAAAAAAACCTTGTTGATGATCCTTTGTAATTGTCGTTAAACTCCAATAAAAATTGATAAACACAGTTCAAAAAATATTTATTTCTGAAAATACTCCTTTAAATTTTGCAATTCATTGTGCATTTATTATAAATTGAAATTAAAATCAAATTATTTTATATATGAAACCATCAATGTAATTGTCAGCAGTTTTTTGGACCGATAGGGTTACAACAGAACCCCTTACGGCCAAAAGGGTTATGACCGAAAAGGTTTTGGCCATAACTGCCTATGTGTCATCCTAAGTGGCAATCACAAAAGAAAAAGATGCAATTTCTAAAAATCTTTCACTTTGAACACTAATTTATCCATACAAAATGAAGTTTCTCCAAAAACTAAAAATACCCCTTTGAAGATCTTGGAGTCAAGATTATGGTCATATAAATTTTGTAGCATTTTGATTATTTAAAATATGTTATATTTATAAAATATTACAAGTAGGTCTTTCAAGATTCAATAAGATGTCTATTCAAAAAAAGAAAAAAAAAAGTAAATCATGTTCAAAAAATAAAAACTTTGTGTATCTCTAGAGGAGAGAGTCATCTTCAAGAATATGTAATTTGTTTTTAAAAAAATGTAGATTTGATAGAAAAAAATTGGCAGTAAAAAAAAATCAATTTCTGATAAGTTCGACTTTGAACACTTATAACTTGAAGCATATAACTCCAAAATCAATTTTTTTTTGGTCCTCTACGTACACATGTCAACTACAACATTGTTCAAAATTAGACCAAAATATGATCATTTGCATATATTTGTTTGATAGGAATGAAACTCTATATTTTTAGCATTTTAAAAAAATTAAAAAATAGACTTTAGAAATTATAAAAATGATAAAATTTTCATTGAATTATAAAATAAAAAATTACAAGCATATACTTCATCCAATTTTACACATTTATTAGTTTACATCATCTTCAAATTCTAAACACAAATGTCCCTTTTCTATCATTAAAGTTGATCAGTTTAAGTTCTCATATCCCTTTCCTTCATAAAAGTGTGACACAAGTTTGTGTTTTTACCCTTTGATTAGTTGATCAATAAGTGAGATTAGATAGAATATGATGCTAGATAGGGGGAACAAAGATGCCTCAAGTGATGAGATGCCCCTAGAGATTAGGACATTATGTTTAGATTAAGTTGAAGCCAGTTTTGAAAGATTTAGTGATGTAATCATCCAGCCCCCTTGGGAGCGAAATCGAAAGATGACACACTAGAATAGTGATGTAGAGTAGTAGATTGAAAGATATTGAAATGATCAAGAATTCAAAATAATGTAGAATATATCAAAAGAGAAAGAAGAAAATGTGGAGTTGATTCAAAGTGATTTGAAGGTCCACTTGACCAAGGTTGACCAAAGTTGACCTTTTCTATTTTTTTGGAAAAGTTGGAGAAATGTTGAATTAATGGTGTTCCAAGATTCATAATGTATCAAAAAGATATACTACACAAGCATTCAATCACGTCAGTCCCAAAAATTTGAAAATATGATTTTAAGCTATTTAAGTGTGTTAGAAATTGATTTTGATCTCAAAAATGAGTTCAGAGCAGTCTAATTAGCCAAGGGGGTGATTTTCATGTCCATAGGAGCACTTTGAAAAATTAGGTCAAAACCTATATAAGGGTCCAAAGGGTCATTTTCAAATCATTTGTGCATTTGTCTTTCGTGGAGAATGAGCTTTGAGGTGAAAATGGTGGTCCTCATGCACTCTCACCATTTTGAGTGATCCAACTGAGACATCCAATCGATGGATTACAAACCTCTAGTGAGTAGTTGATAACCTCTTATTCATTTAAAATTTCACATGTTTCAATAGATTTTTATCCATTTTAAAGTAATTTAAGGTTTTGTGTCCATATGGTCCTTATGTGAGGACTCAATATCTCACACGAGACTCCTAGAAAGTTCTTGTGAAGAAGTGTCACTAGGACATTTTATCACATAAGGTGTAGGGTTTCCTTGTGTGGGATATCACCCATCTCTTGCATGGGAAACCCTTAGTCTTGAGGTAAGTGCATGTTGTATTAAAGTTTTCTTGCGCAAAGGTGTATGCTCATGCAGTATGTATAGTTTTCTTGTGCAAGGATATGCATGATCCACACGATATTTCCAAATCTTGCTCAAGATTTGGAATATTTGTAGGATCAATTTATGTAGAATATCATGGTTTTCAATTTATGTAGAATATAATTCGTCACTAAAGCATGTTTTCTAGATGTTTTAAGTTAAATAGTATTAGCTTGTTTATGTGTAGATTGAATATTGACCATGTTATGTTGTTTTTTTGTTCACAAGTTAACTTTCAATATGTAGGATTTGGATCACATTATCCTGACATCAGGGCATTGATTAGGTAGTTAGAAGTCATAGAGCTAACACACATTGATACATTGGGTCTCTCTCATCTTTGTGATATCCTTGATCTGTGGGTGAATCATAGATTACTAACAACATTGGAAGAGCTTTTCCACTTGGAGACAAACACATTTCATTTCCCCCTTAAAGAGATGACTATAACTCAAGAGGACATTTATAGGATTCTCTGAATTCCATTCTACGGGCCTCAAATAGAGTACGATACACAATCATGACTTGGTACATTGGTACTAAAGGCCATATTCCTAGAAAAGATCATCATGGGTAGGGCTACTCCATGGGAGGAGTTAGTGTAGGTATAGGGGTGATGCAATGGAGCTTAGTGTGATTGATCAAAAGATGATCAATTGGTCCAAAAACCCTCTTAACTGAAGTCCTTCAACCAAACCTCTTGATAAAGATGATCAAATGTACAAGCACCAATCATAAGTGCTACAAGGATGATACCAAGTTATCAAAACCCTACACCCAAACAAGGGAAAAACCTAATCACTAGGGAACCCTATGAACAAGACAACTTATCACAAGTTGCTCACAGTGCACAAATTGACCAATTTTGGGAAAACAACCTTAAACTTCTTCAAATGACCAAGGAAGACTCCAGCACATGGAAATAGTCTATTTAGGTCACAAATGAAATGAGACAATGGTTAAACCAAAATTATGTAAGTTTTTTCACATAGTTGCTTTGTTAAGTCATCCAAAAGGCTAGTACCCCCTTTTGATGAAAATCAAACTTTAAAGGAAATATCTACAAACAACCTAGAGAAATTTTTTTAGCTTTGCATACCATTTTGGGACTTACAAAATATACTAACACACCAAGGTTTGATTACACAAAAAAAGGGTTTTAGTTCACTTTCTTGCCTAGGCAATTAGGGCAATTAGGCCTCCATTTACAAAGGAAGTACATGTTCTAAGGATCCATCTTAAAAAATAATAATGGGAACATGTAAGGAAAACCCTAAAAAAGTTAGAAACTTGATTTTAGACCTTGATGCCAAGTTTGGTTGGAGTTTTGGAAGATGTTGCATCCTTTTCCTAACATGCATATGGGACTTGCATGCCTAGGGCATCAAATTTCTCAAGGATTCCTACAAGTACAAACTTAAAACCACTTGCATCTTAAATTACATATCCAAAATTGGGATTTCACTTAAAACTAGAAGAATTAGAGAGATACTTCATCCACCTATCCAAAAATGTAAGATCTAATACCAGATGAATCTATATAGATCTATACAACACATGACAACAAACAATTTGCAATAAAAATAGGGTATTTTATTGATTTGAAAGTTGAAAATACATTATATATACCTATAACCCACCTAAAAGAGATTATTATAGGCCTTTAAATGTCCATAGTAACATTTTAAACTTGTTATGGACATTACAAAAAAAAATTCTTTGATTTGCAAAAGTTGCTTGGCAACTTTCCAAGCAATTTTGCACTTTTTAGATTTTATAAGAAAATGTTATGAAAACTTAAAATTAATGACCCAAATAGGTTCTAAACATGATGAAACTTGAGATAATCTAAAATCCTAAGATTCCAAGCCCTTTGACCATCTTTGACCATAGTTGACCAAGGGCTTATAATAGTGCCAATCTTGGAACTAGGTCATACAATTTGGTCTAGATGCCTAATTGATATATCTAACCTAATCTAGGAGTTCTTGGAACCTTGGTGCTTCATCATTTATTGTGGTTAGTCCTACAAAAATAGGCCTACACACATATTTGGTGCATTCCTTAGATGTTACTTGATGCCTGATAGAGGTTAGCATGGGTTGGAGTGTGGATTGGGACAAATGTTGCAGAGGATGCTAGAAAAACCATCACATTTTAGGTGGGGTTAGTGCATGCTGGCCCATATGTTCCATGAGATGCATGAGATTTTCTATAGAGAGATGAAGAGTGTGGACACATGAGTATATGTTCTATAGTTATGGGCATGAGAACACCTTCCCATTACCGTACCCATATGTGAGGATGAGTGGCAACCACATGAGCCTTACATCTATTGATATAGAGGATAGATGACCCAAACTACTCTGGGTAAGATCAACCAGTGACAAGTGTAGTTTAAATACTTAGTAGCAATGATATGGCAGTCCTAGTGAGAGACAAAGGCATGGGATGATTCTCAAATATAGTTTGGTTATATGTTGACCTTGTGACTATTTATTGGTCACTCTATTCATGTGATTGATAGATTTCCCTTGGCTTGAGTATGGATGAAGTGAACTAGCCTTAGGATATTTAGTATGAGTATTTTACCTATGCCCACTTCACCAAGGAGGTCAAGAAGTGGCAGTCGGTGAGGTTAGACCCTAGGAGGTTGATGATATATGCCAGTGGAATCACATTACCCCCCTTGGACTATATGTGAGTGGTAGTAGATAGAGGGATGACTCATGAGTACATGGATAATTTCATTGGTCACCCCTTTCCATGGTTTACAGATCTAGTGGGGATGGTAGTACCGGTACATCTAGTGCAGGCCATAATAGTAGGGTCCAAGATAAAAAATTACATATGTTTTGATCCCTTTATGATAGATGAGAGTGGATCTAGGTGTTGGAGGGAGTGGTTTTGGATAGTGGAGACCATGGGGAGAGATGGGAACATTGGGTCTCATTAGAAGCAAGGCATAGAGACCTAGAGTGGTGGATCAACCTCTAGAGTAGGTCAAGTAGGGTGTGGATAATGAGGAGATGCAAGATCAACCTTCTTTTAAGCCACAGGGTGGAGATATATTTTCATAGACCCAAGATTCCCTTAGGAGATTGAGAGATCAAATCAAGACAACACATCGGTAGCTTGGAGAGCTGAAAATCTATCTTGCAGTTTGGGACACACACTTAGCCAAGTGGGATCAAGAGATCTGCAAGCTATGAGAAAAGTTAGAGCACCAGTGGGATGAATCCTATATATAGATTGTAAGAGTACCTTACAATTATGCAACTTATGTTGGTGTAGTCCTTGAGGTGGTAAAGCAGGTGCCTCAATTTTCTAAGTAAACGAGAGCATCAAAGGGTGCATGTCAACTAGTGAGAGTAGATGCACCTCCTCCTCCTCCACCATCTAGGGATGAAGGAGAATGATGTAGTTATCTTGCTATTTTTTTTTGAGTTCTATTCATATATTTGATAATTTATTATCATCTTTTTGTATCATTTTTGAGATCGATAATAATCGAGTAGCACTCATTTTTGTATCAATGTACATTCTTACTCCATTGGATATATAGATATAGATATAGATATGGATATAGATATAGATGAGCTCTTCTTTAATACCTTTTCATGTGTCACACTTTTTCTCTTAAAAATTGATTAGCATCCAAACATCACTGACCCCACACATAGAGATTTTGTTTAAGTAATTAATTTATGCTAAAACTCTTATGAAGAAAGACCCCAATCTTTCAACACTAGATGGCCTACTCCACCTTGCTACCAAGCTGGCCATCCAAATCAAGTCTTTGGATGTAGCATGTGAAAATTGGGATGTATCTCTCAAAATTATCTTAGAGATCCATTAAAATTTCTTGGACAAACACACTATCAATGTATATCCCATTGACATCAGTGATTAAAAGGAGGAGATAGAGAGAAATGGGGGAGATATAGAAGTTGGGGGAAATAGAGCGGAGATACAAAATAATGGGGGAGAGTCAGAAAAGGGACACAGAAAAAGACAGAATAAGCTAAGGGGGAGAAAGCACAAACAACATGAAGTAAAAGAGTATTAGTTGCGACACATCTACTCAGCAAGAGTATATAATTTTGAGTACAGGATAACACAAACATCATGAAGTCAAAGAGTATTAGTTGAGACACATTTACTCAGCAAGAGTATAGAATATACCTATAACTTGAGGGGGAGTTATCAAATTTTGAGCTATATAAATTGTTACAAAATTTTTGAATTTTTGAATTTTTGTACATAAGTCAAATAAGAGATATATTATGCTCATAAAGATAAGGATATCAATGCATGACCATGTGTTTTTGACACTCATGTCAAAGGGGGAGATTGTTTATCTTATATTGGTTTTGACAAGTGAGTGTCTACACAATTATGTCATTTACTTAGTTCATGCCAAAAAAGTAGCACATACCAAGCACACCATGCATATAATAGAGCATGCTGAGTCCACAGTGAGTGTTGAGCCACTCATTTGCTAAGTCACTCAAGTGTCAAGCAGACAGCATATGCCAAGTGATTCAAGAGCTGAGTAAAGAAATGCATGTCGAGTGATATAGATGTCAAGTTAGAGTAAAGAAATTAGTATATGCCAAGCATTAGAGACTTCAAATTCTGAGTGAGATAGTTTTATCATAGTTGTTTTTAATGGCACAAACAACTATGTAAACCATTTTTTATCCAACTTGAAGATTGAATTACAATATTTTTGGATAAGGATGAATCTTAAGTTGGATTCCTAATGCATTACATGTAGCCAATCAGGTAAAGGGAAGGTTTAAGCAGTAAAATGGATGAATCACAACCGTTGATTCATACCTAACCCTAAGTCACCTAAGTCTTCTTAAGGAGGACAAACCCTAAACTTTCTAAGGTGTATGAAGGAGTGAAGAGAGAAGTTTGCATGTGAAAATAGAGCATTCATGGTGGCTAAGGAGTTATGATCTAGGATTACATAGTAGAATCACTTAAAGGAGAATAGAGGAAAGCAAAAACATACAACAAAGAGACATCTAATCAAGAAGGATTGAGAATACATCAGTTTAGAGGTGATTTGTCATCAAGCAACCAAGTGCCAAGTGTAGGATCAATGTTGAGTCATTCTAGCAGGTGAATTAGTCAAATCTCTTAACAGAGTAGTCCTAATAAGCTGTATTGAAATCCTCTAATGGTGTAGGGGAATCTTGAGTTGCCTTGTTATCCTACTCATTTTTGTTCATTTTGCATGTTGATGTCGAGTTACTATAGCTCTAGTAAATGCCAAGTTACTATAGAAATCTAGTGTTGACCTAGTGTTCCTTCATGTGGCAAGTTATCCAGTGTATGTCAAGTGACTCTTCATGTGTCGAGTTACCTAGTGTATGTCAAGTGACCCTTCATGTGCCAAGTTTTCCTATTTATGCCAAGTGTCAAAATTTAGATGTGATTTCTGTGAGCTGACTTGCAGGATTTATTTTGATCATGACATTTATGTTAAGATCTTTTCTTGGGATGTATCTCGACTCTTGTTGGATCAGCCTTCCTCTTATGTAATGTTCTAGAATGATCTGTAAGTCATTTTGGCAAGTATAAATAGAGTATCTGGGCTTAGAGTTAGGGAGTTTTTGGAGAGATTCTGGAGTAGAACATGAAAGTTTAGAAAGTTTGTTGCATATGTATATGGAGTTGTGAATTCAATGTTGGATCTTTGATCTTGAATATATTTTGTATTTGGTTGTAACCCATAAGGCCTTATAGTTGGGCATGTATGCCGATTATTTGATGAATCAATAAGTGTTTTCTCTTCTTCCTCCTTTGGTTGTTGTTCTATATTTTGTGTTTTTGTTGTGTTAACTCTTGTAAAGTGGTTTGGATAGCTAGGTGTGCCTTTGGCCCTAGTTATATTCATTCCCTCCTTGTGTCAGGTGGTATCAAAGTGTGAGGTTCATCCTTGTGGTGATTGGATCATGTTGAATCTTGAGTGAATTGGGTTGTAGGGTTGCAAATCTATGGATTTGACCTATAACTTGCAGAGGGTTACAATCTTGTAGGAACCTAATTTGTAAAGATGGTTCAAGGTAGAGGAAATGATGATAATGCAATATTAGATACATTGAGACAAATTGTAGCTAGATTAGATGCTATGGAGACAGCCTAGAGGAGAGCAGCCCATCTAGATGATGTAAGTGATGATGAAGTAGTAGCACTGAATCCTAATCTAGAACCTAAAGAAGACTAAGATAAAGTAAGGTTGTTGAGAGTGTTGTCTAGAGAAAATTCAAAGCCTATTGTAGAAGTTGTTCCTTGTAATGGAAAGTTGGATACCAATGTTGTGTTGGATTGGATCTTTAATATGGAGAAGTTCTTTGAGTATGAAAACACTCTTGATAATAAGAAGGTGAAGATTGTAGTTACTAGGCTAAAAGGTCATGCTTCACTATGGTGGGAGTATTTGCAAACTGATAGGCAAAGGAGAGGAAAGGAGAAGATTAGAACTTTGCCAAAGATGGTGAACAAGGTAAAGAAAAATTTCCTTCTTGCTTATTACCAAGTTAGCTTGTTTAGAAAGATGCAAAATTTGAGACAAAAGGACATGACTATGAAAGAGTATATTGAGGAATTCTATAGATTAGACATCAGATCTAGACATGTGGATGATGATGTTGAGAAAATTGCAAGGTATATAAATGGATTGCGATCTAGAATACAAGATGAAATAAGTTTTGTGAAGTTGGAAAGTGTGAAAGAAGCATACCAATATGCCATGAAGGTTGAGGAGATCTTGACAAAGAAGCATGAATAAAGACAAAGAGGTAGAAGTAGATCTTATGGTGAAGGTGGCTGATCTAACAATTTTGTATAGGATAAAGGCAAATCTGAGTAGAAGAATGATAACAAAGGAAAGATTGAATGAAAAAGTGGTATTCTTACCGAGGAGGTACTAATTCATACCAAGGAAGAGGTAATTCTTATTCTAGAGGTGGTTTTTATGGTAATTTTTAAAGATGTGGTAAAGAGGGACATAGATCTTTTGAATGTAGATCTTCTAAAAGTGGGCAAGGTAACATAAATGTTGTGATTCAAGGAGATGACAAGGGTTCACCAAGTGGACTCGAGACTAGAGAAAATTTGATGGTGAGAAGAACCTTATGTAATAAAGGAAGTGATGAGGGACTTGTTTGAAGGAGAAGTATTTTCAAGACAAGATGTATGATGACAAGAAAATGTTGTGAAGTGATCATTGATAGTGGAAGTTCAACAAATTTGGCATCAAAAAAGCTGGTCACAAAGTTGCAGTTGCAGAGGCTGAAACATCCTAAACACTATCATGTTTCATGGATCAAAGATGAGCATAAGATATTAGTAAGTGAGCAATGCCTTGTGAAGTTCAAGATTAGACATTAATTTGATGAATTTTTGTGTGATATTATGCCTATGGATTGTTGTCATATTCTATTGGGTAGACCTTGGCAATATGATAGATATGCTATGCATGATGGAAGATTGAATCAATATACTCTTTGGGTGAATGGCAAGAAACACATATTACTGCCTTTAATTGAAAGTCTAGATGAGATTAATTGTACTAGTGTAAAAATTTGCATGGTTAATGGGAAACAATTTGAAAAGGAAATGAAAAAGAATCAAGTTTGTTTTGCAATAATTCCAAAGAAATTGAGTTGTGTCAATAGTAACCAAGTGCCAGAAAATAGTGTTAATCGAGTACTAGTTGGTGGTGACCAAGTGATAGCTGATAGTATTTATTGAGAACTAGAAGAAATTGCAAAATTATTGAATGAGTATAAATATATTGTTGTAGAGGATATACCTAATGGTTTACCTCCAATGAGAAGTATAAGTCATTGTATGGATCTAATTCCTGGAGCTAGTTTTGTAAGAATTTGGCTTAGGCCAGAATTCACCCAAGAACAAAAGAACTCAACACAAGCACACAATAGACCAAAATAGGTAGAGTATGATTAGAATGATTATATTCATTCAATAATTGGATACAGCCAACATAAGAGTACACTAGGAGTGCCTAAATATAAAGGCCTTAGGAGAGCTTCTAGAATGCCTAGAAGTCAGCACCATGATATGTCATACAACCAGGCACATGTCCACCAGATATGGATTATCCTCCATTA
Organism: Cupressus sempervirens; assembly: GCA_028749045.1. Taxonomy (NCBI): domain Eukaryota; kingdom Viridiplantae; phylum Streptophyta; class Pinopsida; order Cupressales; family Cupressaceae; genus Cupressus; species Cupressus sempervirens. The sequence continues at coordinate 202,410,586 of CM053793.1, read as the reverse complement.
AGCACAGGATTAAGTGCGATGATGTGAGGATAAGACTACAATGGTGTAGCATGCAAGTCAGTGGAGTAGAGAACATTTGCTAAATGAGGAGTGCAAAAAACTCTGTTGTCATCATGAAAACTCAGTGAATGATGCATACTCCTGTGTTGTAGACACCATGTGCCTAATTAGAGTTGCATAACTCAATGAGAGTTCACAAACTCCTAAGTGTCTTACTAAAATAATAATAAAATAATGCAAAATAATTAAATAATGCATTAACCTAAGTAAAACTTAAGTAAGTGTAATAAGTAAATACTTATTTACACCAACACCCCCCCTTAAGTGCAAGTTAGGGGAATGCCCTTAAGCTTACGAAATCTATCATGAAATGCAATATGGGTCTCAGCTACTAGGTCATGTTAGGTACCCATGTACATAATGATATGCAATCTCCCATAAAGTGGGGAAAGAGGGAAAACCTCATGGGAAAAACCCTCCCCCAAAAAGAGAGATAGATAGGATGCATTAATGGATGGAGTAATCAAGAGTCCCCCATTACGACATACATCCAATATGTACATAAGAGAATAATGAGAAGAGGAAGAGAGACAGGATGGGCTCCCCCCCCAAAGAAGAATGCTGAACAGTGAAGGCTCCAATGAAGAAGTTGATCCAAGACTGTAGAATGGTGTTCCTCCCTTTAGGAAGAAACAATGCCAAGGGTACAAATAAGACGCTTCCACTGTGTGTGGAAAGAATCCCATGAATAAGTGATGTCTCTAAAACTTGCTCAATTGACTGAAGAACCTATCCCAAAGAACTGTCTGTCCTTGCAACTGATGAAGAACCCTGCTGCAACTGCTAATCATGAGTATCCACAATCACTTCAACCTATGAGGATTGATCCTATAGAGAATGAACAAGAGAGTTAGATGGAACCCTCATGACAACTGAAGAAGGTAATTATGCATCAAGAAGAAGAGGCAAATCATCAATACTATCCCCCAAATCTGTCACTAAACCTATATCTAGAAGACTAAAAATACCCTGCTATTCTTGACCTATCATTGTGGCGATGTATGCATGCGGATTGAACTAATGAAGTGACCTCTCACTGTATCTGTCAATAGAACTCCACATATCTAAAGCTATTGAAGCACTATCATTGGTGTCACTATCAGTATCCACACTGTATGATGTGCGAAGAGGAGTAGAGGATAAGCTTGGTGAACTTTCCTCAAAATGTACATCCTTCTACACAAATATCTGATGTGTCTCAGATCTAGAAGTCTATATGCCTTCACACTATCTTCATAACCAATGAAGGTACAAGGTCAAGATGATTGTGCCTTGCATCCCCTGGAAGATCTGTTTGCCCATGCAGGACAACTGAAGACTCTGAAGTGTGTCACAATAGATTTTTTGCCACACCATGCCTCAAAAGAAGTTTTTCCATCTAAGGTTGGATGAGGAGAATGATTAAGAATGCGAGTGGCACTGGAGATTGCTTCAACTTCTAATGATGGATCTAGAGACTTGGTATGAATCATGCAACTTGCCATAGACTTAAGAGTTCAGATCCTCAATGCTGTAACATTTGTCTTATGTGGACTGAATGCTGAAGGAGTCTGAAGATCAATGCCCTCATGTCTACAAAAGTCCTTAAGTCTTTTGTTCACATCCATGTTTCCATTGTCCATGCGGAGTACTTTGATGGCCTTTTTGGATTTTCGTTCTACATGAGCCTTGAAGTCTAGAAATGCATCCAAAACTTCACCCTTACTATGCAAAAAGTAGACCCAAGTGAACCTTGAAAAGTCATCAATTAAGGTAAGTATGTAGCAGCCCTGGCTGAATGCAAAAGGACCTACTAATACCATGTGAACCATTTGAAGAACACTTGTTGCTCTAGAAGACTTCCCTCTTTGTAACTTCCCCTCTGGATGCATATCCACTGAATCTGATGAACATTTACCCTTAGAAAATTTGATTTGAGGTAGACCTTTAACCATTTGGTATGTGCAAAGTTGCTGAAGATAGCGGTAGTCAAGATGACCATACTGCTCATGCCATAATTTCATGTTTTAATATGATTGAGTTAACAAGGCCTTTGAAGGAGACTTGGGTACAAAATGTGAGAAAGAGTACAACCTCTTGTGATCATTCACTTTCCCTACTGCAACCAAGGAATTATTTTTAAGACTGTGCACTTTTACTAAGTCTGGAAGGAACTCAACTCTATGGCCATCTCCAAAGTGAGTGACTTGGTAGATTGATAGGAGATTTGAACTTAGGTTTGGAACATAGAGAGCCTCTTGAAACTCTCCATTTTCCATCTCCACATTTCCTTTTCCTTCAACTTCCATTTTTCTATCATTCCCCATGAAGATGTGTAGTACCCTTGAGTGATTCATTGAAGAAAAATCCTCCTTTGAGGAACCCATATGATATGAGGCACCTGAGTCAAATATCCATTCTTTTGAAGAGTTCAAATTTGCCATGAGTGCTTGCCCTTTGCCCTTTGAATCTGGAAAAGATCCCTTCTCCTTGTAAGCATTAGGCAATGGAACATTATGTTTCTTCATGATGTTGGTTAACTCATCAATCTTTTTGAGATAACAGTCATGCTCTTCATGACTAGATTTCTTGCAATAAGCACACTTCTTTTTCTCCTTATTGTTGTTGTCCCCTTTCTTGTTGGAATTCAAGGACTTGCCTTATTGATTGGATTGTGGTGTTGTCTTTTCTGCATCTTTAGATTTTCTCTTCCATTTTTTCTAACCCTTTCCATTATTTGAAGATTGTCCAACTGAATTTTGAGAACCCTTATTGTTGGCCACCAATGCTTTGGACTGAGGTGATTTGAGAATCCCCATTGTTTTCAACTTCGTTTCTTCATCATCCAACAATTTAGCATATTCATCAAAAGTGACTTTCTTGTAGGCAGACCCTAAGGTAGTCTTTGAGGTGTTAAAAGAAGAGGCAAAGGTGGAATATTCAGATGGCAGCTTGTTATGGATGAGATAGATCAGTTTGTCATCTTTGATAGAATTCCCACAATTAGTAAGCTTTGTCCTTAATTCATTCACCTTAATGATGAAGTCTTGTATTGAGTCATATGACTTAGGATCCAAGGAAACTAGCTCATCTTCTATCTTGAACACATCTTCTTTAGACACTTTACCATAAAGGCTTTCGAGGGTATCCCAAGCTTCCTTGGATGTAGTACATTTTATGATTTGATACATGATCTTATCATCTACCCCCAAACATATATCACCTAGGGCTTTCCTATTCATGGCTACCCAATTTGAAATTTCACTTGTTGATACATTATCACCTGCTGGTTTAGGAAGAGTACCATCTACATATTGTGAAACTCCATTATGCATTAAGTGATACAACATTTTTATAGACCACGTAGCATAGTTATGAGGAGTTAATTTAGGAAACTTAAAGTTGCCCATAATGCAGAAAATGAAAAAAAATTGTAGAAAAGAGAGAACACAACACCAGGAACACCCCCCCTTTTCACTAAATCAAGAAACCCCCCCAAAATAGATTCTTTGGGCACTTTATCAGTAGTGCGATTACAATGGGCCACTTGCCAATTTTGGCCTTCGTGGACTTTTGATTTTTCTTGTTACAACCTCTTAATAGAGTACAAATCTAAATCTTTACAATGTGCTACAATACTGAAGCATTACAAAGCAAAGAAAGGCCCTATTGCTGAAAGTGACAATTTTGTCCACACAACACTATAATTTGATGCTAGATCTAGAAAGTAGACAAAAAAAATGCACTTTCAAAAAAAATAGAACCTATTTTTGACTCCAGATGTGCCCGTACGGAGCTTTTGAAATTGCAAAATGCAGGATTATCCAGGTATAGTCACCAAAAAATGTAAATTCTGAACAACCTATGTACCAAAACTAGAAAATAGCTGCACCACTAAAAAATTTAGAAAATTTTACCTAATTTTAAAAAAAAAAGTACTTGATTTGGAGTTTGGATGTGCGAGTTATGGCCTCTTGAAGTCAGACTGCCACAACCAAAATCAATTTGGTGAGGGGTTACACCAACAAAGGATGGGATTAAATTTGATAGTCATATGACCATAATAGTAGTTATATAATGGCTTGGGATGACATCTAGATGGGCATCAATTTTAGGCAACTAAAATAGTGATATCAGCAAAAAATGGTCCCACTGAATGACGTGGAGGCTGATGTGGCATTCGTGTTGTATTGATCGTATAGTCATGCAGACTGTTCGATGTGTAATGCTAATGGAGTAGGTGGGCTAACGTGGATCTGTCCATGTGGCAAGTGTTTGTGTGGTAGAGGATGCCACATGGTGGAATGGGGTAGGTCCGCATGTGCAGTGAAACAGCTATGGCGATGAACTAGAGTGCGCCGCATGTCACTGTGTCAGGGGGTTAGATTGCAGATCACTGGGCACCATGTGGGTCGTTGGATGAGCAACAACTGCCAAAATTATGATAATGGTCGCCGGGCTGATGGTAGCAGAAACTTTAATCCCACATTCATGGGGTGGAGTTCTCTGCACTCTTTAAAACACAGAGTCCGCAGAAAATAAGAAGAAGAATGCCTGTCGGTTGAGGGAACTTTTGCCTGAATTGATGGAATAGGTGTCGGCAAATAAGGTCAGGCCGTGGTAAATTTTGTCAAAATTTACAAGGTTGTTTCTGCAGTGTACAACCCACGGTTCAGGACAACTATTGTGTGGCCACAATTTGTAATGCTCATAGAATTATAAATATCCCTACAATTAATAATTCCAAAATTCCACCAAAAATACAATGCTGAGCTGGGGTGTCACTGCCCAGTTCGGCTAAACAATTTTCTTGGCTAGGGTAAATACAAAAATTTCAAATTTTTTTTTTTGAAAAATACCCAATTTTGCAGAGAGTACTATAATGCAGATCTAAAAATACAATAATTAGATTAATTAAATCATACCCAATTTGCAAATCGGTGGTTTCAGGTGCCGGTTTGCAAAAATTTTTTTGCCTCTCGATCAACTTTCACCCAAGATAAGTGAATTTATAGTCAATCTTCACCGATTCAGCGCTCTGGATGCAATGGAGAGGTCAGATCTGGCTCTAGACACTCCCAATTTCTACAGATACTCTAGAATTGAGGTGCTGAATCACAAATAGTCTCGAACAGCTATGTGATGAGAATCCTCCTTGGCTCTTATACCATGTAAGAATTTAGCTTAGGCTAGAATTGACCCAAGAACAAAAGAACTCAACACAAGCACACAGTAGACCAAAATAGGCAGAGTATGATCAGAATGATGATATTCATTCAATAATTGGATACAACCAACATAAGGGTACACTAGGAGTGCTTGAATATAAAGGCCTCAAGAGATCTTCTAGAATGCCTAGAAGTCAGCACCATGATATGTCATACAACCAGGCACATGTCCACCAGATATGGATTATCCTCCATTAAGCACGAGATTAAGTGCGATGATGTGGGGATAAGACTACAATGGTGTAGCATGCAAATCAGTGGAGTAGACAACATGTGCTAAATGAGGAGTGCGGAAAACTGTGTTATCATCATGACAACTCAGTGAATGATGCATACTCCTATGTTGTAGACACCATGTGCCTAATTAGAGTTGCATAACTCAATGAGAGTTCACAAACTCCTAAGTGTCTCACTAAAATAATAATAAAATAATGCAAAATAATTAAATAATGCATTAACCTAAGTAAAACTTAAGTAAGTGTAATAAGTAAATACTTATTTACACCAACAAGTTTTTCAAACAAAGCACCATATAGATTAACACCTACAAAGAATGAAGAACTTAATAGACAAGTGCATGAGTTGTTGCAGAAAGGTTTGATCAAAGAAATCTTGAGTCTATGTGTTGTACCTACTATATTGGCACCTAAAAAGAATGAAGAATCGAGAATGTGTACTGATTTCAGAGCTATTAACAAGATCAGAGTGAAATATAGGTTTCCTATGCCAAGGATGGATGACATAATGGATTGTTTGAGTAGAGCAAATTATTTTACCAAGATTGATTTGAAGAGTGGCTATCATCAAATTAGAATCAGAGAAGGTGATGAATGGAAGACTACTTTTAAGACAAAAGATGGTTTGTATGAATGGTTCGTTATGCCTTTTAGTTTGACTAATGCACCTAGTATATTCATGAGGTTAATGAATGAAGTTTTGAAAAGATTTTTGGGTAAGTTTGTGATTGTTTATTTGGATGATATTCTAATATTTAGTAAGACTAAGGAAGAACATCTTGAACATATTAGACAAGTATTACAGAGGTTGAAAGAGGAAAGGTTGTTGATCAAACTAAAAAAGTGTTCTTTTATGCAAGTACAGATTGTGTATTTGAGATTTGTGATTTCAACTAATGGATTGAAGATGGATCCTGATAAGGTAAAAGGAATTTTGGAATGGCCTACACCTAAGAATGTGGGTGAGGTAAAATAATTTCATGGTTTGGCTAGTTTTTACAAGAAGTTTATAAGGAATTTCAGTTCTATTTTTAATGCTATGATTGAGACAATGAGATGACATAAAAAGGAATTTAAGTGGACACATGGAGCTAATAGGAGTTTTGAGACTTTGAAACAAAAGGTTTCTGAGTTATATGTATTAGATTTTCTTGATTTCAATAAGGTATTTCAAGTTTAATGTGATGCAAGTGGTAGTACCATAGGAGCTGTATTAAGTCAAGAAGGTAAACCTATTACTTTCTTTAGTGAGAAGTTGAATGATGGTAAAAGGAAATATTTGAAGTATGGTCAAGATTTTTATGATATTGTTCAAGCCTTGAAGAAGTGGAGACATTATTTAATTCCTAAAGATTTTGTGTTGTATACTAATCATAAAACTTTACAATACTTGGGAAGTCAACATAAATTGAATCAAAGACATATGAAGTGGGTTGAGTACTTGCAGAGTTTCACATTTGTCACTAAGCATAATAGTGGAGTTACTAATAGAGTTGCTAATGTATTGAGCAGAAGACATTTTTTGTTGACTAAAATGAATGTTGAAGTTCTTGGTTTTGATGAAATGAAAGAGTTGTATGATGTTAATCTTGATTTTTTTGAGGCATGGAAAGAGTGTAGGGCACCAAATCTGATAGATCACATAAGTAAGTATGATGAGTATTTCATTCAAGAAGGTATGTTGTTCAAAGGTATTCAGTTGTGTATTCCTAGAAGTTCCATGAGTTGAATCTAATTAAGGAAAAGCATAGTGGTGGATTGGCTGGACATTTTGGAATTGATAAGACATTGAGCTTGCTGAAAGAGAAGTACTATTGGCCACAAATGTATTAGGATGTTCAAAAATTTGTAAAGAGTTTGACATAGGAGCATCCTTGGTATAAGAGCAATCTTGCATCACCTAAAAATAATTGTATTTCGGTCTTTTCTATTTTAATAATCACTAGTAGACAGGGTGGTTACTATTTATTGGAACTTGCTATTTTTAGTAAGTTTTTCATATGAGCTTGGAATGTTCTCATTTTCTATAGGAAGGTTCATTTTTAAAGTTGTAAGCCTACCATAAAAGCCTCATTGCCCAAGCATAAGTATAAAAGAAGTTATTGCATATTTTTAGTGGAAAATTTTGCTAAAAATTCTTTAGGTTCACTGTTGGAGGCCTTAGATTGCCTAGATGAGGTCTGAAAACTTGACAAAAGTTCACTAGCACCATTTCAAGCCTATAGATTAGGAATTGGCATTTCCAAAAAGTTTTTATAATAGCCAATTAGAGCAATGGTTCATGAGTTATGGCCTTTGAAAGTTGAAATACCAAAATTTCTAAAATAATTTGTCAAAGATGTATTTGGCTGACTCTATGTGTATTGTTAGGGTCTGTCGGACCTAGGTATTAGGTTTGAGCATCTAGAACCTTCTCGAGTGACATACAATTGCCTATTTAAGAAAGGCTCGAACATTGTTTAGGTCAGCTCTGGGTGATAGTTGGAAGCTTGTCTTGAAAATTGTTGTAATGAAGGCACCCATGTGGGTTAGCATATTGTACTTAGGAATTTTGTAATTCTACATTTGTGGTACAAATAAGAAGTCCATATTTTGTTCTCTTGTTTTCTATTATTTCTATGTTTTTGTTATGAGTTTATGATATTAAGGGGAGCTCCCTAGATCAGAGTTGTGGAGTCTATCAAGTTGCGAAAGGAGTGAGTCAAAATACTAGTAAGAAGACATCAGATGTTCAACATGTTGCTAAAATTTTCTTTAAAGAGATTGTGAGATCCCATGGATTATCAAGAAGTATTATTTATGATAGAGATAGTAAGTTTATTGGTTTCTTTTAGAATACTTTGTGGAAGAAGATGAGTACTGAGTTGAAGTTTAGCTCTACATTCCATCCATAGACAGAAGGATGGATAGAGGTTGTGAATAGAAGCTTGGGTAATTTGCTAAGATGTTTATTTGGAGATAAGCCAAGTAATTGGGAAGTAGTGTTGGCACAAGCTGAGTTTGCATATAACAATTCTATGAATAGGAGTACAAGGAAAATAAATTTTGAGATTGTTACTAGAATGTAGCCTAGAGGTATATCAGATTTGAGAGATGTTGCTGGTGAAGAAAAGAGAAGTGTTGCAGGAGAAGAATTTTTTGATTTTATGGAGTATTTTCCTAAGGAAGTAAAGTTGAGGTTGGCACAAAGTAATCAAAAGTATAAGGAGAATGCTGATAATTCTAGAGGACATCATGATTTTGAAGTTGGTGATGAGGTGATGGTTCATTTAAAGAAAGGAAGGTTTCCTATTAGAACATACAGTATGTTGAAGATGAAGAAATTTGGACCTTGTATGATCTTGATGAAGTTTGATAGTGGTAATGCTTATGAAGTTGAGTTACCTGATGACATAGATATATCTCTTATATTCAATATTGTTGATTTGTATAAGTGTCATTAGTTAGATGATGAAGTTGTTGTATTAGAAGATTATCCTAAGAAGTAGATTGAAGAAGTTGAATAAATATTGGATCAGAGAGTTGGCAAGAGAACAAGAGGAAAAGATTACTATGAATATTTGGTGAAGTGGAAGAACATGCCTATTAAAGATGCTTTATGGATTTCTCAATTTGAGTTGGATTCAACTCAGATTGTAACATCTCAATGATTCAAAAGAATCATTTCTTTCAATCCCAGTTGTTTGATGTTGAAGCATGCTGGGTTGCCTTGTTATCCTACTCATTTTTGTTCATTCTACATGTTGATACTGAGTTATTGTAGCTCTAGTGGATCCTGAGTTACTGTAGCAATCTAGTGTTGACCGAGTGTTCCTTCATGTGCCAAGTTACCCAGTGTATGCTGAGTGACTCTTCATGTGCCAAGTTACCTAGTGTATGTCAGGTGAACCTTCATGTGCCAAGTTTTCTTGTTTATGCTAAGTGTTAGCATTTGGACATGATTTTTGTGAGTTGACTTGCGAGATTTCTTTTGATCATGAAATTTATGTTAAGATCTTTTCTTGGGATGTGTCTTGACCATTTTTGGGTCAGCTTTCTTCTGATGTAATGTTCTAGAATAATCTATAAGTCATTTTGGGAAGTATAAATAGAGTGTTTAGGCTTAGAGTTAGGGAGTTTGTGGAGGGATTTTGGAGTAGAACATGAAAGTTTGGAAAGTTTGTTGCAAACGTATCTAGAGCTATGAATTTGATGTTGGATCTTTGATCTTGAATATATTTTTTATCTAGCCGTAACCTAGAAGGCCTTATAGCTTGACATGTATGCTAATTATTTGATGAATCAATAAGTGTTTTCTCTTCTTCGTCCTTTTTTTTTTGTTCTGTGTGTTGTGTTTCTATTGTGTTAATACTTGTAAGGTGGTTTGGATAGCTGGGTGTGCCTTTGGCTCTAGTTATATTCATTCCCTCCTTGTGTCATCTAATAGGGTGCTTAATTATGAGTTGAAGTCCTTAGCAAGGCACATTTCTAACAGGGCGTTAAAATCTTTTAACAAGGTGAGACCTAATAGTCCCTGTAAGCCTTTAATAAGGTAGACCTTTCATAGGGTAGATTATGTCTAATGATCAAACATTGTAACCTTCATTAGATACACTTTATTACTGTAGTAGTGAAGATTTGTGGGTGTCATCTCCACACCAATTATATCTTCTCATTGGAGGGTTTATGGGTAATCATATCTGGTGACATGTGTGAATGTTTCCTTGTTTTCGTGATTTATATGGACATGCTTTACATGGTATTTTAGTTTGCTTATTAAATGTATGAGATGGATGTGTGGTGAAAGTTTTATGGGTCAAAGTTTAAAATAGTGATTCAACACCCCCCCCAGAGTTTTACTTTTCCTATTTTAATTCAACACCACTTTTTAGTTTTGACCTCTTGTAAATTCTGAGTGGCTTTGGTCTACCCGGTGTCCATAATTGATTTAGATTCAAATGAAAATTTATTCAATTCTATTTTTATGTTAAAAGGGAATCAATTAATTTATTGTATGGGACATCAAAAGTATCTTCAAAAATTGACATTGTGGCCTCCTAAGTTAAATTGGCACCAAAGCAATCAGACCATTCCTTCAAATCTATCACTATGTTAGTGGCATCCAAGATTGATGGTATATAGGGTTGTATTCCCTGAGATACAAATTTTAATTTTCCTTGTATAATCTGTAATTTACTAGTGAAGAAACCGATCAATTCCTTAACTATCTCCAAGCCCTCCTTCACTGTGATTATTTTGTCAAGCAAATCTAGCTTTTTAGCCATTAATATAATGAGCCTCTCCAAGAATTATGTTTATGGCCCCCATAGATTAAATGTGGGTGATAGCCATAAAAGTTCCTCATTGCAAAATTACTCAGCACTTTGTAAAGCAATATAAAAATTGTGAGCCTGTTGTGACATGTTTTTCAATGTTACAACCTTATGGCTCATCAAGCTCTTAAGGACAACTTTACTTATCTCATCTCCTTGCTAATTAGATGGAGCATCAATGCTCATTCTCCTTAGTTCTATTGTATCCTCTTCCCCCAAATCATCTATATGTTATGGGGCTTCAATTATATTCCTAGTTGGTTATTGTTTATCTTCTTGATCATGTCCCTATCCTACAACAACTACCTACTCTGCCTCTACAAGTTTCTCTCTAAGAGATGCAACCTCATTCTCAAGTGCTTGGACCTTAGCCTCAATCTCTACAATCTTCTTTTTGTATACATTGCTCTTTCTAAGCTCATCTTCATAGAGCTTTCTTACATCAATTTAATCATGTATGGACTTAGAAAGTCTAGTCTCAATCTCCTCTACCTTGGCTTCATTCATAAATGAAAAATGTTTTAGGGCCTTAGAAATTTTCATGCCAAAGGTGCACTGTAGAGTCCATACAATCATATTACCATGTTCAGTGCTCTTCACATCCATCAAATTTGGTTTATTTGATGATGGATCCATGCTCCAAACTGCCAGAGATTTGGTATCTATATTAAAACCTATTCATCTCTGCAGTCCATCGACACCAAATGCTTCATATGAGATGGAATTCTCTTGCCTCCCTATTTGATCAAGCATAAAGGTTTACTCTAGATCCCATCTAGGAACTAATAACATGCCACTCCTCTGTACAAGGTCTCTTGCCTCCTCTAGATACATGTTTTTACTCTCAGGATCATAGGCTTGTAGCTTCTCCGCCAGTTCTAGCTTTTGCTCATCTAATTCTCCTAGCTTCATCTTTAGCACCAGCTCACTCTATTTTATCTTGTATAAAAAAAACTTGAACTCAGTAGATTTGATGAATTCATCATCCTCTATGGATTGTTGGGCTTGGATGATCCTATCATCCAGCCTTGTTGCTACTAGTTCCATATCAGTGAGTGTACTCTCAGCTACATTAATTCTATCCTAGACTCTGCCTTAAGTTAGCAAAATATTGACTATTGCCAAGTAAAATTTTTAATGTCCTCTGTTTCACCTCTATGGGTATATGGACAAATTTTTGTCTTTTATTTCATTTTGTGACCCATGATGCCTTAGGTGTATCATCTTCCTCCATTTCTAGGGTCACATTAGGTTCAGGGCTATCTGGGAACACCCTCTCTTCCTCTCCTATAGATCCTTCTTGCATCTTGGCCATAATCATAGCATGGTCTATGACCATCTTCCTAATCCTCTGAGGATAGGGGATATTCATATAGAATCCCATAAATTGGGGATCTATTCTCTTCATTTCTCTTTCCACCCTCAAAACATCATCCAATTTTGCTAATTTGTCAGCTGCATCACCCTCTACCTCCTTATTTCTTTAAGGGTGATCCTTATCTAATTATTAGGATTATACATTCTATAAGGACTAGTTGACAAATTTTTGTGGTGGTGGAAGGCATGTATCTGATCAAGGGCCTCTTTTCCAATTGTAATAGCCCCCACCCTAAAACATCTATACAAGAAAGTGCCTCTATGCACTTTGGAACCTAGATACTCCCCATTTACCATAAATAAATGCCATATAAATTCCATTATAGCCAATCTAGGATGAATAAACTTTGGTAATATATGGGGTGGTTGAGTACAACCATAGACTCTCATAAAAGAAGAAGTTGGAAATAAGAAAATGTCCTCTCAGTTTTGGTCTAATATTTTACCCTCAGGAAGCAGGGCGGTCCCAAAAGGCTTTTTAGAATCTTAGGTGCCCTAAAGTAACTTGGATCTAACATTCTCATTATTATAGTACTAAAATGATTAAAAAATGAAATAGAATTAGAAAAATGATGGTTGATGTCCCATACCCGTGCCCACAACTAAATTGGTAGATCTCCATTTACATTAGAGGCATGATCAATAAAATCGAAACTCACATACCCCACATTTGTGTAGAGGATCAAGTGCATCAGTAGTGAGTAGTGATGGAACTTGAAATCTTTTAATTTTCCACACTGAGCCTGAGAAATTTTTTCTTTTATCACCTCCAAAATGTATTCAACATAGTCATACTCCCCTCCATGTTAAGAGTCTTGCACATCCCTAGTGATTATGAATTCAACTCCATATACCATATCAGTTCCATCTTTTCCAATCACCTTGTGGACACCATATACTGTCTTTACAAAATAATTTTTAAATTTATCCTAAGGCATCATTTTTTCTACCTTTTTAGGGTAATCACCCACATTCTTTAAATCCATGATAATATGTTGTAGTATAGACTTCCCAGTATAGTCCTTGATGTTCTCCTCAAACTTCCTCTACAAATCCTTCAAATCTATAGGTTGGACCATGGCCCCATCCAATCCAAAAGCTTCAATGAATGAAACATGATCAAGTGTACAAAGAATAGTTCCATCTTTCCTATGTAAAGATTTGGTAGCTAGATTGTACCAACAAAATAGGGCCCTCATCAAGTCCACATCCTCAAAAAATTCTGGAGATATTAATTTAGTCAGTTTCTTCTTCCATGTATTACATACAAGAATCTTCTTCTCTTTGTTATAGTAGAAGTACTTGAAAAGTTTAGAACCAATGACACCAGGGCATACAACATCTCTACAAAGAGCATATGAGTTGACAAAAGCATGGTCATCTATAGCATTGGTGTTGGAAGAACCGGGGAAAATCTTAATCCATTCTTTAAAAAACCTATTAGGTTTACTCTATCTTATTTTCCCTCCTTTAGAAGTTGAAGTTTTTGCAACTCCCATATCTGATGCTTGAATTTCTTCCACCTCTTTGTTAGACATCTTGATAATATGCTAGAAAATAGGGTATGGATTTTTCTCTCAAGCTCTAAAAAAATAATTTGTATATACTAAAAGCTTTGCAACTACTCAAAATCTCTTTCTCTATAAACATGGACTATAATTGACAAATAGGAAAGCCTTTATTGCTCAGTGTATACAATTAGTGTTCATCTTTGCATTTATTTTTAGCATGCTTGAAACATAAGATAAACTTATTTTGTCACCTCAGGGGAGCGTCACCATTACTATCCAACAATGCACTTTTTGTACCATATTCAAATATCATCACTCGAGAAGCTTGTTGTTGTTTCTAGCTCAAAAAATTGAGTAGCACATTTTATGTTGAGTTATGGTCTACAATCTTATGATCACCATTGAAAAAAATGACTTCTCATATTATCTTATAACTGGAAAAAAAAGTTCCACAATGTTACGAAACCCTTGAAAAAACCCTTATCAAACAATGAAAAGCCATGGTAAAACCCTCTACAATCTTACGGTGTATTAGTTGTCATGGCATTGGTGCTGATTATGGACCCTTTATGGTCTCTCAATAAGCAATTTACACTTGTCACAAGGAGGATGGGTGTGAGAGGATAGGATAAGGGTTGGTCAAAGGCTTGATTAGGGTGGTTGGGTATGTAAGAGTTATGAGTGAGGATGTAAGAGCCATTTATGGCTTTGTAAGAGCATTCATGGCTTGGTGGTTGGGATATTTTGAGGGGAGACTTTAGCTTGGATTAGGAAAGTCTTAATCTCATTTAGGATTTGTACAAATGATTAGGAGATGGGTTAGGCTTGGGTTAGGATTAGATTAGGGATGTTAGAGATGTGCAAGTGGATGGTATTAATGAGGGTGGGTGAGTTAGTGGTTAAGCTTAGTTAGTATGGGTGAATGGAGTGGATTAGGCTAATGGGGGGATTAAGGATAGGTTAGGGGCTATTAGATTTGAAATTTTTATTTATTAAAGTAATTTTAATAAATGGAGATTTGGAATTAGATAGGAGAATAGGATTAATTGATAAATAATGGGTTATTTGATTTATCAATTAGGACTATAGATGATTTAATTAAATTAATCAGCTAGGGGATGGCAAAGGATTAATTAAATATGAATTTAATTAATGATGCCTTTAGAGATAGCTAAATAGGATTACCAAAGCAGTGTAATCAAATTTAGGTGTCTACATTTTGCCCCTCTTTGACATAGTGTTGAGACAACATTATTTCAAAGAAGTTCAAACAAAGACGTCACGAGGAAGATGTTTTAGCAACAAGGTTGCCCCAGTCTTGGATAAGAAGAGGAGAGACTAGACTTAGAGATGCCCCCTCAAGAAGGTGATGAAGAGAGAAGATGAGGCTTGACAACTTCTTGAAAAGTAAAAAAATTTGAGACGAGTAGAGACACAGAGGGGCAAAGAGAAGGGGCTGAATTAGCTCAAACTCTCACTATGGGAGAATGATAAAGGAGAATCAAATGTGCAAGAGGAAGCAAGCTTAAGACTTTAGGGAAGGTAGAGGAGTGAAGGGGTGGAGCACGATGAAAGGAGACCAGGAGGAGGGGAGGGATGGATGATGGAAGATAAAGTGGTTTGGATGGGCAAAAATGGAGATGAAAGGAAGTACTACTACGTACTTGAGCACAAGATTTAATATAGGAATGTTGGTTAATGGCCAAGGTTACTAAGAATAGCATGGCCTTTTTACCAACTTTCTAGATGATGTAAAAATGAATGCAAAACATACAGGCAAGGAGTGCTCCAACATCACACATGAATCTCAGAGGAAGCAGCATGAAACTAATACTAGGTAACCCACAAGTAGAAAAGAAAAATAAACAAAAGACCTGATCAAAACCTTACACTCAAATTTCCCCATGTGTAGTATACCATGATATGGAAGATCATGTCAACCATGAGGAGGGAACAAAGAGAGTGTTTGGAAAAGATACGTGGAGACCCAAAAGGGAAGAAGCCAAAATAAAAAAAATAAAGTGAAAATTTAAAAAGAGAATTGTTTGCCAACGAGATGGGTAGGATGAGGTATGAATGGACCAAGATCAGATAGGAGGAAATCTATATCCTACAAGGATCCATTGGAGAGTACCTAAGCTGAGGGAGAACACAGTGGAGATAGGAGATTGAGCTAAAGGATGTAGCAGAATAGCGAATCAAGATTTGTTACAAGTGTACAAAGTTGTTTGGGGGTGGTTTTGCGGGAGGAGAATGTGTTTTGGAAGGGTGGGATGACCAAGAGGGGTAAGAAAGGCACCGGGGTGGGCGATAAGGGGTGAAGAGGTGGCTAGAAGGGGTCATTTGCAATCAGATTGAGGAGAAAATATTGCTGATTAGGAGCTCTGCAGTGGAGATTACGATGGTAGGTATTGGGCGACCAGAGCACCGAGCAGACATAGTGCGATGAGTATGAGTATGAGGGATGCCTAATCAATCAGTAGGGTCTAAAACCTTTTCAAGATTTTTGTTTATGCATGTGTTATATCATTCCTGCGAAAGCAAAAATGTGATCTCGCAAGCACGGGTCCAATGGGAATGCAAGTAGGATCAGCAGGATCGCGATCCCACAAAAAATGGCATCAAGTGGGAGGATGCGAGGTTTTAAATAGTCATTTGTAGGAAAGAAATCCCTGGATGGTATTTCATGTGGGAACAGGATAGAGTTAGCGGGACCGTGTCCCCATGATGAGGAACACAATTCAGGTAGCTAGAACGCATCCCCGCAGGTTAAGGTCATTGTTCAACGGGAAAGGGGTTAAAAGGGGATAGTGTAGGGATGTGATCTCATGAGATCAAGGGTTGATGGGATCGTCAGCTAGAGAGATTGCGAGAACGCACTAGCAGGATCAGGGGAAAATGTCTAGGGATTTAGAGTAGAGTCAACATCGTGATCCTGCTGGAATATATTTTCATGGGAATGTAGGAGGATAGGCCTCATGGGAATGCTATTTCAGTAAGAATGAAATTTTTGGCAAAATAAATTTAGAAAAAGATGGGGGTGAGGGAAGGGAGGGTGTAGGGTAAACAAGGAGATAGAAAACTGACAATTGGTATGGTTTTGGTTGTGTGTAGTGGTCATTGGATGCATTAGTGCCATAGGAGTGGTGAGTAGCAGTGTTGCGCACAGGAGAGATGCTAATGCCAGTAGACTAGGCACGGGTTGAGGCGATCACGCTAGGCCACTTGGCGAGGT
This sequence comes from Cupressus sempervirens, assembly GCA_028749045.1. Taxonomy (NCBI): domain Eukaryota; kingdom Viridiplantae; phylum Streptophyta; class Pinopsida; order Cupressales; family Cupressaceae; genus Cupressus; species Cupressus sempervirens. The sequence goes on along the minus strand of CM053793.1, from coordinate 202,393,648 downwards.
TTCTCCATACTCGTACTTATATGACGATGGTTACAGTGCTGTGCGAGAGATGGCATAGTGAGACAACAATGTTTCACCTATCGATGGGGCAGATGACGGTGATGCTAGAGGATGTGTATCGAATATTTAGACTACTAGTGTGAGGGATGCCAGTCATGGTGACTAGAGAGATGATAGCAGAGGTGGCTGTGCAGAGATTGATGGGGCCAAGAGTGGAGTACAGGATCCTATGAGGATAGTTTGCATTGGATGAGCATCTGGATTGTGTGATGGCAGAGAGGCAGATCTACTTCCATGTTTTGGGGCTGTTTTCAAGGTATATTGCCCCAAATACAAGTGGTACAGGTGTTATGCTAGTGTTGATTCCAGTGGTGATGCAAATTGTGGATGCAGAATGCCCAGCTACATGGGGTTCTCTGATGTTGACCGAGTTATATAGGGATCTTCATCAGATAGTGTACCAAGACGGTGACTGACAGGGGAGGAGTATTGGGTTCCCAACACTACTACAGGTGTGGGCATGGGAGCATATTGCAGTGCTCAGGCCATTGGGACGTAGGGATAGGTACCCAAAGGAGCCAGTGGTATATAGCTGGGCTGAGCCTTTAACATATCATCATACAGATTTAGTGGATTATTGGAGAGTGTGGATTGACAAGATAGTAGCAGTGGTGTGGAGGCCATACATGGGACTAGGACCATGGGAAGAGGAGGGAGAGCATCTCCCCTACACCATTTCTCCATGCTTTGTGTTCGGGAGATGGGAGTACATTGCAGAGTAGTATAGGAGATAGGGCACTACGGTAGTTTGGGTGGTAGCAAGTGGCAGAGGGGGATCCGCACTGGTATCAGTAGGTTAGCTGGGAGTCGGCATTGATGTACAGGCCATCCTTGTGGAGGGATGGGCTATTGAGGGCATGGCAAGAGCTGGAGCTGCAACAGTGGGATTGGTTCAACAGGGCAGCAGATGCGAGCTCCACACAGGAGTACTGAGATACTTTTGTGAGGCCGAGACTAGTGGGGAGGGCACAGGGCATGAGGGCAGCGATGGTGGCAGGGTAGCTAGCTCGAGCAACCCGATAGGGGAAATATGTGGCGAGGGGGTTGCAGTAGCATACAACAGTGGTTACAAAGGAGGAGGAGCCTGCTCGTCAGAGGAGGAGGGTGGTTGGGGAGGAGAGGAGAGTTGAGCTAGAGAGGAGAGAAAAGGAGAGGGGAGCCTAGCCAGAGAGAGGAGGAGAGGAGGCACAGGGGTGATAGAGGGTAGTAGGGGGAGAGGCAAGAGGATCATCTACTAGGGGAGGAGATGATGAGTTGCTAGGCTGGTACACCTCGCTAGAGTAGGCACACACAGTGACGAGCCAGCTGCTCTGGGATACATAGCAGGAGAGAGATCAACTTTGGATAGAGAAAGATTAGTTCAAATAGGAGCGAGATACAGCCCAGGGGCAGGCAAACAAGACAAGGGTGGAGGTGGGGAGGCTACAGACAAAGGTGGGCCAGATGGAGGGGAGGTTGGATGCTATGACTGTAGAGAGGCAAGGGGTGCAAGTGAGACTAGACGCCCTCTAGCAAGAATGAGATAGGTTGGTGGTGGAGGTGGTGACCTTAAGGGTACAAGTGGCAGTGGGAGGGGGTTTGAAGGAGCTGTGGAGACTGTGGGCAGAGATGGAGGAGTTGAGGGAGATGGCTGGGTTCTACCGGGGGAGGTACCATGCGATAGTGCCAACATCACAGATTGAGCATTATAGGTGGTCGACTTAGTCAGCCACAACAGGTACCCATACAGGGATGTAGGGAGAAGGGGAGAGTGGATGGAGCACTAGGGGAGAGAGTGCAGGTGGGTCCCGGTGCATAGGGCATAGTCAGAGGGCAGGGCCAAGCCAATGGCATGGGATGGGAGAGGAGGCAAAGAGCTCTGGGATAGGGGGAGGACTGATGGGGTCACCACCTCCACCACCACCAGCACCCGAGGCTGGGAGAGGGGCACAGGAGGATACTGATAATGCAGGGATGATGGGTTGACCATCGATGAGTAGGCATCTTTTGTTTGGGATACTGAATATCATTTATATATCAATATTTTTGAGACACATTTTGTGTGGGCTCAAACCCGTTTGTACTATATGGAAATTGTACACTGATGGAATTTTATTCTTTCATTCTTTCATTGATATACAGATATGATGATTCTGGTGTTATATATGTTATAAACTAGTGGGGTTTATGTATAGTGGTTGATAGTGATGTTTTGATGGTATTGCTGATGATTGGTGATGTAGGATGCAACATGTGCTATGATGTTTTGATTGTGCTAATAGTTTGTGATCCAGGATGTGACATGTGCTATGATGTTTTGATTGTGCTAATAGTTTGTGATGTAGGATGTGACATGTGCTATGAGGTTTTGATTGTGCTGACAGTTTGTGATGTCGGATGTGATTTTTGATGACATTGTATACATGGTATAATATGATTTTGGTGTGATTTCAGCTATGATAGTGCAGATATGATGTGATGTGATTTTGATCTATGATATTGCAGATGTGATGTGATTTGATGTGATCCTTGATGACATGTTTTCCTTATGATATTATAGATGTGATGAGATTTTTTGTATGATAAATATCATGTAGTATGATAGGTTTTGGATATGATCCTGATGATGTGATGTTGCTTTATGATAGATGTGATGTGATCCCAGGAAATTGATTGCTTTGGAGAGTATTTGATATGTTATTGTATGATGATAAGTACAAACAATAAAATAAGTGACAAATGTAAAATGAATTGCCAACTAAGGATAATCAACAGATTTATGATATGGAAAAGAATAAGGTTATGATATTTTAACACAAACTAAAGATGGATAAAAGATTTAAACAAATGAATTGACAAAATAAAAGATGAACATAAAAATTGAAGTAGAATTTTAATGATGAACCTCAATGCTAAAATGAAACCTAACCTAATGATAAAGGACTATAATGCTAACATGAATCACAATCTAATGATGAGCGACTATGCTAAATGATTGATAATCTAATGATGAAGGACGATGCTAAAATGAACCATAATTTAATTATGAATGACTATGCTAAAATGAACCCTAAGAGAGAGCAGTGAATTTATGATACGCTAAAAGAATACAAACTAAAAGATACACCTAGGATTTGTGATAATCATGCAAGAACAATCTTAAAAAGACTGAATGCAATGATATTTTGCAATATGATAAAGGATACAAGCTATGATAATATAACATACAAGTGCTTAGGAGGTGCAAGACAAACAATGATGGTGGAATGAGATAACCAATGTTTGACTTATGATAGCATTCTATGATATGAAAAGTGATCATAGGAGATACTGATTCTAAGGAGAATAATGTTGGAAAAAGAGTGACCAAAAAACTCACAGTCAGGAGGATAGCAGAGATTTCTAGAGCTAGGATAGTAACTTATGATAGGGATCACATCATGATGAGAATAAGATAAGAAGTCATGTTCAAGTTTTTGAATCAAATGATCCCGAGGGTGGAAAAAGTGATAGAGGGGTGATGGCAAGGAGGAGGAAACTTGAGCATGGGGTACTTCATGAAGAAGTACCACTATGTAGTGTGAACACTTAATTTGATATAGGATTGTTAGGGATATGCCAAGGTTACTAAGAACATCAAGGCCTTTTCCCCAAAATTCCATAGGATAGACTCAAACAGGCATGCAAGGATTGCCCCAACATCAAACATGAGTCCCAGAGAGATCAGTGTTGGAATGATGCTAGATGATCCACAAACAAATGATATCACCCAAGTGTATCATGTTTTATCGAAAAGATGAAAGCATGTTGGAAATATGCAAGGATAATATCAACTGACTCTCAAGCAGCGAAAGACTGTGATCGAAACCAACCTCATTAGTTGCTCCAGTCAAAATCACCATGATATGAAATGATCATGGCGATCTTGAGGAGGAAACAAAAAAAGGTACGTGGAAACAATCAACCAAAAAGAGAAACAACAAAAGACTCCACAAAGTGAAAAAGAAACCTTTTGGCAAAGAGATCAACTGATGAGCTACTAATGGTTTGCAACAAGACCTGGACAGTATGTACAAGTGAGACTAGTTAAGGTTATGGGAACTTGAGACTAGATAGCAAAACATAGTAGGTATATGCATGATGGGGGAAAGCTCAAGATGAGGAGATAGCGTTGTTATAATACATGGTTTTGTTGAGGTGGGTTTATGTAAAGCGTGATTTATGTATAGGGGTTTGGATATTGTTGTATTCACATAGGTACGGTATATGGGAGACAAGGGTTAGTGTAGGGGGTATGAGACACATGTTATACGGGTTGTATATGCTATATATGGTATGTGATAGGGTAGATCTAGTAGAGTACAATGGTAGGATACAATGATTATGATACACGGGATGCTATAATACAGGAATGAGGTGGGATGTTTGCATAGTGCAAAGTGCTAGAGGATGCAGTGGTAAAGCATGGTAAATAATGATAAGGAACACCTTGAAAGTAGGTGGGATAAGTGAGAAAATATGGAGGGGTGATAAAGGGGTGTGTATCGGTGATAGATAATGGAAGGGCTGTAGTACACTTGGCACCTATTTGCTAGGTTTTCACTAGGGACCTATCCAAGACGCTTGAATTGCCAAGTTTTCACCATTGCATGCTTTATTTTTGCTTTATGCCTTTTTTCTTTCCTTAATTTTGCAAACCCTGTCCTTTAGGCATAGAATTTCTTGAGGTGGATAATGTTAGTAGGATCATTTAAGACTTCACCTTCAAGGGTAGATAGCTGATATGCTCCTGAGCCAAAAGATGCTATGACCACATAAGGACCAAGCTAGGTGGGCTCAAACTTGCCTTTCTTTTCTCAGTCAGCTTGAACCTTCATATTCTCTTTAAGGACCATGTCACCATCTTGAAAATTGTGCAGATGGACTTTCCTATTGAAATTATGCTTGAGGCAACTTTGGTAGACCATGAGATGATCGTAGGCCTGTTGTCTTCTCTCATCAAGTAGATCCAATTGAGTAAGTCAAGCCACTCTGTATTCCTCATCAGATATCTATTCTCGGAGAGAAATGTGGAGTGATGGGAGTTCAACCTCAATAGGTAGGATTTCTTCAGCACCATAGACCAAGGAGTATGGAGTTGTGCCAGTGGCTATTCAGAATGAAGTGCGGTATGCCCATAGGGTAGGATTAATTTGCAAATGCCAATCACGGCCGGAGTCATCGACAACTTTCTTGAGGATTTTGAGGAGGGTTTTATTAGTTACCTCAGCCTGACCATTACCTTGTGGGAAATACGGGATCGAGAGGCGGTGGTGGATATGGAGGGAAGTGCACAATTCCTCCATATTTAGGTTTTCAAAATTACCTCTGTGGTCTGTGAAAATGGTAGCTGGGATGCCAAAGTGACATATGATATGATACAATATAAACTTGGACACCTGAACTCTTGTGGCAGTAACAAGGAGAACTGCTTTGACCCACATAGTGAAATAATCAGTGGCGGTGATGATCCACTTGTGCCCTTTTGAAGAAAGTGGCACAATAAGACCAACAAGATCAAATCCCCAGAAGGAAAAAGGCCATGGTGGTGCAATTGGTTCCAAGTCCTGTGCTGGAGCCTAGATTCAATTAGCATGTTGTTGAAAAGGTAAACATCGTTTCAAAAATTCACATGCATCTTTTTTTAGAGTAGGCCAATAATATCCAGCTCAAAGGATCTACTTTGCTAGCACCATCCTACTCGTGTGAGCACCAAAAAGTCTAGAATGTACCTCTTTGAGAGCCATCACAGCCTCATTTTGATCTAAACATCGAGAGAGAGTATCATGATAACCATGACGATATAGGGTTTAGGCAATGATAGTGTAACGAGAAGCTTTGCGAATAAGGTTTTGGCATTGGGTTTGTGTGAGGTGAGGAGATATGATACCATTTAGGAGGTAGGCATGAATTTTGTGGTACCATGGAGATTGGGGACCAACCAAGATATTGACCCGTGTTGATTCATCATTCTCATATGCGAGTTTGTGCAGCTGTTCAACCAAGAATTCATACTGCGTAGCTTCGTGTGGTATTTCTAAGAGAGAACCAATAGTATCCATAGCATCAGCTACCTTATTCTGGAGTCAAGGTATTTGTATGAATTGGATCTAAGTGAAATGCTCCTTTAGCTGGTCAACTAGGTCTTTGTAAGGTAGTAACTTGTCATCCTTGGTTTGATATTCATCCAAAGCTTATTTGATGATAAGCTGAGAATCACCATAGACCTGAAGCTCTATGATATTCCTTTCAATGGCAATTTTTAGTCCTGTAACAAGGGCCTCATACTCTACAATGTTATTGGGACACCGAAATTGTAGCTTGAAAGATTTAGGGATATAATTGCCTTGAGGTGTAACCAAGAGTATGCCTGCACCGAAACCATGAGATGTATAGGAGCCATCAAAATATAGCTTCCAAAGTTATTGTTTTTCTATCAAGCAAAGGTATTCATCTGAAAATTCCATGATGAGTGGGTGATCTGCAAGTAAGGGGGCATTGGCCAAGTGATCTACAATAGCTTGGCCTTTGATGACCTTTTTGTCAACACATTGAATTTCAAACTCATTAAGGAGCATAACCCATTTTGCCAGGCATCCGATGAGTACTGTATGAGAGAGCATATATTTCAATGGATCCATCTTTGATATCAATTGTATAGTATGACTCAACATGTAGTGACATAGCTTCTAGGTGGCAAACACTACTGCTAAGCATGCCTTCTCCATTAGTGTGTAGTTGAGCTCATATCCCACTAATGTTCGATTGATGTAATAAATAGTTCGTTCCTTCCCTACATCATTAAGTTGTGCTAGTAGAGCACCTAATGTTGTAGGAGTAGTTGTGATGTACAATATGAGTGGGCACCCTATGACTGGAGGAACCAAAATAGGTGGATTAGCTAAGTATTGTTTAATGAGCTCAAAATTGCACTGGCAAGCTGGGTCCCGTTGGAAATTTTGATCTTTCTTAAGCAAGTGAGTGAAAGGTTGACACTTATCAGCAAGCTGAGAAATGAATCACCAGACTGATTGGAGTTTTCCTTGCAAAGAATGAAGGTGCCTGAGTGTCTTAGGAGGAGCCATATCCATGATTTCTTTGACCTTCTTAGGGTCAATCTCAATACCGCGCTATGACACAATGAAGCCTAGGAGCTTTCCTGAAGTAACATCGAAGACACACTTCTTAAGATTTAGCATGAGATGATATTCTGCTAGTTGGTTAAACACTTCCTCAAAGTGAGATAAGTGGTCCAAAGCATTGAGAGATTTGACTAGAATATCATCCACGTAATCCTCAAGTATCTTATGGATTAGGTCATGGAAGATGACCATCATCGCACGCTGGTAGGTTGCCCTGACATTTTTTAACCCAAAGGGCATCATATTGTAGCACAATGTGCCCCAAGGTGTATTAAATGCTATCTTATGTTGATCTTCTTTTGCTATATGAATCTGATTATATCTAGAGAAACCATCCATTAGTGATAGGATTTCATGACCTGCGGTGAGATCCACAATCATGTCGATATTTGGCAATGGAAAGTCATCCTTTGGACAAGCTTTATTAAGATCTCAAAAATTGGTGCAAATTCTGATATCACCAGAGGGCTTGGTAATAGGTACCATATTAGAAATCCATTCAGAATAATCTATTGGTCAAATGATTTTGGCCTCCAACAATTTCTCTAGCTCTGCTTTGACTAATAAAGCCACCTTGGGGTGCATTTTTTGAAGTTTCTATTTGACGGGCTTAGCCCCTGGATCTACTGCTAGATGGTGCACAACTAGTTTGGGGTCCAACCCTGGCATATCTTGATATGACCAAGCAAAGTGGCATATATTTTCAAGGAGGACTTCAAGAAGAAGCTCCGCTTGATCAAGTGGTAAAGAGGCTGTGATGTATGTGATATGTGGTATCTCTATCAGACTGATATCTATAGGCCGAGTTTCTTCTGTCAAAATTGAAGATATAGGAGGTCGATGCTCTTATGGGGGGAGGATGAAATCTCCATCCTTAGGTGCCTCTAAGAGGTTTTCACCGTGGGATACATCCTTTATTTTTGTTTCATTTTTTGAGTCACCCAATGGTGCTCCAGAGGAGTTTTCACAATTGGATGATTTTCTCTTATTGTTTTTCTTTTTTGTTTCTTTTGGGATTTCATTTTTGCAACTAGAGATTTCCTCCTCCCCAAAGTAACCTATAGGATCTAGCTTGTAGACATATGCTGATGGTGGAGGTGGCCATTTATGTGGCATTTCTGCCCCCATGAATTTAAGGAGCGCATGCTCAGTAGAGAACTTGTCAACATGAATGACACTTGGTTGGTCCCAATCTATGAGTTCGGGGTGAGTGAGGGGAAGGTCTATGAGATTCAAGGATAACTGGCAAAGCATAGAGACTCCAAGGATTATTTCATCAAGAAAAATATCATGGTGAGCTTTCTTTTCAACTTCCTCGGGGATGTCTTCAACCTCAACGAGAGTGTTTTGGATGTTCATAAAGGCGTGGCCTTCCGTTGTAGTGCTCCTAGTTGCAGGGAGTCCATAGCCTAGGCCTTTGGTTTTCTGGCCTTGGTGTGCTTCTATAGGCTATCTCATACCTAATTCCTAGCAGCCTAAATCACCTCCTTGATAATCCCATTATTCTATGGCCAAGCAATGTGACCACGGATATTTCTGTTTAAAGTGATCAAGAAGTGCTTCAGTTTTAGGAGGTGGCTCCTTGTATAGCCATGTGTTAATTTCTAGTGTATTTTCTACTTTTTCAAGGATACCCTTTGTGATAAATATGGTAGGGCCCAACTGGTGAAGTTGAGAGGTAGTTTCTAGTATAGGCCCTTGATGTATTGGGCATCCTTGAGTATGTGGGTCAAGTGGTAGAGCACCAATAGCAAAAGCATCCATAAGACTATACTTGCCACAACCTTGATAATTGGTCTTAACTGTGGAGAGAGTGGAGGCTAAGATGGTGTCTGAATCATGGCAGGTGCCAGAGGAGCTAGCCATGGTGGTGCCAATTTTGATCCTAGGACAGTGATTGGTGTATGAAGCTTCAACCGCATTGCGATAAGCAAAGGGTTCAGGATCTATGTGGATGGTTATCTCAGTGCCATTATGTAGAAATTTAATGTACTGATGATATGTGGATGGAACAGCCTTCATGGCATGAATTCATGGACGATTAAGGAGGATATTATATGGAATATTAAGATCAACTACGTGACAAAGTGTTTCTTGAGTGGCTGGGCTAACTTTGATAGGGAGTAAGATGGTTCCTTCAGTAGTACGCTCCAAATTTTCATATGCTTTGATGGCGATCACCTCATTGATGATATTTTCTTCAGTATATCCTGCCTACTTGATGAAATTTAGAGTACATAGGTTTAGAGCTGATCCATTATCTATCATGACACGTTTAACTGCAAAGTCAGAAACCATAACAGCGATGCAAAGTGGGAGGATGTGATCGGGTTCAACTACTAGGATATCAGTATTTTTGAAGGATAGGGCATAGGAGGTTGAAAGATGGCCAACCAAGTTGCGAAACTCAGTGGCATTAATGTTGAAGGGGATGCATGACTCACGTAGAGTGTTGTCAAGGATCTCTTGTTAAAGTGGGCTTGTCCGTAAGAGATCCAGGATGGAGATCTGGGCTAGTGTGTTTCCAAGGTGTTCCAAGATGTTATACTATGGCCCTAGTGAAGGTGACTCTGATGGAGATGCTTGAGATGGAGGTGTTCATGCTGATGGTGGTCTGATTTGTGTGGATATAGGTAGACCAACTATATTGAGTCATGTCCAATAAGTAGCAACTGTACACTAAGTGTCTAGGCCTCTGATATTGATGACATTGACAGATGGTTCAACTTGGGATATACAACCAATTAAGCTATCGTATTCTAAGTATGCCGAGGTATAATTCTGAGAAGTGTCTTGGTTGTTACCTTGTTTACCCATAGCATTGTTAGGTTTTTTAATAGGAGGGTTTGTAGGTGCCTTTCTCGTGTTGGTGTTATGAGGAGGGAAAGCATTTTGATACATCATTAATCTTGCATTAGGTGAGGGTTGTGACCCCACTATAATCTCTTTCTGGTCAATGAGGTCCTGTACATAATCCTTAAGTTGCATGCATTTAAGGGTAGTGTGCCCTTTGACACGATGGAATTTGCAATATTTGTTATCTTTGTACCAGGATGCTCTAGACTGATTGGGTTCCAAGGGTTGCATTTGTGGATATCGACAAGGTTATCTTTGGCCAATTTTTTGAAGATTGTATCAAGAGGTTCCCCCAATGGGGTGTATGCTCATGGTTGCCTCTAAACATGGGGTTTACTACCTGCTACTAGTGTGATAGCATTAGTTTGATTATGAGGAAGATGTATTTGCTGATGAGTTTGCACGGGTGGGTGGTGATACCCAGGAGGTTGCTTTCGATAAGTTTGTTGTTGGAAAAATGTGGTGGGAACATTGGTTGCCACCCCAACAATATGGAACTATTGAGTGTTAGTAGCACCATTTGTCACTGTATTCTTGTTTTTGTTCCAAAATTAGGTTTTGTCATTGCTCGACCCATGGTCCTGGGTGTTTTCTTTGTACAATTTGATGACACCATCCTTAATGAGGCCTTGCTTAAGGCCCATTCCTTTTTCTCTGATTTCCTTGTATGTTTACAAATAGTTCATAACCATATGATGAGCAAGGCTAGGGTGTGCATTGTTTATGAACATCTTGACAAGATGGTGCTCAGGGATGGTGCAAGAGATCATTGTTGTGAGGATCTGCCAGCGTTGTAAGTACTATGTAAGACTTTCTCCTCCATTTTTTTTAGTGTGGACAAGGTCCACTACAAATAATTCAATCTTAATGAGATGGGTATATTGAGCAACCAAGGCCTCAGAAAGTTCTGCAAAAGTTTTAATAGTACCTAGAGGGATGCGACAGAACCATTCCAACGTTGGTCCTGCTAGGCTCTTGGGAAAGAGCTGCATGAGGAACACATCATTATAAGCCACCTCCTTAGAATGCATATATAATTCCTTAACATGTGTGATTGGATCACTCTTCCCCCTAAATTTTTCAAACTTTGGGATCTCAAAATATTTAGGAAATGGAGTGAATGTGATAGTCCTATCAAAAGGGTATGGGAAATCATTTTCAAATTTGAAAGTTTTGGTGTCTGTTCCATCCTTGAGGGCTTTGAGAGCATCTTTCATCTCTTCCCATTCAAATTTTACAGGTGGAAGAGTGGGTGCCCCTGATCCAAGTGCCCCTGGTGTAGGATACATGCTAGAACCTAACGTGTGATATGGAGAACTCTAATGACCATATGGCATTTGTGTAAAAATGGTTTGCATAGCCAGTGGAGTGGATGCTATGGTTTGCTGGGATGCAGGTTGTGCATACTGTTGCATCTACTAAGGTAGGTGTGGTAGATAACTATGAGGTTGCTGCCCTATGAGGTGGTTCTTTGTGGGTGCTTGGGCATACTGCTGATGTGAAGATTGTGGCTGGGAAGGTGGTAATGTAGATGATGCCTATGCTAAGCTTTGGGAATATATACCATGCCCAATATATGTGGGTTGTGTGCCTGCTTGAAAGTAGGATTGATTTGGAGTAGGTGCAAGGTAGTTAATTTGCGGCAAAGTGTTTACTGTAGAGAACTGCAGTGGTGGTGGATTTGGGCTATTGCATAGAGGTGGTATGGAGAAATAGTTGGTGAGGGGTGGGAGTGAATAGCTATGTGAAGTGGTGGATGACAGTGTCAAAGGTTTGAACATGACTACAGTGCTAGCGAGAAGACTAATGACAGGTGCTTGTGTCGTAGCAAAATTCCAAGGTCCCAAAGGAAAAGTGGCTGAAGAGCTTTGGCTAGTTACAAAGGGGTTGATAGTGATGTTTGGTGAGATGGAGGATGAGGTATTGGACCCTAACGGTGGTATTTGAGTAGCAAATGGACTAGATGCAATATGGGGTGGAAATGAAAAGATAGTACTGCTAGATGTCAATGGAGGATTTGGTGGAGTAGAAAAATGTGTGGTGGAAGCAGATGCAAATGGTATACTTGAGTTTGGTTGAGATGTAGTATGCACTAACGGTTGAGTGAGAGTGGGATGAGTGTTCTATGGAATGGGAACTGACACTTGGGTCGAGGGGATATTTGGGTCTCCTAGTTCTACCTGAGGTGGTTGCCATCCAAACAATGGGGGAGTAAGATCCGTTATGTTGATAGGTGGTGGACGTCCAAACTCAAAGACACCAACATTGTCTCGTAAGAAATTTTCCATGATGGTTTCCTTGTTGCGATCTATGATGGAATTTACAATAGTAGCATGACCAGGTTGGTTCATGAAAGCCTCAATATCTATGGATGATCTTGGTTCTTCTAGGTTTTGCGATGGTGGGTTTGATGGTGTCATGGATACCACAGAGTATGGCTGAGCTTGAGATGTATTATCACTATGACTAGGATCCATGTCTTTTTTCCATGTGTGCCTACCAAAATGTGTGGTGGGTGGCATGAAAGGATGCTTCTCCTAAATGCAGTGAGGGATTATACTAAGGGTGTTAAAAGGATATGATGCTAAGTGCAAGAAGCTTGTGTGTTCATAAAATATGAAGGTGGGAAATTTGATGGTGATGCAAAAGGTTTAACCCTAACCTTTGGCTCAAGGTGATGTGGGGCACCAAAAGCAACCTATTCCTAGAAAAAGAATTATGTTTCAAGGATACTCAAGATGATGAGAGATGTGATGAAAAATTTTTTCTAAGTGAGTGAGGAAATAATGCTAAGATTTTAACAATGCCAGTGGAGGATTCTTCTTCAACAACCTAAGATGAGAGGAGATGGTCTAACTTCAAATGCTTGAATGGGATAGTGCAATTCCTTGATGAGAGACTAAACTTATAAGTGTGTAAGTGTGTATGGAAAAAAGGAAGGACCTAATCAGAATGAGTAACAGTATTGTTGTCGATAAGGCTTGTACTAACACCACATCGAAGGGTTAGGTTTTGGATTTTGTTTCCCATTCAGTTTGCAATGCTACTTCAGCTCCATCTTTCTCAATTTGATCCAATTTAGCAATCCTAGGGTTGGAGGTATGCTTCTTATGTTCTAATTCAATTTCCTTATAGGCTGGTATTTGAGGAAGCTTAGCCTTCTTAAACTTAGTCTTAGGATGGCTTGACATGAGATACTTCCAAGGATTAAGAATCACAACCGTGGGGTTCTTTGGAGGCAGTGACTACGCTAAGTATGCCCTATGCTGGGATTGACCAATGTTGGCAAACATTCATTCAACAAGTAAAAGATCAAACAATAGATAAGAACAACCAAATAGAAGCTTTGATTCATAGAATGTGATACTTGCACCAAGGAGTGTGTATGTTTTTACAAATGTTTCGAGAAATCACTTCAAGGACATGAACATCCTAGATGGTTGGCTACAAAGATGATAGTTGGTTTATCTAGGGAGTCCTCGATATACGCAAGGTATGTGAGGCCCAAATTTGTAGATGAAACCAAAAAGATGTCACACAGTCAAGAGGAGCGGTAACCCAGTTCTCCTCTTTCACTTCTCAAGGGTATAAAGTTCCTTAAGGCTTAGCCCGAATGACAAAATCTTGATCCCAAGAGAGGTGTCTTTGGATTCACCTTTCGATCTTTATACTCTGCCAGAACGCTAGAGTTGAGGTCATCCCAAGGGGTGATGAAATCCCCAAGCAGGCCTCCTAAAACTTTAAACAAGATTTTGGATCCTAATCTTATGCACCCAAGATGGCATTGAAATATGAAAAGGGGAGAGAAGACTTGGATGATCTTGGGCTAAAAGACAAAGCTCTTTCCCAACTAACGCTTAAGTTTTATGATCTAGACTCTTGAAAACATGTGTCATTTAAGATGCAAAGGTTCAGTTCTAACTTGAAATGTGCCAACAAAAGAGAAGTGATTGAAGAATGAATAAACCAAGAATATTTAGGGTCAACAAAAAGTAAACTCACGTGCCCGGAGGCCCTCCACATCAAGTATCGATTAATTTTTCTTTAAGGCATTCAAGATTGAGTGTGATTTTGTTTTAAGCCCAAAATAAAGATGTGGGTAAAGTTTGATTTCAAGCACACGCCCACAAGCCCTCCACGTCAATTGATTCTTGTTTAGTTTCAAAGCCCTAATTTGAAGTGTGATCAATTTAATCTAGATTTTTGGACATTCAAGAAATCTTATAAGTTAAGACAAACCCTCAAAAGCTAATTAAGTAGAATTTGATCGTGGAACACTTAACACTCTCTTAGGTAGACCCATTCCCATATATGGTGCTGATATTGCAACCAATGGTTAGAATGATGGGTGATTAAAGAGGGTGTGTCAAATGAAAAACTACTCAATTTGAGTCTTTTTTGATTTGTTTTTAACTTAACCAATTTAGTAAGTGTTCAAAAATCAAACTTGCCTAAGTTGCATGCAAAAGAGAGATTTGTTTGTTCTTTTTAATGCACCAAAATGAAGTGTTTGATTTGTGGGGTTTTTAGACATACAAGTTCATTTATTTAATTTACAAAGACAAATGACAATGACTTTGACAAGACCAAAAAAAAAGAAGGAGCATTCTTGCAGAGAAAATACGAGAAACAACATTCCTGTGAGGGTAACCGCATTCCCGCAAGCAGGTTAGCGATCCTGCTAGAGTTCCTATTCATGAGAATGACAATCCCGCCATGAATTTGGATCATGGGAATGACAAGAAAGACTGTTAAAAATAAATAAAGCCGCGAGCCAAAAAATCGAGAGCTCTTTTTGACAGAGCGATCCCGCAGGTTTATGCCCTTACAACGTTCTCACAAGTAGGAATGACGATCCCGCTGTCAAAAATTTATTACAATCCCGAGAAGTTTAAGATTGGAAATGGTAAGGTAGGAATGACGATCCTGTTGTTTCTAATGCATGTTCCTATTGGAGGATTTGTCAACAGGAATGAAGAGGCTTGTTTGATGATACGTGGCAAAGGTTGTGTTGATGAAGTGCGAACTCCCAGTCGTTGGTTCGCATTCCCATAAGAGAATAGTAGCATTCTTGCATCGTGAGATTGCATTCCTGTGGCTGCGGGGATGCAAAAAGTTTTTTGTTTTTGACCATTTGCTGGTAGAAAATTGAGGATAGGGTTGGGAGTGCATTCTTGAGGCATTCAAAGTGGTCCTACGAGAAAAATCAAAAGGTAACACAAACAAAAGATATTGCCATTAATGTTAGTTTTCCATGGTTAGCCAAAACATGAAAAAGCATGTGAAAATAGCATTAAACAAGATTAAAATGACCCTTGCGGGGTCCCACTGAGCATGCCAAAATGTATCACCTAGTTTAGTAGAGTAAAATGAACACTAACTATTAAGGAAAGCATTAACAATACTAAAATGAGTAAACACTTAAGATAGGACCAGTTTGTTATCACCACAAATGGAGGCAAACCAAGAATGGTAAGCTCCAAATGGTATAACACAATGATGCAATAGATATGTCGTCGATTTAAGGTATGTATGATCACAAGTGTAGCTCAATCTTAGATGGATGGATAAAGTGAATGAGGCAAGGTTTCAACAATGGAGTCATGGAGTGATTTTGCCATTATAATGGTATTTTGGTAGTTTATGAGCTCTCAAAATAGCATTATAACTTTGCATGGAAGGTGGATGATTATAGTGAAGGGAGAGGGTTGAATTTATAGGCTAAGGGCTTGAGGAATGGAGGGGTAAGACGCAAGGATGGCAAGATGGTGAGGGAGGGCTAGGATGCACTTAAAGGGGAGCACATGGATTGTTCTTGTTTAGCACCAATAGGGAGTGGACACTTGTCACAAGGAGGATGGGTGTGAGAGGATATGATAAGGGTTGGTCAAAGGCTTGATGAGGGTGGTTGGGTATGTAAAAGTCATGAGTGAGGATGTAAGAGCCATTTATGGCTTTGTAAGAGCATTCATGGCTTGGTGGTTGGGATATTTTGAGGGGAGACTTTAGCTTGGATTAGGAAAGTCTTAAGCTCATTTAGAATTTGTGAAAATAATTAGGGGATGGGTTAGGCTTGGGTTAGGATTAGATTAGGGATGTTAGAGATGTGCAAGTGGATGGTATTAATGAGGGTGGGTGAGTTAGTGGCTAAGCTTAGTTAGTATGGGTGAATGTGGTGGATTAGGATAATGGGGGGATTAAGGATAGGTTAGGGGCTATTAGATTTGAGGGTTTTATTTATTAAAGTGATTTTAATAAATGGGGATTTGGAATTAGATAGGAGAATAGAATTAATTGATAAATAATGGGTTATTTGATTTATCAATTAGGACTATAGATGATTTAATTAAATTAATCAGCTAGGGGATGGAAAAGGATTAATTAAATAGGAATTTAATTGATGATGCCTTTAGAGATAGCTAAATAGGATTACCAAAGTGGTGTAATCAAATTTAGGTGTCTACATCTTCTAGCATCGCAACATCAAAATATTACCTTCATGACCTTAAAATGCCCATTGCTTTGTAAGATCATAGCAAAATTTTCTTTAGTTTTTAATGTCGTGATTGCCTTCCTTGTCATAGCATCTCACATAAAGTTTAGGCATCATTCAAAATAGTACATGATCATACAACTAAAAGGAATCATAGAATCGAGAGGCTTATTTAATCATCATGCAATATTACGATGCCCTTCTTATATTAAGATTAGGGAACTAAAAACACTTTGCCACGACCCTTCGATAACTCTTCATCATAACATCATAGAGGATGATGTTATGAACAAAATGAAAGCCCACTCAGCTAGAAAACTTAAGGTTAGGGCTAGATTTAAAAAATTTATAGAGATCTCAAGAAATATTAGGTGGAAATAACACCTGAGGGCACCAATTTTTATATTAGGGCAATAAGAAAATTAATTGGATTAGGGAAAAAAAAACATGCTAGGATTTTCCTATATAGATGAAAAAAAATAACATATAACCCTAACATCATAACACCATAAAATTTTGAAATTTGAACTTAGTGAAAATATGGGTTATCAAGTTGGATTCAGCTCAGGTTGTGACACTTGCATGATTTAGGAGAATCATTTATTTCTACCCTAGTTGTTTGATGCAGGAGCATCCTAGGTTGCACTGTTATCCTGCATATTTTCAATTTTCCTAGTTCCTCTTGAGTTTCAATGTCTTGCATTGCCGAGTTCTCAGTGAATGTCAAGTGTTTAGTGTATGTTGAGCTTTGTGGTTGATGCCGAGTTTGTGTGGTTTTCGAGTTCGTGTCGATGTCTAGTCATCATTTAGATACCAAGTTTATGTGGTTTTCAAGTTCGTATATTTTTCAAGTTTGTGTGGTTTTTTAGTTTATTTGGATGTTGAGTTCGTGTGGATATCAAGTTTGTTTGAATGTTGAGTTTTAGTATTTCATGGAGCCTTCATTTTCCAAGTTGTATGTGTGCAATTTCCTATTGAGGCTGACCGTTGGACTTAATTTAGTGTTAGATATCTATTATGAGATAACTTGTGGCTTAGCCTAGCATTTAATATGAGAGTTTATTTAGTTGTATTTGCAATAGGTCAAAATGTGGCCATGCATGTATTTAAGAGACCTTAGTTAGAGTCTTTGGAGATAGAACTTAGAGAGAGTAGAAGTAGAATGTGAAGTCAGATCATCAAAGATTGTAATTGAATTGATTCATGGTTATAATCTAGAAGGCCTTAGAATTGGGCATGTAATAGATCTTTTAATGCATATATAAATGAAGGAATTTTCTTCTTGTATCTCCCATGTTGTTTGTTTTGTTATTATTTCTGCTATGTTGACTCTGTACAGGTGGTTTGACTAGTTGGGTGTGCCTTTGGCCCTAGTTATTCTTGCTCTCCCTGTGTCAATATCTAAATGGATTGAGATCTAGAATTCAAGATGAGATGAATTTTGTGAAATTGGAAAGTGTGGAAGAAGCATACTGATATGCTTTGAAAGCTAAGGAGATCTTGATAAAGAAGTATGAACAAAGATAGGGAGGTAGAGGTGGTAGAATCCAAATAGGTAAAGGTAGATCTTATGGAGAAGGTGGCAGGTCTAAATTTTTTTTGCAAGATAAAGGAAAATATGAATGGAAAAGTGATGAAAAAATCAAGACTAAATGGAGAGGTGGTAGTTCTTACTGAGGAAGAGGTAATTCTTATTCTAGAGGTAGTTTTCATGGTAATTGTTTCAAATGTGGCAAAGAAGGGCATATATCCTTTGAGTGTAGGTCTTCTAAGAATGAAAAAGGTAATAAAAATGCTATTATTCAAGAGAACATTAAGGGTTATCAAGTGGACATAAGGCTAGAGAAAATATGATGGTGAGAAGAACTTTGTGTAATAAGGGAGTTGTTGAAGAACCTATCCTAAGGAGAAGTCATTTCAAGACCAGATGTAAGATGGATGGAAAATGTTGCAAGGTGATGATTGACAGTGGAAGTTAAACAAATTTTTCATCAAAGGAGATGTTTGAAAAGTTGTTTTTGTAGAGGTTGACGCATCCTAAACCCTATCATGTTTCATGGATCAAGGATGAGCATAAGATATTGGTAAGTGAACAATGTATTATGAAGTTCAAATTTGGACATTACTTTGATGAAGTACTATGTGATATTATGCCTATGGTTTGTTGTCATATTTTTTTGGGAAGACCTTAGAAATATAATAGATATGTTATAAATGATGGAAGATTGAATCAATATGCTCTTTGGGTGAATGGAAGAAGGAAAAAATTGTTGCCTTTTATTGAAAGTCTAGATGAGGTTAATTGTACTACTATGAATTTACATGGTTAATGGAAAGAAATTTGAAAAGGAAGTGAAGAAGAATCAAATCTATTTTTCCATAATTCCTAGGAGATTGAGTTACGCCAGTAATAATTGAGTAACAAAAAATAATGATGACTGTGTGACAATCAAAGTTGGTAGTATAAACTAAGTTCTAGAAGAAATTGCAAGTTTGTTGAAAGAGTATAGAGATATTGTTGCAAAGAATTTACTAGATGGTTTACCACTAGTAAGAAGTATAAGTCATTGCATGGACACATACAGATAATGAAGAACTTAACAAACAAGTGTATGAGTTGTTGTAGAAAGGTTTGATAAAAGAAAGTTTGATTCCATGTGTTGTACATATTGTATTATCACCTAATAAGAATGGAGAATGGATAATGTGTACTAATTCTAGAGCTATTAACAAGATCATAGTGAAATATAGGTTTCTTATGCTGAGGATGGATGACATAATGGATTATTTGAGTGGAGAAAATTATTTTACCAAGATTGATTAAAACAATGGTTATCATCATATCAAAATCAAAGAAGGTTTGTATGAATGGTCAATTATGCCTTTTGGTTTGACTAATGCACCTAGTACTTTCATGAGTTGATGAATGAATTTCTCAAGATATTTTTGGGTAATTATCTGATTATTTATTTAGATGATATTTTGATATTCAATAAGACTAAGGAAGAACACCTTTATCATGTTAGACAAGTACTGCAAATATTGAAAGAGGAAAAGTTGATGATTAACGTGAAAAAGTGTTCTTTTATGCAAAAGGAGATTGTGTATTTGGGATTTGTGATTTTAGATGATGGTTTGAGAATGGATCCTAAGAGGGTTAAAGAAATTTTGGAATGGTCTACACCTAAAAATGTGGGCGAGGTAAGATCATTTCATGATTTGGCCAATTTTTGTAGAAATTTTATAAATAATTTCAGTTATGTTTATAATGCTATGACTAAGACAATAAGAGGAGATAAAAAGGATTTTAGGTGGACACATAGAGCTAATAAGAATTTTGAGACTTTGAAAAAAAAGGTTTTCAAGTTACCTATATTCGCTTTGCCTAATTTCAATAAGGTATTTCAGAGGATATACTTGATGGTTTACCACCAGTAAGGAGCATAATTCATTGTATGGATCCAATTCCTAGAGCTAGTTTTTCAAAAAAAGCACTATATAGTTTGGCTCCTACATAGAATGAAGAGATTAAGTGCATGAATTATTTTAGGAAGGTTTGATCAAAGAAAGTTTGGGTCTGTGTGTTGTACCTATTGTATTGGCACCTAAAAATAATGGATAATGAAGAATGTGTGTTGATTCTAGTGCTATTAACAAGATCTTAGTGAAATATAGGTTTCCTATGCCGAGGATGGATGACATAATGGATTATTTGAGTGAAGGAAAGTATTTTACCAAGATTAATTTAATGAGTGGTTATCATCATATCAATTAGAGAAGGTGATGGATGGAAGAATTCTTTCAAGAAAAAAGATGGTTTGTTTGAATGGTTGCTTATGCCTTTTTATTTGACTAATGCACCTAGTACTTTAATGAGGTTGATGAATGAAGTTCTGAAAAGATTTTTAGGTAAGTGTGTGATTGTTTATTTGGATGATATTTAGATATTAAGTAAGACTAAGGAAGAACATCTTGAACATGTTAGAAAAGTATTACAAAGATTGAAGGAAAAGAAGTTGATGATTAATTTGAAGAAGTGTTATTTTATGTAAGAGGAGGTTGTGTATTTGGGATTTATGATTTCAACTAATGGTTTGACAAAGGATTCTAAAAAGGTTAAAGCAATTTTGGAATGACCTACACTTGAGAATGTTGGTGAAGTAAGATCATTTCATGGTTTGGCTAGTTTTAATAGGAAGTTTATAAAGAATTTTAGTTCTATTTGTAATGCTATGGCTAAGACAATGAGGGGACATAAAAAGGATTTCAAGTAGACACATGGAGCTTATAAGATTTTTGAGACTTTGAAAAAAAAAGGTTGTTGAGTTACCTGTATTAGCTTTATTTGATTTCAATAGGGTATTTCAAGTTGAATGTGATGAAAGTGGTACTATAATAGGAGTTTTATTGAGTCAAGAAGGTAAAAATATTGTATTATTTAGTGAAAAGTTGAATGATGCTAAAAGGAAGTATTTTGTGTATGACCAAGAGTTTAATTCGATTGTTCAAGCTTTGAAGAAGTGGAGACATTATTTGATTCCTAAAGAGTGTGTCTTTTATACTAATCATAAAGATATGTAGTACTTGGGAAGTCAACATGAATTGAATCAAAGACATGTGAAGTAGCTTGAATACTTTTAGAGTTTCACATTAATGATTAAGCATAAGAATGGAGTCAATAACTGATTTGTTGATGCATTGAGTAGAATATGTTTTTGGTTGACCGAGATGAAGGTTGAAGTTATTGGTTTTTATGAAATGAAAAAGTTGTATGATACTGACCCTATTTTAATGAGGCATAGAGAGAGTGTAAAGCACCAAATCTATCAAATCACATGAGTAAGTATGATGAGTATTTTGTTCAAGATGGTATGTTGTTCAAAGGAATTCAGTTATGTATACCAAGAAGTTCTATGAGAGTTCATTTGATCAAGGAAAAATATTGTGGTGGATTTGATGGACATTTTGGAATTGATAAGACATTGAGTTTGTTGAAGGATAAGTATTATTGGCCATAGATATACAAAGATGTTCAAAAGTTTGTAAAGAGTTGTGGAATTTGTCAAGTTGCAAAAGGAGTAAGTCAAAATACTAGATTTTATATACCTATTTATGTTCCTAACAAACCTTGGAGTGACATCAGTATGAATTGTTCTTAGATTACCTAAGATGGTAAAAGGGTATGATTCCATATTTTTTTTTGTGGATAGATTTTCTAAGATGGTATATTTTATACCATGTAAGAAGACATCATATGCTGAACATGTTGTTGATATTTTCTTCAAAGATATTGTTAGATTGTATGGATTACCAAGAAGTAATATTTCTAACAGAGATAGTAAGTTTGTTGGTTATTTTTGGAGGACTTTGTGGAAGAAGATGGGTACTAAGTTAAGATTTAGTTTTGCATTCCATCCATGGAATCATGGAAAAATAGAGGTTGTGAATAGAAGCATAAAAAAAAATAGGGTCAACTTGTGCATATCAATTTGGAGGTTGTGGAGGCGTGAACAAGTTGAGTTTGTATATAACAATTTTCTGTCGAGGAGTAAATGGAAAACACCTTTTGAGATTGTTATTAGAATGCAACTTAGGGGAATATTAGATTTGAGGGATGTTGCTAGTGAAGAGAAGAGAAGTACTACAGGGGAAGAATTTGTTGGTTTTATGGAGTCTTTACATAAGGAAGTGAAGTTTGAATAAAGCAATCAGAAGTATAAGGAGAATGCTCATAAGTCTAGAAGACATCATATATTTAAAGTTGGTGATGATGTGATGGTTCATTTGAAGAAAGGTAGATTTCCTATTGGAACATATAGTAAGTTGAGGATGAAGACGTTTGGACCTTGGAAGATCTTGAGGAAATATCCAGATATATCTCCTATATTCAATGTTGCTGATTTGTGTAGGTATCATGTATTAGATGATGATGTTGTTATATTAGATGATTATCCTAAGAAGTGGATTGAAGAGGTTGAATAGGTATTGGAACAAAGAGTTGGTAAGAGCCTAAGAGGAAAATATTACTATGAGTATTTGGTGAAGTGGAAGAATGGACTAGTTGAAGATGCTACATGGATTTCTCAATTTGAGTTGGATTTATCTTAGGCTATGACACTTACATGATTCAAGAGAATCATTTCTTTCAACCCTAGTTGTTTGATGTAGGAGCATCCTAGGTTGCCTCACAATCTTTCTCATTTTTTCATTCTGGCAATTTTAACTGAGTTTTTTAGTGCTAACCAAGCTATCATGTGTTAATTGAGT
Organism: Cupressus sempervirens; assembly: GCA_028749045.1. Taxonomy (NCBI): domain Eukaryota; kingdom Viridiplantae; phylum Streptophyta; class Pinopsida; order Cupressales; family Cupressaceae; genus Cupressus; species Cupressus sempervirens. The sequence continues at coordinate 202,370,812 of CM053793.1, read as the reverse complement.
TCTTCAATAGTTGTTGAGTTGTAGTTCAGAACGAGTCCTTTAGTGCTTGTCCACTTGTAGTTCTAACTAAGTTCTTCAGTGCTTGTCTAGTTTTAGTTCTAACCAAGTTCTGATGTTGACCAAGTGATCTAGTGTTGATCGAGTAATTCTTCATTCATCGAGTGAACATGTTGTTGCTAGTGCTAAGGTCCTTCTTTTACTAAATTGTCTATTTTTTTGGTTATTAGTTGGAGCCGACTCTTGTATTTAATTTTGATTATGAATTTAATGATAGGATCTTGTCTAGGGATGAGTGTTGATCATTTTGAGGTTGGCCTTTCTTCTATGTAATATTCTAGAATCTTCTATAAGTCACTTTGGAAACTATAAGTAGAGGTATTTAGTATAGTTTAGGGAAGGAATTAGTGAGTCAAGGTAGATGTTTCTAGAATTACAAATTTAAAGTTGGATTGTAGATCTTGAATTTGTATTTTGTATTAGGTCATAACCCAAAAGGCCTTACAACTAGGCATGCATATTGATAATTTGATGAATCAATAAAAGCGTTTTTCCTTTCTCTCCTTGGTGTTGTTCTCTAATTGTTTTCTTCTATTGTGTTTACTTCACAAGGTTGTTTGATAGCAAGGTGTGCTTTAAGCCCTAGCTGTTCAATTTCCTCCTTGCACCATCTTTAGTTTTAGTTTTTTTAGAATCTTCTATAGAAGAAGTTTGAGCATATTCAATATTTAAACAAGGGTTAGGCACATCATCTACATGAATTCGATACATGAGATTTTTGTGGACAAAAAGCATCTTCCTATGAAGTGTAGAAGGAACAACATGCATAGAATGTAACCAAGGTCTTCCTAATAACATGTTATGACTTAATGAACTAGGAATAACATGCATAAAATATCTGAGATGATAGGAATGACCTTAATGGGTAATTTAATCATTCCCAAAGGTTTTGGAATGACTCTTGAGGAGTTATTTCCATTAAAATAGGAAGATGGATAAACAGACCCCAAAGTCATAATAATCAAGTTGTAAGTTGCACAACTCACCCTTTAGATGCCCAAAGACCTCAATATTTATTCTTTCATTTATTTATATATTATATGTGAACCTTATCTCATTATTTAGGGTTCAAAACTTTAGCATCAATAATATTCAATTCAAATAACTTTAAAATACATTAAACTAATTTAAAATTTAATAATCTTTGTTTAAAGATTTCTATTGACAGATTCTTATTTAAAAAATACAATTTGTCAAGATTATAAGAGTAATAATTAATTTATAAATAAATTTATAAAATAATTGGAAAATGTTAAAAATAATCCAATTCATTAAATAATAAACATTTAATTAAATATCATTTTAATAGGAAATAATATTTGCAATAAAAATATAAATTTCAAAAATGTATTTTAAAGTACTATTTGGCCCCATTTCATAGGATGTAAAAAATATTTTTAATCTCTAAAGTTTCATCTATTGAAAAAGTATTTTTTGAATGATAATATAAATGTAGGATTTTAGATTTCAATTCATATTAATTTTTTCAATGAAAATGTGTATCTATAGTGAAATTAGGGTTTTCGCTTTTAATTTCTCAAACAATTACCTGCAAATTTTGACAGGATTTCAAAATTTTAGGCCAACACATTTCAACTTGAAATGTGAAATATCTCAAACCAATGGTAAATAAATTTTAGTTTGAAATCTAAAATATCTCAAACCAACGGTAAAGAAATTCTAAACATTACATGGAGCCACATAATTAGGAAAATTAGGGTAATTTAAATTATTCTACCCTTATCAAAAATCACACATTGCTTCCTTTTCTAAAAGTTTCCATTCTAGAATACTTTCTTCTCAATTTTCATTTTCATTTCTTTAATTCGTCATAAGCTTTTCTTTCTTAGGATCTTATGTTTTTATGTTTACAATGTGCACACTGCTTTGTACGTTGTTTATGCTCATCTTTGATTTTATATTTTATATTTGTGTCTGTTATGTTCATCTGGTCTACGAGTTTGCTCTTAATTTTTGGTTTTGATTTTGGTCTCTCTATTTATGTTCATGACAACAACTGAAGGAGGTAAAATTAGTTCTTCTATCAGAACCCTTCTTCTAGGTACATTGATTGTCAAACAATTTTTTCATAAACATCTAATAACCATAGACATCTAAAAAATTTCCTATATTTTCATGATTTTATTGTAGTTGAAATTATGATGTACTTATCATTCTTTGTCATGTCCCCTTTTCAAATAATAAAAAAATAATAATCTTTGCTAAGGCGGGCAGGCCCAAGAAAGTGAAGTTTCGGAAAAAGGGGGTTAATCTTTAGAAACCATTGGACTAATAAATGAAATTATTATTAAAATATGTTTCATTAACCTCTCTTGGACGTGAGTTATGGTTATGGCCTCTTTTAAGGGGTTTGGAGGCATTTTGGGCAGATACCAGAACGAGATTTTTGCTCATTCTTTGTTATTCTTCAGAGGCTGCCAAACCTATGGAGAAGGAGACCCAAGAACGAGAGTTTTCAGGTTTCCAGGGAGACCCAAGAATGGGGGTTTGTAGGCTTCCAGGAAGGCTAAGGATGGGAGTTTGAATCCATTCCATGTGCATGCTCATACAAAGTTTGCCTTTGTGCTAAACAGTGCAGATTTGTGGGTTTTCGGGTGTGTTTTTTGTATAAGTTTTGTGTTTTCAGTTGAGCATTTCATATCAGTTTTGGTTGCTGTTGTATTTTAGACTTCAAGCTGTTAAAATAGAGCTGAATATATGTATTGATATGTGATTAAACTTCTGAGATAGTTTCTTAGTGTTTTTGTGGTGTTTCCGAGCATTTTTGTGTTAATTTCGAGAGCCCGATGAGCATAGCTTTTGTCCTACATTTGTGAGCTGTTGTGTAAAGGCTATATAGATCTGAAAATGTCATTTTTTAGGCTGTTATGCTGCTGAAATTTCTATAAAAATGTCCATTTTCAGATTTATTAATAATAGGTGAAGCTGTGAAGCCTTTGGCACCATTTCTGGCATACTCGATTTGGGGTTTCTTGAGAAATTTGGTGGATCTTTGTGATATTAGTTGTTTGATCTTGAAAATCTGATTAGAGGTTGGAAATATCATATCAAATCAAAAAAGGGACATTTCAGTGGTATCAGAGCCATGATCTTGCCAGCCTGAGGGTTTGTAGAAGTTTGCAGAAGTTTGCATTTCAGTTTTGACAACTACCCAGATCTTGCATGTCAGTTTTGTCAACTACCCAGATCTTGCATGTCATAATTTGGTGGTTGCATGTTGCTTCTAATCAGTTGCATATCAAAATCTATGGTTGCATGCTACTTCTAATCATTTGCATGTTAGTTCTTGGTGAATTTGGTGGTTGTAGAAGTTTGCATGTTAGTTTTGACAACTACCCAGATCTTGCATGTCAGTTTTGACAACTACCCAGATCTTGCATGTCATAATTTGGTGGTTGCATGTTGCTTCTAATCAGTTGCATGTCAAAATCTATGGTTGCATGCTACTTCTAATCATTTGTATGTTAGTTCTTGGTGTTTGAAAAAGTTATATCCTATTGGGGTTACACTCTACTTTATCCAGAATGGACAGGTATAGTACAGAGTCTCAGAGGACAAAATCTTGGACAATTGATAACCAGAGTCAAAATAGTAGAAAGGATGGTTATTTAGACATTCGAGATAAATTTATGAAAATAAGCCATGACATGTCTGAACAGTTGGTTGAGCACCACCGTATAATGAATGACATGTTATCTGACCCAGCTAAGGTGGATAAGTTGACTGGATTTCTATTTGGGAAATTTTCTCACAGGACAGATGACACAATTCCAAAGAACTTGCATGAGGAGTTTGAGAAACTAGCTGATAGCCAAGTAGAGGTCTCAGATTCTACTCTGCCACAGGAGGTGGTGGGAAAGGATATTACACATATTGATAGTAACGGTCAACTTGATACTCAAATTGAGATAATTGTTTACAGGTTGTCAAAGGGTGATGCCACAGGTATTCAGGATGGTATAGTTACAACAGGCAATGACTATAGTGTAGTGGGTTCAGATGATGATTATGAGGATCTTGTTGTGCAGGATGGTGAGATACCTGGTAGAGATGAGCAGACATTAAGCATTCATGACTTTGCTGAGAAAGAGTACCAGGCACAGTTAGATGCTTCATCACATGAGGTTGAGGCTGGTAGTACTTCACATGATTTATCTAGCCAGCTGAAGGTGAACAAAGATAGTATTGTGACTTCATTATCTTATCATGACAGGTATGTGGAGTTAGTTGGTATTGGTCATATTACTCAGGCGAGGAGTTTGCTTGAGTTACTAGTTGCTTCTAGTTTACGGATATGGACTCGAGATTGTTATATTGGCATTTGGGATTCAGTTGATTGGAGATCTTTAACACTTTTTGGTAGTAGTGTTTGTTTGGGGGCTATCATGGATTTGATTAGCAGATTACATGGTGTTGTCTCTTCTTGTGCCAGTATCTTATCTGATGTTGGTATTATTTTTTATACACCGATGTTGGGCTTTGTTCATATATCCAATCGACCATACTTGCTAGAATGTGTTGATGATCTTTCATATTTGGCAGTGTATATAGATGAGTCCCAGGATCATATTGGCATTGATGACATCCAGGAGGATGTAGTGGGCAGTTTTGAAAACTTAGTTTCCTTTGGTACAGAGGAGTTGGACAACAGTGCTAATGTTTTTGATACTCCGTATGTTGATATGAGCTTTAGATTTGATTCATAGGATGTGGATTGTAATACTCTAGAGACTAGTGACTTTGATTATACTCCATTAGACAGTGCATCAGAGGAGGTTTGTAGGAGAAAGTCAAGCCAGTGCCATCATGTGTCTAATCAGTTGAGAGTTAGTGACCGAGACATTGCTATCACTTGCCAACATTTTGATGCTGCTCATCAGTTGTTAGCAGTTTATGGATGGGGTTCTCCTACTAGTGATGACCAGGAAGGAAGTTATCTTTCCTTGACAGAGATCCACTCTTTATGGGAGGCTATTCAGATTTTGAGATAGAATTATATGCAGTTGGTAGCCGACAGAGATTATCTTATGGAGTGGGGCAGTACAGCATATGATGCATTGTTGGCCAAGGAAGATGAGGTGAGTGAGCTTACTGAGAAACTTGAGGTGACTTCTGAGATTCTTGAGAGCACATGGTTGGCTTTCAAGGAGTCACAGTTTCATTTGGCTAAGGTGACCATGGAGTTAGAGTGACTACAGTCTTTACCTGATTCTATACAGTCATAAGCTATGGTGTTTGGTGATTCGAGGATGTCCATGGCCGAGATTGTCAGAGACAGTGGAGATGGGGATGCATCCATCCTTGATATTAACATTGGCATATCAGGTTCATTCCCACTAGAGTCAGGTTTTGTTGAGTTGGGTGTTGTAGCAGATTGTTGTATGCCTGACAAGGTGGTGGCATCTAGTACTGAAAGCATAGAGACTAGAGATGTATCAAAGATCATGTGTGATGTTGGTGAGTCGGCAGTTGGCATGGTTCCTACAAGTAATATTACTCCCTTGGTGATATCTTTAGAGGTAGTAGTTAGTTCCAACATGGTTAATGATCAATTGCAGTTAGTTTCATCTGGATTACAGTCTAAGCCACTGACTGAGATTGGTGCATTCTATCGGCATTATACTATGAGGTACACTCATCAATTTACCTTTGATGACCATGTTGATGAGATGATGATATAGAGATGTACTTTGGTTCCTAGTGCTTATCATCAGTTATGGGATAGTTTGATGTCTCGGGATGAGAGTTGTGATGGGCATGACATGGTGATAGGTCTTGCAGTTGATAGGGTGATAATACATGATTTAGAGTAGGAGTTTTGGAGTGATGCTTCAGCAGGTGTTGTTATTGATTCTACTCCTTTGGCTATGACATCTCCTGACTTAGCTGGTAATCAGTCACAGTGGGTTGTATCACTTGTTCATGGTGAGCTGTTGACTCAGGTTGGTTTTTTTTATCAACTTTATATTGCAGGGTATGTACATCAGTTAGCATTTGATCGTTTTGTTGAGGAGTTGATGGCAGGAAAATTTGGTTTGGGTTCCAATTCTTGCTATTTATCTTGTGATGGCTTCTCACCATCAGGGGTGCATGGTAGTTATGGTTATGAGATAGTGGTTGGTGATCTACAGAGTTGTGTTGACTGCAGGCATTGTATAGTCTGTGGATTCTCCATACTTGGTACAGTTTCATTTGGGAGCATTCACCATTTTTGCAGAGTTGGATTGTACATTCCCTATAGGCCAGTGGAATGCATTGATGGTATTTACTATGTTGGTAGTTTGATTTGTCTACTTTACTTGGGTTCTGATGTTCTAAGAGTTTGTGTCTCATGGGTTTTTGACTATGGTGGTGGTGATTTTGGAGTTTGGTTGAGCTATAATTGTCAGTTTGATTATGGATTCCTCTTGGTCATATTGCAGAGGATATTGCAGGAGCCTATGTTAATTGGTAGTAGTATAGTTCATGACTACATTTGGGATCCAGGTGGATTGATTGGTTTATTGTTCAACCATTGCTTGAGGACAAGCAATGTTTGGGAGGGGAGGACTTGTCATGTCCCCTTTTCAAATAATAAAAAAATAATAATCTTTGCTAAGGCAGGCAGGCCCAAGAAAGTGAAGTTTCAGAAAAAGGGGGTTAATCTTTGGAAACCGTTGGACTAATAAATGAAATTATTATTAAAATATGTTTCATTAACCTCTCTTGGATGTGAGTTACGGTTATGGCATCTTTTAAGGGGTTTGAAGGCATTTTGGGCAGATACCAGAACGAGATTTTTGCTCATTCTTTGTTATTCTTCAGAGGTTGCCAAACCTGTGGAGAAGGAGACCCAAGAACGGGAGTTTGCAGGTTTCCAAGGAGACCCAAGAATGGGAGTTTGCAGGTTTCTAGGAAGGCTAAGGATGGGAGTTTTAAGCCATTCCATGTGCATGCTCATACAGAGTTTGCCTTTGTGCTAAACAGTGCAAATTTGTGGGTTTTCGAGTGTGTTTTTTGTATAAGTTTGGTGTTTTCAGTTGAGCATTTCATATCAGTTTTGGTTGCTGTTGTATTTCAGACTTCAAGCTGTTAAAATAGAGCTGAATATATGTATTGAGACGTGATTAAACTTCTGAGATTGTTTCTTAGTGTTTTTGTGGTGTTTCCGGGCATTTTTGTGTTAATTTCGAGAGCCCGATGAGCATAGTTTTTGTCCTACATTTGTGAGCTGTTGTGTAAAGGATATATAGATCTAAAAATGTCATTTTGTAGGCTGTTATGCTGCTGAAATTTCTTTAAAAATGTCCATTTTCAGATTTATTAATAATAGGTGAAGTTGTGAAGCCTGTTAGGAACCTGTGTGTTCCTTCTGTTTATTTTGTTAGAGTAGTGTTGTTGGACGCATATGCTTTGTAAGTCGTCCCGTGAGTATATTTTATTATCCCACATGCATAGGTAGTATTACTTTTCTAGATCGTACTCAGTATATAAGAATAGGTTGAGGCCCTTGATGGACACGGACGAATTTATTGTATTGAGTTTGCTCAAAGGAGGTTACCCCCTCGAAGTGGCCTGCGATCAGTAGATTCATTCTGAGTTCTGCTATCACTTTGTATTCTGTTATTTCGAGCATTCTCACGATATTGCTATAAGGAGGTTCATCACATCTGGTATCAGAGCACTCTCTTGGGCTCGCTGGGTGGAAATTACATCAATTTTTTTTTTCTGTCGTGGCCTTCAGGTTCCTCTCACTTCTAATATCTCTTGTTATTGCAATAACTCTTTTCAGTTGTTCTGTCTATGAGTGAATTTTTCTAAGTCGACTGTTCAAAAAAAAAAAAAAAAAAAAAAAAAAAAAAAAAAGAGTAAAATTTTTTCTGTTTTTTAGTCGTAGCTTCCTTGTTTGCTTTCTGTTTCTGCCCATACTTTCGCAGAACGTTTGCAATATCATTTCGCATACTTCCTTCCTTGGCGACCCAACCCCAAATTTTACATATCAAAGCCCTAAATCCCTCATATATCTAATTTTAGGGTTTGCCCTATCTTTTTCACCTCTCATCCAATCGCCACCAAACTGAGCCACAAGATTCAATTCCTCATTTTGCTCCCTTATCCCTCTTGGACTGTTCGCCTCATTTCGCCTCCCTACCCTTGAAACCCTCATTTTTCCATTTCCCTTGTCCCCAAATAGTCTCCCACCACCCGTCGAATACCCATTTCCTATCTGAGTTTTACCCAAATCCAAGTTTGCCGTAACTAAAAAAGTTTTTGTTTCTCATCTTCTACCCATTCCAAAAAAAAAAAAAAAAAAAAAAACCTTGCTTTATGGTTGTTACGCGTACAGGAGCAAAAATCATGGAAGAAGAAATGGCATCCCTCAAAACCAAACTTCAAGATCTGGATGACAAAATTCTGGGTCTTAACTTTCAGCAGTCAGCCATGAGCCGAAACCATTCAGGAGATACTGGGTCCTCTTCTGGCAATTTCCGTGGACCAAAGCTTGATTTTCCATGCTTCGATGGTTCTGATCCAACTGGATGGATCTATAGGGCAGAGCAGTATTTCAGCTTGCATAATACTTTGGATAACCACAAAGTCCCCCTTGCATCTTTTCATTTGGAACATGAAGCTCTTCAATGGTTCCGTTGGTACATCAAGGCTAATGTAGGCCCAACATGGAGAGAATTGTGCACCCTCATTTTGGAGCGCTTTGGCCCTAGTTCCTTTGATGATTTCACAGGAGCACTCACTAAACTGCGTCAAACAGGCACTGTAAGAGAATACCAGACAGAGTTTGAAAAATTAGCTAATCACACAGAGGGCTTGTCTGATGAATTCTTCCGTAGTTGTTTTGTCAGTGGTTTGAAGGATGCACTTTGCTCAGAAGTCAAAATGTTTCAACCTACTACAATGATGGAAGCCCTTGGGTTGGCTAAGTTAGCGGAAGACAAGATTAGTGCTCTACAACGCTCCAGATCTAATTTTGTTCCATTCAGAAATACAGGTTCTCACAACCCTCCAGTCATACCAGCTCCCAGAACTACTCTGATCAAGCACTTGTCTGAAACAGAGATGTGAGTTAGGCGAGACAAAGGGCTTTGTTATAATTGTGATGAGAAATGGTCTCGGGGCCATAGATGTGTTCAGCAAAAGCTCTATCTCTTGGATGTGGATTCTCCACCGGAACTGGAAGAATATGTAGATGCTCAAGAAACAGTGGATGATGAGGTTGAGCCTCACCAGCCTGAACCTCCTTCACCAGAAGCTCCACCAGAGATATCTGTCCATGCTTTGGCAGGAGTCACTACTCCACAAACCATGCGGGTCCAGGGTTTCTTCAAGAAGATCCCTCTTACTATACTCATTGATTCTGGTAGCACTCATAACTTCATTGATCCATGCATAGCCAAACAGGCTGATTGCTTTATCCATCCCTGCTCTAGCTTTGAAGTCATGATTGCCAATGGGGGCACTTTACCTTGTAAAGGGAAATGTCGCAATGTGCGTCTCTCTATTGGAGATTATAACATGCACTCTGACATGTTTGCCTTACCCTTAGGTGGCTGTGATGTGGTTTTGGGTGCCCAATGGTTACGCACTCTTGGCCCCATTCTCTGGGATTTTGCTGAACTTTGGATGCAGTTTTCAGCCGAGGGGCACCAGCACACTTTGAAAGGCTTACAACCAGGGTCTCTCAGCATCATCAGTTCACACCGTATGGAAAAACTTCTTAAGAAGAATTCACATGGTGTCATCGCTCAGCTCCATTCCATTCAGATGCAGCCATCAGCAGTCTCTAGCACTCCTGCCGATCTCCAACACATTTTGGACAAGTATTCTGGTGTATTTGCTGAACCTGTGGGATTACCTCCTTCTCATCCAGAGGACCACCGTATTCAGCTCCTTCCTGGCAGTGTTCCGCCCAACATCAGGCCCTACCGCTACCCATTTCATCAGAAGACCAAAATCGAGATACTTGTCCGTGACTTACTGAAGCAAGGTATTATTCGCCCTAGTACCAGTTCCTTTTCTTCTCCAGTTCTGCTTGTTCGCAAAAAAGATGGGTCATGGCGACTCTGCATTGATTTCCGAGCACTTAATCATCTCACTATAAAGGACAAGTTTCCCATTCCAGTTGTTGATGAACTTCTTGATGAACTTCATGGGGCTCATTTTTTCTCCAAGTTAGATCTTCGTTCTGGGTATCATCAAATTCGGGTTAATGAGGAGGATATACCTAAAACTGCCTTCCGCACACATGATGGTCACTATGAATTTTTAGTCATGCCCTTTGGCCTCACGAATGCTCCTTCAACATTTCAGGCAGTGATGAATAACATATTTCGACCATACCTCCGAAAATTCATTCTGGTCTTCTTTGATGATATCCTCATATATAGCAAAACTTGGGCTGAGCATCTCCATCATCTGGAGCTTGTCTTGCAACTTCTCTCTGATCATCAACTCTGTGCAAAACTATCTAAATGTGTGTTTGGCCAGGAGGAAGTGGAGTATCTCGGGCATATTGTTGCACACCATGGAGTGTGGGTGGATCCTACAAAAATAGATACCATGAAAACTTGGCCGCATCCCAAAACTCTCAAGAGCCTTCGGGGTTTTTTGGGGTTGACTGGCTACTACCGCAAGTTTGTCAAAGATTATGGGAAAATTGCAGCACCATTGACAGCTCTGTTAAAAAAGGATGCCTTCTCCTGGACCCCTGTTGCTGAGACTGCATTTGAACAACTGAAACAGGCTATGTGCAGTACACCTGTTCTCGCGATGCCAGATTTTTCCAAACCCTTCACTATTGAGAGTGATGCTTGCGGCAATGGATTGGGTGTTGTTCTCCTGCAAGATGACCATCCTATTGCGTTCACTAGCAAAGCCCTCTCTGGTAAGAATCTAGCCCTCTCTACTTATGAAAAAGAAATGATGGCTATTTTGCATGCTGTACAGAAGTGGCGGCCATACCTCTTAGGGAGTCATTTTTGCATCAGAACCGATCACCAAAGTCTGAAATACTTCCTGGAACAACGGGTATCCTCTCCTACACAACAGAAATGGGTCAGCAAACTCATGGGGTATGATTATGAGATCACCTACAAGAAGGGTAAGGAGAATATTGTGGCAGATGCTCTTTCTCGCACATTTGATAATCAAGCTTCCCTTTCCGCTATTTCTATGCCCATTCCCAATTGGTTCGCGTCTGTTCAGCAGGGCTATGACAGTGACTCTTCTTTATCTCAAATCATTCACCAGCTAGCCAATAATCCTTCTGCTATACCACATTACTCTTGGGATGGTGCTTCTCTTCGATACAAGGGTCGGCTAGTGCTTCCTCAGAACCCAGCTCTACATCAGGCTATTTTTTATGAACTCCATGCTTCTCCTTCAGCAGGGCACTCAGGCTTCCTCAAAACTTATGAGCGAGCAAGGAGAAACTTCTTTTGGAAAGGGATGAAGCAGACGATTCAACAGATGGTGGCTGAATGTGATACTTGCCAACGCCACAAGGGTGAAACGACCCTCCTTCCTGGCTTGCTCGAACCATTGCCCATCCCTACATGGATTTGGACTGATATTTCTATGGATTTCATTGAAGGGCTTCCTAAATCCGGTGGCAAGACAGTGATCTTGGTTGTGGTTGATCGTCTCTCGAAATATAGTCATTTTTGTGCCCTCAGCCACCCCTATACTGCCTCCTCTGTTGCACAAATCTTCATGGACCAGATATTTCATCTTCATGGACTCCCTTCTTCCATTGTCTCTGATCGTGATGCAACTTTTACTAGTCATTTTTGGACTGAACTGTTTCAGAAAACTGGCACCAAACTGAAGATGAGTTCGGGCTATCACCCACAAACTGATGGTCAATCTGAAATTGTCAATAAATGCTTGGAAACTTATCTTCGTTGCTTCACTTCCGAACAGCAACATCAGTGGGCCAAGTGGCTCCCTTTAGCTGAATGGTGGTACAATACCTCTTACCACACTGCCTCTAAAATGACTCCATATGAAGCAGTCTATGGTCAGGCACCTCCAGTGCTCCTTCCCTACACTCCCAATAGCTCACCAGTCCAGGCAGTTGACATAGTTCTCCGCAGCAGGGATCAGATTCTTCGTACCTTACAGGATAATCTTCACATGGCCCGTAATCAGATGAAATAGCAAGCAGATCAACACCATTCTGAGCGCTCATTTCAAGTTGGGGATATGGTTTTTCTTCGTCTACAGCCATACAAACAATCCTCCCTAAAGCTGAAAGGGCGTCATAAGCTGGCCCCAAAATTTTATGGGCCTTATAAGGTTCTGCAGAAGATTGGTTCAGTTGCTTATAAACTGGAACTTCCTCCTTCTTCCCGCATTCATCCAGTCTTTCATGTTTCTTGTCTAAAGAAAGTTCTGGGTACCACTGTCAGAGCACAAACTACTCTCCCTGAAATGGATACGAAAGGATCCATTATCCTGGAGCCGGTGGCAATCATTGACCAGCGCACTCGCCAGCTTCGCTCTCGCTCCATCTCTGAGGTCTTGATTCAGTGGCATGGCATGCAACCAGAGGATGCTACCTGGGAACCCCTTCTTCAGATTCAACAACAATTTCCACACCTTAAGCTTTGAGGACAAAGCTTTTTTCTAAGGGAGAGGGGATGTTAGGAACCTGTGTGTTCCTTCTGTTTATTTTGTTAGAGTAGTGTTGTTGGACGCATATGCTTTGTAAGTCGTCCCGTGAGTATATTTTATTATCCCACATGCATAGGTAGTATTACTTTTCTAGATCGTACTCAGTATATAAGAATAGGTTGAGGCCCTTGATGGACACGGACGAATTTATTGTATTGAGTTTGCTCAAAGGAGGTTACCCCCTCGAAGTGGCCTGCGATCAGTAGATTCATTCTGAGTTCTGCTATCACTTTGTATTCTGTTATTTCGAGCATTCTCACGATATTGCTATAAGGAGGTTCATCACAAAGCCTTTGGCACCATTTCTGGCATACCCGATTTGGGGTTTCTTGAGAAATTTGGTGGATCTTTGTGATATTAGTTGTTTGGTCTTGAAAATCTGATTAGAGGTTGGAAATAAAATATAAAATCAGAAAAGGGACATTTCATTCTTATTTATTTTATTTGTCTAAAAAGTGATGTTTGTAATGTAGGGTAATTTTGATGCTTAACCTTAGCAAACAAACTAGTGAACTAAGATAATCGTGTACTTAAGCATTGTTGATGGTTAGAATATCTTTTTTAAAGAGTTCTCAAAGAATATCTACTAGTTTTTTGTAAGTGTATGTTAATAATAAAATATATCTACTCTATATAAAGTCTCTTGATTCAAAGTTTGGAGAAAAATATTTAACAAAAATCTTAGGATATCAAGCAGCAACAAATGCTAGATTGTGGGGGATTATTACTATGGGGAATATAGATCAAAAATTGATGGTTGTTCTCAATTGCTTCAAATTTTTTGGAAGTCTATTTTTAATTATTGAGGACATGTCCCTTTCTTTGAAGATATGTAGCCCCATTTCTAACAAGCATCATTTTATTATCATCATCATTTGATACATAGCCCCCATATTAAATTACCCTTTTCCCCAACACTATGGTCTCCTGAATCCTCACAACGTTAAATTCAACAAATTCTTCAGCTTTCAACTCAATCTAATGAGATGGATTATTGTTTCCCAAATGCTTGGGTTCCTAGTAAATCCATAAAACATTGCTCAATACATTATTGTGACATAAGCAGAAGTAGCCAAGTCTATTGAAAAATTGGTACTTATTGCCTTTTTTATTTCTATTAGTCTTAGCACATCTTCTTTAGAGAAAAGGCCTATTGTGTTTGGTGGAATGTTAAGAAAAAAAACACAATATCTCCCCACTAAAGTGTAATAGATATCCAACAACTTTCTTAACGCTTTGGGTAACTGATCAAAGTCCCAAAAAAAACCTTCTTTTATTGATACATCCATAACTCTGATATGGGGCCATACCTATCATTTTTTTACTTCCTTTTAGTTAATGAGATTTTCTATTGTACTCATATCCCACCAATTAGGATTTAAGATATCTACAATATGTACTTGAAGGTGATGTTAGGTTAACTCCCTAACCCCTGACCTTATGCACCAAATATAGGACATTTTGAGATACCCTTTTCTTGTTGGAAATATAAGAGGAGTAACTAAGAGGGGAAGGGTGAATAAGTTACCACTAAAATAAATCCTAGATCCCAGCTTAGATGTCAGTACAAAATAAACTCTAAAAACTAAACTTTATTGATGCTCGGCAAACACACAAAAATGTGGTAATTCAATAAACACTAAGAAATGCTTGGCAAATACTTAACATGAAAATATTAAGATATTATGTGTGATTATTATTACTTTAATCTAGGTGTAAACAAATAAGAGAAATAGCATGAACACATTTAACACCAAGATTTTAACGTGGAAACCCAATTTTGAAAAAACCACCAATTGCAACTAGTTACTAATTTTCACTCTTCTAAAGTGAGCCATGTTAGGAAAAAACCCTATTAAAGGTTACAAAACACATTGTTAGGTGTGTCTCTATTAGAGGATTTAATCACCCTATTAGGAGTGGCCTTGTTATATTTTTTAGACACTTCAATAGAAATTCCACCTTGTTGGAGGATTTACAAATAGCTGTTAAGCCAATTCTGTTAAGAGATTTAGATCACTACTACAATGGTTAGAGAGTAACAATGACATGCCCTGATTTTTGATGCAACTGAGTTCTTGATTATAGATCTCAATTCTAGCTTGTATACTCAATCCTTCTTGATCAAATATATCTTTTCATCTTCACAATGATATTCTGCTTATCCTTTTGATTCCCTTCCTCTTTGCATTATTAAATCTTCAATTATCTTCCATGCATCCATTTTTTAACTCTCAACTTGACCTTATATTTATATCTTTCATTGTCAAGTTGGCTAGAATATAACTTAAAATAATTAATATTCATATCCTCAATTAGCTAGAACCAACAAATAAATCAATTCAACTTAATATACCAAAACAAGAAAATCCTTCATTAGTCGACCCTGCTTGGTAGACACTAATTCATACATGATTTTTCTATGTTAACCAACTAAACTCAATCAACACTACATATTCACAAAGTTCCTCTAATAACTGAGTGAGCTCAATTAACATTGGTTCCATCCAACATTTCTTTCATCAACCAAGTGAGCTTGGTTAACACTCATCTTCTACAAACTTTCCTTCAATGCTGAAATGAACTTAGTAGATACTACTTTTTGAACTAGGAAAACTCTAGAATTCTCAGTAGACACAAAAAGTATCTTCAATGCCTGAGTGAGCTTGGCATATACTGACTAATAATAACATGATATTTTGTGTAACATCAAAGAAAATACACAATTAATCACATGTTCCAACAATCTCCCTCTTTGGCATTGATGGCAACACAATATGTCATAATACAATGAAATTTTTGGAGCAAGAATAAAGTAAGGAACATATCCCTAGTTTTTTTCTAACTCTCATCCATGAGAACTCCCTCTATTATTGTGAACTCTTTCTGCATTCAGTTTTCTCCCTCTCTTAGAAAAATTTTGTCTGCCACAACTTCTTCTGCCTTTGATATCAAACCAAGTTCACTCTCCCTTTTTACATTTCTTTACAAAATTTCTATGAGATATGATACAAAACTTCTCCCCTTTGACATCTCATGTCAAAGACAATAAATAATGAACATCAATGTCCCTCAAGTACTGATTCATTTGCAATATGCCTTTGTCAAAATTGCACTAACTGAATGATCTTCAACAATGCTCTAGTTGATAAATCATTAAACTTCATTTAGTGATCTTCAAATAGGGGAATGACCCCTAGTTTACGACTTAGATAGAGAAATGCATCCTTGGGCAATGACTTGGTGAATATGTCTACATTTTGTTCTTTTGTATTCACATATTCTAACCTTACATCTTTATCTTGTACCAATTTTCTCAAGAAATGATATTTTATAGTAATGTTTTTTTGTTTTGGTATGCATCATTGGATTCTTTGATATATTGATTACACTAGTGTTATCATTGTATATAACTACTAGATCCTTGAACTCTATCTTCATTCCTATCAACAATTGTCTAAACCAAATGATATTAGAATAGCTGACTACTACTGCCACATATTTTTCCTCTACTATGGATTGAGAGATATAATTTTATTTATTTCTTGTCCAAGACACTAGTCTTTTACCAAGAAAGAATGCTCCACCACTAGTGCTTTTCTATCATCAATACTTCCTACCCAATCAATATCTATGAATGCTTTTAAATCCAAATTGCCTCCTATTTTGTACCATAAACCATATTCTTCCATACCTTTCAAATATCTCATGATTCTTTTGACTACCATCATGTGATTTTTTTTGTAATTTGTTGAGAATCTTGCCACCATACCAACTAATAATGCAATATCAGGACTTGTATGCACCACATACTAAAATTTTCCAATCATTGATTTGTAGGTGGTTTGATCTACCTCTTTGGAGGCATCATCTTTGGAAAGTTTATGTCTAGTAGACATAGGGGTTCCAACTAGTCTTGAATCTTCCATTCCAAATTTCTTTAGTATCTCCTTGGTATATTTGGATTGATTAATGTAGATACCATCTTTCTTCTATTGAATCTATAATTCAATAAAGAATCTTATCTCTCCAAACATAAACATCTCAAATTCTTTACTCATTTCTTCTAAAAATGCCTTGTCCAAGTCATCATTTCCCATGAATAAAGTATCATCAACAAATATTTCTTCCAACACAATCTTTTTGTTTGGTCCTTCTTTGATATACAAACTTCTGTTATCATTTGTTCTTTGAAAACTCATTTGTATCAAGTAGTTATGAAGTCTTTCATACCAAGCTCTCAGAGCTTTCTTGAGACCATATAATGCTTTCTGTAATTTTTAGACCGTGTCCTTTTTGCTCAGATCTACAAAACCTTCAGGTTGTTCAATGTAGACTTCTTCATCAAGAATTCCATTCAATAATGTAGATTTTACATGCATTTGATAAACTTTAAATCCTTTGTGAGCTGCATATGGTAGTAAAGTTCTAACCCCTTCTAATCTTGCAACAAGGGAAAAAGTTTCACTATAATCAATATCTTCTTCTTGAGAATATCCTTTACATACCAACCTTTCTTTGTTTCTAGAAACTTTTCCATCTTCATCTAGCTTATTTTTGAATACCCACTTTGTGCCAATTACATTTTTATCCTTGGGTCTAGGAAAAAGAGTCCAAGTTTTGTTCTTCTATATTTTTTTAATTTCCTCATTCATTTCTTCAATCCAAATTTCATTATCTAATGCATCTTTGACATTTCTAGGTTCAAATTTAGCAAGTAAACATGTACCTTTCAACTTGTTTCTTGTCATTGTTCCATCTGATTTGTCTCTAATGATTTTATCAGGTGCATGATGCCTTCTAACATATCTTTCTAACATAAGTTCTTTGGATTCAGAATGAGTTTCACTGATTTCATCATGAAATTTTGTACCAAGCTCGGTTCCCACTATCTATGACTTAGGTCCATTAGACTCAATTTGCTCTAGCTCGGTTGCCTCTGACTATGACTCAGGTCCTTAAGACTATGACTCGAGTTGTGTTATTTGCAACTTGGTAGTTGTTGGATATTTTGGGGATTCGAGAGATGAGGCCTCCTATCTACTAGATAGATTTGGTAGGGTATCAGGTTCATAGTAAATAAATCTTCTGTAATCCTCACGCTCTTTGTTTCTTTCTTCTTCACTCTTTTTTGCAAACTCATCAATTCTCACATGTTCACTTTTTATGATTTTATGGGTAGAAAAATTCAAACACTTGTATGCTTTACTTCTGCAAGTGTATCCTAGAAATATACCTTCATCACCTTTGACATCAAATTTTCCTTTCCTAAATTCTTTTAAAATATAACATTTGTTGCCAAATACTTTCAAGTAACTTACATTAGGTTTGTAGCGATACCATAGTTCATAAGGAGTTTTATTTGATTCTTTATTTAGTTGTACTCTATTCAAAGTATGAACTACAATGCTGATAGCTTCCTTTCATTATTTGATTGAAACATTCTTTTCTATCATCAATGTTCTTGCACAATCCATGATGGATCTATTTCTTCTTTTAGCTATACCATTCTGCTAAGGTGTACCAGGGGCTAATACTTCTCTTTTACCTTTTTTTTTAATGCATAATTCGTTGAATTCATTGGAGATGAATTCACCTCCTCTATCTAATCTCAAACATTTCAACTTCTGAACAATTTCATTTTCTACTCTTGCCAAATACAATTTGAATTTTTGAAAAGCTTTAGATTTTTCTTTTAGATACATTACAGTCATCATTCTAGAATAGTCATCAACAAAAAGAATGAAAAAATTTTCTCCATTGTAACTCTCTATTCTAATAGTTCCACATAAGTTTGTATGCACAAGCTTTAAGACTTCTTTAGAATGATACTTCTTGCTTTTGAAGGTAGTCTTTACAATCTTACCAATTTGACAATTTTTGCATAGACCCATATCATGTTTCCTCAAGCTAGGAATACCTCTTACTCTTATGTGTTTTCTTATCTTGACAAGTTATCAAAGTTTAAATGGCATAATCTTTTGTGCCATAACTAGCTTTTTTCTACTTGAATAATAAAACATGAACTTTCACTGAGATCAAGATAGAATAGGTTACCTTTTGCTTGTTTGCTAGATCCAACTAGATTTCCTTTTCCATCTAGCAATTTGGCCTTCCCTTTCATAAATTCTACCTTGAATACAATGTTATTCAACTATGCCACACTCATTTGATTATGCTTTAGTCCTTCAACCCAATAAGAATTATCATTATCACATATAAGTTCATTGGTTAATGAGATACGATCTTTTCCTTTTAGGAAACAAGGTTCATTGTTTCCAAATCTCACGCTACCACTATCATAATATTCCATGTGCTCAAACTTTATCTTGCCTCCAGTCATATGATGTGAGTAACCACTATCAATAATCCATGAATCATTTTTGATAACATGAGAGATAAGTGTCATCTCATCTCCTTCTTCATCAAATTCATCTTTTATAGCAATGTATACCATTTCATCTTCACTACTATTAGAGTCTTTAGCCTTAAAACAAGATTTCTTACCTTTGTCCTTGTGGTCCTTATAGTTTTTGAATTTCTTCTTTCCTTTATACTTATTTCTTTTCTTTCCATCCTTTTTTTCTCTATTTGGGAACCTTGCAACAATGTGACCAACTTCTTCACAAGAAAAATAGATTAGAGGAATTTTACCTTTGTATTTCCTTTATCTTTAAAATATTTCTTTGCAAGTGAGATTCAACAACTTCAAGATCACTTTCAAAACTTTCTTTTTTTTCTCCTTCACTTGTTGATTGATTGGCCTTTTATTTTTTACTCTTTTTCTTAAGTGAGAGTTTGGCTTCAAATGTAGACTCAAAAGCTTTGGAGCTAGGAGCATAGTTATCATAGTTATCCAAGTCAAAAGTTGTCAGTCTTCCAACTAGAGCATCCAAAGTTATATTGCTATTTGGATCACATCTCATCTCTTGAATATTAGATACTCTAATTGCATAAATAGGAAGAATGGTTCTGAGTACCTTTCTTATAGTTGTTTTGTCATCAATGTCTCCTCTAGATGCTTTGATTGTGCTCACACTTGCTTTGATTCTCTCTACATATTTTGCAATGTTTTCATCTTCCCTTGTAGTGTCTGCCCCTAGTTTACATTCTATTATTATTGTCGAACTTTTTTAGGCTAGTTTATGTTAATGCTTGATGATTAGTAGCATTATTTTGCAAATTATTGGACATTGTTTTCATACTCAGTGGATTTTATGATGAGACTATTTCGGTACTAGTTATGCATGATTATACTTTGAAGATGATTATTAATAGTGATTTTAGTTATTTGATGATATTAGTTAGATGGATAATTTGTACATATTTTATATGGATACTTACCCATACTGCATGTGTATGGTGTGTGTGTATGTTTTATTTATGCATGACATTTCTAATGTGGTTAAGGGAGGGAGTCATAGTCACCTGCTAGTCAGGATCTACATGATGCGCCACTTCCTACCATTGCTTGTTTAGTTTAGAATATATGTGTTTTTACATGTGTGAATTTTATGCAGATTGTAGGTACTAGGTATTGACTTCCCTGAAGTGCGAGGATGAGTGTACCCTATCAGAATATTTCAATGGTAAGAGAGGGGAGATAAATTCTTGAGTCCAAATCCTAACCTTTAAACCAATTGTCCTAGAAAACTAGGACAATTATCTACGATGATTACCCTTCCAAATTTGTCATATGACATAAATTTGTGATTATAACCCTTGAATTTAATTTTTGTATGTGGTACTTTATGATGAGTTTTCATATTTTGACTTGTAAGTCTTTTGTGATTTTTTTAAAAATTAAGTCAAATTAAAAGAGTAATTAATGATTTAATTTAATGGAAAGTTATTATGATATTTTCAATATTTAATTATATTTAACTAATTGAAAAATTAAATAAATAAAAAGAATTAAATTTATAGAGAAAATTATAGTTCTAATTTGAGAATGTAATAATATTTATCTAATTTAATAATAATATATTTAGGTGATCATTTTTAAATAAATGCTAAATATTATTATTACTTAAGTTAATAAATATTATATTAAAAACACTTCAAAAATTAATAAGATAGAGTAAGCAATTGTTTAATAAAGTTTATTTTGATTAAATTACCTAAAGCTTATGCATGAGATTAAAATATAATAAATTAAAAAGAGAAAAGAAATTAATTTATTAAAGATATTTTGAATTGCATAAAGTGTGCATGAATATCCCAAAAAAGTTATTAAAGAGTTAAAAGATTGTGATCAATGAGTTCCCTCGCGTGATTGCACAATCAATACTCCGAATTTAGGGAAGAACTCCATATCAGAGATGGAGAGTTCTTTTTGCGGGGACTAGAAATTTTGGAGAAGGGAATTTTCAAAGAGAAGGTTTTGAGAGAAGATATTTCTCTCACAATCTTTGGGTGATTGCAAATTGGCATCAAAACTAGGTAGCGCCTCGTGTTTTATTCACCCAATGAATTATGTTCTTCAAATTTGTTGTCTTCATTGTGCTTGTTGAATCATTTGTTTCAATTTTTTCCTATGATAAATCTTTCAATCTCTCATTGTGGATTACTATTACTCATGTGAATTCTTCTGTATATAAGGATTGAAAACTAGCAAACCCTTTTTCCATGAATTGAATAATTGTTAATAGATTAGAGTTAGTTTTAAAAAGAAAATAATTTAAAATTAAAATTTGACTGATTGATTTGGATTTTCCTATTAGACTAAATTTTCTATGTTTATATATATATATATATGTATGTATGTATGTATGTATGTGTATGTATGTATGTATGTATGTATATGTATGTATGTATATATATGTATATATACATATACATATATATATATACACATGTATATGTATATATATACGTATATGTATTTATATTATATATGTATGTATATATATGTATATATACATATACATATATATATATATATACATATATATATATATACATGTATATCTATATATATGTATATGTATATATCTATATATATACATGTATATATATATATATATATATATATGTATATATATATATATATATATATATATATATATACATACATACATACATGTAGGGGGGGTTGTTTTGAAAACATTTTTATATACAAAAAGTAGATAAAAAATAATTAAAAATTTATAAAAAAAAAGAGTTTGGAGGAGTCAGGGTCACCAATTCCTCATCTCTCCATTTTACCTTCCTATAGGCTTTATCATTATCTGTGGCGTAGTCTGTATGATCGTCATAATAGCAGTATCAAACAATACTATTATGAATTGAATAATTGTTAATAGTTTAGAGTTAGTTTTTAAAAGAAAACAATTTAAAATTAAAATCTGACTGGTTGATTTGGGTTTTCCTGTTAGACTGAATTTTCTATGTTTATATATATGTATATATGTATATGTATATATGTGTATATATATGTACATATATATATAGATACAATATATGTACATATACATATGTAGATATATGTATATACATATATATAGCTATGTATATAAATATGTATATATATATATATATATATGTATGTATATATACATGTATATATATCTATATATATATATGTATATATACATGTATATATAGATATATATACATGTATATATACATACATATATGTATGTATATATACATGTATGTATATATACATGTATATATATCTATATATATATATATATGTATATATATGTATATATTGTAGGGGGGTGGGGGGGCTTGTTTTGAAAATATATCTATATACAAAAAGTATACAAAACAAAATTTAAAATAATAATAAAAAAATGAGTTTGGAGGAGGCAGGGTCACCAATTCCTCACCTCTCCATTTTACCTCCCCACGGGCTCTATCATTGTCTATGGCACAGTCTGTACAGTTATCATAATAGCAGTATTAAACATTGCTATGTGTGGTAGTAAACAGTTTGTGAATGCACAACAACCGCCTATAAAGGTCAGCTAGCAGGCCTTAATTGCATTGTGATTGTTTTAAAAGTTATTTTTAAATTTAATTTTATCTAAACTTTAATTATTATTTATTAATAAATTTTATTAATTTTTTTATTAATATATATTAAATTAATTAATAATTAATAAATATTAATTATTAAAGTATTTTAATTAATAATTAGTAATTTAGTAATTTAGATTATCATTGATGAGTATCAATTAATAATGTTAAAATATATTCTCTTTATTATTATTTAATAAATTGATTATTAATAGAATCATGAGTATTTTATTCAATAATCAATATCTATTATTTTAATAATTTAATAGATAATCATTTTAAAGTCATCTTGTGATATTGAATGGGAATATTGTAACTTCATAAAATTAAGGATAAATTGTGCAAATCGTTCAAAAACAAGAATGGGTTAAGTTGTAAGGATAAACTGCAAAATTCATATATTCAAAAACTTAAATTGAATAAAAATTCAAACCTTACTATTAACTCAAACTATGTGTTTTAAAATCAAACCAAACTATGAAATGACACTGTTATCTGTATGTTTTCTTATGTTTTGGGTTTGGGTTGACTAGAGTGTTGACCAATCTTAGGATGTCTACCAAAGCCTTGGGAGTTTTGTGTTTGTGATATTATGATGATGCTTTGATTCTAATCTTTTAAACTCAACCATGGTAATGTGTCTGGTATGCTCTATGATGAGTTTGGATCTATACTTTGTATTTACTTTTTAGTATTCTTGTGTGAAACTGAGATGAATGGTATGAAATATTTGTAGTGCCTGCCCTCATTTACATTTTTTTTCTAGTTACATTGTTGCTATCATGAACGAACTCTGGTAGACTAGTTTTGTGTTGATAGTTAGTAGGATTGTTTTGAGACTATCAGATATTGTGCTATGGATTCAGTTGATATGTGATGAGATTACTTAGACTCTAAAATTCATATATGCATGATGATTATTACATTATTTATAGTTATTGATGATGATTAGTTAGATGATTTATTGTCATGTCCCCTTTTCAAATAATTAAAAAATAATAATCTTTGCTAAGGCAGGCAGGCCCAAGAAAGTGAAGTTTCGAAAAAAGGGGGGTTAATCTTTGGAAACCGTTGGACTAATAAATGAAAATTATTATTAAAATATGTTTCATTAACCTCTCTGGGACGTGAGTTATGGTTATGCCCTCTTTTAAGGGGTTTGGAGGCATTTTGGGCGGATTCCAGAACTTGATTTTGCTCATTTTCTTTGTTATTCTTCAGAGGCTGCCAAACCTGTGGAGAAGGAGACCCAAGAATGGGAGTTTGCAGGTTTCCAAGAAGGCTAAGGATGGGAGTTTGAAGCCATTCCATGTGCATGCTCATACAGAGTTTTCCTTTGTGCTGAATAGTGCAGATTTGTGGGTTTTCGTGGTTGTTTTTTGGTATGAGTTTGGTGTTTTCAGTTGAGTATTTCATATCAGTTTGAGTTGCTGCTGTATTTCAGACTTTAAGATGTTAAAATAGAGCTGAATATATGTATTGGTACGTGATTAAACTTCTGAGATAGTTTATTAGTATTTTTGTGGTGTTTTCGGGCATTTTTGTGTTAATTTTGAGAGCCCGATGAGCATAGTTTTTGTCTTACATTTGTGAGCTGTTGTGTAAAGGCTATATAGATCTGCAAATGTCATTTTGTAGGCCATTATGCTGCTGAAATTTCTGTAAAAATATCCATTTTCAGATTTATTAATAATTGGTGAAGTTGTGAAGCTTTTGGCACTATTTCTGGCATACCTGATTTGGGGTTTCTTGAGAAATTTGGTGGATCTTTGTGATATTAGTTGTTTGATCTTGAAAATTTTATTAGAAGTGTGAAATATCATACAAAATAAGAAAAGGGACATTTTAGTGGTATCAGAGCCATGATCTTGCCAGCCTGAGGGTTTGTAGAAGTTTGCATGTCAGTTTTGACAACTACCCAAATCTTGCATGTCAGTTTTGACAACTACTTAGATCTTGCATGTCAGTTTTGATAACTACCCAGATCTTGCATGTCAGTTTTGACAACTACCCAGATCTTGCATGTCATAATTAATGGTTGCATGTTGCTTCCGATTAGCTGGATGTCAAAATTTATGGTTGCATTCTACTTCTAATCATTTGCATGTTAGTTCTTGGTGAATTTGGTGGTTGGATGTTGCTTCTAATCAGCTGCATGTCAAAATTTATGGTTGCATGCAACTAAGTGAAAGAGAAAAAAGATATTTGCAGCGAGAAAAGAATAAAAAAAATTTGATCAAACCTCCAGTTGAAAGTAAAAGTACAAAATCCAAGGAAGGGAAAAGTATGTTTGATCCAGATGAGATGGCAAAGAAATTCTTCTAAGACATCCAAAATACTCAGAAGAAAATAGTGGATAAATGCAACTAAGTGAAAGAGAAAAAAGATATTTGCAGCGAGAAAAGAATAAAATTTTTTTGATCAAACCTCCAGTTGAAAGTAAAAGTACAAAATCCAAGGAAGGGAAAAGTATGTTTGATCCAGATGAGATGGCAAAGAAATTCTTCCAAGACATCCAAAATACTCAGAAGAAAATAGTGGATAGTTTGGTAGAAACTAGAGAGGCTTTGTGAATATTGACAGAAAAACTACAAGGAGTTGCATCTATTAATGAGAAAGGGAGCACTTTAGAGGAGCCAAGAAATCTGAAATCCACACCATCTAAATCAACCAAAACTATTTTCTTGCCTGCAGATGAGCCACCAGTACCAAATCTAGCCATTAATCCTGTGAAAGAGGTTACAGGTAATTTGATTACATTAAGAGCTACTTACAATGGCTTAGATGATGACTTTTGTAGTTTGGTTCCTTTTAGAGAATATGTGGATATGATGAACACTTTGATGCCCAAGAAAGAGTACAGAAGGGAGCATGACATAAGTGGAAGAGAGCTCAAAAATAAAATAAGCAAGTTTATAGCACATACTTTTGATGAAACAAATAAAATTTCAGCTAGAGCATGGCTACAAAAATTACAGACCTTCTTCACACTTAACCCCGTGAAGGAGAGTGATGTTGTTCAAATTGCAAGTCTACACTTGGAAGATGCACCCTATGATTGGTGGTATCATGGAATGACTACTCAAGGTCATGATCAGGTAACTACATTTGATGATTTTAGTCAAAGAGTGATAGATAGATTTGACCTCAAGGATGATGATTATGAGGATGTTGTTGTGCATGATGGCGAGATACTTGGTAGAGATGAGCAGACATTGAGCATTCATGAATTTTTTGAGAGAGAGTACCAAGCACAGTTAGATGTTTTGTCACATGAGGTTGAGGCTAGTAGTACTTCACATGATTTATCATGCCAGCTGAAGGTGAGTGAAGACAATATTGTGACTACATTATCTCATCATGACAGGTATGTGAAATTAGTTGGTATTGGTCATATTACTCAAGTGAAGATTTTTCTTGAGTTACCAGCTGATTATAGTTCACGGATATGGACTTGAGATTGTTATATTGGCATTTGGGATTCAGTTGATTGGAAATCTTTAACACTTTTTGGTAGCAGTGATTGTTTGGGTGCTATCATGGATTTGATTAGCAGATTGCACGGTGTTGTCTTTTCTTATGCCAAGAGCTTATTCGATGTTGGTATTAGTTTTTATACACCAATGTTGGGATTTGTTCATATATCCAGTCGACCATACTTGCTGGAATGTGTTGATGATATTTCATATTTGGTAGTGTGTACAGATGAGTCCTAGGATCATATTGGCATTGATGACATCTAGGAGGATGCAATGGGCAGTTTTGAAGACTTAGTTTCCTTGGGTACAGAGGAGTTGGATAGCAGTGCTAATGTTTTTGATACTTCGTATGTTGATATGAGCTTTAGATTTGATTCACAGGATATGGATGGTAATACTCTAGAGACTAGTAACTTTGAGGATACTCCTTTAGACAGTGCATCAGAGGAGGTTTGTAGGAGACATTCAAGCTAGTGCCATCATGTGTCTAATCAGTTGAGAGTTAGTGACCGAGACATTGATGTCACTTGCTAGAATTTTGATGCTACGCGTCAGTTGTTAGCAGTTTATGGATGGGGTTCTCCTACTAGTGATGAGCAGGAATGCAGTTATCTTTTCTTGATAGAGATCCACTCTTTATGGGAGGCTATTCAGATTTTGAGATAGAATTATATGCAGTTGGTAGCCGACAGAGATTATCTTATGGAGTGGGGTAGTACAGCATATGATGCATTGTTGGCCAAGGAAGATGAGGTGAGTGAGCTTACTAAGCAGCTTGAGGTGACTTCTGAGATTCTTGAGAGTACACTGTTGGATTTCAAGGAGTCACAGTTTCATTTGGCTAAGGTGACCATGGAGTTAGAGTGACTACAATCTTTACTTGATTCTATACAGTCACAAGCTGTGGTGTTTGGTGATCTGAGGATGTCCATGGCTGAGATTGTCAGATACAATGGAGATAGGGATGCATCCATCCTTGATACTAACATTGGCATATCAGGTTCATTCCCACTAGAGTCAGGTTCATTTGAGTTGGGTGTTGTAGTAGATTGTTGTATGCCTGACATGGTGGTGGCCTCTAGTACTGATGGCACAAAGACTAGAGATGTATCAAAGATCATGTGTGATTTTGGTGAGTCGTCAGTTGGCATGGTTCCGACTAGTAATACTACTCACTTGGTGATATCTTCGAAGGTAGTAGTCAGTTCCAACATGGTTAATGATCAATTGCAGTTAGTTTCATCTAGATTATAGTCTGAGCCACTGACTAAGATTGGAAAATTCTATCGGCATTACACTATGAGGTATGCTCATCAATTTACCTTTGATGACCATGTTGATGAGATGATGATACAGAGATGTACTTTGGTTCCTAGTGCTTATCATCAGTTATGGGACAATTTGATGCCTCAAGATGAGAGTTGTGATGGGCATGACATGGTGATAGGTTCTGCAGTTGACAGCTTGATAATATTTGACTTAGAGAAGGAGTTTGGGAGTGATGCTTCAATGGGTGTTGTTATTGATTCTACTCCTTTGGCTATGACATCTCTTGACTTAGCTAGTGATCAGTCACAGTGGGTTGTATCACTTGTTCATGGTGAGTTGTTGACTGAGATTGGTTTTTTTAATCAACATTATATTGCAGGGTATGTACATCAGTTAGCATTTGATCCTTGTTTTGAGGAGTTAATGGCAGGCAAATTTGGTTTGGATTCCATTTCTTACTCTTTATCTTGTAATGTCTTTTCACCATCAGCAGTGCATGGGAGTTATGGTTATGAGATAGTGGCCAGTGATTTGCCGAGTTGTATTGACTGCAGGAGTTGTACAGTGTATGGATTCTCCATACTTGGTACAGTTTCATTCGAGAGTGTTCACCATTGTTGCAGAGTTGAATTGTACATTCTGTATAGGCCAATGGGATGCGTTGATGGTATTTATTGTGTTGGTAGTTTAATTTGTCCACTTTACTTGGGTTCTGATGTTCTAAGAGTTTGTGTCTCATGGGTTTTTGACTGTGGTAGTGGTGATTTTGGAGTTTGGTTGAGCTATAATTGTTAGTTTGATTATGGATTCCTCTTGGTCATATTGCAGAGGATATTGTAGGAGCCTGTGTTAATTGGTAGTAGTATAGTTCATGACTACATTTGGGATCTAGGTGGATTGATTGGTTTATTGTTCAGCCATTGCTTGAGGACAAGCAATGTTCAGGAGGGGAGGACTTGTCATGTCCCCTTTTCAAATAATTAAAAAATAATAATCTTTGCTAAGGTAGGCAGGCCCAAGAAAGTGAAGTTTCGGAAAAAGGGGGGTTAATCTTTGAAAACCATTGGACTAATAAATGAAAATTATTATTAAAATATGTTTCATTAACCTCTCTTGGATGTGAGTTACAGTTATGGCCTCTTTTAAGGGGTTTGGAGGCATTTTGGGCGGATTCCAGAACTTGATTTTGCTCATTTTCTTTGTTATTCTTCGGAGGCTGCCAAACCTGTGGAGAAGGAGACCCAAGAACGGGAGTTTGCAGGTTTTCAGGGAGACTCAAGAATGGGATTTTGTAGGTTTTCAAGAAGGCTAAAGATAGGAGTTTGAATCCATTCCATGTGCATGCTCATACAGAGTTTGCCTTTGTGCTGAATAGTGCGGATTTGTGGGTTTTCGAGGTTGTTTTTTGGTATGAGTTTGGTATTTTCAGTTGAGTATTTCATATCAGTTTGAATTTCTGCTGTATTTCAGACTTTAAGATGTTAAAATAGAGCTGAATATATGTATTGGGACGTGATTAAACTTCTGAGATAGTTTATTAGTGTTTTTGTGGTGTTTCCGAGCATTTTTGTGTTAATTTCGAGAGCCCGATGAGCATAGTTTTTTTCCTACATTTGTGAGCTGTTGTATAAATTATATATAGATCTGCAAATGTCATTTTGTAGGTCGTTATGCTGCTAAATTTTTTGTAAAAATATCCATTTTCAGATTTATTAATAATTGGTGAAGTTGTGAAGCTTTTGGCACTATTTCTAGCATACCCGATTTGGGGTTTCTTGAGAAATTTGGTGGATCTTTGTGGTATTGGTTGTTTGATCTTGAAAATCTGATTAGAGGTGTGAAATATCATAAAAAATCAGTAAAGGGACATTTCATTTATTATCACATGTGTTTTCTTATCGATACTTACCCCATACTTGCATGTGTATGGTGTGCATGTTTGTTCTCTCATTGTATGGCATTTCTGATATGGTTAAGGAAGGGAGTCATAGTTACTTGCTAGTCGGGATCTACACGTTGGACCACTTCCTACCATTGCCTATTTAGTTCTTTTATATATATATATAGTATGTACATGCATGGATTTTATGCAGGTTGCAGGTACTGGGTATTGACTTCCCTGAATTGCCAAGATGAGCGTACCCTATCACACTATCTCAATCGTAAGAGAGGGGAGATAAATTCTCCCAAATCCTAAACCCTTAAATCATTTTTCCTAGAAAGGTAGGACAAGTATCTGAGATATTTTACCTTAGGCTAAGTGTTCCATTTATTCTCATGAGAGATGGATTCATGTTGAATCACTACTCATGAAACATGGGTCAATGAGTTTGAGTCAAAATCACACAGTTAAATCCTAATAGCAATATCACAATTTGACTTGTTGTGGAAATTATCTCCTACTTATCAATTGATGAGCTTAAGGGGCTTTCTAATGAATGGTTCATAAGGCACAACACTTGGTGAAGGTTTTGCAAATGGGGTTGCAAGCTTTGGGTTTAACCATGGAGGAAACTCCGTAGTTAAGTGTGCTCAAGTTGGAGTAGTACTGGGATGGGTGACCTCCCAAGAAGTCTCGGTGCTTCACCCCTATGAGTATCACCTAGATCCAATGAGTGCTAAGTGTTCCATTTATTCTCATGAGAGATGGATTCATGTTGAATCACTACTCATGAAACATGGGTCAATGAGTTTGACTCAAAATCACATAGTTAAATCCTGATAGCAATATCACAATCTTCTTACATTGTCATCTCTTCCATAAATGTCTTTCAATTTGATCCACATTTCATGAGCTATAGTAAAACTTTTGACTTCATCAAATTCAACATAATTAAGAGCAGATGCAATATCAATCATCATGATGTTATGATTTTTCTTTTCAGTAATGTCTTCAACTGATAATGTTCCAATAGGAGTCTTGTATTTGGTATCAAGGTACTTACAACCTGAATCACTAATAATTGCCAGATGTAATCTCACAAGTCCTTGTCATGCTGCAAAGTTTTCTCAATTCAACCTGGGAATCTCCCTTCTATAAGACATCCTAATCTTTAGCTTAGTTCCTCAAAACCTTTTCTGAAAGCACTAAGAGCTTTGATATCAATTATTGGAAATATAAGAGGAGTAACTAAGAGGGGTGAATCAATTACCACTAAAATAAATCCCAGATCCCTTAGATGTTAGTACAAAATAAACTCTGAAAACTAAATTCTATTGATGCTTGACAAACACACAAGAATGTTGTATCTCAGTAAACACTGAGAAATGCTTAGCAAATACTTAATATGAAAATCTTAAGATATTATGTGTGATTATTATTACTTTAATCTAGGTGCAAACTAAAAAGAGAAATAGCATGAACACATTTGACACTGAGATTTTAATGTGGAAACCCAATTTGGAAAAAACCACCAATTACAACTAGTTACTAATTTTCACTCTTCTAAAGTGAGTCCTATTAGGAGCCAACCCTAATAAACATTATAAAATACACTAGGTGTGACCCTATCAGAGGATTTAATCACTCTATTAGGGGTGGCCTTGTTAGAGTTCTTTAGACACTTCAATAGAAATGCCACCTTGTTAGAGGATTTACAAATAGATGTTAAGCCAACTTTGTTAAGAGATTTAGATCACTGCTACAATGGTTAGAGAGTAAAAATGACATGACCTGATTTCTGATGCAACTAAATTGTTGATTACAGATCTCAATTCTAGCTTATATACTTGATCCTTCTTGATCAAATATATCTTTTTAGCTTCACAAGGATACTCTGCTTATCCTTCTGATTCACTTCCTCTTTCCATCATTAAATCTTCAATTATTTTCCATGCATTTATTTTTTAACTCTCAACTTGACCTCATATTTATATCTTTCATATTGTCAAGTCAGCTAGAATATAACTTAAAATAATTAATATTCATCTTCTCAATCAGCTAGAACCAATAGATAAATCAATTGAACTTAATATGCCAAAACAAGAAAATCCTTCATTAGCCAACCCTACTTGGTAGACACTAACTCAAAAATGATTTTCCTATGTTAACCAAGTAAACTCAGTCAACACTACATATTTGCAAAGTTCCTTTGATAACCAAGTGAGCTCAGTTAGCATTGGTTACATCCAACATTTACTTCATTAATCGAGTGAGCTCGGTTAACACTCATCTTTCACAAACTTTCCTTTGACGGCCGAGTGAACTCAGTAGATACAAAATTTTGAACTATGAAAACTCTAGAATGCACAATAGACACAGAAAATTGTCTTCAATGCTCGAGTGAGATCAGCACGCACTGATTGATAATAACATGACATTTTGTGTAACATCAAAGATAATACATAATTAATCAATTCTTCCAACATTTCCAACATACAAAAATACCCTATCCATGCATTTACAGGTTAGGGCATCCACTTAATTGATTCAATCATTGCCCTTTAGGTCTAAAATTTTAAAAAATTTAATCTACTAGTTTGTAAGGAATTCCTGTGGGGAAAAGTTCCCACAAAATTAACTTCTTGTCAATATCCTTGTTGGGTGAGCATTTCAGAACTGCCCCTAATAAAATAGCCATAACTTTTGATAAACTAAATGAAATTGCATGAGACCAGGCTCATTTGAAAGTTGGTTCACATGCCAACACACTCCAATTGTTATAGGTCAATACATGGGCTATACAATTCATAAAAAATGAAATAGGAATATTGTAGAAAAAAACTCATAAATTTGGACCTGTCTTCACTAAAAGTAGTATAAATCCCTCTAAAATTAATAAAAAAATCACCAAACCAATGTTAAATTGGGGTGCACTCCACTTTCAATCCATATATACCTTGAAGCATAACTCTTCCATGGTAATATAAAAATAGTGTTGTGTCAGAGAGAAATATTAAAAAGAACCACAACTAGAGGGAAATTAGTGAGTTTTCTTCTTGCGTACTTTTCAAATGTTAGCAACCATGACCTCTTTGATTTCCAAATGTCTTTACAGCTAAAACATCTATCTCTCTTATAATTTGTCATTTTCTCCTTATGACAATTTTCAAGATTTAATGACAACCAGTGGAGCTTGTCTAAAATTGACACAATTGACCCTCTCTTAACAAATGGTTGTGTTAGGTGTTATTACATCAAATGAACACTTCCAAAACTCAAAGATAAACTAGACCTTCCTATGGACACTTCCAACTCTCATAGACAAGCTAGACACAATTTTCCATAATATGACAACATAACATTTTATTTTCAACTCTCAACATATTTAGAACCTTGATCCCAAAATGACTCCCTAACATCAAAAAAATCTAATATGGCTCAAATGACGTTATTGAAAACCTTAAAATGAAAGAAAAATAGAAACTCAAATTTGTCTCATAGCACCATAAGGTACCCTAGGCCCCTACCTCCAAATTCAAGCTTAAAATATGTATTATGTTAGCATGTTCCCTTTGATTTTGTTTTTTTTTTAAATAGGTGCATTCAATTTCAAACCATGGGATAAATAGCTATAAAATTTAGAACACTATTTGCTCAGTATTATTATATCCATTGTAATTAAGAGAGACACTGTATAGTCAAGCTTGATTGAGATCAAAAGAGGTTGATTGAGTTAAAAAGGATGTTATTTTTGTTACCATAAGTGAACAATTGGAGCCTCAAAGTACTATATTCTTCCCTCAAATGCACTTCTTGAAGCTTGAATATATGTATTGCTATTGCAGATGGAGATGTCAATTGGGAAATTACGGAGCTCCAACCTACAAGTTGTATTTGTTTTAGAATAGATTCCCCTAACTAAACCTTACCTACCAAGAAACTATTACAAACTACAATCCATTGTTGGCCAGACATATTGCCCCTTTTATTTCTACTCAATATGTGTTGCTTGTTAATAAATTTTCTAGTAGCTCCTACAAAGTTCTTGATACTTAAATGTATATATCCTCACTGCAAGGCTTAGTGGACGATATATTAATAAATTAAAATAATAAACACCTAAAAGCTAGACAACAAATAACTATCAAGTACATTCATAAAAACTAATTATCACCCTCCAATTGTGCTGCCTTGAAACACTCAAACACCAAAATTCAAATGCTAAACTCTTGCTTAATAAATTGATGTTTTAATTTAGTAACACCATGATATAGAAGCTAAAGATAGAGCTTCTTAATTTTCTATAATGTTTTGATTTTTTATCTAAAATTTAAGAATTGTTTTCTTTGTTTGATTTATACTTATTTTTATGGTCTTGCACATAAGCTTTTTTAGGAAACACTACAAAGGTATGTTAAGGTTTGTAGTATTCTTTTTCATTTTTAAATTTCTATTTTCTTCAAATTTTGTACACTTGTTAAGTAATACTATTATTTTATCACAATAATGTTTAATTTATTATGTTCTTATGTTTTTTAATTTTATTTTGAGAACTATTCAAGTTGTGTTTTAATTTGTAGCTATCAAAATTTTAGTGAATTGATACAATAGAGAAGCTGAAATCATTAGCGTTGATGCACACACATGGCATGAATGTATCCTTGTTTTATATGTCTCTTTCTTGTAGATGAATTCCATTGCATTACTCTAAATGATATAGTAATTGCTATTGATAATAAAAAATGGAGGATAAGGATCCTTTGTGCCAAAAGCTTTTTCAACTAACTTGTTTTCACCATTATTGAAGGTGCAACCATAGGAATCAAATTTTTGGTATGGATTTAGAGTGTTGCAAGGGATTGATTGGCCATCTTTCATTTGCTTTGTAAAATGATCTAGTAATTTTGTAACATGCACACATACAATATTGAATAAAAGAAACATCATTAGAAGGGGTTAAAAGGCCCCTTCAAAGACTAAGGGAATGCCCATTGGCCATGGTCATCCCTTAAATCATTTTTTTTGGCAGCTCAAATAAAGGTTTTATAGGCCAAGGCTATTTTTTAAGGTATGTCATTTATGTCCCTTGCATTGCTTCTTTAGTGTTATTTTTTTCAATAATTTATTAAATTAGATCTTAATATTAAAGTTACAAAGAAAAATTTCATAAATAAATTGATTATTAATGCACACCTCAAAAATGGGTCATGGTAATAATCTTAAAAAATAATGATCAATTTAGTTTTTTTTAAAAATAATATTAAAGCTACAAAGTGCAATTTCATAAATAAGATGATTATTAATAGACACCTCATCAAGTGCTTCATGGTAAATAATCTTAAATAATTATTATCAAACTAACATGACAAAATAATACCACCATAATAATAAGTATGTGTTAACATCACACTATTTGTATAATCATAAATCAACCTTCATACACAATATTTAAAGGGCATTAATGAAGTCACTCCATGAGTATAATTTGTTTGCACAATTGTTAAATACACATTTTCACACAACACTTAAAAAACAATCACGAACTCACTCTATGAATGTAAGTTGTTTGCATAACAATAAACATGATTCTAAAGGACTAATTTTATTTACATGTGATTAAAGTAAATGGATAAAAAAATTCTATTCCACATCTACATATTATCATTATTACAACACATCTAAAGTTTTAAATTTTTTCCCCTTTTAAGAAATTCATATCACAAAAGAAACTATGCAATATAAATAATATAAAATCAATAAATTCATAAAGTGAGTTCATTTAATGTAAATAATGAAATAATAAAATGAACTTGTGGGGTTGTTTTGTGTTATGGGTTGTGTTGTTTCATGTGATGTTATGTTGTTTTGTGGTTGTCTTAGGTTTCTTAAGGAAGGTCTTATCAGCTTCCACCTTCATGTGGTTGGCCTTGTTAGTAGAGAATATGTGAATCAAATATTCTTGAAGCTAAGAAAAATCTTGTTTATAGCATTTTATGTTTTAAGCTATACATGTGACATTATGATATTTAAAAATTGTCAAGGTGAATTTTTAAAATATTAAATTATTACACGCAAATAAATTGATCTCAAGGAAGCAACTCTTGCATTATTATTACATAATTGTATCATAAATTTACCCTTCCCACTTTTAAAAAATAATTGTGAACCCACTCAATAATTTGTTATTTGTGACATCGATTTTTAATAGTAAGAACAAAATAATGGAAAACCCATTAATAATAGACCTCGAGCATATATATAAAAAACCCATCCCCACTAATAATGTTTAGCAGGTCTATCATAAATACATAAATATAAAGAACTACTATTAAAGTTTTAAAAGCCATGTAGAGCCAATCTAGAACTTTCAAAGTTGGGGATTATCCACAACACAATAAACAAAATAAAGAAAATAGAAGGCATAATTTGTGTTCAATCATCAACCACCACCTCCTTGCTTTGCATCTTCATTGCCCTATTGGAGCAAATGCCATAGTTGTTGTTGTGTGCATCATCTTGATAGTGTATCCCTCCTGACCTTCTCAATGGTACTCCCCATAAAACCTAACAATCACATAACTTGGCAATCATAGAGTATCTATCCTGACCTTATCCATGGTACTCTCCATTCCTCCTTGGTTTATTTCTTTTTTTGCTTCCCCACCATCCTTCTTTAGTTTCCATCTTTGTCTCAGACCTCTTATGACTACCATTATGGTTGCAAGAGGAAGGGAGAAAATGAAATAGTTGTTATTGTATGCATCACCTTGACAGTGTATCTTTCATGATCTTCTCCATGGTACTCCCCATAAAACCTAACAATCACATAACTTGGCAATCATAGAGTATCTCTCCTAACCTTGTCCATGGTACAGTCCCTTCCTCCTTGATTTGTTTTTTTTTTCATTTTTCCCCCATCCTTCTTTAGTTTCCAACTTTTTATTAGACCTCTTATGACCACCATTGTGATCTTCTTCAAAATCCATAGGGTGTTCATTCAAGTTTTTTAATATCAACCTAGGCATGTCTATATCATTTTTCTCTTTTTTTAGAGGCTCTAGAGGACATGGAAGATGGGATGGTAGAGGAGAGGGGGGGGGGAGACATAGAAACTAAAATCCATTGGTCTTGAGGGATTTGGCGATCACTAGGCATCTTGCTACAATAGCGAGGGCATAGGGGTAGAAGTATAAAGGTGGAGATAAAATTAATTATTGTAATTGAAGATTTGCCTAGTAAGGACTTTTAACAACCCTAACATCCATCCCTTTAAAACTTTATCGATTAAAGTAAAGAGAATTGGTAATAATAATAGTAAACTCTAAAGCTCGAGCATTAGGTACTTCATAATATTTTATAATTTAATTTATTATTTGAATTTTTTACAAAAAAATATTTTAATTGTTAAAAATATTTAAGTCAAATCTTAAAGGCTCAAAAAAATACAAAACACAATTAGACAAGAAAACACAGGGGCATTTCATAAGAAGAGGGGGGTCCCAATTTCTCTAGAACAATCACACATGATTGAATCTATATATGGATTCAACCTATATATTGTTTCATAGTGCAAGTAAAATCATTAGTATATTCATTCAATAGAATGAGCTCTAAAATTTAAGGCATCTTTAATATTTATTTGTTTGCTCTTTAATAAAAAAATTTAATCTAAAAATCTAAAATCATCAATATTTTATAATTCTTTATAACTAGGAAAATACATCATAGAAAAAATATAATAAGTGACATAAGTAATTCGCAAGATTTCCTTATTTTATTTACATATTCAAATTTGTTATATGTACATAAATAAAACATATATAAAAATATATTTTAAAGCTTTAAAGACTATTAGTTGTGTGATAGTCAAATAACACATTATCCATTCATTTCATTAAGTGTAAAAGAAAAATTTGCAAACAAATTATGTCATGAATTATATTGATATAGTTCATGATTGTATTTTAAATGTTACTTTTAGGAAGGGTAATTTATGACAACTTAATGTTATTTAAGGTACCATTTTTGAAGTGTTTTGTATTTTGTTTTAAGATTGCCTACTATCAATTTATTCATGAAATATTAGTTTGTAGTTATGATATTAAATTTAAAAATTAGTAAATTATTAAAAAATCAAACACTAAATGAAAGGGCAAGATAGGATAAATAATTGTGATTTATAATTTAAGGTAGGATAAATTATTTATAATTTTATCTTTACAATGAAACACTTATAAACAAGCTTCTCTTAGCTTCAAGAATATTTATGTACATATTCTCTACCAACAAGGTCAACCACGTGAAGGTGAAAGCTTATATGGCTTTCCTTAAGAGACCTAAGACAACACAATATCACATGAAAAAGTACAACCCAAAAGCAACCCCATAAGTTTATTTTATTATTTTATTATTTACATTAACACTTTATTGAATGTATTTATTTATATTATTTAGCTCATCCTTATCTATTTATTTTATTTGTGTAAATAAAATTAGTCATTTGCATCATGTTACATGTTGTGTAAAAATTGTGTCCACAAATTATTAACAAATTTTCAAAACAAAGTACATTCATATATTATTTTTCTATTTATTTATATTATTTAGCTCATCCTTATCCATTCATTTTATTTGTGTAAATAAAATTAGTCATTTGCAATCATGTTCACATGTATGTGTAAAAATTGTGTTCACAAATTATTAACAAATTTCTAAACAAATTACAATCATAAATTGAATTCATGATTGTCTTATAAATGTCATGTATTATATGTGAAGGGTTAAAACATGCATATTATTATTATTGTGATATAATTATGTCATGTTAGTTTAATAATATTTATTTAAAATTATTACTACTACTTATTTTATCAAGTGACTTATAATATATTAATAATCAATTTATTTATAAAATTGTGCCTTGTGGCTTTGATATTAAGAAATTATTAAAATAATTTAAGCAATAAATGAAACAATGCAAGGGACATGCCTTAAAGAATGGTTTGGCCTATAAACGAATCTTTAAGCTATTAAAAACAAATGACTTGAAGGAATTGGCCATGGCCAATGGGCATTCCCTTCAGTCTTTGAAGGGGCTTTCAACCCCTTTCAATAACTTTCTTTTATTGGAGATTGTATTTTTTCTTGTTACAAAATTAGACCAATGTTTGATCAAAAAAATTACAAAACAACTTCACTTCAATGTTTTCACCTTCAATAATGGTGAAAATTAATTAGCTAGAAAAACCTTTGGCACTGAGGATTCTTGTCTCTTCCTATCATTATCAATCTCAGTTGCAAGATCAATGCAATGTAAATAAATTATCAAAAACAATTTTAAATAGAAGAACACATTTATACTAGGTCTCATTTTTCTAAGTCTTTCCAACAACACCAAGTGCATTAACTTCAATGATTTTAGCTTATTTCAATTGTATCAAGTCAAGGAATCTTGATAGATACAAATTCTCCTAATTGTTAATCATCATTTCAGAACTTGATTGTTTAATGTATAAGAACATAGTAGCCTACACATGCTTGTAATTAAATAATAGCAGTACTTAAATAAGTGTACCAAATTTAGAAAAGAATGAAAATGGAAAAGAAAACTAAATTTACCATGTAGCATTTCTTGGAAAACCTTATCTAAAACAACATAAAAATGAAACAAATAAGAACATTGCTAATATTCAGATAAAAAATCAAAACATTCTATAGGTAAAGTTTAGTCAGTAAGAAGCTCTGTCATTTTTGTATAATGGTTACCAAATAGATTTCTAGTTTGGCCTTTGAATTTCAATGTTCAAGGGTTTGAAGATGATACCATCGGAGGGAGGTCACTATCAACCAACACCAAAGATATTTACTAAAATTTTCCTCCAATCTAACCAACACCAAACATATTTACTAAGTTTTCCTCCAATTTGGAGGTTGATTGACACTATTTGTTGAGGTATAATTTGGTTACAAACTTAGGAATACTCATGTTTCATGTGTCATTGGATAGTAGACACTTGTACAAATCAGCCATCATATAAGAAGGATATAGCTATTCAACCTTATATATCTTTACCCTTATCACATTGCTATTGAGGGAAGAGTAATTCTAGTCTAGCATGATGACAAAAGTGCCCCAAGATGATAAATTTCAATATCCATAGATTTGAAGATACAATATAGTGGTCAAAGGAAAGGGTATAGATTCTAGAAGTTTTTCCATTTCCTTCATCAATGGAGACATCCTCCAATTGTGTTGCCTTCAAAACCTTGAATGTCAAAATTCAAAGGCCAAACTCTCACTTAATAAATTGATGTTCTAATTTAGTAACACCATGATACATAAGCTAAAGATAGAGCTTCTTATTTTTTAAGAATGTTTTAATTTTTTTATCTAAAATGTAAGAATTTTTTGTTTTGTTTGATTTATACTTATTTTTATGTTCTTATAGATAAGCTTTTTAGGATACATTACAAAGGTATGTTAAGTTTTGTACTTTTCTTTTTCTTTTTAAATTTCTTTTTTCTTCAAATTTTGTACACTTGTTAATTAGTACTATTATTTAATCACAAGAATGTTTAGGTTATTATGTTATTATGTGTTTTTTTATTTTGAGAACTATTCAAGTAATGTATTTTAATTTGTAGCTATCAGAACTTCAGTGAGCTGATACAATAGAGAAGCTAAAATCATTGATGTTGATGCACAAACATGGTATTAATGTATCCTTGTTTAATATGTTTCTTTCTTGCATACAAATTTCATTGCATTACTCTTTTCAATATAAATGATATCGTAACTACTATTGATTATGACAAGAAGAGGATAAGGATTCTTAGGAGCAACCATAAATGAAGGTGCAATCATAGGGGCAAAATTGATGGTATGGATTTAGAGTGCTACAAAGGATTTGATTGGTCATTTTTCATTTTCTTTGTAAAATTTTGATCAAAATTGACCTGGTAATTTTGAAACATGTAGAAATACAATATTGAATAAAATAAAGGTTATTAGAAGAGGTTAAAAGGCCCCTTCAAAGACAAAGGGAATGCCCATTGGCCATGGTCATCCCCTAAGTCATTTTTTTTTTGGTAGCTTAAAGAATGGTTTTATAAGCCAAGGCTATTGTTAAGGTATGTCATTTGTGTCTCTTGCATTGTTTCTTTTAGTGTTAATTTTTTTAATAATTTATTAATTTAGATCTTTAATATGTATTTAGTTGCTCTTTAAAGAAAAGACATTTTTGATGAATTATTTTTATGTAAAATTCTCAAATCATGAATATTTCAAAACTTTTTGATAACTAGGAAAATACAACATCATAGAAAATTACAATCAGTGACATAAATAATCCAACAAGATTTCCTTAATTTTGTATTTACATATTCATTTTTTTGGGTATGTACATAGATAAAACAAATGTAAAAAACATTTTAAAGCTTTTAAGGCTATTAGTTGTGTGATAGTCAAATGCACATTATCCATTTATTTTATCATGTGTAAAAAAAAATTTAGTTATTTGTGAATAAATTGTGTCATGAATTATATTGATTGAGTTCATGATTGTCTTTTAAATATTGTTTTCAGGAAGGGTAATTTATGATAATTTAATATTGATTTGATAATGTTATTCAAGGAACCATTTTTTGAAGTATTTTGTGTTTATTATAAGATTTCCTACTATCAATTTATTTATGAAATATTATTTTGTAGTTATGATATTAAATTTCAAAATTACTAAATCATTAAAAAAAACCAAACACTAAATGATAGGGAAAGAAGGGTAAATTATTATGATTTATAGTTAAGGTAGGATAAATTATTTATAATTTTATCTTTACAACCAATCCCCTATAAACAAGCTTCTCTTAGCTTCAAGAATATTTATTTACATAATCTCTACTAACAAGGCCAACCATGTGAAGGTGGAAAATTACATGGCCTTCCCTCAGAGACCTAAGACAACACAACATCACACACAAAAATTACAACCCAAACATAAAGCAACCCTATAGACATCTAAAAATTTTCCTAGATTTTCATGCTTTTATTGTAGTTAAAAATTCATGTATTCATATTTCTTATTAATTTTCTTTTTTTGAAAAGGGATGTTTGTAATGTAAGGTAATTTTGATGCTTAACTTCAGCAAACAAACCATTGTTAACCATTAGACTAAATTTTTCAAAGAGTTTTCAATGAATCTATGTTACTAGTCTATAAGTGTATGTTAATAATTAGATGCATCTACTCTATATAAAGTGTCTTGATTCAAAGTTTGGAAAATTTTTTATAACAAAAATCTTAGGATATGAAGTGGCAACAAATGCTAGGTTGTGGGGGATTATTACGTGGGCAATATAGATAAAAAATTGATGGTTGTTCTTAGTTAGCTGGAATTTGTTACATCCAACCTTTTCTAATTGATACATCAATAAATCTAATATGGGGGCATACCTATCATTTGTTTACTTCCTTTTCGTTAACAAGATTTGCCACTTTACTCTTATCCCACCAATTAGAATTTAAGAGATCTACAAGATGTACTTGAAGGTGGTGTTAGGTTAACTCTCCAACCCCTAACCCTATGCACCAATATAGGACATTTTGAGATAACCTTTTCCAACATATGAAAATACCCTAACCATGCATTCATGAGTTAGGGCATCCACCTAATCGATTCAATCACTTCCCTCTAGATCGAAAAGTAATTCTGTAAGGAATTCCCATGAGGGAAAGTGCCCATAAGATAAACTTCTTGTCAAAACCCTTTTTGGGTAAGGGTTTAAGACCTATCCTTAATAAAATGGAACTTCTTGTCAATTCCCTTGTTGGGTGAGGGTTTCAAACCTACCTCTAATAAAATGACCATACATTTTAATAAATCCATGAAATTACATGAGACCAAGATCATTTGAAAGATGGTTCACATGCCAACACACTCCAATTATTTTAGGTCAATACATGGTTCGTACGATTCATACCAAATGAAAGAACATGACAATTGTAGAAAAAACTCATAAATTTGGATCTGTCTTCACTAAAAGTAGTATAACTCCCTCTAAAATTAATAAAATATTTCCAAACCAATGTTAAATTGGGGGACACTCCACTTTCAATCCATATTTACCTTGAAGCATAACTCTTCCATGGTAATACAAAATTAGAGTTGTAATAGAGAGAAATATAAAAAAGAACTAGGATCAGAGGGAAATCAACAACTTTTCTTCTTGTATTATTTTCAAATGTCAACAACCATGACCTCTCTGATTTCTAGACATCTTTATAGCTAAAAAAACCACCTTTCTTATAAATTGTCATTTTCTCCTTATGAAAAAATTTAAAAATTTTATGACAACTAGTGCAACTTGTCTAAAATTTCCACAACTGACCCTCTCTTAACAAATGGCTTTGTTAGGTCTTATTACACCAAATGAACACTTCCATCACTTGTAGACAAACTAGACCCTCCTATGGATACTTCCAATGCTCATAGAAAAGCTAGACACAATTTGCCATAATATGACAACATTACATCATTCTTTTCAACTCTCAACATATTTAGAACCTTGATCCAAAAATGACTCCCTAACATCAAAACATCTCTAATATGGCTCAAATGACATTACTGTAAATCTTAAAATGAAAGAAAACTAGAAACTCAAATTTGTCCCATGGCACCATAAGGTACCCTAGGCCCTTGCACCCAAATTCAAGCTTAAAATATGTATTTTATTAGTATCTTCCCTTCACATTTTTTTTAAAAAAAACATGTGCATTCAATTTCAAACCATGGGCAAAATAGTCATCAAATTTAGAACACTATTTTCTTAGAATTATAACATCTACTATGGTAAAGAGAGACAACATACAATCAAGATTGATTGAGTTCATAAGAGGTTGGTTCAGGTCAAAACGATGTGCTTTTTTTAACCATAAGTGAAAAATTGGAGCCTCAAAGAGTTATAGTTTTCCCTCAGATACACTTCTTGATGCTTAGATATATGTATCTACTATTACATATGGAGATGTCAATTGGGAAATTATGAAGCTTGAACTTGCAAGTTGTATTTGTTTCAGAACAAATTCCCCTAACTAAACCTTACCTACCAAGAAACTATTACACAATAAAATCCATTGTTGGCTAGAGATATTGATCTTTTTATTTTTATTCAATACATGTTGCTTGTTAATACATTTTCTAGCAACTCCTACAAAGTTTTGCATACCTAAATGTATATATCCTCACTGCAAGGCTTAATGGAAGATACAATAATAAATTAAAATTATAAATAGCTAAAAGGCATACAATGAAGAACTATCAAGTACATTAGTGGGAACTAACTATTACCCTTGCATTGTGTTGCCTTCAAACCTTCAAACACCAAAATTCAAAGGCCAAACTCTTGCTTAATAAATTGATGTCTTAATTTAGTAACACCATGATACATAATCTAAAGATAGAGCTTCTTAGTTTTCTAGAATGTTTTGATTTTTTATCTAAAATTTAAGAATCTTATGCTTTGTTTGATTTATACTTATTTTTATGTTCCTACAGATAAGCTTTTTAAGGAAACACTACAAAGGTATGTTAAGGTATCTAGTTATCTTTTTCATTTTTTAAATTTCTTTTTGCTTCAAATTTTGTACACTTGTTAATTAGTACTATTATTTAATCACAAGAATGTTTAAGTTATTATGTTCTTATGTATTTTTTATTTTGAGAACTATTCAAGTTATGTGTT
The DNA here is from genome assembly GCA_028749045.1 of Cupressus sempervirens. NCBI lineage: Eukaryota > Viridiplantae > Streptophyta > Pinopsida > Cupressales > Cupressaceae > Cupressus > Cupressus sempervirens. The sequence goes on along the minus strand of CM053793.1, from coordinate 202,326,669 downwards.
TTAATTTGTAGCTATCAGAATTTTAGTGAGTTGATACAATAGAGAAGTTGAAATCATTAACATTGATGCACACATGGTATGAATTTATTCTTGTTTTATATGTTTCTTGCTTCAAGATTAATTTTATTTCATTACTTTAAATGATATTGTAACTGCTATTGATAATGACAAGTAGAGGATAAGGATCTTTCTAGCCAAAGGCTTTTTCAAAAAACTTATTTTTGGTGACCATAGGAGCCAAATTGTTGGTAAGGATTTAGAGTGTTACAAGGGACTGATTGGTCATTTCTCATTTGCTTTGTAAAATGATCTAGTAATTTTGTAACATGTAAAAATAGAAAGGTTATTGGAAGGGGTTAAAAGGCCCCTTCAGAGACTAAGGTTATGCCCATTGGCCATGGTCATCCTTTAAGTCATTTTTTTTTTGGCAGCTTAAAGAAGTATTTTATAGGCCAAGGTTGTTCTTTAAGGTATGGCATTTGTGTCCCTTGCATTGCTTCTTTTAGTGTATTTTTTAAAATAATTTTTTAATTAAGACCTTAATATTAAAGTTGCAAAGTGCAATTTCATAAATAAACTGATTATTAATGGACACCTCAAAAAATGGGTCATGGTAATAATCTTAAATAATAATTATCAATTGAATATGAAAAGTAAAATTTAACCATGCCACTATAATTCTAAAAATGATGAATATGAAAAAAAAACTCTAAGAGAGTAGGAAATATGAATGCTCCTAAATGCAAGCCTCCTTTAAACCACAAAGCAAATCAACACCAAAAAATGAGGGGCAACACTCTCCAAGTTAAAAATCAATTTGAAGTACTTACCATGATCTAGGAAGAATAGTGAATCTGCAAACAACCAGAAAAGTTGAAAGGCTTTGAAACGCTAATTAGGCTTCGCACAGAATGAAACATAGTCATACATAAAAATTAGAGCAACAATAATGAAAATAGATGGAAGATCATTCAAAATAGAAAGAAATGGAGGCAAGATGGCAAAAAGGATTAAAAAACCATACACTAGGATCAAAGGTCTAGATTAATGACTGAAGGATCAAGAGGTATTTTTCAATAAAACTAAATACACCAGCAGAGAAGATAAAAAGTCTTCGCCGATACAAAGAAAATACAAAAAGAAAATATCTCCACCCATCTAGATCTCTGAGGCCAATAACACACCTTTACGTTCTTCTCCATCTCAATCATAGGTCCCAGTAGAAAGGCATGAAACATATGTATCTATACTAAAAATCCATATAGAATAACAAACTTAGAAGGGAACAAAGACATCCTCATCATCAACATATATTCCCCCACATTGGAAGAAGCAGTATGTATTAAATAAAAAAAGCAAAGGCACAAACTTGAATCAAAGCAATTCAACCAAAGTAGACAACATCAACACTATAATCATTAGCAACATATACAATGAAGCAAAATGGCAGGACTGCTCTGAGGAAGGCATTCATGCATATTGGAACGGTCCAGGAAAATATAAAAACAATCTAGAACAAAATCTGGCTAGAATCTATGGAGCAAAGGTAAGTAACATAACTCCTCATACAAATCAATTTTGGTTTCTGTAATGTCAAGATATTAAATCTAGAAATGAACTATAAGAATTAACAAATTATTTTTACAAAGGGCATCATATAAAATTTTCAGCATGGCAACCCAATTTCAATGAAAATTATAAAAAAAAAAAATAGGAAATCAAATGGATGGAATGTGCCAATATCCCATTAGAATTAAATGATATCCACATCATAAAAAGAATAGTACAATCTCTAGGAACTCTAATAGGATTTGAAGTTAATAAATCTAAAACCAGTAAGATAAGATTCTTAGTAAAATGGAAACAAGTAAATCTATAAATAGAAAAATTATAACAAACAGATCAATATACAAATTAATATTTATTGAATATATAGGAGAAATAAATAAAATTATAGGAATAGACTTTAACAACATATAAATCAAGAATAATTTAAAGAAAATACAAGGGCAAGTAGGAAAAGGGGAAAAAAGTAGAAGAAAACAAGGAGAAAAGAACATCAGAGAAGAAAAGAAACCAAGACATGCACAAAATAGAGATAGTCCAAGAGGCTCAAAAGGAAAATCATGAAAGAGAAGAAGAGGAAAAATATAAATGGATGACAAATATATAGATTATCAACATTCTTTAGAAAAATATAAAAACTATAAAGATTGCATAACTGAGAAGCACACAATAGAAGATATAGAGATCAATGTTAAAAAATTAAAAATGCTTTCTCATGAGATACTGCTCCTACAAAATGATTTGGAAGACCAATTTATCATAGCAGAAGCCAATCATATAGAACATAAAGGTAAGATGGTTTAAAAATCCTTAGAGAAAGAATCAGAAAAAAGAGGTAATACAAAATCCAAAGCATTAGAAGAATAGACAACAAAGGAATAGGAAGGGAAGAATTGCAATAATCAGTTAGAAATAGGGAATTGTAGAGAAATAGAAGTGAATCAAGAACAAAATCAAATATTAGAGAAGAATGACAAGAGCCCTAATATCCTGCAAGCAGAATTAGCCTAATGGAGTAATGTTACTATTAGGAAAAAAGCAAAAAAGAAGAGTTACAAATTTTGGTAGGCATAGAGCAATGGAATGGATATGTTTGATTAGGAAAAAAGAAGAAATAAGAAGGGAGACCGATATGTTGACACTGGTAGATACAAAAACAATATCCTTAGAAATAGAAAAGATTAGTAAGTAAATAAGCATGCAAGGAGAAGAACAGGAAAATTAGAGAGAAGAACACTCAATATGAGAAGAGTTTGGAACTATGGTGGATAGCTCCAATTGGGAGGATGGAATAGAGAAAGAAAGAATGGAGGAAGAAGGGAAAAATCTAGAAGTAGAAGATTATCAAATAAAAAACCAACTAATTAAAGAAGTCTTAGCAAAGGATGACCAAGAAATAGAAGAATCATAAATTGCAAATAGAGTAAAAAATAAACTAAATTTGGAAAATTTGGGTATATCCATGAATAAAGAAGGGTTAAAGATACTCAATTATGAAAAACAAAAATAGAAATGAGGATGAAAATCTTTAAAAGAGCTAAGGGAGGTAGCAGGACAAGCAAAGGAACAAACTAAGATCATAAAAATTCTACAAGGTGGGAAGGGGAAGAACCTTCCCAAGGATCAATGAGAATCACTACATGGAATGCTAGGGGCCTAAATGCTCCTAGCAAGAAAAACTTATTAAAGCATAATCTAACACTATTTGACACAAAGAATCTATTAATTCAAGAAACAAAATTAAACAAAGAAGAAGGCTTAAAGTTAGGATAAAAACTATGAACTTGGAAATTAGAATTTAAATCATCACAGGGAGCCTCATGAGGACTGGGAATAATATGTTGGGAATAATATGGAATGACTAAAAAGTCAATCTAGAATGCATAACCTCTAATTCTAATTAGATGGGAAGCATATTTTCTAGCACAAAAACTAATCTCTAGATGATAGTAATAAATGTCTATGGACCCACACAAATAGTAGACAGATTAGTAGTATGGAACAAGATTAACATATTTATCAATATACTATAGGATGAGAACATTATTATTGGGGGAGATTTTAATGCAATATTAAAAGAGATCAAAAATATGGTGGGATTCAGACAATATTTAGAGCTATAGAGGATTTCAGAGAATGGACAAAAAGAAATTCTCTCATAGATATTTCAACAAAAAATGAAGTGTACACATGGAATTATAGAAGAAAAGACTTTAGCTACATAGCAGAAGGTTTGGATAGATTTTTCTTTAAAGGAGAGCTAAGTAATCTAGATAGAGAAATTAGTGCAGAAATTCTACCAATGGCAGGATTAGATCACTTTCTAGTTAAAATTGAAATCAAGGAGTAGGCTAAGCCCAATAGAAACCCATTTAAGTGTGAAACAATGTGGTTTATGGACAAAACTTTATGAATAATATAAAAAATTGGTGGCAAGAAGAGCAATTCTAGGGCTCTAAAATGTTCTTCATTGTATCCAAACTATAAAGCATAAAAGAAAAGATACTTAAATGGAATAAAACACAATTCAAAAATATATTTAAAGAAAAGTTATACATAGAAGAGAAGTTGGAAAAATTAAACAAAGAAGTTATCAAAAAAAGGAATGAATAATGAAACCTATCAACTAGGAAAAGGATATCTACTAAAACAAGAAGAAATTTTAGCTAAAGAAGAGGTGTACTAGAAGCAAAAATTTAGAGAGAAATGGTTGGCAGAAGGAGATTGCAACACAAAATTCTTTCACAATAGCACCCTACATCATAGAACCCGTAACAATATAACAAAAATATAAAAATACAGAAGGTGAATCAATAGGTAAGCCAAATAAAATAGCAAAAATCTTCATGGAGTATTTTGAAGATATCCTTAATAATTATGATACTTCCAATAGAATAGAATAAGAAGAAATCTTGAAAACAATACCTAAGGTTATTTCAACTGACAATAATAAAGCCCTCAATAAACCATTCACATTGCAAGAAATCAAAATGACTCTCTTTAATATTAACCTAGACAAATCACTAGGATCTAATGGATTCCAAGCATTCTTCTTCCAAAAATGTTGGGAAATAATAGGTGTAGACTAATGGAAAGCAATGGAAGCATCTAGGAATGGAGGAACTCTTTTAGCAAAAATCAATCATACCTTCCTTACTCTTATCCCCAAGAAAAATAGGACTGAAGAACCTAGAAATTTCAGACTTATTGCACTATGCAATACTATCTATAAAATTCTCTCAAAAGCATTAGCTAACCATCTCAAAAAACTTCTCCCTAAATTAATTTCAGAAGAACAAACATGATTTGTACTTGGGAGATCTATTCTAGATGGCATTTCTATCATTCAAGAAACAATTCACTCCAAAAATAAAGAAGCATGCATGTTATTAAAACTAGATATACAAAAAGCTTATGATAAAGTAGACTGGAGATTCTTCTATAAAACACTCAAAGTTTTTAGATTCTTGAAGCAATGGATAAACATCATTTTTCAATGCATCTCTACCCCAAAAATATCACTCCTTATTAGTGGAACTCCAGAAAGATTTTTTAGTATATCTAGGGGGTTATGATAAGGTGACCCTATATCCCCCTTTCTCTTCATCATCATGGTAGAATCCTTTGGAAGAGCAATTAAAACAACACAAATTCAAAATAAAATTAAAGGGATAAAAGTCACCAAAAATGTGGATAATACCACACATCAGCAATTCGTTGATGATACAATACTAGCTAGAGCAAGCACTAAGAAAGAGATAGACTATTTCAAAATAATCCTAGACAACTATACAAAAGCCTCAAGTCAAAATATCAATGTAGAAAAAACCAAAATTTTGTTCTTAAACACAACAATAGATAGAGAAGAATATATATGCAATAAGCTAGGATTTAAAAAGGGCACCTTTCCATTTAAATATCTGGGAATATATTTGGAAAAAAGGAAATAAAAATAACCAAGGATAGGAACAAACATTGGAAAAAATAGATCACCAGATAGAAGCTTGGAAAGGGAAATGGTTAACCAAGGCTAGGAGAGCAATAAAAATCAAAGTCATTCTATTAGCCATACCTACTTATCAACTCTCATGTTTACAACTACCTAAGAATATAAACCAGAAAATTGAAAAAAAAAATTAAGAAACTTCTTTTCAAATGGCGTAGAAGACAAGAAGAAGAAGGCATTAATTAGATGGCAAAAAATATGTAGGCCTAAAGAAGCAGGGGGACTAGGAATAAAAAACCTAGACTGGTAGAATGAAGCACTAGGAGCAAAACTAGTATGGAAAATGTATCAAGAAAGAGATAGAAAATGGGATAAAATTTTGTACAGTTAATATCTTAACACATCAAATAGTACATCACTATTTAGAACTAGGAACTCTCCCAAAGGTTCATCAACATGGAATTTCTTAATAAATTGTCATCCCCTTATAATCAAATATACAACATGGGATATTGGTAAAGGTGATAAAGCTTTATTCTGGGAAGATTCCTAGAATGGGTATGCCCCCCTAGCCACTCTAAGGTAATTTGTAATGCTAAAATTCACTTACAAACAATCTAGGGTACTGAGGTAGAAGATTATATTCAATTGATCCAATCCAATGAAGAAACTACCTAGGAATGGAAATCCTTAGTCAATTGTGGTCTCAATTAGGCAGATCAGGAGACTCTAGAAAATATTCTTAAAAAACACCTGATTACTGTTAACAATAGGGAGGATAAACTTATTTGGGCAGCTTCTAAAGATGGAATCTATAAAGTAAAAGAAGGATATGACCAAATTATAAGTTTGCAAAGATGGGAAGAAATAAACATCCAAATGAACCTTTTTTGGGATCCAACAGGGCTTCCTAAAGCAGGTATCTTCCTATGGGCAGCCATCCAAAAGGGAATTCTAACAACGGATAGAATTAGAAATATGGGATTTGAAGGCTCATCAAGATGCACTCTCTGTAAAGAAGAATCAGAAACAATAGAGCATCTTCTTTACCAATGCAAAATTGTGAAGGAATGTTGGTTATGGCTCAAAACAAAACTAAATTGGACTGCCCTCTACTGGAAAAATGGAAAGACCATTTGATAGGGTGGCCAAAAAATGTAGATAATAAAGTATATGGAAAAATCTAGAGCATAACTCTAGAAATTCTTGCTTGGGAGATATAAAAATAAAGAAAGAGATGAATCTTTTAGAATGAAGAACTCATCACACTATCTCTCTACAAAAAAATTGAGGCTAACATTGTGGAGGTCATAAATTGTGATCTAAGGAAAACTTTAAAAGAAAAAGGCTCCTTCTCAGAGTGGGACACTAAAATTAAAAAGAACTAGAAACATCTAATCAATCTACCCCTCACATATAAGAGAGACAACCATGCAACCAGAAAAGAATGTGAACGGAAACCTCCATTGAAAGGTTGGATGAAACTAAATTTTGATGAAGCTTCCAAAGGAAACCCTGGAAAAGAAGGAATAGGGTGTATAATTACCTGGAAGAATCTAGAAACTAGCTAGCAAAAAGAGCAAAGGCACTAGGATTAGTCTCTAATAATATGGTAGAACTATAAGATATAGAAGGACTAAAAATTTGTATTAATTTGAAAATTAAGAGAATTATAATCAAAGGAGACTCACAAAAAGTTCTAAATGAGCTTAGGAAAGGAAAACCTCCAAACTAGATATTTAATTCTAGGCTAGAAAAACCATAAGACTATTGGAAAAATTTGAAGAAATTAGATTTTCACATATATTTAGAGAAGGCAATACTGAAGCGAACAATTTAGTGAATAAAGGTATAGATGGAGAAAAAATTTCAACATTTAATCATAGCTAGTTAAGGATAATTATAATGAGTTACTATCCCTCATTACCATCCCCCTTGACACATGGATTTATGATTATCCCTATTTGGGCAAATCTTGGCTCACAAATCTCTGCATATTTGAATCCTCTCCTTAGAGATATCGTGACTATAAGTATCATATTAATTATGATCTCAAGTGGAGGAAAATCATTCTGTAGCATCAAGATGGCATCACTGCCCATCTTTCTAGATGCTTCCCTTCTATTATTTTATAAAATTAGACCAGATTTACTAAATCATCATTTTCACCCCACCTCATCTAAATTAGGTTCTGTATTGCCCCCAGTTAAATGGATACCAACATTTTCTTGTATCATGCTTTTGAAAATAGAACCATGGCCTTTTGTGGTCCAGTTAAACCTAAAAGATGGAATCGGTTACTCCAACCCATAGATGATATGAGTAGGGTTGTAGTTAGTAGGGCTTTGGGGGAAGGTTCTTTCAACTACAACTTTTCATGGTGAACCAATAGTGATATCTTGGGGTCATGGATTAGATGCCTAGCTAGGGCTAGAGTAGAAAAATGAGATATTATCAAACTCTGTTACAACCTCTTTGACCCAAGCTAGCTAGTAGGTCTAGAGGACGAGGTTTTTAGCATTGATGAAAAACTCAAAATCCCACTACCAGAAGCATATATGGCTCACTAACCGGGAAACCTCAAACTTGCTAATGTCCCTAAGCACCCCTGCTTGGTAGTCAAAGATAACATTCTCTTCTTTTGAGAATGGCCAAGGATGGAGGCCAATGTGTAATTCCTAATGCGATGGAGAGGTATAAAAGAGGACCTCGCAAGTGAGTGGCTCACAACTTATTTGTAGTCTTTCGATGTGTATATTCACCCATATGTGGATTTTTCTAACTTGGGCCTCCCCAACTTTGACAAATCAAGTAGAATGAGGAATACCTATGAGTTCCCACCTAGTTCTAGGGCTAAAAACCTATAGGAAGCCTCAGAGATCATTGTGGTCTTCAGTAAGCAGACTCAAGAAGATTAGCCAGGATCAGGGGGAATGCCTTATGTTTTCTTCTTTGTTGTGGATATTTCTCCCTCTCTATATAATTTTGGGCTCGAATCCTTTTTTTAAAAGTTTAGGGTTATATATGGTTATGACTAGCTGCATTATCCTAGGCAGCTAGTAGAATATACATAGTCTAAGGTTGTAGTTGGTGTTGACTTGCTGCATTTTACCTAGGTAGCTAGTAGAATATATATTATCTAGGGTTTTTTTTAGAATGTGATGGAGTATGGCTTGCTTAACTATGTAAAATTTTGTTCATGTTAATACTAAAGCTTTATTTTATGTAAACTCATTTTGAATCTGATGGGCTCGGGATTGGTCCTTTGTATGGCTTCGTCTTTTATGTCTATATTTGGTCTTCAAATCGGTTTAAACTTCCAGATCAAAGCATGCCCCTAATTTATTTATATTCTTAAAGATTCATTTGGTCACTCACTTATAATACATTCATTTAAATTCTTATCATTGTAGATGAGAGGGATAATTTTGGCTCTGGCATTCTCTTCTATCACCCTATTATTAACAATCAATTCATAAATTTCAAAGGGCTGCTGAGGCTATTAAAGGTTTCTCTATAAATATCATAATAAAGTAGCTATTAACAAAAAAATTATCAAGAAAATTAAATATCATAATCAGTGAAAAACAAAAAGAGGTATAATTACATCCATACAAATTTTTAACAAGATAAAACCTTAATTCAGCTAGGGGTCACTGATAATTTAATATAGAACTATACAATAAACTATTGACATTAGGTTCTTCTCATTTTTTAGAATGAGATTTTGGATGTCTTTATCTCCTGTCAAAGATTATCCTAATTAGGTTTATCATTCTATCCTTTTTCTTTATTAATGTTTAACCCCTTTGGTTGTTAGTTTTTATTGTTGTTCTTTCCTTCTCGATAGGTCTTACTTCTTCTTAAGGAATGCATATTATCTGGTGCTCATGGATCCCTACTTCTCAAGGACCATCATTGTCCTACTTTTTCACCCGAATATTTTATGATACTTTGATCTTTTATCTCACTGGGGTATGCCCCTTTTATTATATGTATAATAAAGGACTTCAGTCCCAAGCTAGACTAGAGGTTTTCTTACTCCAATCTTTCTTACCAATGTCGGCCAGAACGGAGAATCTTGTAATCTTTTTACTTATCTAATATAGTACAAGCCTTCGACCATTTAGCAATCAAAAAATAATTATTATTATCAAATTAGTGTTTTTTTTAGTAGTAATAAAGCTACTGAGTACAATATCATAAATAAGTTGATTATTAACAAACACCTCATCAAATGGTTCACGGTAAATAATCTTAAATAACTATTATCAAAATAACATGACATAATGATATCACCATAATAATAACATGTTCTAAGCTCACACTATTTGTATAATCATGCATTAACCTGTGTACACGCAATATTTAAAAGACACTAATGAAGTCACTCTATGAGTGTAATTTGTTTGCATAATTGTTAAATACACATTTTTACACAATGCTTAAAAGACAATCACGAACTCACTCTATGAATGTAAGTTTTTTGCATAATGATAAACATGATTCTAAAGGACTAATTTTCTTTACATGTGATTAAAGTAAATGGATAAAAATGTTCTATTCCACATCCACATATTATCATTATTACAACACATCTAAAGTTTTTGATTGCTTTTTTCACTTTTAAGCAATGCATATCACAAAAGCAACTATGCAATGCAAATAATTTAAAATCAATATAATCATAAAGTGAGTTCATTTAATGTAAATAATGAAATAAAGAGCAAAGGGGCACTAGAGGTCTATTTGGCTATCAGCCCTCTCTTTCTTCTCCATATATGGGGCACTACGCATGCACCCTGGCCCTATCTATATCTGCTCGACCTCTGGGCCTCAACTCCACTCAACTCAACTTGGCAATGAGATAGCCCCTCTACCTTCCTCCCACCAAATTTCCCTATAGGGCACCCACCCGACCCCTAGCCTAAAAGGAACCCTTTTATGTGTATGGGCCCTACTATTCTAAAGGGTAGGACCCGCTTCTTTCTTTAATATAATGAACTTGTGAGGTTGTTTTGTGTTATGGTTTGTGTTGTTTCATGTGATGTTATGTTATTTTGTGGCTATCTTAGGTCTCTTAGGGAAGGCCATATAAGCATCCACCTTCGCGTGGTTGGCCTTGTTAGTAGAGATTATGTGAATCAAATATTCTTGAATCTAAGAGAAGTTTGTTTATAGCATTTTATGATTTAAGCTATTCATGTGTTATTGGGATATTTTAAAATTTGTCAAGGTGAAATTTTAAATAATTAAGTTATTACACACAAATAAATTGATGTCAAAGAAGAAACTCTTGCATGATTATTACATAATTGTATCATAAATTTACCCTTCCTACATTTAAAAAATAATTGTGAGCCCACTCAATAATGTGTTATTTATGCCATAATTTATTTTTGATAGTAAGAACAAAATAATGGAAACCCCATTAACAATAGACCCCCAACATATATATCGAAAACCCATCTGCACTAATAATGTTTAGTAGGTCTATGATAAAAACATAAATATAAAGAATTATTATTAAAGCTATAAAAGCAGAACCAATCTAGAACTTTCAAATTTGGGGGTTATCAACAACACATGAAACAAAATAAAGAAAACAAAAGTCATAATTTTTGTTCAATCATCAATAACCACCTCCCTGTGTCACATCTTCATTGCCCTATTGGAGCAAATGCAATAGTTGTTGCTTCGTGCATCACCTTGAAAGGGTATCTTTCCTGACCTTCCCCATGGTACTCCCCATAGAACCTAACAATCACATAACTTGGCAATCATAGAGTATCTTGTGGACAAGGTTCCATTGCTTATTCAGGGAGTGCAGGTCCTTGTCCTCTTCTTTCAGGTATGATGACTAGTTGTGCATTGCTCTTTTTCTACAAAAGGCTTTCCATCTTGGGGAGTTCACACTTCGGGAGCAGTCATGAAATAATTGTTGATTATAAACCTTAATGGAGAGTCAATTCATTGATAGGAATACCCATCATTGTCTTGCAATATATCTGTGCATTAACTATGTTAACTTATCAACTTAGTGGATTTAAGTTTTATTAATAAAAAAAAAATTTGAGTGTGTTTTTGCCCCGTATTTGGGCATGACAAATATGTGAAACAATTTTTACACATACATGTAAATGTGGTTGCTAATGACTAATTTTATTTACATAGATAAATTGAATGGATAAAGATGAGCTAAATAATATAAATAAATACAAAAATAATATATGAATGTAATTTGTTTTAAAAATTTGTTAATAATTTATGGACACAATTTTTACACATAACATGTAACATGATGCAAATGACTAATTTTATTTACACAAATAAAAAAAATAGATAAAGTTGCACTAGATAATATAAATAAATACATGTAACATAAATAATATAAAATAAATACAAATAAAGTGTTAATGTCAATAATAAAATAAATTTATGGGGTTACTTTTGGGTTGTATTTTTTCGTGTGATGTTGTGTCATTTTGTGTGATGTGTTGTCTTAGGTCTCTTAGGGAAGGCCATATAAGCTTCCACCTTCACATGGTTGGCCTTGTTAGTAGAGAATATGTAAATAAATATTCTTGAAGCTAAGAGAAGCTTGTTTATAGGGGTTTGACTGTAAAGATAAAATTATAAATAATTCATCCTACCTTAAATTATGGATCACGATAATTTACCCTATCTTGCCCTTTCATTTAGTGTTCGATTTTTAAATAATTTTACAATTAAAAAATTTAATATCATAGCTACAAAACAATATTTCATGATAAAATTGATAGTGGGCAATCTTAAAATAAAACACAAAATACTTTAGAAAATGGTTCCTTGGATAACATTATCAAATTAACATTAAGTTAACATTAATTACCCTTCCTAAAAACAACATTTAAAAGACAATCATGAACTCAATCAATATAATTCATGACATAATTTGTTTCTAAATTTTGTATTTAATTAGTGATTTGAGATTTTACTTTTAGAGCTCATTCTATTGAATATAATAATGATTTTACTGGCATTGTGAAAGAATATATAGGTTCAATCATGTCATTGTTCTAAAGAAATTGGGACCTCCCTCTTCTTATGAAATTCCCATGTGTTTTCTTGTCTAATTGTGTTTTGTATTTTTTTGAGCCTTTTAAGTTTTGGCTTAAATATTTTTAACAATAAAAATATTTTTTCTATAAAAAATTCAAATAATAAATTAAATAATAAAATATTATTTATAATTAAAATAATATAATTAAATAGCATAAAGCATTATGAACATTACTTTTAGAGAATATTTATTCACACATTCTCCACTACATGGTCAACCAATATAACAAACACACAAAACAACATAAGCCATGTTCATTTATTTCATTATTTATTTTAAAGATTCTAAAGTTGTGTTGTAATTATTAATATGTTATGGTCAAATAATATCTATTTCTTATTTTTTGTAAAAACAATAAAGCCATATTAGAAAACAAATTATATCGTGGGATGAGGTGTGTCTTTTAATTATGAAGCACTTAATGCTTGAGGATAGGTTTAGAGTTTATTGTTATTACTACCACTTCTCTTTACTTTAATCATTTTTGGCACCATGATAAAGTTTTAGGGATGGATATTAGGGATGTTAAAAGTCCTTACTAGGAAAATCTTCAATTATAATAATCAAATTTATCTCCACCTTTATAATTTCTACTTAGCCCTATGCCCTCCCCATTGTTGCAAGATGCCTAGTGACTGTTGAATCCCTCAAGACAAATGGATTTTAGTTTCTATATTCCCCCCACTTTGCCATCATCCCATCTTCCATGCCCTTTGGAGCCTCTAAAAAGGAGAAAAATGATATAGACATGCCCAAGTTGATATTAAAAAACCTAAATGAACATCCTGTGGATTTTGAAGAAGATCATGATGGTGGTCGCAAGAGGTTTGATACAAAGATGTAGACTGAAGAAGGATCATGGGAAAACAAAAAAAGAAACAAGCCAAGGGGGAAGGGAGATAAGATAAGATAAGATAATTTATTAATGTCCAACAGGAGACCACAAATGGGTCTAAGGGATTGAGAATACAAATAGGGGCCAAAAGGCAACTAGACCACCAAATGGTGTCCGAGTACAACAAAAAAAATAGAAACAAGTAGAACAAGAAGTAAAGAAAGAGGAATAACATCAAAAGGGGTGTTACAAAACCATAGAACTAGCAAATTTGAAACCATGGAAAAGTAGCTTGAACTAGAAGGATAGCTGGTTGTGCAGAGAGAAATTTGAGCCTGATGCCACGTAGAGGAGGTTCAGTGCTGGTGGTGATGCAAGTGGTCTCTGTATGGTCTACTTGATCTAGTGTGAGTATCTATGGATGGGCACCAAGGTTGCTTGGTTCCTTAGGAGAGGTAACCAGAGTGAAAAATGAAGTGATAAGCGAATGAAGAGATGTAGACCTAGGGGCAGACAGCTCCCGAAGAGTGAACTCCCCAAGATGGAAAGCCTCTTGTAGAAAAAGAGCAATGCACAACTAGTCATCATACCTGAAAGAAGAGGACAAGGACCTGCACTCCCTGAATAAGCAATGGAACCTTGTCCACGAGATACTCTATGATTGCCAAGTTATGTGATTGTTAGGTTCTATGGGGAGTACCATGGGGAAGGTTAGGAAAGATACTCTTTCAAGGTGATGCACGAAGCAACAACTATTGCATTTTCTCCAATAGGGCAATGAAGATGTGACACAGGGAGGTGGTTATTGATGATTGAACAAAAATTATGACTTTTTTTGGGTAAAAGCACAAACCTGTGTCACCTTTTATAAAGAAAAGTGATATCAGAATGTGACAGTTCAACATTAATGACAAAAAAAATGGTATTTGCGTTTAAAATATGAAGATGATGTAAACTGATGAAATGTGTAGAATTGTATGAATTTTATGCCTATAATTTTTTTTTTTTGACTAAGAATCTATTCATTTTATTTTATTTTGAAGTCCCTTTTTTAACTGTAAAAAATATAGGATGTAGTTCCCGTCAAACAAGTATGTGAAAATCATCTTTTTTTGTTATGATTTGAAAATATTTTATAGATGACATGTATAGCTAGTGCATAAAAAAAGAAATAATTATTTTTGATGTATATTTTCTTTGTTATAAGTACTCAAGTTTGACCTTGTCAGAATCCAACAGTTTTTTCCTCCCATCAAAACTTCCCTATCAAATCTATACCTTCTTAAAAAAAAATTACATATTCATGAAGAGGATTCTCTCCTCTAGTGATAAATATATATTTTTTATTTTTTTGATATGATTTACTATTTTTTTTCATTTTTTGAGAGAGCATCTTCTGAAATGTTGAAATATCGACTTCTAATATTTTTAGATTATAACATATTATAACTAATCAAAACACTCAAAAATTTATATAATGATGATATTGAATCTGAAATCTATAAAAGGGTATTTTTAGTTTTTTTCTTAAATTGAGTTTTGACAGAGAAATGAGATTTGACCAAAACAGGTTTTTGTTTCACAAATAGTGACACAGATCTATGCTTTTACCCTGTTTTCTTTATTTTGTTTCATGTGTTTTTGATAACCCCCAACTTTGAAATATGTTTTAATTATTAGCACTACAAATATAAATTATATGCATTACATTTCTGGGCCTCAATTCTACTCAACTCAACTCAGCAACGAGATAGCCCCTCTACCTTCCTCCCACCAACTTTCCCTAAAGGGCACCCACCCGGCCCCTAGCCTAAAAGGAACCCTTTTATGGGTATGGGCCCTACTATTCTAAAGGGTAGGACCCATTTCTTTCTTTAATATAATGAACTTGTGAGGTTGTTTTGTGTTATGGGTTGTGTTGTTTCATGTGATGTTATGTTGTTTTGTGGCTATCTTAGGTCTCTTAGGGAAGGCCATATAAGCATCCACCTTCGCGTGGTTGGCCTTGTTAGTAGAGATTATGTGAATCAAATATTCTTGAATCTAAGAGAAGTTTGTTTATAGAATTTTATGATTTAAGCTATTCATGTGTTATTGGGATATTTTAAAATTTGTCAAGTTGAAATTTTAAATAATTAAGTTATTACACACAAATAAATTGATGTCAAAGAAGAAACTCTTGCATGATTATTACATAATTGTATCATAAATTTACCCTTCCTACATTTAAAAAATAATTGTGAGCCCACTCAATAATGTGTTATTTATGCCATAATTTATTTTTGATAGTAAGAACAAAATAATGGAAACCCCATTAACAATAGACCCCCAACATATATATCGAAAACCCATTTGCACTAATAATGTTTAGTAGGTCTATCATAAAAACATAAATATAAAGAATTATTATTAAAGCTATAAAAGCAGAACCAATCTAGAACTTTCAAAGTTGGGGGTTATCAACAACACATGAAACAAAATAAAGAAAACAAAAGTCATAATTTTTGTTCAATCATCAATAACCACCTCCCTGTGTCGCATCTTCATTGCCCTATTGGAGAAAATGCAATAGTTGTTGCTTCGTTTATCACCTTGAAAGAGTATCTTTCCTGACCTTCCCCATGGTACTCCCCATAGAACCTAACAATCACATAACTTGGCAATCATAGAGTATCTCGTGGACAAGGTTCCATTGCTTATTCAGGGAGTGCAGGTCCTTGTCCTCTTCTTCCAGGTATGATGACTACTTGTGCATTGCTCTTTTTCTACAAGAGGCTTTCGATCTTGGGGAGTTCACACTTCGGGAGCTATCTGCCCCTAGGTCTACATCTCTTCATTCACTTATCACTTCATTTTTCACTCTGGTTACCTCTCCTAAGGGAACCAAGCAACCTTGATGCCCATCCATAGATACTCACACTAGATCAAGAAGACCATACAGAGACCACTTGCATCACCACCAGCACTGAACCTCCTCTACCTGATAACCAGCTATCCTTCTAGTTCAAGCTACTTTTCCACGGTTTTGAATTTTCTAGTTCTATGGTTTTGTAACACCCCTTTTGGTGTTATTCCTCTTTCTTTACTTCTTGTTCTGCTTGTTTCTATTTTTTTTGTTGTACTCAGACACCATTTGGTGGTCTAGTTTTCTTTTGGCCCCTATTTGTATTCTCAATCCCTTAGACCCATTTGTGGTCTCCTGTTGGAAATTAATAAATTATCTTATCTTATCTCCCTTCCCCCTTGGCTTGTTTCTTTTTTTGTTTTCCCCTGATCCTTCTTTAGTCTACATCTTTGTATCAAACCTCTTGCGACCACCATCATGATCTTCTTCAAAATCCACAAGATGTTCATTTAGGTTTTTTAATATCAACTTGGGCATGTCTATATCATTTTTCTCCTTTTTAGAGGCTCCAAAGGGTATGGAAGATGGGATGATGGCAAAGTGGGGGGAATATAGAAACTAAAATCCATTCGTCTTGAGGGATTCAATAGTCACTAGGCATCTTGCAACAATGGGGAGGGCATAGGGCTAAGTAGAAATTATAAAGGTGGAGATAAATTTGGCTATTATAATTGAAGATTTTCCTAGTAAGGACTTTTAACATCCCTAATATCCATCCCTAAAACTTTATCATGGTGCCAAAAATGATTAAAGTAAAGAGAAGTGGTAGTAATAACAATAAACTCTAAACCTATCCTCAAGCACTAAGTGCTTCATAATTAAAAGACACACCTCATCCCACGATATAATTTGTTTGCTAATATGGCTTTATTTTTTTTACAAAAAGTAAGAAATAGATATTATTTGACCATAACATATTAATAATTACAACACAACTTTAGAATCTTTAAAATAAATAATGAAATAAATGAACATGGCTTATTATGGTTTTGAAAAGCTATCTTTGAGAGCTTGTGTCCTTGCCTATAGGAAAATAAATTGAATGTAATATTTGTTAAAATTATGGTTTTGAAAAGAGAAGTTATAAATTTTAGCAAATTTAATTTAGATTTTTAGTTAATATTTTAAATTTTAGTTTTATAGAATAATGTGGCGACTAGCCATTGTCTAAAAATATACAACATAATGTAATGCATTGTAAAATTGCAAGATTTGAATAAATAGAGTTTTAACTAAGAAATTTAAGATTTTTAGAATTTTATTACATAAGTTAAATTTGGAGATTAATTGTTTTTTATTTTTTTAATTAATATATACTAAAGTTTATATATATGAAGCAATACAACTCTTAATAGCAATAATATATTTTAATTAAAAATCAAATTTAGTAATTATTGATTTATATAAAACTAATTTTTAAAATAATATAAAATATATTAACATTTTTAAATACTATATTAAAAACTAAAAATTGTGATATTAATATTGATAAGACATTATTTTTGTTGTGGAAGATAAAAACATGACTTTTTAATAAATCTAATGAACTTGTGACAAATATCCAAAAGATAAAGTTGTAATTATTTTATAAATCTAATGAACTTGTGACAATATGCAAAAGATAAAGTTGTAATTAACAATGAACTTGTCCCAAATATGGAAAAGATAGAGCTGTAATTAATGAATTCATTAATGCATGTTAGAAAATATTGTATTTTTTGAAGTAGAAAAATAAAATAAACTCCACCAAAAATGTAATAGACCAATTAGAAAAAGGTAATAAATCAATATAAATTAATTTTAAAATAGAAAGTTTGTTGAACTTTAGGAATAACTTTAGAAATAGAGTAATTGTTCTCCAAAAAATTAATTGAGAGGGGGGGGGGGGGCACGGTTAAAAAACACATTAGTACCCTACCTATCTATAGGTAGGGACTAATAATTTAAAGGACAACTTGAGAGGTAAGAAGCGTGTATCTCAACTTATATTCCTATCTAATAATTTATTGACAAGTCTAATAAACAATTAATCATATCCCAGGTAGGTTCATCCAAGGACTAAGTTCTCGATTTAATTTGCACTAATTCTTGTATTGAAGGTTCACACAAATATACTCAAGATAAATCCTTTCTTTCTTTCATCATTATACAATTTACAAGAGATCAATTTTACTTTTACTATAGTGTAAATCACCAATTAAATGGTCATGTCCTATAATTTTATTTACTATCAATACCCATAATGGTATATCATCATTCCATCTAATTAATCCAAATCAAATTAATACAATTTTGAAACATAAAAATGCCACAGCAAGAGTGAAACATCATTTTATCCATTTAACATAAATCAAGTGAATGAAATTTCAAAGTATATAATGCCACAGTAAGACAAAACATCATCACAACTGATTTATAAGTACATAAGAAAAAGCTTAAACAAACTAGAAATATCATAAGCAAGGATATTATGCAAACTCTTTTCTATTAAACCACCTAGTTCAAAGGCTTTGTCGAGAAAGAACCAGTAAGAAAACTTGGTATCCTTGCCACTTCAACAATAACTTTAAAAAAATATTTTTTTTACACAAGATTTGATTCTCGAACATAACTGAATTACAAAAACAATTTGAATTTTCTTCTTGGCCCTCAACAAGGGATCGATTTCAAATTATGCAAAGCATCACGAAGATTGTGGAGAGAACGAAAATTGACCAGGTGACAAACAAACATATCAAGAAGATAAAAATAGATATCCACTCCCATCCTGAGTTTGCACAACAGGTTCAATATGAACCCGACTAGGGAGAAGGTGGATTTTTCCAACATGAGACATCGGCCACAACACCATAACATATGCCCAATCGAGGCTAAAATCTCAAGAACTTCCATTCTTCCACAAATGCTCTTTCGAGGCTAATATCACAAGGATTTCCATTCTTACATTTCACAACTCATACACGGTTTATGTTGATGAGTAGGGGCCCATAACACCCTACCCTTTCTCCCTCTTCTTGTCCTAAGAAGAGACTCTACACTGTTGGAGTCCAACTAAAGCCCTTCCCCAGTACATGGCCACTTCTTCCCTATCCGAGGGTGAGTAATGCCAACACAACCCATACAATCCCTTCGAAATTCAAAGCAAAACACAAAAGAAATACATTCAAGAAAACCTATCTCAATCTCTTCCAAAACATATTTAACACACATACAACATACAATTTCAAACACAATATCTTAAGCATGAACAAAATATAAACAACATTAAGTGAAGTATTCCTACCTTCAAAATCGAGTTATGGAAAATGAATGAGTTTGAGAAGAGCATTCCCTTCCTTCTCCTTCTCCTTTGATCCTGGATTCCACTCTAAAACTAGAGGTTGGGTGAACACTCAAACCCTCTCAAAAATGCCTCTAAATAAGATAAAAAATTAACTACCTCTAAAATGCAATAACTCCCCTCGACTTGCCTAAAGTTCTAGAGGCTTCTAACTCAACTAAACCTGAGGCTAACCTCAAGGTGGAGTTAAAGTCATTCAACCCATGGTGAAATCATTCAATTTTCGCACTAAAGCAAAAATGGACTTTTTGAGTGACCATAAAAGTCAATAGAAGGGGCTAAGGGGGTGAAAAATGTCCCCAACCCATACCCATACCCCTTAGGTACTTAAATTTCATAATTTTAGGCCTTTAGGATTAATTTGGGACCTATCAAAAGCTAAAAATATTTTAGAACTTTCTAACAACGTTCAAAAATTAGATTACTCACTGATTATGATCAAGGTAATTAACCTCGATTACTCACTGATTAGAAAAAAGGTTACTAACCTAGTCTGACTTAAATCTTTAGGTTACTCAGTTAACCCTAACTATCATGCTAGAATGCATATATAATTTACGAGTGTCAAGCGACACTATAAAATCGTTGTTACGAAACATTAACACTTATTGATTATAGAATGATACATTCATCCAAACTATGATACAAATAAAATACGAACAACAATGTTTGCATCTTTTGTTAGATTCAACCTTGGTTTTCACAATCAGTACATAGGGTTCAGTTTTGTTTCTCCGTTAGATTTCTTGACTAAAATATCCTGCACACTCATTGCGCACATCAATAGCACAAGAAAATCACATGCATATATGTATATAACATATCAAGAAAATTACATAAATTAAAACATCCATATTTCAAATAAGTTAACCATTTAATTCATTTCTACTCACATTTAATCATCAAAAATCACAAAATCAATATAACATAACTTATCCATTAATTTAGATTAAAAGACTAGAATAATCATCATTAAGCATACATATACCTATCATCATAAGCATCACTAATTAAGGAATATTGAACTATAAAACCTAATCATCGAGGTACCAAAATCAACTCTTATTATCAAGTGAAAATGCTTCGTATCTTCGTCAGTGAAATTTAGTGTTTAAATAGTCAAGATAATGCAATAGTTCTCCAATCACTAAATATTTTAAAACATGGATGTGTCAACTGATCTTAATTTCATTAGGACATTCACAACATAAAACATAACTTCATATCTATTCAAATCTCCTACAATAGATTTAATAGAGAAATTCATATTTAAAAAGTACATATGAGGAGGGATCTTACAACATTATTAACAAATTAAATGCATTCATAAATTGAGTTCATGATTGTCTTTTAAATGTGGTGGGTTAAAACATGCATATTATTATTATTATGGTGCTATAATTATGTCATGTTAGTTTAATAATATTTATTTAATACTCATTTTATCAAGTGACTTGTGATTTATTAATAATCAATTTATTTATAAAATTGTGCTTTGTAACTTTGATGTTAAGATCAAGTAAATTATTAAAAACAATTAAGCAATAAATCCAAAAAAAAAGGGAAAATGAAACAATGCAAGGGACATACCTTAAAGAATGGTCTTGGCCTATAAACCATTCTTTAAGCTATCAAAAAAAATGACTTGAAGGAAATGACCATTTCCACTGGGCATTCCCTCAAGTCTTTGAAGGGGCTTTCAACCCCTTCCAATATCTTTCTTTTATTAGACATTGTATTTTTACATGTTACAAAACTAAATCAATGATTGATCAAAATTTAATAAAAGAAATAAAAAGCGACTAATCAGATCCCTTGCTGTTGAATCCATACACCTTCACTCCAATGCTTGCACCTTCAATAATTCCAATGATTTCAACTTCTTTCAATTGTATCAAGTTAGGAATCATGATAGCTACAAATTCTCCTAATTATTAATTGTCATTTCACAACTTGACTGTTTAAGTGAAGAACATAATTTTGCTTGAACATGCTTGTAATTAAATAATAGCACTACTTAAATAAGTGTACCAAATTTGAAAAAGAATGAAAATGGAAAAGAAAACTAGAAACCTAAATTTACCTTGTAGCATTTCTTGGAAAACCTTATCTGCAACAACATGAAAAATGAAATAAATCAGAACATTGTTAAAATTCAGATAAAAGATCTAAATATTCTAGAGATAAAATTTAGTCAGTAAGAAGCTCTTTCATTAGTTACAAACCTAAGAAAACTCCTATTTCATGTGTCATTGGATAGTAGACAATTGTACAAATCAGCAACCATACAGGAAGGTTGTTGCTATTCACCCTTATATATCTTTAACCTTATCACATTGCTATTGAGAGAAGAGTAATCCTAGTCTAGCATGATGATAGAAGTGCCTCAAGGTGATAAATTTGAAGACACAATATAGCAATCAAAGGAAAGGGTATAGATTCTAGCATTTTTTCCATTGCTTTCATCAATGGAGACAGGGAGTTAGGGTTTAGGTCAAAAGTTTTAAAGAAGCAGAAGGTAGGGGTAGTTTCTGTTAAGGGCATGGGAAAATGGAAGTGGGTTTCTAAAATATGCTCCTCTTATTCTAGATTGGAATGCATTGGTTCTCATTTTCACCACATTTGTAAGAGAAAGAGAAGAAAGAAGAAAATTTTGTACTTTATGTGCTTCATTGTCTCTACCAAGGGACTGCCAATGTCTAAGCTAGATGGGAGTTACATTGAGAAGGGGGATGATGAAAGTAGAGAGTGGACAAGAAAGGTTCTGCATTAATAAGCTATGCAGATTATTTATTTTGATGGAACGGTAGAAAGAAAGAAAATTAATAATTAATACATTCTAAAAGAAGCTAGAAAGAAAGAAAATTAATAATTAATAAATTCTAAAAGAATTATATTAACTAAATGAAAGTCAAAACCAGAGATTCTAATTCATAACTATTTTAGAAATCACTTATCAAAACTAATCCAAAATCATATCAATCATATCATCAATTCTAATACTATTATAATTTGCAATACACCCAATGTTTAAACTATATTTTTGTGGAGGAACAATATTACAATATACAAAACTCTTCAAACCCTTCCATTGCACCAAATCACATCAAATACAACCAAAAACTTCAAAATTTCACTTCTTTCCTCCATATCCAGCACTTATTACTTCGCCAACAAATGATTCTACCCTTAGCATTACAGAATCAAATTAATTAAGTGCCCTCTAAAAAACATAATATATGAATCTGATATCTGCTAATACAGATGCATACATTCCAATATCAATACTAACAAAATAATTCAGATATAAAGTACAAATCCAAGGTCCCAAAAGCCATGAAATACAGAACCATGAAGCTAGAAAGAAACATCAACCAAATCAAAGTACATGTCTAGAGTTCAACAAGCCATAAAATTAATATCTAATTTTTTATTATAAATCACTTATTAAAACTAACCCAAAATCATATAAAAAATTCTAACACTGTCGCTAATAAACAGTCCATGAAAGAGGTTTATTCACCCAAACTAAATTTACTAACCCTTTAGAAAGTAGGGAAAACTTTCATCTACCTTAGCATCCCTCCCAATCAACACAGAAAGAAACAGAAATTCAAAACAATCACAGAAAGAAACTAATCAAAACACAATTTTATAACAATTCATGTCCTGTAAAGATTCTTATCGAATATATACTCCAATATCCATAGTAACAAATCAAATCAAGCATAAATTCCTGTAAAGAGGCCTAAACCAATTTAAAATGAACCAAATCAAAATGCATGCCTAGGATTCTACAATCCTTGAACTTAATAATTTCCAGTTATTTCAAAAATTGCTTATCAAAACTAACTGAAAGTCATGTCAATAATTCTATTGCAATACACCCAATTTTCAATCTAATTTCTACAAGCACAATAGTACAACACAAAAATTCAAAAAACCCTTGAATTACGCACAAAAAATGCAAAAATAAAAGGGTAAAGGAGATCCCTACCTAATAAAAAGTACATGAACGAGAGGATTTTAAGTGTTAAAAATAACATTATTTTTCTAGGATAGATTAAATACTAACCCTTTGATCATAGGGAAAAACATGGCCATTGCCTTTTACAAAAGAAACCCAAGAAGCATCCAATTTCTTGAATTTCATCTGCCTTTGCAACCCTGCTAAATTAATATGTAAAGGAAAAATTATCAAATGCATGGCCACATTGAAACAAAACCATAATTGAAAAAGAGAAACCCAAGGAAAACAAAATTTCATAATAACAATCTCATAACAATAAACTTAATATATCAATGAACATAATCATCTCATTGAAGCCACACAATCATTCCCTTCCTTAGCACTTTTCAACTCCTATGC